>OX419723.1:28345201-29595201 GCA_948474765.1 Patella depressa
GAGGTGAGCGGGGGGTTAGATGACGTAGTGGTCTAGAGTGTCGCGCTTCGAGCCCTATCTGGCCGGTCTCCTCTGGCTTGCGGTCGTGGCTGCGATTCGTGGTGTGAGCGTATGTCGGGCTCGGGGATAGGGGCGCGATCTTAACATCGTGGTGTACACTGTGAGTGCGCTAAGGCAGTAAAAAAGTCAATGTGTCTGCGACATCGCCTTCGGTGGAAGCGGGTGCTAAAACACCAAGACCACGATGAAGTTATTACATAGGTGTTTTGTTGAAAATTGGCAGTTAATATTATTTGTGTAGCCCTAAAACAGCTCCGATGTTTCTATACAAAGATATTATTTTTAGATTATGTTCTATATAGTCATAAGTAATAATGGGACATAACGTTAGAATTTGCATATTCAATTCGTCAAGCCTTGCTCATAATGACGATTTGTAAATAGTTTTTAGAGCTAGTATGACAACTTTGTTGCTGTTAGGCCTGCCAAGTTTCTAATCATTATATTTTGTCATGCGCCGTGTTTATCTCACTAAGTCTTGCTGATATAATGCGTGTCGTGTAAATTTTAGCCAAAGAACAATCTATGTAGAATACGTTGAATCCATGCACAGGAGCTGGTAAAATTTCAAGGCGCGATGGAAGTTTTCATTTTCGGTCTTATAACTCACTCTTATCATTGCTAGTCTCACCTGTCCATCCTCGTGGGTTTTCCCCCGTGTACTCCAGTTTCCCCCCACTGCTAAAGACCCCTACGCGCAAGCAATTTATTGAAATAAAATCAAATCATATGTTAGTCCCGAATCTCTCTCTCTCTCGCATTGCAAGTCAAAAGTCCACGAACTTGGATTGAAAGCGCGGGAACATGGATAATCGATATGACACACTGTTGGGTTAACAAACGCTACCTTTGTCACGCTTGTGTGTCTGGGATAGGATATTAATAATTTTAATAATAAACATTATCGTGCAGCAGATAATGTAAAGTATATTTCATGTAGTGTAAGATTTAGATATGAGATGAGTGAAGTTATGAATATTTAAGTGGGTTTAAACAGTATTTATTTCGAGAATAAACAGTCGCGATTTTTTTCATTTAAAAGTTTAACGACGATATGGCAGTATAATCCACTTAATATCCCAGCCACCCGGTGCTCTGGAGGGATTATTGTGGGCTTGTCACATGAATATATGCCCAAATAATAATATTTAGCATTTGAAGTCAGAAAAGACCCACAGATTTAGCTGTTACTATAATGCCTTATAAATGAACAGTCGTATGTTATGTATGGTCATGACCTTTGATATGAAAGTTTGGAGAGCCACGGTAGCCAAGTGAGTAGGATGTTGGCTTGCTACTCCGGAGGTCCCGTGATCGCTCTCTGCATTGGCCGAGGTCATCGAAATTTTCCGGTGTGGTTCACCCTTGACAGTTGGAATTCGAATGTAGAGTTAGAGGCCGTAGCGATGCTGTATACATACGGGTAAAATTTCCTCCATAGCAAACTGTACGATGTATGCCCGTCTTCATTAACCCACAGTAGTAGGGGAACAGTAGGTCGTTAAACCCCATTCCATTTCATACTAACGTTTAGGGGAATGTTAAGAGAGTAAACAACGCATATTTAATCTAGACGCATGCATAATTTTAACAAATTCTATTGTTTTCTTTTTACAGCAGAGAAGATAACTTGTATCCATAATGCCAATGAGAAACAAAATCGTTAAACCCATAAGAAAAGTCTGTGGTAAAATACATTCTGTAATTAAACTCTTATCTAGTTCCAGTTTAGGATTTGTGGCGATTCCAGAGGAGAATTAGAAACAAAATCCTGTCTAGTTCCCGGAACTTCAATTGCACGCAAAATGTGTATGACACTTTACACTGTGAAAAACAATTCTTATATTAAGTGAAGATTTTGTAGTTTTATATTTTCACCAAAAACAACCCAAAACAACAGGGAAAAAACAAAAACCAAAAACCAAACCGAATAATGTAGTCCACTAATAGTTCCTGTTTCGTAGATGTAATTAATATTTTGTTTTATTCTCCTTTTAATCCATATATATATACCGATATTACTAGTTCATCAACGGACGTCGATTTTGATTGGACCGTTGATGATTTATTTCATGTATCAAACTATTTTGTCATTAAATAGGAATAATTTATCTAATTTCAACTTCCTCTCTTCATTTGATCGGTGGACTTAACAGTAGATATATGGCGGGGGGGGGGGGGTCTGGTGTGTTATAGGTTCCTGGGCTCCGGCAGGGCAAAGCAGGACAATCTGTCGGTTAAAAAACTTTAGTTTTATATTATCTGTTGAATCTAACGCCCAATCAACTCAAACTATATCATTTTGGGATTAACATGTACAATTTTATTTTAATAATTGGCATAGGGTGGGCTGGAGTGGGGTATTTAATAGGGGGGGGGGGGGCACGAGGTATTGCAGGCGAGCATAATCCATGTTATGTACAAGTGTATGAACGAAACCAAATCAGTTGGACTCAATATCAATCACGGACCCAATGATCTAAAGCGCACGCGTTAAACCCCTTTTTGCGACTAATTCGATTTTTAACAGTATTCGATTATTCTGATTTGAAATGAGTTGATATGCTGCAGTACACATGTACTGACCCAATGATCTAAAGCGCACGCGTTAAACCCCCTTTTGCGTCTAATTCGATTTTTAACAGTATTCGATTATTCTGATTGGAAATGTGCAGTTTTACAGCTGGATGATAATATCACTTTCTATTAATAATAATGTATCATATTTGCGCAATCAAGCCTATTGTTAAGGCCAGCCGTTTATACATTTTTACTGCCGGATTTATATATTTTCCGGGCTGGTCCAATTATGAGGCCCCTCCCAATCCTCCATTCTTTTACGACTCCCGGAAGACGAACCTATGTTTTAAATTAACTTGAGCAAAGTCGAAGATCATATTTACGACTAAGGAGCGTGCAAGAAATACTTATAACAGTGTAAAAAAATAGTATATATACACCTTGAGGACCTAGGCTTCAACTTGTCTAGCCTGTAAATCTGGCACTGGCAGGGGGGTGCTAAACTCGGTACACAGACAATACATGCGTACTTATTACTATTCAAATTATACGCCTGTACTGTAAATAATTTAGAGTCGGTAAGCTCATTTTGGGTGATTTTACTCCCGATAAGTCGGGTTAGTTAACAAACACCCTTTTACATTTCGTATGTGGTAGAATAAAAAAAATGATTATTATATTAATATAGTATCTAACATAAAACAACAATTCATTTCCCGTAGAATATCATATTAAATTCTACGTCTTGCGTGGGGTAGAATAGTGTATAAAATGAAATGGGGTTTAACGTCTTACTATTCTGCTCCGGTTGGGCTAACGAAAACGGAAATAACAAATGATTACCATTTTCAAATGTAATATAATACAATAATTCATTATCGGGCATTGTGTCATACGGTGTCTTGGGGATAATATGATTGTTATGTTTGGTGCAACTGTATATAATATTATTATGTCCCTGGTTAACGCTATTTGGTTGAACTATTGTATTTAATCTGATCATTAATAGTTGATTGGTATGGACATGTGGCGTTGTTTAGAAAAGGGAGGTAATACGGTTAAATATCTAGTGAACTGGTAATTGCGATACAAACATGACACTAGTTAATATCATTAATTATTTATATGATATAGGTTATAGTTAATTATTAATGGGAATAAAGCCGGAGTTGAAAAATCACGATACACACCGGGATACCGTTGTTCAGGATATTATGTAATAAACTTTTACGCATGGATACTAACATAATCCTAACAACCAACCGATGACACGTAACCAATATCTACACGTATATATAAATCCCAACGTTCAAGTCCGACAGACTATCACCTCTTTGCACGATTACAAGAAACATATATTTTGAAACGAGAAGATTTCAATTCAAACGAAGCAATAAAACAAGATGTCTGCCATAGAAGGTTTACTAGGTGCTACCGTTAAGAATCAAAAAGGAGAAAATGTTCCTGTCTCATCTTTTACTGGTGCCGGTAAAGTTGTAGGTATGTAGAATCTCATGTACATTATTCTGTCTAGGAATCCTAAAAAGATTTTGTATTTAAAAAATTCCATATGTCAAGGGTTATTTTAATGTACGAAAATGTGTCCGAACGACTAATATGCCTCTGCAGTAGAATTCCCCCACCCAACCAAAAGTACAGTCCGTGGTCTTGAATTACTAAACAGGTTTGGGATTAACTTTTTCTGAAATAAAATTGTGTCCTCTTCCTCCGAGAATGTTATAGATCTGACAGACACGCCGGAATGAAAGCCTAGTGTTCAAATTTCTCTCTTATGCATCACCACTTACTCGACCTTTGCATATCGCAACTTACTGATACACAATAATAAAGATACAGTTTTTAAGTGTGTGTATATATTATATAGGTCCCATGTCTACGTATATCCGTAATGAGGTCCTAATTTATGCACCAACTCGGCTATTGGAGACGGCATATGGCCTGCAATGTGTCCGTATAGACAGATGCTTTTAAATGATTTCTTGTCATTTTACTGCAAATTACATAAAAAGGGCAACCCCTTTCTTGCCCCTGGACTGTCCGTAAACACACGTAACGTACAATGCAATATAAACAGGCGACCCTGGCGCGTGTTTGATTGTGACGTATTGGCATTACCAATCAGATCGGAACGAAAATATTTAGAAGATAAGGAGTTTCTTCTGTCAAACACCTTGTACAAGACCGCGAACTCTCTGCTGTACACCCTGAAAATTATAACAAAAAATTTGGGCATTGGTAAACCATTAGGGGTTTCTGTTAGTTAGTTATATAATATTTATTATCTTTTGAACCGCAGCTATAAAAATGAAGATGGTTCTACTGGTACCCCACCTTTCCCCTATTCATTTTGGTGTTTCAATGTACCCCAGCGGTGTGCGTGGGTGTGTGTGTGTGGGGGGGATCTTATTGACCTCTGATGTTTTATGGTGTGGCGCTCCTGTATTTAATATTGGGTATATATCGTTTTCAATTTTTAGGTAAGTGGTTCTATTTTATTTATTATGGATGTTTATTTTTATTTTGCAGGTTTATATTTTTCTGCTCATTGGTGTCCACCATGTCGTGCATTTACTCCTGAACTGTGCAAATTCTACATTAAAATGAAAGACGCTGGCAAAGAATTCGAAATTGTTTTCATCAGTTCAGATCGAGATGAGGCTGAGTTCAAAGGATATTTCGAGACGATGCCCTGGTTGGCTTTGGATTATTCCTCAGATGACCTAAAGGTAAGTTTAATAAACAAACGTAAACATAAAAATATCTAATTATATCGAATAGAAATTTAGCTGGACGGTTTTTAACGAATCATCGTTCTCCAGCACTACAAAAATCGCTCGGCGGTCTGTGCAAAGATCTAAAACTGATCTAAATCAGAATTTAGACAGCCATATGTAGTAATTATCCAATATTTAGTAAACCTTATCTGTCGTACTAAAGCATTTAAACATCTATAGCGAATGTGTACTTTTAAAAAACCAAAGATATACGAATACACCAAGATATGAAATGAACTTCACCACACAAAGCAATATAAGACATACTTAGGATATTTAAAAAAAGAGTTACTTTTCGATAAATGTTAATTGGGATATTTAAAATACAACTTTTAATAATAGCAATCAAATTTGGACACGGGGGATGGTAACAAGATATACCTGTCTAAATTTGACCTGGTATGATACCTGGGGTGATACTATATCATACTATTGTGGTATTATAAATAAAATTTTTCATCAATATCCATTCCCAGTCTTGAGTAATTTCTGTTTGATGAGTAATATACATTAACTATCTAAAACACATAATAGAATAGAACACCATTCAACTTAAGAATGAATGAATGAAATGACTTTTAACGCTCTACTTGTCTGCTCTAAACTGGGATAATGAAGACGGAAATACGCCATACAGTCAGTGTGCTATAAGGGAAATTTTGCTAGGATAGCGGCACTACGGCCTACTCTTATATCGAATTCCCACTGTCAAAGGATCTTTTACCAAGGGATCTTTCACTTGCACGCCCGTGTGTACACTGGATCATGGTTTTTCGTCACGTCCGAACGACTAGACAGCTGTCCTTGTCAGGCCCTCCGCCCTGCATCACTGAAAAGGGGGGACACACCGGAAAATCTGCATTAACTTTTTCGACCAATGCATGGATCGTGGAAATACCTACATTTAAAGTGAAAATTTGCCCTTAGATGGTTACTGTAAGACCTAAATATATCAATTGTAGGTCTATCGTTGGCCTTAAATTTTATATATATAATTGATTATTAGACATTTATTGACATGATAAGTCGAACTTTTCACTATCTAAACCGTCGGATTGAACTACAATCGCCGTTTAAAAGATTTAGTTTTAAAATGGATAATCGAAACTTTGTTTATAATCGTAATGAAGTTAGCAATAAAAATCGAGACTATGAAATTGTTATAAAAACTTCAAACATTGATATCTTCGCTCAGAATAGAGTAATTTGACATAAATATGTTCCTTTTTCCATTATCATTTTATTATTAGATTATTATAGCAAGAATGCTCAGCTCATTATCTAGATTTTATAACGTGTATCTTTAAGTTTAAGGCTGCTAATAGATAGCCTTAAATAAGTAGTCCACACAAACCAGTCACGTGAGCTCGTTATATTTTCAGAGCAAACTCGGAGAACAATTCGAAGTGAGTGGAATTCCTTCATTTATTTTGTTGGATGGTGAATCGGGAGAGATCATTACTAAGGATGGCAGAGGCGGTGTTTCCAGCGACCCCGAAGGTGGAAACTTTCCATGGAACCAATAAACTTTGGGCTGATAAAGTAACTGAAACTTGTATTAACTGCAAATATAAAAATAGCCATGAGATAATAAAATGCATTCTCGAGGAACATCTGATGCCACTTCTCGATTGGATAGTTCACACAATTAGACCATTTACCGTTATACCATGTAAATACTTTTGTGTACATGTACATCGTATCATTGAATTTAAATGTTTATAGTATTTATTTCATATTAAAAGGACATTAAAGCCATTAATTTAAAATTTAGTTGATTAATTCATATCTTAAAATCTATAACACCAATCAAGGTAATCACTGCCCTCCTATTTATTATCCTTGTAATTTGGGAGCGGGGGCTAAGTGGGTAAGACTCTGCCTCCCTAGCATTGTGGTCGGGTGTTCGATCCATGCATTGGCTGAGAAAGTTCATCAAGACTTTCCGGTGTGGTAAGAGTAGCCGTTGGTGCCCGCTGTCCAGGCAAAACTTCCCTCGTAACACATTGTATGGCGTATGTCCGCCTTCATTAACCCGGTTCGGAGCAAAACAGCAGGTCGTTAAACTCCATCTCATATCATTTCCTTGTAATTAACGGATAGGGGAGAATATGTCATGCAAGAACAACTTAGGTCATATTAACCAATCATGCTAACTTTATGTCCGCTGCCATCTGACATTTTAAATGTACATGAATTACCCTAACCGTTATTTTGTATGAACTTGGTGCGTCAATACACATGAATATTGGCGTGCATCATAGGGATATAACAAAGACTCCTGAAAAAGAAAATGTAGACATATTGTTCGAACATGAGGTTAAAACCTAAGATAGAGCAAATATGGAAGATTAAACCCATTTAAGTTATTGTCGACTTCTTTTCGGAACTTGCTTAAGTTATTGTCGACTTCTTTTTGGAACTTGTTTGACTCAGAAAGTAGAAGGGATTGGGACCAAGGTAGGAAGGTATTATGAGAAATACCCGAAACTATAGAACAAGACCATGAAATCAAAATGAAAAATGGAATTCAGATTTATAAAAAATGAATTAAATCAAATGGGGTTTAAAGATACATTATGGGAGATTTTGACAAGGAGTTAGCCATTTTTGCTATAAAAGTTCAACAATAGATGTTGAAACAAGAATATATTGAAAATTTCAGTCAAATAACTTTATCCTGAACAAAGTTGTTACCACTATAAATTTTTACTAGAAATGGTAGGTAAAATCATCGACACCCTTTTCCCACTATGGCCGATTGTTGATTGACAGGCGTTAACTCCACCTACATAGTCTCAATCATCAAGTAATGTTTAAACGGTATCCAGTGAAGCTTGTTTAGAGCCTCGGTCATCACTGTCTTTTATGAATAATTTCCGGAAGTATGAAGACGTCAACGTCACTGAGAAACCCCACCCACGACGCCATAGTGATTAAATCAGTCGACGAAATCCTGTTTTAATCCGAGCCCAATCCAAGCCATCCGTGGGTCTACAGTGTTCATTTTGGGCTTGTTGTTTAAATAAAGATCTAATTTATAATTTCTATGACATCTGAGGCTCAAAGGAAGACCGACAAAAGTCAGTTTTTGCTCTTCCATAATGTATGTTTAACGCCCCCCCCTTCCCTACCCCAAGCCCATTTGCATTGCATTCTGTATTGCCTGGCGGCTATGCAATTGAAAAAAGGTATTTTAGTGTTTGAATGTATATTTTCTGTCAGGTTTTGCTAAATAGGCAAGCTTTTGAGACCGAAGGACCAGGCAGTAAACAGACATACAAAATCCTTTGACTGGGCGTAACACAGAATTGAGATGGCCAACAACATCATTCAATATAATTATCAGGTGGTTATGGCATGTTGAACTCTTTGTGGTTAAAATCGTCGAAATGTTAATAAAACAATGTTATTGGCGAATGAAGAGCATAGAGTTAACACTGAAATTAAGGCGGGGAGAATTACTAGTCTGAATCCGTATCTCATCTGGACCTGGCCGCTGTTTCACATTGAACAGGACAGTTAATTTAATGTTTGTAATAAAATGGGTTGCGTTTTTTACTTGCTGCTATTTGATTAAAACAGACGTGGTTTCGAATCCCCGGTTGTACGTGACAAGGAGTAGGATGGCCTGTCCAACCTCGTGGGTTTTCTCCGGGTCCTCTAATTTCCTCCCACTGCTAATGACCCCTACGCGCAAGGAAATTATTGAAATGAAAATTAAAACCATATGTTAGTCCCAAAATGACATAGTTTGTGTCGAGTGGACCTTGAGGGAAAATTTATCCGGGCAGCGGTGCTACGGCCTACTCTTATATTGAATTCCAATTGCCCCCCCCCCCAACATTACTGACAAGAGAAAACCACGCCAATGCAGGGATCGAACGCCCGACCCCCAGGCTATAGCGAGTCAGCGTCTTACCCACTTAACCGTGATACTCCGCCTTCCTTGGTGTAAGGTGGTTGGATGGCCGAGTGCTTTGCGTGCGTGTTGCACCATAAGGTGTGTCATTGGGTCAACTGGCTTGGCTTGCTTTCGATTCCCCAGTTGTACCAAACGAGGAGCTTGGTCGCCAGTCCATCCTCGTGGATTTTCTCCCCCCCCCCCACTGCTAAAGATCCCTACGCAAAAGCGAATTATTGAAATAAAATTGAACCATATCAGTCCCGAAATTACCTAATTTGTTTCGACTGGACGTTAATCCCTATCTCGGCTGGTCTATTCTTCTTTACAGTTGCATCTATGATAACTTTAAGAGACGGAGACAGACAGATTGGAAGATTGGATAACGGGATAACTGGAAAAGACTGGATAACTGGAGCATTGGAGCAGCAGATGTTAAAGTACAATATTGGGTTCAGTCATTTTAATTATTATATAGAACTGGTTAAATACATTCCAAATATAATTCAGTCAGTTATATAGACGGATAACTCTTATTGGTCATGTTCGACGTCACTTACCGTATATTTAAATGTTTGTTACACATCTGCCGTAGCAATAATCTCTGTGTTAAAATTACATTTGGAAAGTATTTAACCAGTTCTATCACATATGTAATAACGATTGACACCAATATTGTCCTTTAACAGGGCGAACTCTAATTAACAACTGGGTATTAATGACCAGATTAAATACAAAAGTACAACCAAATAGCGTTAACCAGGGACATAATAATATTATATACAGTTGCACCAAACGTGACAATCATATTATCCCCAAGACACAGAATGAAATAATGCCCGATAATGAATTATTGTATTATATAACATTTGAAAATTTTAACTACTTATGTCCATATATATATTGTTGTTTCATATAAGATACCTTAAAAATAGTAATAATTTACTATTCTACTTCATCATTCAAGAGACATTATGAAACAATAAGCTTTAACACTGTTATTCAGGCAAAATATTTCCTTCATAGCACTCTGCGATGTATGTCTGTCTTTATTGGGCGAGTCGTAGCAAAGCAGTAGGACGCTAAACCCAAAATTTCATTTAATTTCTTAAATCCTGCTAACATAGGGTTTGGTGGCACAACAGTCCCAACCGGACTATATCATGACAAACAAATAATACAATTACCTGCGTTCATATCCCCTTGTGTGCATGGAAGATTTAAGGGCATGATATATGAAATTCAAAGATGTGAAGATCTATAGTATTCCCGACAGTTAAGTCCGTTTTATCATTCTCCTTTTATCCACATGACTTCGGAGCCAGCAAAGGACGATGTCATTACCTATCAGCTCATGATATTAACAAGCGATAAATGTTCCCCTACTAATGGATAAGCCTGTTTCTTATTAATTGCCTGTAAGAGAGAACAAAGAATCGGTCAAGATTATATACTATCCATCTTCATAGGATATACGCCGGGTTGGATGGCCGAATGGTGTGCTGTATCATAAGGCCTGTCATTGAGTCAACTAGCGTTGTTTCGATTCCCCGGTTGTAGTGACAAGGAGTAGGTTTCTCTGTTCAGCCTCGTGGATCCACCCCCCCCCCCCCCTCTGCTTAAGACGCCTACGCGCAATCGAATTATTGAAATAAAATCGAACCATATTATGCTACTCCCAAAGTGACTAGATTGTGTCGAGTGGACGTTAAATCCATCTCTCTTATATTTATCATCCAATATAAGTATTTGTCTATTTTAACACAATTGGGATCGGACGGATGAATAACCATATTATCGATTCCGAGATGTAGTAACTCACACTATTTACCTCTGTATTATCAACGTAAAGACAATGTGATACATAACAACATAAAATATTAAATTTGTATATAAGCGTTTAGCTTGATTTTGTGTCATATATGTATGTGTACCATTTTATAGTATTTCGTAAGAAGGAATGTTGTTAAGGGGATTATGCAGGAAGTTTCGGGTGCTTCAAATATTATTATTTAGACAGTTGTTTACGTGCCATCTATTCTCTACGGCATCGGATGACTTAGATATTTAATGGATTAGGACACTCTTGCCATTTAACATTCAATTATAAATTTTAATGTATAATCGAGAAGGTGCGAAAAACCGATGTCTAGTGTACACGTTGGCGAACACGTAAAGGACCCGTTGAAAGTCGATACAAGAATAGTCCGCATCGCCATTGCCCGGTTAAAGTGTCCCACATAGCCCAGTCATTGCAGAAAAGTTCAGAACCTTAAACCCCATTTCAATTTATTTTGTACATTTAAGGTCAAAAACATTTAGCCTTAATATGAATAGATTAGTAATAGAAAACTAAAATCCTTTAATGTTGGATTGTAATGAGTAAGGTGGGTGTTCCTACATCTATTTCACGTATTTGTGCTCGTAGGTATGGTTTATTGGCTTATTGATCGTATATTGAACTATAATATCCAGTTACAATAGCCATTGTGTAGAGACATTACTTAGTAATAATACGCTATACATACTATTGCTACACACATCTTTGTTATAGGTGTTGAGATTTCTCACCTGCAGATAACTGTCAGATTTTTGACATTTTGTAGTTTGACTCTGGATTATCCGCTCGATTCTTTTAATCCATGATATTGCGGCATTCAAGACATCGGATTTATTTTGGTTGTGTCGTCCCTAACGTTTGGAACTATTCTAGACATTATGTCCCAAATACGCGAGTTGCTTGGAGAAAAAGTTATCAACAGTGCAGGAAAGACGATTGCAGTTAAACACTTTTGTGGGGAAGGAACTGTTATTGGTAAGTTTTTTTGTAATATTCCTTCACAAAATGGGTTAATCCGCTACTGTTCATGTTACTGCACCCTAGATTTATTTTTATATATTTTTTTTTTTACTTTTACCACGGTTGTACGTGGCAAGGAGTATGGTCGCCTGTCGAACTTCGTGGGTCTTCTCCGGGCACTCCGGTTTCTTCCCACAGCTAAAGTCCCCTAGCGCAAGAGAATTATTGAAATAAATTAAAACCATATGTTAGACCAGAAATGACCTAGTTTATTTCGAGTGGGTGTTAAACCCCATTTCTCTCTGTATATATTTTTTACTGTAAAAATATGATATTCTACAAATCTAAGTGAAGTGGTATTTAACCTCTTACTATTCTGCGTCGGTTTATTTATTTTAGCGCGTTTTGTAAGCAGAAAAACAAAGCACCAATATTGCACATACTAGATTCAAGGAACCGAGACCACTAGACACCACTATGTCATTGTGTAATATATTAATTTGTAATGTTTAAAGATAGCGCATTGTATGCTTACTGCGCCGGGAACAAAGTTTCATTTCATTAATTCACATGTCTGGTGTAAGTTTGCCTATTTATGGCAAGGTTTAGGGGTATTTGTGTGCAGGTTTTTTTACCACAAGAGTACCGACACTAGATACCTGTATAAAATAAAATCTATAAGCCATAGTTTTATTGCGATGACGTCATACTGGAAGCCCAATGGCAGATAACAAATACATCCCGGTTAATCATCTATTACTATTGATTAATTAAACTTCTGTATGTCAAAGATAGTATTTTGTGCACGAAGGTCATGTAATTTGTAAATACATCAATGAAATGGAATAAATGGGCTTTAACTTCCTACGTGTTCGCAACAGCCAGGATAATGAAGACGGGCATAAACATATAATTTGCTAAAGAGCAAATTTGCCCGGATAGTGGTGCTATGTCATACTTTTGTTTTACGTGCACGCCAACGTGTACACGGGAGCTAGGAATTACGTCCCATCAGAACGTCTGGACAATGTTCCTTGCCAGACCTTCAGTCCTGATCCTCTGATGAAGGGAAATCCTGCTGGAAAATCCGGAGAAACTCAATAAATTAATAACTATGTCTGATGATATATAATGACTTATTACATCGTGTATTTAATGCATGCTCAATTTATTTACTTGATAAATAATTTAACATGGATAATGTACGCGATGCTATCTATATTTATCGTTAATTTATCTATGAATAAAATAATAAAACAAACATAAGTGTATAGTATATTTATGATACTAGACACCTGGAGTGGTGAATAGCAGATGATCAGACTTTGGACAAAGACGTGCTTCAATTGAGAGTATTTCTCCTTTTGTTAATCTGGGTTGGCTAAGATACAATACTATGCTCTGTGATTGTTGTTCGCCAAGCAGACAATAACTATGGGGTTAATGTAAGGTTTATTAAATCAATTGTGTTGTTATCAATAGACGTACTGTATGTATATCTACACCTATAGATAATAACTTATGTTTATCAATAGTGTAATGTGCATGTTTGTAATACAGACTTTTCACCAATACACTATCCTAAAAGAGATCTGCGGAGTTGCGTGGCGTGGTTTCGAATCCACACTTGTACGTGGTAAGCTTTCGTGGTAGTTCCTCCACGACGCCCTGTTTCCTCCCACTAGTAATTGTTACTTCCACAATGACCTAGTTTGTGTTGAGTGCAATGTACCCTTTTCTCTATTCTGCTGTTATGTATCGACTGGACTAATGAAGACGGGCATACATACATCGTGCTATGAGGGGAATTTTGCCTGAACAAGTGTTGTTTAATGTGGAGGCTATTGTGTTCATGAAACCTCATTTTTTTCGTCCCATCGGAAAAACTATACGCTCTTCCATGTCAAGCCCCCATCCTGCACCCCATCCTGCACCTGATGAATTTTCACCGCCAACACCTGAATTGACACCTCCAGGTTAGCGGCCCAATTTACATAGTAGGCTGCAGTATTTAACTCAAGCAATAAAGAGATTACACTGTCGATTGTTTATCAGTAAGACGCTATTGCCATTGTATTCGAGCGGCTTCTCACACCATCTTGAGTGCCTCAACTCTGGTGACTGAATTGGCAGGTTTCTTCTTTATTCACAAGAATCATTTACTGCTAAAGTTAAACATATTTAACCCAGATGTATTTAGTGGAAGTGAAACGAGAGTAAACAGAGAGAGAGAGAGAGATAAATGGGGTTTAACGTCCACTCGACACAAGCTAGGTCGTTTCGGGACTAACACATGGTTCAACTTTATTTCAATAAAGTGGGAGGAAACCGGAGTACCCGGAGGAAACCCACGAGGTTGAGAAGGCGCCCCTATCTCCATGTCACATACGCTCACACCAGGGATCGAAACCACAGCCGCGAGCCAGAAGTGACCGGCCAGCTAGAGGTCGAAGCGCGGCACTCTAGACCACTAGGCCATCCCCCCAGGGTTTTACGCCCAACGATTCTGCTTCAACCGGTAATGTTGTCTTGCATGCGCCATTCGGTATGATATGCGGGTAATTCTGTCTACCTTTCGTCAAATTTCAACTGCCAACGTAAGACTAGACGCTGTTCCTTATCTGACATCAGGTTATTCAGATATGACAAAAATCCCAAGGTACTTTCTCGGTGAAACCTATGACCTCCTGTTTAGTGAGCCAAAGATTCGCTCACGGATTCTCAGACTTGGGTTAAGAATTTACTCCATTGCTTTAATGTGGCAAATAAATCAGTAATAAACTTTTGTGTTTCTTGACCTAAGATATTTCTCATAAACAGTTATTGAAAGATGAGCAAATTCTTAACCTACGTCTCAGAATGCTCTGTGAAATTTGGGCCTGACAAAGACCATTCCTATAGTTTCTGTTTCAGCGCATAGTTTCAATAGTTTAAAATCCTCTTTCCTAGCTGTTTATAATTGTATCTTTAGTTGTACAGCTTTTATGGCCATATATAATCATATATAACTAATTTCAACAGGTTTATATTTCTCTGCACATTGGTGTCCACCATGTCGAATGTTTACACCGGCTTTAATCAAGTTCTACAAAAAGCTAAGAAGTAGAGGAGAGAAACTGGAGATAATATTTGTATCATCAGATCGAGATCAGGAAGAGTTTGATGAGTATATTAAAGAAATGCCATGGTTAGCTTTACCATTTGGTGACCAAAGAGCTGTAAGTAACTTGGATATTTATTTATTGCGAGGGTTATCGTGTCTTTATCAATTAAAGTCGTATTCTTTAGTTTAAAGCGATTCCTTCATGGTTTGGGTAATGTTGATTCAATCGTAATGAATGTTCTATACTCGAAAGGGTAACCGATTCTTTTCAGAGCTGAGTCAGAAGGAGTCCCGATGAGCTGTCCAGAAATAAAATCACATAGTTAGGGCCGTTTAGTGAACACAATACCAATTTCCCAAAATTGAGCCTCACACTTGAAAGATGCCCGCAGCTCTTTTCAGGCAATCATAACCCACAATGTATTCATATCCTATAAAATCGGGGCTTTTCTGCAACCGGTCTCGCATTTAAGCTATGGATTTACTAAAGAATATGAATATTATTGTGGATGGATTGATTGTTTTCGTTATAGTTGGACTTATCAGACACGGAACATAGCTAAGATATCATTTGAGCATATTCATTTATCTATTTTCTATTTCAGGATACATTATCAGAAAAGTTTGATGTAACTGGAATTCCAAATTTTCTGCTGCTCGATGGTAAAACGGGTGATGTTCTTACGACATTAGGTCGAGCTCAGGTGACCAAAGACCCGGAAGGTGAAAATTTTCCATGGAGAAACACAGACGAGTCATGACGGCCATTATAATACCACTGGCTTCATCGATCTGTTTTCATTTTTATGATATTATATTTTATAAAGTGGCATAAATACCCGTATTCCCGAATGTTGATTAGTGTTAACTGGCATTTATACAGGTGTTCAGTTTATTGTTTGTAATCTGTAAAGATGTATTAAATGACATGACCTCTTTGATTTGGGGGAAATATTTGTTAATATTATCAATAAAACTTTTACATATATACCACTTGGCTTATATATATTTGGTTCACATGCCTGTATTTAAACTATCGGGCACCGGTTGTATCCCTTAAATCAAATCTATCTTCTGAAATTTGTGCCTTATATTGATTTGATACACCTCTGATATTGGTGTATTGTATATTATGAATATACCTCTGATAAATGTCGTGTTGTACATATATACATCTGGGACCATTTAATATGGAAGCTAAATTGATGTAATAAAAGGCTAAAACTTATTCTATATAATGGAGATGTCAGTTACATTAGCGTACAATTATTTACACTAAATTATCTATATTTTTATTGACTTCTGGTTTGATTATCGTCATGGAACGATAGTACTATATACATGATATTCTCTTTCTCGTGTTTAACAGCAGCAGAAGGCTTATGTTGGCCCTTTTACTGTGGTCATATTTCCTTATGGATTCCTTTAAATTGTAGCCTTAGTCAATACAAATGATTGTTCCACGACCTAATAATGTCAGTGGTGCAGGACGGAGGACCTGACTTGGATACCTGTCTAGTCGTTCGGATAGGACAAAAACGAGGTCATACAACCCTTCGCAGTGGAATTCGCATCGCCGCTGATTGGCAAAATTCCCCTCATAATAACCGTTCATAAAGTGCATGGTACACCTATTGGGGGACTTGATAAGCGCCCAACGTTATCTAGAATAAGAAAAAAGAAAATAATATATGGGGTATATATTAGGAGCAATGCAATGATAAGCTAACTTGATGATTCCAACAACTATTTTGTCATTATATATCGGGCTTTTATTTCCACCCACAGAAACAGAACATTTTTCATTTTATTTCAGGTCCATATTGTTTACCAGAAGTTACAATTTATACCGGAACGCAAAAAATAAACACACCGACCGTGTTCATGTATATCGAAAATCAAATAAACATTACGGGAAATCGACAGCATCCATGAGGGATTCGTCATTAGTGTATTGTTATGTAAAACGTAAAATATTGATAACGGACTATACACACATATAAATCTTATCTCGAACAGTCGATGTCGCCACAAAAATCCTTCGATCGATAATAGGTTCCGTCAAGAACCGCGAGTGTAAGTAAACTATGGGGCTGGGATATTTATCCAATTATGGAATTATTAAATATGCAATCGTAAATAAATGTATCTTAATATCACTCAGCTTTATTTTAACTAGCAGTAACGAGTGTACTTCACGTCTGTTGGTAGTTGGGGGTTCGAGTCTATCATTGAATGGCGTAGTTTCAATTCCCCGCTGGTACGTGACAAGGATTAGAGTTGCCTGTCCAATCTTGCGGGTGTCCTCCCACGGCTAAAGATCCCTACGCGCATCCAATTTAGTCAAATGATATTGAACCATATACGATAGTCCTGTCGCTAAACCTTTATTCTCTCTCTCTTTTAGTGTTCTAAGGGGTCTGTCATTGAGTGACGTGGATTTAATATCCACAAGCAGTGGAGTCGCCAGTCCAACCTCGTGGGTGCCCTTCCACTACTAAAGACATCTACGCCCATCTAATTTATTCAAATAAAATTGAACAATACGATAGTCCTGAAAAGACCTAGGTTGTGTTGAGTGGACGTCTCTCTCTCTCTTTCTCTCTCTCTCTCTCTCTTTCTCTCTCTCTCTCTCCTTGTCTCTTTCTCTCTCTCGCCACGTCTGTTATTATTGTGTGTCGTAAACAAGTTGTTTTTTAGACCAGAACTTTATTTATCTTCATTTATGCATCTCACAGACCATAATTGTTATATAGTAGATTTGCCGATAGGTATAGATTATGGACTTATTGATCGTGCATTGAGCGAAAAATATCCAGTTACAATAGACATTGTGAAGATACGTAGTTATAGATTAGCTCATTAGCAATATTATACATGTATATACTGCTTCACATATCACTGTGTGGCATGTTTAGATTTCAAATCTGCAGATAACTTTTTCAATTTTTCGCGAACTGTTTTTTTTTAATCTATAATAGTAGTGTATTTGCGTTGTCTTCATAGCTGATGCTAGCTATTTCATATATTATAATGTTCAAAATACAGGAGCTTCTGGGAGATAACGTTGTAAACAGTAAAGGGGAGTCTATTGAAGTTAAACACCTTTTTAACGAGGAAACAGTTATTGGTAAGATTCTGTTTAATTATTCTATGCAATGCAAGGCCTACGTTCCTAAAGAAAGTCCCGGTGGGGGTGGGGGGTCTATAGTGCCGCGCTTCGACCTCTAGCTGGCCGGTCACCTCTGGCTCGCGGCTGTGGTTTCGATCCCTAGTTTGAGCGTATTTGGCATGGAGATAGGGGCGCCTTCTCACCTTCGTGGGTTTCCTCCGGGCACTCCGGTTTCCTCCCACTACTAAAGACCCCTAAGCGCAGGCGAATTATTGAATAAAATTAAACCATGCATTAGTCCCGAAATGACCTAGCTTGTGTCGAGTGGACGTTAAACCCCATTTCTCTCTCTCTTTCCCTAAGGAAAATCCCACTACAACTCCTGATTGTTCGGAATATGGTCGTCGACAGGTTTTCGATCATATACAAAAACACTCCTGCGAACTGCCTGGTAGAGGCTGATCTTAAGCCAGGCTGACACTTGCATGACTTTTGGTCATGATTTTGTCGTGCCCATCAGTGTCCACATTGTTTACGCACTTCCTGCATTGACACGACGAGTTTGCGCAAATCGGACGGTGTCGTGCCAAGTCGAGTCGTGCCAATGCGTGCCACGGAATCGTGCAAGTGTCAGCCTTGCTTTAGGTGGGTTTTCAACATCCGTGCGATTTGCAGGGCTATGAGACTCGCTAGTTGTCTTACAGTCGTAAAACTGGCATGACGATCGTGTAATCAGTTGTGTGAGGTGCGTGCCGGGATTTAATTCTGTGTAAAGATGTTATTTGCCGTCAATATACACGTTCGAAAACGTCGTGAAACTTGGTCACCCCAACGTTTGCTCACTGGTTGGCGCTAAAAGATTGCTCCCACTTTAGTAATATCGCAGACAAAAAGGGTTTTAAACAAACAAAATGTCACATGCCCGGGCCAAACCCGCCGTAGGTTGCACAGCTGCCATGGCTACGCTGAATCGCAATTCGAATATGACTGGGGATATAAGAGGTTTTTGTCTATAGTTTTGACTTTTTCCCAAAATGCAAAGGTTTAAGTTTGCATGATCCAATATTTTCTTGAAGTGTAGAAAAACAAGATCAAGGTTAGAAAAGACATTAAAACTAAAAAATGAAACTATGTATGGACTAGATCTAAGCACTGAAAATTTACAATAATTGAACAGTCATTAACTGCATTGAGTAAAAAAGCAATTGCTTATTTAGATGATGGGATATTGACGGGATTTCACACTCTAACCATTTAACATAATACATAAATAGCGAACGAACTACACAATAGCGGAATCAATTAGTGAAATAAATTAATTACACGGGCTGATATACACCGGTTCTAACTCTATGTATTATAACAATATCACTTGCTGAATTGATGTATGTATTAAAATGAAATGAATAGGGTTTAACGTCTTACTTTTCTGCTCCCACTGGGCTAATGAAGACGGGCATGCGCTACACAATGTGCTATCGGGGGTATTTTGCCCGGACAGGGGTGCTACGATCCTTTTATATCAAATCCCTACTGTTAAGGGATCTTTTACTTGCACGTCAATGTATACACGTGACCCCGTTTATTCGCCTCATTCAAACGACTGGACAGCTGTCCGTGTTGGGTCCAATATTCTGCACCACTGACAAGAGGGAACCAGACTCGAAAATCCCTATGAGTCAGCGTCTTACTTACATACTAATTATACACGAATAATGATTATCCTTGCTCTATTTTATTCCTAAAACGTTTCATGTATTTGTCACCTTAGTTCATGGCTGGTATATTTTTAGATTGGCGGGTAAGGCCACTTTAAAGCGCCAAATTTATTTGAAGTTTATTTGCAGATGTGTTAAATTTAGATATATATTGATACTTACTATTATGTAAATAGTATTGGTAGTCATAAAAGTGTCATATTTTGTACATGTTAAATTTATAGGATAAAACATACAGTATCGATCCCAAGGCTTTAATGTATTCTTCTTTAGTCGCTTCCGTTCCATATAAAACATAGAACCCTTCAGTACATTTCCATTGATTACGGTCCAAAGTTATTTGCTAGCTTCTCCCCACGAGACAAGAATGGTCTTTAATTCACAGTCAAGGTTTACTATCCACTGCGTGTTCTCGCCTTTGATGGCTTTGTTGGAGCACTGCTTGAGGCGTTATTATAATATTAATAATTAGAGATGCATTCCCGCTGTACAAACTGCGTGATTTGATGATAAATTTGGACTAAACCCATATCCAAAGTTTGCTTTGAATTCATTTAATTGAAAAAAAATTAACAATCCTAAGCTGTTATGCCTATTTTAAGTATCCCTTTGTGTCACGTAAATTTTTGGATAATCTTCTGCCACTTCTTTTTACGGGGTTTAATCGCCAAGTCAGTAGTACATTCCAGTCTCTCACAACCTCTAGTCACTTAACAACAAAACTTAGCTATGCGTCATACAAGCAGACACCAAGAGACAGACTGCCCGTAGTGATCCCCTTAATTTTTTGTTCTTTGAAGAGTTTTTGAGGGAATCCACTATTTTTCTCGTAACATTTGGTGTCTCTACTTTTCCACAAATTCCTGTACTTTTATAGGAAATAACTACCAAATAACTACTTTTCTGTGAAGGTATCTTTAAATGGCAATTAAATAATAAGTGTATACGACTAATCGGCGTTATTGTATTGTCTCTTCCATAGATTTCTCCACAAAAAAAAGTACTTATTAGTTATAAAGTTTCCAATTCTAAAATAATTTGTACAATGAATCTGATAATATATCGTTTTATAATACGTATATCACATGGTTAATTAGTAAAATCTCGCAACTGAGAGCACTTCTGTAGAGCTAGCTTGGTACGGATCAGATGACTTATCGTATTGATATTATATAGACGAAAAGTGCAGAGGATGGCTATCTCTTATAGTTCACGTAAATGGACAAAATATATAGTGCAAGGTCCCGCACAGAAATGATGATCCACAAAACTCGAAACCAAAATATTACCTAGTGGACGCTAGATAAAACTTGTTTTTTAGGTCGGCAAAAAGCATTATTGATCTAGAGCAGAAAGACTTGCGGATATAAAATGAGCTTCAATGTTTAAATGATTTTCTAATGTTATAATATTTTCCTGCGTTTAAATAACATGATGAAATTATCAACATTATTATATAATATAGTTAGGGTCAAATCAAAAATGGAAATTTACTCTGGCCGATCGGGACAATATTATTATTTAGACAACATTGTGTCGAAATGTTGTTTTTTAGTTAGCATGCGATTGTGTAGAAAGTACACATTAAAAAGTCTAGAGCCAAGTGCTGAATACTTTTAAGAGTAACTTAAATTTTATTAAATATTCAGATATAACTGATCCACTACTTTCGTATTTTACCGCCGAAAGCGGCCAGTGATAATTCAACTATACATGTATGTCATACGAAAATTTAACTCAACCGTCATTAGGGTTAACGGTGATATATTCGAACGGTTAGTAAAATCGGTTAAAATTGTGACCTCTAAAAAGACCACAAGCTAAAACCGCAATGTTTCGTACAATCAGGGGCTACAATCCAGGAGTTACTGTCCGATATGCGGAGGCAGACCACCATTAAATTTCACCATCTCGGTGTTCGTCTATTTATAGCAGTTCTCTCTCTGTCTCTTTTCTCCCCCTTTGCATGCCCATTTTGGTTGATTTTTTGGCCTAGAATGGACTAAGAGGGTTTGAATTAATATTTTCTGCCAGGTTTTGGTAAATATTCATGATTTTGAGGCGGAACGATAACGGCGTTATGAGGTTGGCTACGGTGATATGTACGGCAACTAAATACATGTTTTGAGTATGCTTCTTCGAGTTCGTGTATCTCAAAATTTTGGTGGTCAACCTCATAAAAATTTAAGTGCAAAGACATGGCCATTTGTTCCTCTGTCTGTAGTGAAAAGCATTTCGCCCAACGAAAATTTTGGGAAAAGCTGGAGGCGGGCAAAGAGTCCAGAATTAACGTTGAAGTCAATGGGGAAATTAATGGTGGTCTGCCTCCTGTATGTGAACAAACTGACAGTGGATGAGAGGACTAAATTTGATGCCATGATCTCCAAATTGTCAGAAAATGTGATATATGACATTTTGATAATAAAAAAAGTGAAATGGTAAAATTTCAAAAGTATTTGACAAATTTGTGAGGGGAATTTCTGATTTTAGTCCAAATTTTGTGATTTTCAGTGTTTATTTGCTTTTCAAAATTAGTGAAAAATATCTTAATGTGTAATTTTGACTTTAGATGGGAAGAAAGTACAAAAATTTCACTCAATTTTGCCTAAAAATCATGATAATTTGTCTGAAATTCTTCAGATTACCCCCAATATTGCTGTCAAAATTTTAACTATACATCTGTTTTAAAATGAAACAAAATTCTTGCATGTCTTTATTTCCATTGTTAAATAACTTGGAAAGGAGCCATGTGATTGTCAGATATTGAAAAAGTATCTATGTGTTTGATAGAAATTTTGTCTAATTATGTACTGCTGAGGCATGTTAGAATTTTCAAAACATGAGTGAACTGCATTTTGCTTGGGTGTTCCTCAGACTTAACACAATTTTAATCTTTTAAAACCTGCAATTGTTACATTTCCCTTGTCGAGAAAGTAAAATCTATGTGTCTGCAGGGAAATTTCTCTGTCTTCATTTCATTTAGACTGGCTCAACCTCCCCACCCCACCCATTTTCTTGAACATGATACTTGGATATTCAATTGGAAATATATTGACTCCGAATTAACAGTAATTGGATTTATATTGACTCCGAATTAACAGTAATTGGATTTTGTGCTTGAATTGTAACCGAGCATTTTATTTTGCACAAACAAATAGTTACATAAAAGATTCCATGAATTTTTAAGACTTTTTGTTTATGGCCAAACATGTTATTCTATGACATTTTCCCCAAATGAGTCCACACCCCAAAATGGATATGTTGTAGATGTGTCTTTTGCAGCTTAATGTTTGACATTTTTGATGTAAATCTATTATTTGTGGTGATCTTTTAAAATGTGGCACTTATAGAGCAATGAAATATTGATTAATAGCCTTTTCATACTCCTTTTATGCAATGAATTATTTCATAACTCCCTTTTTCCACCTCATTTTGTAAGGAAATTGATGTAAAGATTAAAACAACTTGCTTCCACAAAATATTGACACTATGTAATTCCAAGGATACCTATGATTGTTAAGTGTCATTCCATGAGAAAACCATGCAAAATCATGCAGAATCGGGAAGGTGGGGGGTCGGCAGATCGAATTCATCTTGGGGGGATTTTATGGACTCCTTGAGACTACTTCACAGCCAGAAGAACCAATCTCAAAATTTAACCGTTATTGAGATACAGCCTCGGGCTGATTTTTGGCCAATTTTGCCCTTTTTCAGGTCAATTTTGGTCAATTTTCAGCCACTTATTCTGGCGAGTCTATGGTTTGGATGAGATTAGTGGTGGTTGGTGATGTTAGTGGGGGTCGTCCTGTGCCCCAATATACAGACCTTAAGGTCACATCTATTCTCTGGGAGTAATGGTCAGCAAAAAGGTAACATATGGCGAATAAAGTAGAAAATATACACCTTCGAAGATTAGCCCTATTTTCTATGATGCGGGGGCGGGTCAAAATATCGAAATGGTTTTATGCACAGCTTGAACCCCTCTATTGATATAAGAAATAAAATCTCTGTCACCTCGTTTCATTCAATGCGAAATCATATGTCAAAGTTGGTGAATTTTCCCTATTGTAATCTCTGATTCTCTATGAAATGGTCAACTACTTTCATACATGGTAAGTCAGCTTTCTCCAATTCTTTGCCAAATCATTCGCCCATGCTCGCTGGTAGCAGCAGTAAACCGGCTCGAGCAAAACTGGTCTATTTGATGAAGCTTGGTATCCAATGCAAGATGGCCGGGACTGCAGAAAATTGAGGTTTTTCTTCATTTTTGGCCATTGAATGTGGCACATATCCCACACATGAGAACTAAAATGACTTCATCCAATTGAAAGACTGTACTAAAAACATTAAGGTCCACCTCATTACATAGCAATAAGAGATGTGAGAACCGAAAATGAACTGATTTCTTGACCACTCTTTAGCACATTACGTAGCAATAAGTGATGTGAGAACCAAATTGGAACTGATTTCTTGACGTATAGTGGAAATTTTGACCTTAATGTGCTGCCTCTTGCTACCGCTTGGATTTCAAACGCAATATTCACAAAGGACGTAAACATCCCCTATATGGTACCACACCTAAGGGAAATATATAGACAAACCGTGCTGTGTCACTTAGAATCAGCTAAGTTTAATAAAATACTATTGAAAAAAGAAAGGAATAAAATTGTGTCTTTGAAATATCAATAAAAACCTTCTATGTGTGCTTGACCACAACTAATTTAGCAGAAAAGAGTTGTGCGGTATATACACAATTGGCCGAAAAGAGTTGTGCGGTGAACCTCTAGTTGACTGGGTAAAGTCATGGGCTTTAGAAGTCCTCAAACATGCTGCCTTGAGTCTGATATAGCTGTAATACTGAAGGTGTTGTTAGTTTTAGATATTTTTTTCTTTTATTCTAGGTACATACCGGAAATGTGATGCTGTCCATAATGAGGAATGGACCGTGAAAAAAAAACAGGCTAGTTCTTCAAATACATAATATGGCATGGGGTCCAAAATTCAACTTCATCATATAATCATTTTCAGAGCCCAAAATGGATCTTGTCAGACCTTGTAAAACTACATGTGTACATGAAGAGAGTCAAAATGTTGTTTCAAGCATATTTTGCAAAATTCACTTTTTTGCTTAGTCAGAATGAGAATTTTCTTGCGCATCTTTTCATCTGGTTGTCGTATTTCTAAGCCAATAAAAAGAGGGTTTATAGATATTGTTTCAAAATGTTGTATATGGGGTGTTCCAAAACAAGAAATTATTAAGAGCGAAAATGTTGTATTTTCTTGAAAAAAATCAACTTTGTGTCTCACTTAAGTAATACAATCAAATGAAATATAGCCAGTAGTGTTTTATGATTAAATACTTATTATTGAAATTATTGTCTAGGCTTACTTTGTGAAATCTATGAAATTGAAGCAGGTAAAGGTGAATATTTTCCGGAGATACGTCTTTGCTGTATAGAATTGCAAATAACGAGCTTTCACTCATTATTTCTGTACTAGATGTTGAGCTTGATATGTGCAGGTAGTTACATACTGTTTAAATGGCTACACATGCATTTTGCCAATAAATATTCGAGAAAAGCTTCAGAAATATGACCTTTTATATACAACATTTTGTTTCTAATGCTTGTCCTGTGCTTGTTTAGGCTCTCCTGGACGATTTCCCAAAATCCAGATACGACCTTTTGACTCCCCACCCAAGATATTTCTACCAGGGGCCACCTCTCAAAATATCAACCGCAACGTATATTTGCCATTGAAAATTTTCTTGTATCTAGTCTCAGAATGATGGACTGGCCGGTAACAGGGACCAGACTAGTTGATCAGTTGGACACTTGATTTGTAAAGAAAATTTTTCAAATTTTGATCCATGCAAATACTTAGAAAATAAATTTAGTAAATTATTTTATATGGAATAAGTTTAGAAAATTGTTTTATGTGGTTTGAAATTACTGTTGGAACTGATGACATCCCTCCCACTTTTGGCAGTTCTATGTACTAGTAGCTGTTACAGGAAGTGGTGGTGGTGTTTCAATACTGCTACCCATAGCTGCAGATGATGTAGTAGCAGTAGATTGATAATAGGTGTTAGAGGCACTACCAGTAGCTGCAGATGATGTAGCAGTTGGATGGATGTCATCAGTTCCCACAGTAATATCAAACCATGTGAAATAATTTAGTTTTAAAAGGCCTGTCAAGATCCATTTTGGGCTATGGAAATGATCACATGATGAAGTTGAATTTTTGACGATATACCATATTATTTATTTGAAGAACTAACCTGACTCTTTTTACAGTTCATTTTCTCATTATTGACATTGTAACATTTCCAGCATATACCTAGAACAGAAGAAAAAAGTTCTAAAATTAACAAGCTAGCCTCCAGTAAAGGTATTACTATTACAGCTATATCAGACTCAATGCAGCTAGTTTGAGGACTTCTGAAGTCCATCGCTTAAGTCAGTCAATTGTTGTCGATTACACATACAAGATTTGATTTTTTTTCATCGATATTTCACTTACCCCATGCAATAGGAATAAACAGAATAAATAGATTCTAAGTGACACATCAAGGTCTTTGTATGGATTCCCCTTATGGAATATTCCGTTTGTAACCGAGGCGGTAGCGATGGGCAGCACATGTTACCTTTCCATCTAAACTCGACGAATCAAGATAAGAAAAATACACTTCGTCAAGAAATCAGCTCCCATTCGGTTGTCACATCACATAATGCTATGTAATGTGCTAAAGGGTGGACCTTAATGTGATGTTCTTATATTAGTACACTCTTAGTACACAGCACAGTCTTTGTATGGATTTCCCATAGGTGTGGTACCATGCAGGAAATATTTACGTCCTTTTGCATTTGAAATCCAGGCGGTAGCGACTGGATCAAAATTTCCACTTCGTCAAGAAATCAGTTCATTTTCGGTTCTCACATCTCTTATTGCTATGTAATGAGGTGGACCTTAATGTTTTAAGTACAGTCTTTCAATTGTATGAAGTCATGTTAGTTCTCGTATGTTGGGATATGTGCCACATTCAATGGCCAAAAATGAAGAAAAACCTCAATTTTCTGCGGTCCCGGGCGCGGCCATCTTGGATTGGATACCAAGCTTCATCAAAGTGACCAGTTTTGCTCGAACAGGTTTACTGCTGCTACCAGCGAGCATGGGCGAATGATTTGGCAAAGAATTGGAGAAAGCTGGCTTACCCTGTATGAAATAAAGAAGTTGGTCATTTCATAGAGAATCGGAGATTTATAATATGGGAAATTCACCAACTTTGACTCATGATTTCGCATTGAATGAGCCGAGGTGACAGAGATTTTATTTCTTATATCGATAGAGGGGGTCGAGTTGTGCATAAAACCATTTCGATATTTTGACCTACCCCCGCATCATAGAAAATAGGGTTAATCTTCGAAGGTGTATATTTTCTATTTTGTTTGCCATATGTTATAATTTTGCTGACCATTACTCCCAGAGAATAGATGCGATCATAAGGTCTTTACATTGGGGCACAGGAAGACCCCCACTAACATCACCAACCACCACTATTTTCATCCAAACCCTAGACTTGCCAGAATAGATGGCTGAAAATTGACCAAAAATGACGTGAAAAAGGGCAAAAATGTCCAAAAATCAATCTGAGGCTATATCTCAATAACGGTTAAATTTTGAGATCGGTTCTTCTGGCTGTGAAGTAGTCTTGAGGAGTCCATAAAATCCTCCCGAGATGAACTTGATCTGCCGACCCCCACCTTCTGCATGGTTTTCTCGTGGAATGACTCTTAAAGTGTTTTAAATACTGAAATATTCCCATTTTTTTAAAAAAAAAATAGTGCTTTGTGACCCTTTTGTTGGAGTGGCTGGTTGTCAACTAAATACAGCATTTATTTTATATTTATCAATCCATATTTTAATAAATGATTCATATTTCTTACAAGTACCTGTGTTTGTATGTATGTATACAAGCCAGGGATAGAAAAATGTGGCTTTTAGCCATATTCCATCAACAGTATTACTTATGTGGATTTGTTATCACAGCAACATTTTCAGGGGGTTACAAGTTTCATTATAGTTCCTTACAGTTACCCTCAATGCAACCAATTTGCAGCTTGTCTTCTTGTATACTGGCCAAGGTTTCTAGAAATAAATGTCTTTCACCTCAGAGTTTCCAAGAAATAGGGAATTTTTGGCATTTTGAGACATACAAAGTGTCAAAAAATGGGCCATTTCGTAAAAAAAGGTAAAATAAAGTCAATTTTTGAAAAATATCCCAATATTTTGAATATTTTTGATGAGCCTTGTTTGAAACTCTTTGAATCTTTTTGCAAAACTCACATTTTGACAAAATTAAGAAAGAGCCTTCAATTCTAGAACAAAAGGCCCGTGATTCTGTATTATAATAATTTTGCAAAAATAAATGTGAAGCTATAAAGAAAAGAATTTTGATGATATATGAACTTTTAAAAACATATAGGAGGCAGGCCACCATTAAATTTCACCATCTCGGTACCCACAAATTGTAGTTCGTCTATTTATAGCAGTTCTCTCTCTGTCTCTTTTCTCCCCTTTTGCATGCCCATTTTTGTTGATTTTTTGGCCTAGAATGGACTAAGAGGGTTTGAATGATTTTGAGGCGGAAGTATAACGGCGTTATGAGGTTGGCTACGGTGATATGTACGGCAACTAGATACATGTTTTGAGTATGCTTCTTCAAGTTCGTGTATCTCAAAATTTTGGTGGTCAACCTTATAATAATTTTAGTGCAAAGACATGGCTATTTGGTCCCCTGTCTGTAGTAAAAAGCATTTCGCCCAACGAAAATTTGGGGAAAAGTTGGAGGTGGGCAAAGAGTCCAGAATTAACATTGAAGTCAATGAGGAAATTAATGGTGGTCTGCCTCCATGCGCCAATGTCGACAGGAACAGAGTTATCCGGGTTATAACCATACATTTTAGGTTTCGTCAAAATCGTATAAAAATCATATCCAATCGTATAAAAATCATATCCACAAGTTAAAAACATGATTTATTTCGTACACTCAGAGGCCATAATGTCCGATACATCCCAATACCTGAAAATGTGGACGTATAAAGTAAGGTCGAACAATAAAACAACATTCGGGAGTATCTGTTAACCAATTTTTGAATTTTTTATAAAATTCCGATAAAAACCAAAATCAAACGATATTGAGACTTAGAATTGTTCTTATTTTCAACAGGTTTATATTTCTCTGCACATTGGTGTCCACCATGTCGAATGTTTACACCGGCTTTAATCAAGTTCTACAAAAAACTAAGAAGTAGAGGAGAGAAACTGGAGATAATATTTGTATCATCAGATCGAGATCAGGAAGAGTTTGATGAGTATATTAAAGAAATGCCATGGTTAGCCTTACCATTTGGTGACCAACGAGCTGTAAGTTGTTATTTCCATTCTTTCAGGGTTAAGTGGTAACATTAAAACGTGCCAAAATTGTATGTCATACAAGTTTCTTGGACAATTATTTCTGGTGCCTCTTTGACGATTGTTATTTCGAATTCATCAAATTCGTATTATTTCAAAAGAATCTAAGACGCGAAATTTGATTCAATTCTAATTTCACTGCATTATTTTAAGGTTTCAAAGTAATTTAAAATAGCAATTGCATTTATATTAATTTATAAATATATATTTATATTAATTTATAAAGATACATTCATATCAATTTATGTATACATTTATATTAATTTATAAATATACATTGATATTAATTTACAAATATACATTTATATTAATTTATAAATATACAGGATATGTTGTCAGAAAAATTTGACGTGAGTGGAGTTCCTAATTTATTCCTGCTCGATGCTAAAACCGGAGAAGTTATAACTCCATTAGGTCGAGCTCAGGTGACAAGAGATCCGGACGGAGAAAAGTTCCCATGGAGAAATACAGAAGAATCATGACCGCCATCATGAAGTCAGTGGCTTCACTGAACTCTATTCATGCATGCTATGATATATAAAGTCAATATTTAAAAATATGCTTATTGTTGTATTAAAAGTAGCTTTTCCCTTGTGGATATTTATACAAATTCTGTTTAATAAAGGGGTGATATCAGGTATTTAAGCTAGGCTTAGCTAGGCTGAATACTTGCAGATTATCTTGCACCACTGGTAGTTGTCTTTTTTGTTTAGAACATCCAATACTATTAACTATCTCTTCTGTAAGTAGTGGCGTACCGGGGAGAATATCGAAAATAATCTCTGAACAGATCAAAAGGAGTTACGTAATTTACTTTTTACGCATACTCGAGCTTGAGCTTTCTCTAGACGACAGGAAGGACATTATTAATAACGGTCACACGTCTTAGAATTCGATTTGTTTTTCTACAAACTTCCCTCTGTTTCCATGGAAAGTTACTTTTGAAATCACGCAAGCAATCAACAAATGTTTTCACCTATCCTTCGAATATTACAGTTTGGATTATCGATTTTGATTAAAAGACGACAAACGGAAGGAAGTAAGCGTCAGAGATTATCCAGAAATTATTTCTCTATATGGACTTTATTAATAATGGTGAAAGAACTGTTAATTATATTTCCATATACTGCATTACACTTTTCACGACACTGTAACTGGTCAAGCGCACCCAAGGCAGCTCGAACCAACAGAGCATCGTCTTTTTACTTTATCGACTCGTGGTGATATTATTTTGATATAAAAAAAAATCGAAGGAGATTATCTATATATACAGGTCACAATTTTATGGAATACAGTTACTATTTATTACTAAGTGATATGAAATGAAATGAAATGGGGTATAACGTCCTACTGTTCTGCTCCAAACAGGGCCGTAAAATGTGCTATGAGGGAAATATTTCCCGGACGACACTACGGCCTACTCGAATGCCAATTGTCAATGGTTGTTTTACGTGCACGCCAATGTGTACACGGAACCTCGGTTTTTCGTCCCATCCGAATATCTAGACAGCTGTCCTTGTAAGGACCTGCGCCCTACATCACTGACAAGGGAACCACGCATACTGAGTGACGTTTCGACTAAGCCTCTGTAGTCAATATCAAGCAATGCTAAAAAATGAAATTTAATATATACATGTAAAAAACACTACATGTTGTTAATGCTAACAAACTAGAGACACCCTGGAAACGTAACTTAATTAAAGTAATGTAATTATCAAAGTGATCTGGGTTGATTAAGATGATATTGATACAACATATAATATGACACAGACTAGTTTACCTGAAAATATAACAAATTGATTAATAGATAATTTGTTTGACAATGATTTGATCAGGTTTTGATAATCACAAGATGAAATTTGTTTAATATTATCAATGGAAAATGTTGATACATGCATGTAAATGTAACGTGATGTCACTTAAATTTTAAAAAAACCCATAAGACCCCACCCCACCGAATGCCCAGTAATTAAATTATTAGTGAGAAGCATTTACACGAAATGCTATAGTGATTCCTATAGCTTAAATTTATATCACCCATCTATTAAGAAGGGATGGGACTTGCCTTTAAAGGCTCAATACCCATTTTGTAACTGAATAATATGTCCCAATCTTTATTCTGGTCAACAAATTGTATTAGTTTACAATATTCCAATTAATTGATGATGCAAATTTCATCTTAACACACCTAATTTAAAAAATTAGAAAAATTCAACTAAATGATTTGAAAAGCCTAACCTTTTCAAATGTGACTTGGATTTTAAAATAGGATGTAATGGATAATTTACACAACAGGTAGTACACTTCAACATCTAGTACTTAGAATAAGGCTATCATTTATTTTCTGGAGCTGCCAAGCCAGAAAGAGTGTTATTGTCTAAAAACAGGATTTGAACAATTAAATGCATTACATTACAATAACAACAGCCGTTCTTCAGAGCCAATGGCACGACACGCAAAATTACAGCCAGTTATTAAATACCATTTGTAAAGAGAGCATTCTATTTATGTAAATAACTTTGATGGTCAATATTGAATAGTAACGAGAATAGTATTGAATTTTAACTATTGATTTAATAGATTGTATTATGTTTAGCATAGATGCAAATAATCATGTAATATGATCGTCATACGACCTCTGTTCATCTTTGGTTTGTGTCTTCGTATCTGAATAGTTTCATGTTCGTTCTCTCGTTCTTGGGGTCTAACGTCCACTTCCACCTAGGGCGATACCGTAGACAAAGTGTTTCCTAAGAAACTAGCCTGTACCAGCCACAAAATATAGGGCTGCGTTGGCTTGTAATAAGACATAGTGTCTTTGTGGGGCAGCAGCCAGGAAAGGTCTTATCCAAGAATGACATACAGACGCGATCTGTCCACTTTGCCATGCATGCTAGATTACTTGCGACTTTTTGGGATTTGGTTTTGACTGGCGAGGGGGGGGGGGGGTGGCAACCGCTTGTAGAGGCAGCAAATAGCATTCTCAGGGGTGGGCGTTATCTAGCCGTTGGCCCTCACCAGAAACAGAAAAACGGCCCCGGGTCCTAGACGTCCCTTCACGTAGGGCCGTCCTACCGAGTTCATACAGCCGGCGTATCCTCTTATAGTTAATCATTGGACTCTGTGGCAGGAGTGTGAGATTAAGTGGTCAGCTATAGCTGCATTCGACCATCTATCATTTTATTAAATTGATGTTTGGTCTCCCAGATGTATCAAATCCCACACGAACACTCTATTTTATAAACACACCTTTGATTTAGTTTACCATTTGCTCTTAATATATCTTTGGTGCTATTACAAAACTGCTCTACAAACTGTCCATAAATTCTTGTCAAATTCGGTTTCAAAGTGCTTTATAAAAAAACAAGCAAACTGCTGTGGCACAATATAATGGGGAGTCCCCAATTCTTTTGGTCAAATAGTACAACTTATCCCAAGGATGGGGTAAGTTGTTCCAGCGGAAAGTTGAGCTGCGTGAAATGGCTATTCATGTTGTTGTTTCAATTGGTCATGGGAAATTACAATGGTATATAGTTGATAACATTCACATGATAGTTACTCATGTATTAATTGTACCTACCCCAACCAAAGGACGAATATGCTATAGATTAAACAGCATTGAATTGTCGTTAATCAATGTCTTGATAATGAATGCATTGACATCGATATAATAAATATCCCTACAGTTTATAAGGTATCACATCAGATAAATCAACGGGATAAGTTCTACCATGGCTCAACTTGCTCAATCGAAAATTGAACAACTTGCCCCGGTGCGAATTTTACAATTAAGTAAGCCTAATCATCTTCAAACATCAAAACCAAACTAAACCAACATGCTAGAATTACAACCGGTTACATGTAATCGTGGTTATCTTTTGTCAATGTGTCTCCCAAGGAAGTCACACAGTTAATGAAATGGAGAGAGAAAAAATACTGTTTTCACGAAATGTATAGCTTCTTTGTTCTTGGTGAAATTGACTTGTCCCTTACACCAATAACTATCATTTATTAGAATATTTAATAGAAATCACCATCATTCTGGAACTTTACTCATACAGGTTGTGGGATGAACTTACCCCCCCCCCCCGCCTTTCCCATACAACCATTGAACAGTCGTTCACACAAAATTATCGAGTTTTATTCCCCGAATAGTCACTGAGTCTAAAGTATTGGTATTGAATGAATATTTTACGCAAGCCAACAGATCGAGAAGTCAGATGGATATATAATATAGCACGAATTCATGAATGGAAGGACGACTTCAAGATTGCTAGAGTTGTGTCCCTTGTTTAACCAAGGGAATGCAATAACTCTTCTTTACTGATGGTATAATCTGGAGTAATTTTTAATCAACTAAGTATTTAGCCGTGAAATGAAATAAGGACGGGGGGGGGGGGTAGCGTCCTACTGTTCTGTTCCGACTGGGCTAACGAATACGGACATTTGCCATACAGTGAGCTATGGCGGAAATGTTGGCCGTACAGCAGTCCTACGAGCTCTTCTTATATCGAATTCGAACTGTCTTTGACATCAATATGTACACGGGATCTCATTTTTGTCTTACCCGAACGGCTTTACGTTGTACCCTACCACGCCTTCCGCCCTGCTTCATTGAAAAAGTGGAACCACGCCGGAAAATCATAATAAACGCACGAATAAAATACGGGATCCCAGGTTAGCGAGCCAATTACGTATACTGCCTATATTCACAAAGGAACAGCGTATACACGTGACACGATCATTTTCACGTTTCTGTCTATTATATCTGGTACAAAAGAACAAAAAAAAAAATAAGGCCTGTATACACCTAGCATTATTTAATTTGATGATTACTATTCAAACGACTTTGTTCAGTTAAACTCGATTCTAAATCAATTAAAATTAGAACGAGAGAATGGAGAGAGGAGACAGAGGGAGAGAGAGAGGGTTTAACGTCCGCTCGACGCAAACTAGGTCATTTCGGGACTAACATATGGTTTAATTTTATTTCAATAATTCGCTTGCGCAAAGGGGTCTTTAGCAGTGGGAGGAAACCGGAGTGCCCTGAGGAAACCCACGTGGTTGAGAAGGCGCCTCTATCTCCATCCTACATACGCTCACACCAGGGATCGAAACCACAGCCGCAAGCCAGAGGTGACCTGGTCAGCTAGAGGTCGAAGCGCGGCACTCTAGACCACATTCCGCCGTAACCCGTAAGTCGAACATTTCTGAATTGTTCCCTATAACTTAAGGTGCCATTGTCCCGCCCCGGTTAAACAAATCCACTTACTTTGAACAAAAAAAAAATTATAAAAGTTTTAACCCAATCGTGTAGCTACACCCCGTCATCCCACACACCCAAAGACCCCGCCCTCTACAAAAATAAGTGACACTTACGAAAATCAGAATGAGTACCAACACAGCCGACTAAAGCGTCAACTGCCTTCAGTGTACTGCCACACACACATATGAAAATCAAAATTAGTTTGTAAGCCACGACAAGAAGTATCTATCAGTAGATCACAAGAGTATTATTGGAATGTAAAAAAAACTCAATTAAACAGCTTCAGTCACGAGAGAATTATCAGAATTGACGCGCTACTCAGAATGGCAAACTTATTTCTAAATAATTAAAGAGAAATCTTCAAGGGTTACAATAGCTAAATAATTATAGAGAACTCTTGAAAGGTTACAATGGCTGAATTTTAATATGGTTTAGGCTCAATTCAGTCATCAATTTTAATGTTAATTGAATATGCATTTGTTATATCATCTGCAAGATTAGGAAAACCCGGAATAAAAACAACTAGAAAAATTCCCGTTGCCGTTTCTTGATATGTATCTTGATCAAATGCCGGTTGTTTACATTAAGGCGAATATTATTATTCAATACAAGAATACAAAACAATATTAACTAAAAATAAATACTGCGTAAGCTTTTCTTATATAATGCACCCTTTATATGAATGTATTTAATAGATACATTTAAACTGAAGGAGAGTGGAAGTGTTGATTAGAGATTGTGGACTTTCGGTTACATTACCAAGCTATATTGAAGGTATGGTATATTAAAATTATATAGACTTTAAGATTTAAATGATCTTTTGTTTGTTCTACTTGTGTAATACTATAGGTTTTTTTTTAGTTCTGGGCGTTCTGTTTAAAGCTGAACTCCGGTTACAAAAATATCGAAATAATTAAATAAAAAAAAGTTAACGCCTCCAGCCGCCATACTTTTTTCTAATATGTGAAATAAATATGTTTCACTAGCGATTGCTCTATTTTTCCCAACAGTATACCAAATTATTGAAGACTGCAAAATGTTTGTTCAGGTAAGCCTGTAAATAATTATATGAACCGCGTCTACTACAATATAGCCTAGGTTTTACTCTAAATCAAAAGATGCAAAACGATGGCTTACCCCGACGTAAGATATTCACAAGAAGACGTGGAAATAATAATACTAATATGAAGAAGACAATAGTTTGTGTTGCTGTTTTGTTTTGCTTGTAAATTTCATGTCGGGGTAAGCCATCTTTTTGCGTCTTTTGTTTTAGAGTAAAGCTTAGGCTATATTGTAGTAGACGCAGTTCATATAATTATTTACAGGCTTACCTGATCAGACATTTTGCAATCTTCAATAATTTGGTATACTGCTGGAAACATAGAGCAATCACTAGTGAAGCATGTCGAGAACAAAACCGGATGTGTACAGGTGGCTGATAAACAACCAACTGGAAGTGAGATCGACTAAGCTTTCCAGGTCATAAGCCTCCATGTCCGCCATATTTATTTCATATATTGGAAACAAGTATGGCGGCTGGAGGCGTTAACTTTTTTTTATTTCGGTATTTTTGTAACCGGAGTTCAGCTTTAATATATAAATCTTTACCTACATGGTGTGTGATGAAAACTAGGGTAATGAAGTAGCTTGCATTATTCTACTACTATCTTAGTCTTACCGACAGCTATGCCAGTATCCATTGCTGGAAGTGGGGTACTATCGTCCAGCCATCTCGTGCACTGATCAATACAAATAACTAGAATATTGTTGACGTAAAACAGTGCCTTTACGGAACATTTACCCAAAATGTCCTACCCTAATAGCTGGCGCATTATACTTTCTATAAAGGAGAGAGTAGGTTTGGTTTACTCGACATAATGAGGAGACCGTAGAGAAGACATAATTCTTGAGTTTCTAGGGGAAAGTCATACCTACAGCCGCCTCTGGTTCGAGTCCGGGATAGAAACAAAATGTGCTGTTTAAGCCGATATTTTAATAACTCCTAAATTATCTATAAAAGATGTTGTAGTTTTTCTGTATATAACCGTTGGAGTATTTGTTATATAAACTTAGTAACAACATAAACAGTGTTTCAGCGTCATTTAATTGATGATTGAAATAATTGACCCCACAACGTGAAGTCCAAAAAAGTCCTACACGATAGTGTCACGCTTGTCTTAGGAGGGATGGATGGCCGAATGGTTAATACGTGTATCATAAAGTCTGTCATTGAGTCAACTGACATTGTTTCGATACCCCGGTTGTACGTGACAAGGGGTAGGGTCGTCTTTTCCCGGGTTCTCCACTTTCCTCCCACTGCTAAAGACCCCTACGCGAAATCAAATTATTGAAATAAAATTGAACCATAATAATTCGTTAACGACATCGTAAGGAAGACGCAGTATGATTTATTTCTAAAACCAAGTATAATGTTTCTCATTTAAATAGATTAACCAGCTGTATAGTATGTTTAGGTTACAGGCTCGTGGGGATCGCTGATTATGCATAAGAAACAAGATCCGTTGGTGAGGGAGGGGGGGCGTACTTATATCGTTACAAGGCATGGTGTAAAATTTGGGCAAAGATCTGAGTCACATTCACAATTATGATTGCCAGTAATTGATGACGACGGAATTGAAAACTGCATTGTTACCGCTTGAATTTGTCCATTGTGAGTGAAGCACAAGAACGCGAATAAAATTCTAACCCATGACGTAAAGCGCGTCATTCACATAACCCCTGTTAAAAGAAGTTCACATAGACTGGACGAAATCAATTTTCAGTATCGACAGTTTAAGACAAAGTTAGTTTGATTAATTTGTTGATAACATGGGTTATATCAACATTAGTTTCATGTATGGATGTAAGTGGTTTAAAGGATAATATTGGTGTCAGTCATTATCATTCCAAGTGACGAGTGATAACAGATACATGGGCGAATTTCTGCTCGTGTAAACGCTGTTTTAGAAGAGCAACAGTTTTTGTGTGAGAGGATATCTGACAATTCATAAAAAGAAAAATAAGGCAATATACGGACTATTTCTATTTTTCTCGTCTTCTCTTATCAAATGACACCCAATTACTTTACTGAATCGTCAGATATCCTCTTGCAGTCCCATATTACAACTTTTGGTCTTCTAAGGAATTATTAGTGAGCAGCAATTCGACCTCGTTTTCCTTTTGCGTTCGTCACTTCCGATTCATGAAACCTTTATTACGCAGCAATGATGTCCGTGTTAAAATTATATTTGGAATGTGTTTAACCAGTTCTATCACATATGTGATATTAATGACTAACACCAATATTGTCCTTTAATGGCAGTTACTACTGATTTGAATCATACAGGTAAATATCTCACTTTTATGTACCGATTGGGCTTATGACGACGAGCTTATAGAGGACAACAAATTCAAACTGTCAAGGACGCCTACGAATGAACAAAGTTTGAACCGACGGTGGAGGTTATGGACCAGGTTATTATTTATATCAGAACATATAGGTGTACAACATAGTGTTTACTGCTAACACACGTGGGGTCAATATTATACAGATGAACAAAGTACAGGTGTATAAGATAAGTTTATAACATATACATTGTTTGTATTCATGCAGGTCTGTTGTTGTAAACTGATGATACACAAATCCAACAACTTACAATTTAAGGTATTTGATTTAATGTCATTTTAAGCATAAAGGTAGAGTTCGTCTCTAGAACGATCTATATAAATCTCAATATTACCATGCAGCGTATGCAAAGAACACAGAATAAGACGAGTACTATAAAATTTAGTAATCGATGGGAGGTGAGGGGCTATTGACATTGGTTTTTTTGGTTTGAAATGTTACTATTCCTATGGAGCGCTGTGTATACGAACATAAATTTTTAACAGGTGGTTAAAACACATTTATTTAAATTTATTACTAATCGAAATTCTGATATTTATCATGCCGTATGAAATTAACATCATAGGACGTGATAAGCTCAGAATAAATAAAATAGAAAATTAAGGGTAGGGGGTGTTTAACTTTGGTTTGACTTACTAACATATCATACCCATTTTTTACACACAAATGTGTAAGACTTTGGTCCTTAAGACAATATTGGATCGTTGAAAAATCATTGGTTCACTCTCTCTATTGATTCAAATCCCACGTACTAATGAAAGCGGACGATACGTTTATATATAAACATCAGTGATATTTTGGTAAAATCTTAACCATTGTCAAAATATCCATCAAATTCTGTTTGTGTATGGGTTAGTAACCCATATATGGTAATGCCCCTCCCCCCTTGGTCTTGGGAAATGTTGCGGTTTATTACATATTTGGGATAAAAATTACCGTCAAGGTCAGTCCCGGACGTGCAGAAATTGGGGAGTTATAAACGATCACAGCTCACCCAGATATTCCGAGCAGCTATCATTTTATACCTTCGAAGCCAATCCAGCTTAACAACTGTAGAAACCATTTTACCTGTACGATCACGGTGAAAACATGTCAATGTTATTTTGTACCGAACACATATTTTACAATTTTGCAATTAATCTACTACTTTATCCGCATATTTATTTATGGTTTTACCCAGGACGTGCTTATATTGGTTATTTATATTGGTTTTCCCTTGTCAGTGATGCAGGACGGAGGGTCTGACGAAGACGGTTGTCTATTCATTCGGTTGGGACGAAAAAACGGGGTCCCGTGTACACATTGGCGTACACGTAAAAGATCCCTACGAAGTTCGAATTCGATATAAGAGTTGGCCGTAGGACCGGGTAAAGTTGTCCTCATATCACACTGTATGGCGTATGCCCGTCTTCATTAACCTAGTTTAGGAGCAGAACAGTCGGACGTTAAACCCCATTTTATTTCATTTCAGTTATTTATATACTCAGAGGAGTGCAGATAATCGACCAGATGACATTTTGTGTGAAATGCAGATCGTATGTAAAAGAGAAATCGTCTAGTATGAGGCCTTTACTGACAATAATGATGAAAGCCGGATCCGCTATTATGATAATTATATCTAAAACACATGACAAGATCCAACTCTTATCTGGTGGCAGTTTAGGTTTTGTGGCCGTGATAAACAATGATAACTTTAAATGTCTATGAAATATCCAAAATAATATTAGTGTCTAAAATTCTTTGTGTGAAACCAGAAGGTGAGTATCATTTATTGATGAAAGGAGCGGGTAACACTGGACTGGTCAATGATGCATGACGTCTAGCACCCACCATGCTGTATGCTCGTTTTCAATATCCCAGGCGATGCAAATATATTGAGTGAGCAAATATATATCTATAGTTCTCAGAAATGATGACTCAATTTCATAAAAAAAAGAATTGGGGGAGAGAGGAGTAAATGAGTAGGCAACTTTGGACAAAAGACAGAAAACACAAACATTGCGTTCAAAACCTTTCGTGACGTTCCCGCTAAGCCAAGGACAATAACTTCACAAATCACAAGAAACGAAACAGAGTCATGCGATCGAACTCGACTTTATACCCACGAACTCGATAGATAGTAGCGGTCACGTGGTTGTAATATTCTTTACATAATGTAGTAGCCATTGTTATGACGAGCCATAAAAATAGACCATAGACTATTGTTACGACGATGCTTTCAGAGCCCTCCATCGGATCGAGAGTTCCGTGGGTACAAAGTTACATTGGCACTTGCTTCCCATCTCTTAATTGCTGCCTCAGTTCTGAAAACGTTGAAAATACTGCTTCTTTTTCAAAGCGGGCGCTAGGGAGATTGTCAACCATTTTGGAATTCGTTCTAAACTTTGCCGATGGAGGGCTCTGAAACCCGGGGGACTATTTCTTATTAATCGTCGTAACAATAGCCACTGCGTATTCTTTAACTCAATGATAAAACTTTCAGATGTTATATCACACATTAACCACCTTATTGCGTTATTTAAGTTCGTCCACTAGAAATCAGTACATGTGGGATTTTAATATCATTATATCATTATATGCTACACAAAAATAGTGACTAAAATTTCATAACAGTGTAGACTTTTAATACAATGCAGGCATGTATTTTCAACTATAGAGTTAGCTAAGTTCAGACTTTTTTCACGGGGAATCGGTTCTATTTTAAATGAGTCATTCTCCGATAACAGCAATATTAGTTCACAGATAATGTCAGACTGATCTACTCATGTATGTACATGTATATGCAACACTTTATAACAATACATTTATACATAACGTTGATATTATATTAATGTGTGATAGCCTATTATTATGTAGACAGAATTAATCCCTGTTAGTAAGAATTATATTTGGGCTTATTTCAAAATTTCAGAGTATCAAGCACTAGCGTACTTGGTTTAAACAAAATGAATTCATGAAATATCATATTACATTACAGTTTTTTTAAAGATATGATACAAAAACAAGCTAAAACCTTATATGAATTTGCTTCATATATTATTATTATTACGTTACTTGTGATATTTCAAGCGGGCACGACTCACAATATAACTCATTAGTTAGTGCAGGATACCAAAGACAAACCAGCGGACACGACTCACAATATACATTGCAAACAATAAACAACAAATTTATTACATGTAAAAAATAAATCAAATCAATAAACCGGGGTAGGGTAGGTAAGCCGCAAGCGTCCATGACGCTGTAAGTCCCTGGACACAAAAACGCGCACAAAACACATAAACTACAGACACGAACCAACCATGGTATCGCAGTCGTTCTTGAATTGTGACGTCGTATAAAAATTAGAAGTCAAGGTGCCAAAGAAAGGGAATGCTAAGTATCATGTTGATTTTACTAGAATTGATCGAGACATTGTTCTATTTTGAAGAGCGTTGCGCCAAGAAGAAATAGAAGAACCACAACTATAAGAGGATTACCAATTGCACGGAACTAGGCATGGTTCAAAAACAATACAAAACCAATGTACACAAAGGTACTGTAATAATATTATATATTAACTAATATGTATTTTCCCGCTTGCAGCCTGGTTACTTGTGTACGATTAATTAAAATGATTTAATTTATCAACAAAAATAAATGATAAATAAAAAACAAAGAGAAGTGGTATAAGGTGTTTCAGAATAAATACCCATAATTACAATTTTTAAATTTTTAAACGCGCATTGACATAATTTGACAAACATGACTCTTTTAACGGAAAGCTTAATGGTGTACAGACATTTGGTTGAAATATGTATTTTAAATATGTTTTGTTCATATATACATAATTACCATCACAAAGATACATCTATTATAATGTGGCTGGCTTCACAATAGGTCCAAATGTCAATATAAAACTTTATTCGAGTATTGGGGTGTTGGATGTCCGAATGGTTAGCACGTGTGCGCTGTATCATAAGGTCTGTCATTGAGTCAATTGACGTAGTTTCGATTCCCCGGTTGTACGTGAGTAGGGTCAAACTGTTTATAAAAAAAAAGAAATGGATAAATACTTTGAATATACTTCACTTTAATTAAGTCAGTTATTACACCGACTAAACTTATTCGTATCTGAGAGGGGTGGATGACCGAATGGTTAGCACGTGCGTGCTGTAAAATACGGTCTGTCATTGTGTCAACTGGCGTGTTTTCGATTCTCCGGTTGTACTTGACAAGGAATATGGTCGCCTGTCCAACCTCGTAGGTTTTCTCAGGGTCCTGCGGTTTCTTCCCACTGCTATAGACCCCTACGCCCAAGCGAATTTTGCAAAATCAAATTGAACCATATGTTAGTTCGTTAGTCCTAGTTATTGTGGCTGGGATGTTAAACCCGAACACATGGTGTGTTTGTCAAATGTCTACAAGACACACATAAAAACCTTGAGCAAGCAAGCTTTTTTTGGCTTAAACCAAGGTGGGTTACTCATCTGAAATGAAGTGCGCTCGTCTGCACGCTTGTATTTAATTACAGACTCCCGATAATTTTCATATTCAGGATAATGCTGGCCGATCAGCTTTTTGGAGATTTTCCAGTCTAGATTCCCAGACTTTGGTACTGTTATTTTAATCCCTGTTTATGGTTTCACTATGAATTTTGTATATATTGATCTCAAGTTTACTAAATGTCATTGTGCTTGATAACGATAAGAGGATACTTGTTGAAATGTGGTGCTTTTAGAATAAAAACTAGTGATTGTATCCCATAAAAACTGTGTCCTGTTAATGTGTTTACCGATCGCTAAATGCCACTTAAAGATTATTATTCCCATCATCAGTTGTGCATGGCAGTGAGTCAGTTAAGATAAAACGCTTCTAGTTGTTTGGACAATACAAAAAAAAAACCAACTCCAGGCCTTCCTATGTACGTGTTTACGTGCACGTAAAAGACTATTCGCGGTTGTAATTCGATAAAAAAAATGTAGGGAAAAGCCGCTGCCCGTGCCAAATGTCCATCAAAGCACCCAGTATCACTTATGCGTCCGTTTTAATTTACCTGGTTCAGAACGGAAAGTAGGTCTTTAAACTCCATTCTATTCATTTCATTTATATTCAAAGGTAATCAATATCGAGCTAAAACTAAACCGTCGTGTATAGAATAATTAAATAGAATGTTATCTTGACATCAACGTGATGTCACATGACCTGGCTATATTTAGTTACACATATACTTGAGGTTAAACTAGTTTCGATTCGAGATGAAAAACTTCCTTATATTACCCTGTTATGACCTAGTAAATGGTAAATAAATCGGTCACTTGAGACCAACATAATATTATGATGTCCGATAGGGTGCAGGGACAGTTGAATTTTGGCTACCAGCGGCCTTTTGGTTGTGCAGGTCCATACCCCCTACTGAATTCCTTCATAAAAAATGTAATATTTATATATTTAAAATATATGTTATTCAAATAGTTAACAAAGTAATTTATTAATTTGGCCTTTATTGAGAAAAGTAAAATCTTTGGAACCTAACTTATTTTTTTTCGAACGCAAGCGCTTTAACACTCAGATTAGTTCACGTCGGTAGTATTTGTCATGTAATTTAAAATGAATGATATGATATGGGGCCCCCAAAGCTGAAGTATTAATGGAACTGTGCCAAGTTAAAATCGGGCTTTCCAATGAATTCTCACTTCTCCAGAAATACTGCTTATTGGTATTTCGATCAATGCTAAGCAGATTATTGCATACGAAGTATGTGTTGACGTGGTCATGGTGAATCAGCGCGTGGTTTAAAATTTTACGTGTACATGATTATAACAGCCAATCACATTATGTGATATGCAGTGAGGTCATATATGAGATCATGTGACCGACCAGTAGAACAATTGCGAACAGTTCAGTCAGAGTTAGAGCAGTGTTTCTCACAGAGCCTTGTTGGTTAAGTGAACAATTTCTATCTCGTTGTGTTATTGTTGGATATTTAGAAGTCGTACAACTCCATTAAGACTTTGTAGACATTTAATTTGTATTTTCAGTAATGTCGTGTTATATCCGGTACGATATTAAGATGTCTTCAATCTCAAATACCTTCATCTCAGAATTCCAAGATTTTAGTGCATATTCTTTGAACATCGCACATTTCGTGATTGGTCTCTGGCGAGCCTAATTGGAAATAACATCAAGAAAAGAAACATTAAAACAAATAGGAAGTAATGCCAATCAGTCGAAATAATCGCCATAAATCAGTTTTGAGCAACGTACCAAATTTTAAAGTAAAGGCACACCCCTACAGAAGAATGGAAAAAGTGACAAAAAAGCACAGTTTCAGAGGAAGATTCAAAAAAGTTGTTAAAGTGGTGCGATTGTTATCTGCTGGAAGTCTAGAGCACACTCACTAACTGTAACGAACTCTTGTGTTAGACATTTATTAAGAAACTGAGTACGATCTTGTGACACAATGGGAAAGGGCAAGACAAGACCAAAACAAAGCGGTTTTATGCATGGATTTAGGAAGGTTGTCAAGGTGCTTAAACTGTTTTCAGCAGCCTCCCTTGAACATACTCACTAATACAGAAGTGGATCAATTTGTTGAATATTGACAATATAAATTAAAACAGTTGTAATAACTTTTTGTAGTGTTCAAGCTGTTTTTTAAGATCCATTAGAGAAAAAAGACTTTAAAAAAACAATTGACAGAATAAAATAAAAGATTAGTGACAAGTGAGTCTGGATAATTATTTGTGAGAAACCTTGAATTGGTATTTGGAAAATCGGTTAATTCCCAAAGTATATGAAGCTGTAATCTTGAGGACGAAGTTGGGGAATGTTTAAAACAATCGTATGGGAAGGCTATGCCATAATGGATTTGATGGTCCAAAAATTGTTGGTATTGGGGAGAGATTTGGGATTTACGTTTATGTTAATCTCAAGAGCCAGTCTGGGCTTAGTTCCTGCACGAAAAGCGAGTTACCGTAAAACGGCGATGCATTACGTCACTTATTGAAATGGTAAGTTACAGATTGGTTGATATCGTTGTCATATACATGTTAAATTTATGCAAATGACTTTCGTTCTTGAATATGCGCAGTGAAAATTCACCTACCCCTGCAAATAATTATGTTGAATTGAATTATGCAATTTTGTCATCTTTTTCGGGGAATCACAAAAACGTGTTAAAACATGCCTAATGTGTTTAGTCATGTTCTGTTTGTGAATTTCATTGTGCATTCTCTCAAATTCTCGGAGAAAAGGGGTGTAACAAAGCACAGTACAAGGTTATATTGCCACCTGTTACGTAAAATGAATTTCTCAGTCGGCGTGTTACAATGTTTACCAGTAATATATTTACAACAATGATTCTTAACCAAAACAAGTCTATACATAACTAACCCTAACCATCGGTGATAGTGGTGTGATAGAGGTAAATAATGCCAGTAGTAAATATTTTCTGATATCGAGCCAACTTTTCGTTCTCCCTGGGAAAGACGAAGATTCGAGCGGGCGCGAAGGTCATTCAGCGTCTGTATGGTTAGAAAATTTGATTTTCTCCGAGAACTGAGTGTAAGTATTAACAATCGACGGTAATTCACCATTCTTAGGGTCATGATGTTTTGCTCACAGCTAGTTGAACAATTTAACAAAGCTCTCAAGCTCATTAAATGTATATACATGTATCTAAATTAAATTTAGTCTGTAATTTAATATTAGGCTTAAAACTTACGTACATACGTAACCGTGAATGCGTGTCATTTTTAAGCACCCGAATTCAATGCGTCGTCACGTTAAGAGATTGTTGGCCGTTGAAGATAACAGAAATAACGTTCCCGGGAGTTTGTATTTCCTGATATGCAAATATTAATTTTGTATACAGTCAAAATATATTCGTCGAAACTAATGCGACAAGACCCCACTTTTATAACCACACTTACTTTTACTGGTAAAATATATTTTAAACGTTAATTTTATTGTTTTTTATGATTTCAGGTGGAGAGGTGAAGAAGTAACTTCAGATGAATTAAGAAATGAAGATCTGAAGATTTTTTTTTGCGCGTTTGCTTTAATTATTTCTTTAATTTGTGTGTTAGTATTTACTCATTGTATAATGTTTTTTTTTGCAATGCATTTTTTTAGTGTTTGCCTATCTGTATACTACATAACCTTCATCTAAAATAATATTTTCTCTCGAGAATAACCATGGATCAGCCGTTTCTAAACTTATTTTTATTTGAAAGTATAGTAATAACCAGGATCAATTAAATTGTAGTCTCAAATTATAGCCCACAATAAGTTAAAATGAGTTGATTTAATTATTACAGTGTTTTATTGTCAAAGTTTTTTTTTAAAATTTCTTTTCGAGCTTCCTTCTGGTAGTTCGAATCCCGATTCATAAAACCGTTTGACATTCTTCAAAATGTTTTATATTTATCCCAACATATTACCTCGCTGGTAAAGCCAGGCTGACACTTGCACGACTTTTGGCCACGATTTTGTCGTGGCAAGTCGTGCCATTTTGGGGCACGAACTGGGAGGCTCCGGCACTGTTCACGACTAGTTCAGGCATAGTTCACGACGAGTTCACGAATGCGTGCCCATCAGTGTCCACATTGACACGAACTGGCACGACGAGTTCACGCATAGTTTGTGCATTGTTTACGCACTTCTCGCATTGGCACGACGAGTTTGCGCAATTTGGACGGTGTCGTGTTGACTTAGGCACGCCATATAAATAGGGGGCCTCCCCAACCCCTTGTCATTTTTGGATTGGCTGTGGAAGAGACAACATCTGAATGTCAGAGACACAATCATTGCAGGGAAGAGAAGATGCCTATATCTTGCAGCTGCCACGCACTGGCACGCATCCTCCTGCATCGTCCCGACGAGTTCACGTACAGTTTGAGCATAGTTCACGACCCAGTCGCTAGATTTTGTCGTGGCCAAAATTTTGATCATTTCAAAATTCTCTTCCCGACATGGCACGCAGTCACGACGGGTTTACGCACACTTCACGACTAGTTTGCGCACTGGCGTGACTCGAGTCGTGCCAATGCGTGCCACGGAATCGTGCAAGTATCAGCCTTGCTTAAGCGCACATCCTTTGCATGGCAACACTGTGTTATTGTTTCTTAAAGTCGTATTAAAAATTTGCTGATTATTCACCCAAACTGCAATTAACGACTACTCATCATATCTTTAAATTCTGATCGTACGTGTATCAAATGATTTAAATATTTCACGTTTTGTCAATTATTTGTAGAAAGTGTACGTATTTATATATGGGGAATATAAATGGACATAATTATAGTGCTATCTCCAGTATGTAATGGACAATATTTTCTGGGAATTACGGTTAGCTGGTAAAACAACCGCAAACCTCAAAATTACTAAAGTTTGGCCAAAGAGTTTGCCCTCTTTCATTAACCGGGACATCACGTTTTTCTGCTTATCTCTGCCCTTTAAGAAAGTATAAATAAACTATGTAACTATAAGCATGGCACGTAATATTCTGAAAATATTATAATGATTTTGTTGCTTCTGGGAATATATTGTGTATTCCCCCAAAAAAATATAAGATTGTAATTGTAGTTAGTGATATTAGATGGTATTTATAGATAGGATCAACGATGTCGAAGGTTTCTTTTTTTATTATTATTTTCAAAGCGCATCCTGGCACTGAACTAGACAGGGCCATCTCAACATCATTACACCTCCTACACCACTCCATGTTCAATCCGTCACAGTGTTATGTAAGTTTCTTCTGTAACCAAGAAAGACCATCTTTAAATGAATACGATCGAGCAATGTACCCTGTCATAAATTTATGGAATTCGCGCTATATAAACATAAATCTGATTGGTTTAAATTAAAAAGATGTAAGATTCATGAAAGATTTGGAATTATGAAACTGAAGATCATTTTAACAGGCTGCTTCATATATTTGAATTTTTTTTTTTTTAATTTACCTCAAAAATTTGAATAAAATGAATTATTCACTTTGCCATATTGAAACAAAAAATCATATATTAATTGGATTTATCTGAATTGGGTTCGTTAGTAAAATCTTTGCTGATACCTGTTATTTGAACAAAGTTTTTTATTACCCACTTATACACGTATATACATTTAAGTGATGTTGCATATTTATAGAAACAGAAATATGAAATTTGTTGATTAGTAATTTGGCTATTTAAGGGTTGTAATTATTCGGTTCGTTACAAATAATACTTATGATTAAACAAACCTTTGAACAACAGTTTTTTTTTTCAAATTATTATTTAGTATTCTTATGCTTATATCGTATATTTATGTATAGCTTATTTGAAAATTTATGTACTTTTTGCTATAATTAAAGGGCTTTCTTCGCTTACAATACATTGTTACCTTCGTTTATGTTTTTGTCTATGTCGATAGGACACACATATACTTCTAATTTTTGTCTGGTAAGATTGACCATCAAGACTCGGCTACTCCAAGACCCGGTACCGAGACCACGAATGATCAATCTGTCTCTACTGACATAGTTGTACGAATAGGCCGGGGGTGGTTTTGGGTCTGAATTTTGTTCGATCAAGCGGGGTTTACTAATCAGCTGATATTTTGATTCAATCGAGAATTGGACCTTGATCTTTCCCGGTCACACTGGTGCACCAAATACTGGTAGATCTAGCGAAACCGCTCGATCGAACAACACAGTAGCATAACTTCGCTGGTTTCACTTACGCCAATTTGTGTCAAGTTTAATTTTGAATCTGGAATATTCTGGGAACGGATTCCATACGTTGTGTAATTACTATCGGTCTGTAACCGCTATGGTTCTTATTCAAGATGTTTTGCTATGGCAGCTTGGCATTTTAATTTAGAGGAATGATATGATGACCAGATGATATTCTAGTCCCAAAATCTATCGGAACCTTTTGTGGCAACGGTTTGCTCTTGCTAACTATGTATATCTGGTGGACACCGTTTGTGGTAAAGCTTTACCTCGGGATAAGAGGATTTACATTTTATTTTGTTAGTGAGATGTTATTCATTTGTACTTTGACTGATCACCCAGAAGTGTTTGACGTAAATATTGCAGACATTGGACTATAATAATAATGAAAACTTTATTTAATGAGGCAATTTATTTAGTTTGCAAAACACAAACTAATCTTCCATACATCTCTGAGCTACAAAGGCATATAATATCAGGAAAAATTCAAACTCATTTGAAATGTAATATCATTTTAAACTGAGAAGTCACTCCTGAACTACAAAACATATACATGTAATATTTTGAAGAACACCATAATAACACAAAATAAGATAGAGTGTAGTTGCAAGTTAAACATATACGAAACATAAAGTATGTCATTAGTTGAATATAATGGTTTCTTCAGTGCTCAGTATAAATAAATCATCATTTTAATCTTAAAATTTTCAACATTTTTACATATCTTTATATCAAAAAGGAATATTGTTCCATAAAAGACATACAGAATAATGAAAATGACGTTTCAAGGATTCCGTTTTGCATTTCGGAAGAAAAAGATATTTACTTGTCTGCGGTCACTGTATTCGATGATAAATACCATATCCTGGCGTAGTCGCTTTCCATGCACACCTCATTTATTCAAATCGGACTTCACGACCGTTTTAAATATTTATGATACCATTCCAGACACTGGGTTGCAAGTAAACCGATCATAGTTATTTTTTATATACACATATTTGAATTACATTGAATTGTTTAATGGGCTTATTCTTCTATTCTTTGGTACCTTAAAACAGACGAACAATGGTCTAAAAGCACATAGTAATGTACCATGAGTGTATATAAAAAGATTTACATTCAATACTTAAAGTTACATTATGGGAGATAAGATAAAGAGATGGCAGTTCTCACTACAATAGTTAAAAACTAGATAGTGTAAAGATAATTTGCTGAAAATTTCAGTCAAATTGATTCTCTATTAGCCGAGAAAAAAGCTTTTGAAATATTCATAGCCTCGGTCATCATTACTCAAATCATTAATATAAACAGCATAGTCTCGATTATCCACTTGATTGATTTAATTATCAACCGCCATTAAGCGGCATATACGATTTTAAATCTAAATTAGACGAATTAACAGAAACATTTGATTCAAAGATTTCTTTGTTGAAAGAGGAAATATCGGCTGACCTAAATACAGAAAGATTAAGACTTGACCAATTAGATAATAGTGTGAAAACTTTAAAGAATGAAGTGATGTCTATTAAGGAAAGTGAGCGAAGTTTAGTACAGAGTAACGAGTTCACCATTGTGGCGTTTGGATTGAAGTATGACAGAGAAGAAATCATAGAAGAGAAGGTGAAAAGATTGATAGTGGCTTTGGGAGAGCAAGTGTCAGAAAATGTTAAAATTACTCACGTGTCAAGGTTAAACACCAAGAAAGGAAAACCTGGAATTGTGAAATTTTCTCTAGAGAATGTAGATCAGAAAATACTTGTTCTGAGAAACAAAATGAAGCTGAGAAAAAGTGATTATTCTGATGTGTATCTCACAAGGGCAAAATCATTCATTGAAATACAAATGGAACAAAACTCAAGGGAGATTATTCGTCGTCTTCCTAACAACACAGATTTGAGAGTAAACTCTAATGGGAGGATTTTTCAAAAGAAAATAAACGCTGCAGAAGGTAGTGATTTATAGCAGATAGAATCATTATCAACTTTAGATTTGGACTTAAATCGAAAATAATGGGACCAGATTTCGAAGAGTTTATAACAGATTTTGATATTGTGTGCCTGACAGAGACTAAACTTGGAACCGGAAAAGAAGCAAAATTAATTCAGGTGGAGTCGCTGTCCTGGTGAAGAATAAGTATATATCGTTTATAAATGTACATGATACTGATGATGACTTTTCGCTGTGGTTCACGATGAACGAACAAATACTGGGCTTTAAGTTGATATGCTGTGTAGCCTATATCCCACCAGAAAACACAAGATATAGTAAGATAGAAATGTTTGACATATTAGAAACACGTTATCTAGAACTTTACCAAAAGGATGTTGAATTTTGTTTAACTGGTGATTTTAACGCCCGAACTGCATCATCACAAGATATTGATAATCAGATAGTCGACGACATATCAAATCAACCACTGGATGATCTCATGGAAGTTGTTCTAGAAGAAAGACGAGTGATGGAACAATATTTTGACGACAGCCGAAAATGTACAGCTTGTAGACGGTCTGAAGACAAGATATTAAACAGGTATGGCGAAAGATTAAATGAACTCTGCAGTAATGTAGGACTATATTTTTTAAATGGCAGATGCGGACAGGACATAAACTTTGGCAAATTCACATGCAATGAAACTTCTGTTGTAGACTACTGTATATGTTCCCCCAAAGTATTACCATGTATTGAAGACTTCTATGTAAATGACTTTAATTCTTTATTATCAGATAAACATAATGCCGTATGCTATGAAATCCGTAAAAGAAAATATAAACAACAGTTGACCCGAGCAGTTGAAGAGACAGTAACTAATGTTACCAAAGTCAGATGGAAAGATGATCTCCAGCATGAGTTCTGTGCCAATATAGACGAGAATAAACTTTGTGATATAGAGAAAAGTATTGAAAATTTAAATATAGGGGAGGCAAACCAAACCTGCATAAATCACATAGTTACGGAGATTGGAAATGTGTTTCGTAATAGTGCTATTAAATCACAAATAAGTAAACATATCATAATTAGAAATAATTCCACGACTAGTATGGGGAAATCTAAATCAAAGCCATGGTTTACTGAACAATGTGCAGTTAAGCGACGATTATTTTTCAAGAGAAAGAAACACTACCAAACGAGTCAATCAGAAGCAAATAAAGTTAAATTAAGCGAAGCCAGTAAAGCATATAAAAGACAATTGAAATATGAGTACAGTTTATATTTCAAAAATTTTAATCATGATTTGAAATCATTACACCGTACTGACACTAAGGAATATTGGAGAATCGTAAACCAGGATCGTGAATATTATACAAACAATGATAATCCATTGAAACTCTCAGACTTGTATAAACATTTCGCCGCTTTAAACAGTGGCGATAAAATACCCGACAAGACGAATAATCAGATACTCGAAAAGGCTCTTCTGGACTCTGATTGTGCTTTAAATGTTTCCATTTACAGAAAAAGAAATAAAATCGTGTATACACAAATTGAAAAATAATAAGGCACATGGTGTTGACTTTATCATAAATGAATACATTAAATATACCGAAGCTTCTTTCGTTAGTCTTTATGTTAAGTTATTTAATTTTATATTAGATACAGGAATTATACCAACTGAATGGGTAACAGGGGTTATTAGCCCAATTTACAAAAATAAGGGAGATAAGCAAGATGTGAATAATTATAGAGGAATAACATTGCTAAGCTGTCTGAGCAAATTATTTACATCAGTAATAAATGAGAGATTGTCAAATTTTATTGAATCATGTCGCATAGTTGGTCCAGAGCAAGCAGGCTTTCGAAAAGAATTCTCCACTACCGATCATATTTTCACCCTTAAACACATAGTAGATATATACTTGCTGAAGAAACGCAGACTTTATGCCATTTTCTTTGACTATCGGCGTGCTTTTGATATGGTTCCTATGGTTCCTAGATTACATCTATGGAATAAAGTTTTAGACTGTAAAATCAATGGTAAACTATTCATTTTGATTTATAATATGTATAAACATGCTAAATCTAGTGTTAGGATAAATAACAAACTGTCTGAAACTTTTAAGTGTATGGTAGGTGTTCGTCAAGGTGAAAATTTATCTCCTCTGCTATTTTCTATATACCTCCAAGACTTAGAATCATCTCTGTCCAAAAATTATACTGGATTAAGGCTCTTAAAACAAGAAATAACTGATAATTTACACGAACGTAACGACTTTGATGTATTGGTAGATTTATTTGTTCTTCTTTATGCAGACGACACCATAATCCTTGCTGAGTCTGAAGAGGAGCTTCAAAATGCTGCGAATGCCATGTACGATTATTGTTCCAAGTGGAATCTTGAAGTTAATACCTCTAAGACAAAGGTTATGGTGTTTTCAAGAGGTAAAATAAGGAAAAGGCCCATCATTAAATATGGTAATTCTATATTAGATGTTGTCGATGATTATGATTATCTTGGTATTAAATTCAATTATAACGGAAAGTTATGCAAAGCCATCAAGTCACTATATACAAAAGCTAGTAGCGCCATGTTTTCACTGTTGAAGAAAGCAAATAAATTACACTTAGACATAGATACACAACTCCAACTATTTGATAAATTAATAACCCCAATATTATTGTATGGAAGCGAGGTGTGGGGTAATGGAGATATAACTTTATTACAGAGATTACAATTGAAATTTTGTAAAATATTATTAGGCGTAAAAAATACTACTCCTAATGTAATGGTATATGGCGAACTCGGGGTCTTCCCGATCGATATTTACGTAAAGTGTAAAATGGTTTTATACTGGCATAAAATTATCACTGGAACCCCTAACAAGTTTACATATAGCATTATGTTGTTTATCAGTACTGTATATAATAATTTTAGTTGGATTAATAACGTTAAATCGATCCTAGATAATGCTGGTCTTTCTTATATATGGCACCAGCATGGTCAAAATGTCAATCGCAAATGGTTAAAGCAAACGTTATTAGAAAAACTAAAAGATGAGTTTGTGCAAAACTGGAATACAAAAATATCAGAAAGCAGTAAATGTATCAATTATAGAATATTTAAGAAACAGTTTAAACTAGAAGACTACATGTTAAATCTACCCCCAAAATTTCGTAAGTATCTCTCGAAATTGCGATGTAGAAGTCATAGATTGCCTATCGAGACTCTATCGTATACCAATATACCAAGACAGGAAAGGAAATGTCATCTTTGTAGACTAAATACAGTGGACTCTGTCAAATCCGACACCGTACGGGGTCGTGACAATATGTCGGAAGTCACAGAGTGTCGGAATACCCAGTTTTGTCAAAACCGGAAATATTGTAACTTCGAGTATAGGAGACGAATTCCATTATCTGTTAGAGTGTCCATTTTTTGCGGATTACAGGTCTCAATATGTAAAGAGATATCATTTCCAATTTCCATCCACACGTAAAATGAATGAGTTATTGCATGTTAAGGGTAACGAACTACTAAAATTATGTAAATTCATTGAAAATATATTGTCATTTTTCTCGGTCCCACAAATTTAAATACTGTTAAGAAATAGACTGATGTTTAATAAAATGTGTATGTATATATTATTATAAGATACTACTAATTGATGTTAAATCTAAATTGTTTGAAGTGAAATGAATGTATGAATATAATGAAAATGTAAAATGAAATTTAATGAATTCTTGTAACCTGATGGTTTTCGTGAATAAAGATCATTATTATTATTATTATATTATTAATCTGCCAACATCGAAGGCTAGTCTTGACATAAAGAGTTTATTATGGTCTGAATATGTTAATTAATGTCTAATTGATTATTTAGATAACATCTCAGGCTTAAAGAAAGACCTGTAAAAATCAGATTTTGCTCTTGCATAATGCTATTTTAACCTTTTAGATGTAATTTCAAGTCAATAATGTTCGGTGAATGACAGCCGTTTCTATGCGGGTTTTTGACTGTTATGTTGTCGTAAGAATCGACTGATTTTAATTACCTCATCGGTGTCTTCTGGGGTATATATTCTTTGCTCATTATAAATGGCCCTCGAAGCCATTATGTTCATAGAGTACACGATCCCATATTCTTAGTGTGAGATTTGACCAGCGGCTGCCAGGCAGGATACGTCCACATTTTCGAGAGATGGATAGAGAACAAGCTAAACAGATAGTAATTTTCCTACAATCAAGGGCCATAATTCAGGAAGTTACAATGCGATGGGCGCAAATATCGAAAGGCACCAAGATCTTTGGAATATAAACATGCATGTCAAGTTTCGTCAAAATCAGTTCAACATTGTGACCTCTACAGGGTCCACAACCTTGACATGCCATATTTTTATACTTTTCGCGTACAAGCGGCTGCCATTGTCACGTGTTCGTCAATTCTGGTCCGATTTACACGAAATTGGAACTCAACCTTCTTTATGGTGTAACGGTGATATTATCAGACGTTTTTTTTTTAAATAGGATAATAATTTTGACCTCCAGAGAAACCACAGGCTAAAAAAGGCGATTTTTCTTACAATCAGGGCCATAATTCAGAAAGTTACGATCCGATATATCGGAAAATATCGAAAGGAACCCGGATCTTTGGGTTATAAACATGCATTTCAAGTTTCATCGAAATCGGATCAAAATTGTGACCCATACAGTGTTCACAAGATAAAAATGTGATTTTTCGTACAATCAGGGGGCATAATCCATGAAGTTACAGTCCGATACGGAGGCAGACCACCATTAATTTCCCCATTGACTTCAATGTTCAATCTGGACTCTTTGCCCACCTCCAACTTTTCCCCAAATTTTCGTTGGGCGAAATGCTTTTCACTACAGACAGAGGAACAAATGGCCATGTCTTTGCACTAAAATTTTTATGAGGTTGACCACCAAAATTTTGAGATACACGAACTTGAAGAAGCATACTCAAAACATGTATCTAGTTGCCGTACATATCACCGTAACCAACCTCATAATGCCGTTATCCTTCCACCTCAAAATCATGAATATTTACCAAAACCTGGCAGAAAATATTAATTCAAACCCTCTTAGTCCATTCTAGGCCAAAAAATCAACAAAAATTGGCATGCAAAAGGGGAGAAAAGAGACAGGGAGAGAACTGCTATAAATAGACAAACTACAATTTGTGGGTACTGAGATTATGAAATTTAATGGTGGTCTGCCTCCTATATGTTTTTAAAAGTTCATATATCATCAAAATTCTTTTCTTTATAGCTTCACATTTATTTTTGCAAAATTATTATAATACAGAATCAAAAAAAATTAATTACAGAAGAAATGGTGACCCTTTAAAGTTATGTACTGTTTTGTATGCTGGGTTGCAGATCAGGTCCATGGGCCTTTTGTTCTAAAATTGAAGACTCTTTCTAAATTTTGTCAAAATGTGAGTTTTGCAAAAAGATTTAAAGAGTTTCAAACAAGTCTCATCAAAAATATTCAAAATATTGGGATATTTTTCAAAAATTAATTTTATTTTACCTTTTTTTACAAAATGGCCCAATTTTTGACACTTTGTATGTCTCAAAATGCCAATAATTCCCTATTTCTTGGAAACTCTGAGGTGAAATGCATTTATTTCTAGAAACCTTGGCCAGTATACAAGAAGACAATCTGCAAATTGGGGGAATTGAGGGTAACTGTAAGGAACTCTAATGAAACTTGTAAGCCCACCCCCTGAAAATGTTGCTGTGATAACAAATCCAACTTGTGTCCACATAAGTAATACTGTTGATGGAATATGGCTAAAAGCCACATTTTGCTATCCCTGGCTTGTATACATACATACAAACACGGGTACTTGTAAGAAATATGAATCATTTATTAAAATATGGATTGATAAATGTAAAATAAATGCTGTATTTAGTTGACAACCACCCACTCCAACAAAAGGGTCACAAAGCACTATTTTTTTTAAAAAATGGGAATATTTCAGTATTTAAAACACTTTAATAATCAGAGGTATCCTTGGAATTACATAGTGTCAATATTTTGTGGAAGCAAGTTGTTTTAATCATTACATCAATTTCCTGACAAAATGAGGTGGAAAAAGGGAGTTATGACATAATTCATTGCATAAAAGGAGTATAAAAAGGCTATTAATTAATATTTCATTGCTCTGTAAGTGCCACATTTTAAAAGATCACCACCAATAATAGATTTACATCAAACATGTAAAACATTAAGCTGCAAAAGACACATCTACAACATATCCATTTTGGGGTGTGGACTCATTTGGGGAAAATTTCATAGAATAACATGTTTGGCCATAAAGAAAAAGTCTTAAAAATTCATGGAATCTTTTATGTATCTATTTGTTTGTGCAAAATAAAATGCTGGGTTACAATTCAAGCACAAAATCCAATTACTGTTAATTCGGTGTCAATATATTTTCAATTGAATATCCAAATATCATGTTCAAGAAAATGGGTGGGGTGGGGAGGTTGAGCTAGCCTAAATGAAATGAAGACAGAGAAATTTTCCCTGCAGACACATAGATTTTACTTTCTCGAGAAGGGAAATGCAACAATTGCAGGTTTTAAAAGATTAAAATTGTGTTAAGTCTGAGGAACACCCAAGCAAAATGCAGTTCACTCATGTTTTGAAAATTCTAACATGCCTCAGCAGTAAATAATTAGACAAAATTTCTTAATTTTTAAATTTCTAACAAACACATAGATACTTTTTCAATATCTGACAAACACATGGCTCCTTTCCAAGTTATTTAACCATGGGAATAAAGACATGCAAGACATTTTGTTTCATTTTAAAACAGATGAATAATTAAAATTTTGACAGCATTATTGGGGGTAATCTGAAGAATTTCAGACAAATTATCATGATTTTTAGACAAAATTGAGTGAAATTATTGTACTTTCTTCCCATCTAACCTTTACGATGCAGAAAAAGTCAAAGTTACACATTAAAATATTTTTCACTAATTTTGAAAAGCAAATAAACACTGAAAATCACAAAATTTGGACTAAAATCAAAAATTCCCCTCACAAATTTGTCAAATATTTTTGAAATTTTACCATTTCACTTTTTTTATTATCAAAATGTCATATATCACATTTTGTGACAATTTGGAGATCATAGAATCAAATTTAGGCCTCTCATCCACTGTCAGTTTGTTTACATACATATATGTTTTTAAAAGTTCATATATCATAAAAATTCTTTTCTTTATAGCTTCACATTTATTTTTGCAAAATTATTATAATACAGAATCAAAAAAAATTAATTGCAGAAGAAATGGTGACCCTTTAAAGTTATGTACTGTTTTGTATGCTGGGTTGCAGATCAGGTCCATGGGCCTTTTGTTCTAGAATTGAAGACTCTTTCTTAATTTTGTCAAAATGTGAGTTTTGCAAAAAGATTTAAAGAGTTTCAAACAAGTCTCATCAAAAATATTCAAAATATTGGGATATTTTTCAAAAATTAATTTTATTTTACCTTTTTTTACAAAATGGCCCATTTTTTGACACTTTGTATGTCTCAAAATGCCAATAATTCCCTATTTCTTGGAAACTCTGAGGTGAAATGCATTTATTTCTAGAAACCTTGGCCAGTATACAAGAAGACAATCTGCAAATTGGTTGCATTGAGGGTAACTGTAAGGAACTATAATGAAACTTGTAAGCCCACCCCCTGAAAATGTTGCTGTGATAACAAATCCAACTTGTGTCCACATAAGTAATGCTGTTGATGGAATATGGCTAAAAGCCACATTTTGCTATCCCTGGCTTGTATACATACATACAAACACGGGTACTTGTAAGAAATATGAATCATTTATTAAAATATGGATTGATAAATGTAAAATAAATGCTGTATTTAGTTGACAACCACCCACTCCAACAAAAGGGTCACAAAGCAAAAGACACATCTACAACATATCTATTTTCGGGTGTGGACTCATTTGGGGAAAAGAGAGAGAGAGAGAAATGGGGTTTAACGTCCACTCAACACAACTAGGTCATTTCGGGACTAACATATGGTTTTAAAATTTTTTATTTCAATAAATCGCTTGCGCGTAGGGTTCTTTAGCAGTGGGAGGAAACCTGAGTGCCCGGAGGAAACCCACGAGGTTGAGAAGGCGCCCCTATCTCCATGCCACATACGCTCACACCAGGGCTTGAAACCACAGCCGCAAGCCAGAGGTGACCGGCCAGCTAGAGGTCGAAGCGCGGCACTCTAGACCACTAGGCCATCCCAACCCCCCCATTTGGGGAAAATGTCATAGAATAACATGTTTGGCCATAAAGAAAAAGTCTTAAAAATTCATGGAATCTTTTATGTATCTATTTGTTTGTGCAAAATAAAATGCTCGGTTACAATTCAAGCACAAAATCCAATTACTGTTAATTTGGTGTCAATATATTTTCAATTGAATATCCAAATATCATGTTCAAGAAAATGGGTGGTGTGGGGAGGTTGAGCTAGCCTAAATGAAATGAAGACAGAGAAATTTCCCTGCAGACACATAGATTTTACTTTCTCGCGAAGGGAAATGCAGGTTTTAAAAGATTAAAATTGTGTTAATATTGAGGAACACTCAAGCAAAATGCATGTCACTCATGTTTTGAAAACTCTAAACATGCCTCGGCAGTAAATAATTAGACAAAATTTCTTAATTTTTAAATTTCTAACAAACACATAGATACTGTAACCGCCAATCTTTGTTAGTTACAGGGCATTTGGGGAGGGGAAATTCAAACGAGTCCTTCTTCACTTGCACTAGTTGCAGTAAATAAAGTACTTAAGAAATAACTCTACTGTAGTAAGAAATAACTGTATTACGGTAGAAACTTCAAGATTTACTGTAGCGTACAATGTATAACATTAAGAACTGAAGAACTGATCTAGAGAACTAGAGAACTAGAGAACTAGAGAACTGTTTCTGCAAAAACAACAATAATGTTCGTATAAGTAGGTGTACACAATGGAATAAATGTATTTAAACTTATAGCCTTTTATGAATTATTCCATGATATGACGAGAAGAGCAAAGCTTATTACTATAAAATATAAAATGGGAGAGCCAGTTCGGGGCAGAACCAGCCAATACATAGCCAGGGAACCTAGGTTTTCACATCACACATGCACTGTGTTATGAAGTTAAACATACATTATGGGAGAGCAAAAACAGACTTTTGTCGGTCTTCCTTTGGGCCTCAGAAGTCATAGAAATTATAAATTAGATCTTTATTTAAACAACAAGCCTAAAATGAACTCTGTAGACCCACGGATGGCTTGGATTGGGCTCGGATTAAAACAGGATTTCGTTGACTGATTTAATCACTATTGCGTCGTGGGTGGGGCTTCTCCGTGACGTTGACGTCATCATACTTCCGGACTGTTTTCTATTCGTCTGTTTAGGGAGTCGCTTAGGCCTACCTGAAGTACAAAAGAGTACACGCAGGCAACGCAAGAAGTCGGCTATTTATTATAATTTATTTACAATACTGCCTCGTTGATTTGGCCCATTCCTTTCAACCTTTAATATCCTATCGCAGACTTTCTCTTCTTATCTATATATTAAAATCTTAATTCTAATTTATAGTAAAAAATAAATGTATACGAATTGAATTGCAGTCCTGTCTCAAACCGAATACGCTATCAGTACTAGTCATTGTAAACATTACTTGATAATAGAGACTATATAGGTGGAGTTAACGCCTGTCAATCAACAATCGGCCATAATGGGAAAAGGGTGTCGATGAATTTAACTCCCATTTCTTGTAAAAAATTATAGTGGCAACAACTTTGTTCAGTATAAAGTAATTTGACTGAAATTTTCAATATATTCTTGTTTAAGCATCTATTTTTGAACTGTTATAGCAAGAATGGCTAACCCCTTGTAAAAATCTCCCATAATGTATCTTTAAATCTTACTGTCTTAATATACTGCTGATACATAACTGACTGTATTTAGACATAATATAATATAATGTAATTAATATGAGTACTGACAATATCACATCAAACTTACGAATATGTTGAACATTCCCAATCTTGGATTGACAATAAGATATGGATAAGAAAATGGAGATAAATCAAGGCGTCCTACACAACAGACTTAGGGGAATATGGCTGCTCAAAAACCCATGTGCTCAGTCCCGGTTTTCCAGTCACAAGTTCATAAAGTATAACATTAAAGGCTGTGCCTACAGATACTTTTTCAATATCTGACAAACACATGGCTCCTTTCCAAGTTATTTAAAAATGGGAATAAAGACATGCAAGACATTTTGTTTCATTTTAAAATAGATGAATAATTAAAATTTTGACAGCAATATTGGGGGTAATCTGAAGAATTTCAGACAAATTATCATGATTTTTAGACAAAATTGAGTGAAATTATTGTACTTTCTTCCCATCTAACCTTTACGATGCAGAAAAAGTCAAAGTTACACATTAAAATATTTTTCACTAATTTTGAAAAGCAAATAAACACTGAAAATCACAAAATTTGGACTAAAATCAAAAATTCCCCTCACAAATTTGTCAAATATTTTTGAAATTTTACCATTTCACTTTTTTTATTATCAAAATGTCATATATTACATTTTGTGACAACTTGGAGATCATAGAATCAAATTTAGGCCTCTCATCCACTGTCAGTTTGTTTACATATATGTTTTTAAAAGTTCATATATCATCAAAATTCTTTTCTTTATAGCTTCACATTTATTTTTGCAAAATTATTATAATACAGAATCAAAAAAAATTAATTGCAGAAGAAATGGTGACCCTTTAAAGTTATGTACTGTTTTGTATGCTGGGTTGCAGATCAGGTCCATGGGCCTTTTGTTCTAGAATTGAAGACTCTTTCTTAATTTTGTCAAAATGTGAGTTTTGCAAAAAGATTTAAAGAGTTTCAAACAAGTCTCATCAAAAATATTCAAAATATTGGGATATTTTTCAAAAATTAATTTTATTTTACCTTTTTTTACAAAATGGCCCATTTTTTGACACTTTGTATGTCTCAAAATGCCAATAATTCCCTATTTCTTGGAAACTCTGAGGTGAAATGCATTTATTTCTAGAAACCTTGGCCAGTATACAAGAAGACAATCTGCAAATTGGGGGAATTGAGGGTAACTGTAAGGAACTCTAATGAAATTGTAAGCCCACCCCCTGAAAATGTTGCTGTGATAACAAATCCAACTTGTGTCCACATAAGTAATACTGTTGATGGAATATGGCTAAAAGCCACATTTTGCTATCCCTGGCTTGTATACATACATACAAACACGGGTACTTGTAAGAAATATGAATCATTTATTAAAATATGGATTGATAAATGTAAAATAAATGCTGTATTTAGTTGACAACCACCCACTCCAACAAAAGGGTCACAAAGCACTATTTTTTTTTAAAAAATGGGAATATTTCAGTATTTAAAACACTTTAATAATCAGAGGTATCCTTGGAATTACATAGTGTCAATATTTTGTGGAAGCAAGTTGTTTTAATCTTTACATCAATTTCCTGACAAAATGATGTGGAAAAAGGGAGTTATGACATAATTCATTGCATAAAAGGAGTATAAAAAGGCTATTAATTAATATTTCATTGCTCTGTAAGTGCCACATTTTAAAAGATCACCACAAATAATAGATTTACATCAAACATGTCAAACATTAAGCTGCAAAAGACACATCTACAACATATCCATTTTGGGTTGTGGACTCATTTGGGGAAAATGTCATAGAATAACATGTTTGGCCATAAAGAAAAAGTCTTAAAAATTCATGGAATCTTTTATGTATCTATTTGTTTGTGCAAAATAAAATGCTCGGTTACAATTCAAGCACAAAATCCAATTACTGTTAATTCGGTGTCAATATATTTTCAATTGAATATCCAAATATCATGTTCAAGAAAATGGGTGGGGTGGGGAGGTTGAGCTAGCCTAAATGAAATGAAGACAGAGAAATTTCCCTGCAGACACATAGATTTTACTTTCTCGAGAAGGGAAATGCAACAATTGCAGGTTTTAAAAGATTAAAATTGTGTTAAGTCTGAGGAACACCCAAGCAAAATGCAGTTCACTCATGTTTTGAAAATTCTAACATGCCTCAGCAGTACATAATTAGACAAAATTTCTTAATTTTTAAATTTCTAACAAACACATAGATACTTATTCAATATCTGACAAACACATGGCTCCTTTCCAAGTTATTTAACCATGGGAATAAAGACATGCAAGACATTTTGTTTCATTTTAAAACAGATGAATAATTAAAATTTTGACAGCAATATTGGGAGTAATCTGAAGAATTTCAGACAAATTATCATGATTTTTAGACAAAATTGAGTGAAATTATTGTACTTTCTTCCCATCTAACCTTTACGATGCAGAAAAAGTCAAAGTTACACATTAAAATATTTTTCACTAATTTTGAAAAGCAAATAAACACTGAAAATCACAAAATTTGGACTAAAATCAAAAATTCCCCTCACAAATTTGTCAAATATTTTTGAAATTTTACCATTTCACTTTTTTTATTATCAAAATGTCATATATCACATTTTGTGACAATTTGGAGATCATAGAATCAAATTTAGGCCTCTCATCCACTGTCAGTTTGTTTACATACAGGAGGCAGACCACCATTAATTTCCCCATTGACTTCAATGTTAAATCTGGACTCTTTGCCCACCCCCAACTTTTCCCCAAATTTTCGTTGGGCGAAATGCTTTTCACTACAGACAGAGGAACAAATGGCCATGTCTTTGCACTAAAATTTTTATGAGGTTGACCACCAAAATTTTGAGATACACGAACTTGAAGAAGCATACTCAAAACATGTATCTAGTTGCCGTACATATCACCGTAACCAACCTCATAACGCCGGGCCCGTATCTACAGGGGGGCGCGGGGGGGGGGGGGGCCCGCGTGAAATGCTCGCCCCCCCGCTCAGAAATTGCTAACAATCATTAAAGTATACACAGTTCCTTATATTAACCTAAAAAAGCTAAATTTTTTTGTTTGAACACTTATTTTAAAATGCTTATTAGACGTCTAGGTAAACTACATAGCATGATGATAACAACAGTCTGTTAGAATGACCTTTCCGAAAATTTCCTCAAAATGTTCGCCCCCCTACCGAAAGGTAATGCCCCCCGGCTTAATGGTGTCTAGATACGGGCCTGCATAACGCCGTTATCCTTCCGCCTCAAAATCATGAATATTTACCAAAACCTGGCAGAAAATATTAATTCAAACCCTCTTAGTCCATTCTAGGCCAAAAAATCAACAAAAATTGGCATGCAAAAGGGGAGAACTGCTATATAGACGAACTACAATCCGAGATTATGAAATTTAATGGTGGTCTGCCTCCATCCATGCCAATATCGAAAGGAACCAAGATCATAGGGTGATAAACCTATATTTCAAGTTTCATTGAAATTGGATAAAAATTATGACCTGTAGAGTGGTCACAAACAATTGTGGACGGACGGACGGACAGGGGCGACAACATAGTCCACATGAAAATGTGGGCGCATAAAAATCAACCCAGATTGAAATGAAACAATAATGAATTCTAATTCGTGTTTGGCTCCTTTAAAGCTTGAAATTAATAAACAAATTAAAGTAAAGTACATGATAAACAGAATGGTCCCTTGAAATGCCTAGCAACGATAAGACCCAGCAGGCATTTTTTACAACAATTTGAAAATAGCCTGGCATGAACCTAATGAATCACTTGTATAGACTGCCCGGTCTACTTGTCTGATGTGGCAATCAATAATATTTCATATACATTTCTTGAAATGAAATTATTATCAAACAATACGAAACTGTCCCAAGTGTTATATAATAATATTATACTCAATTTAATTTGTCTAGTAATAAGTTTTGTATTCTCAAAGGGGCAAACTCCTGTTTACATATATTGATCAAAATAAATGGAGGCAGATTTTATGGTTAATCTGACGTGTTAGTTTGTTGAATGATGAGATAAGCTTTACATGGTTAACATTTTTTCCAATAATTCAAGCAAAATTGGGTTTGTTAAAGCCCCAATAACACTCTTGTTGTAACTGAAAAATATGTCCCAATCTTCATTCTGGTCAACAAATCGTATTATTTTAGAATATTCCAATTAAATGATGATATAAATTTCATCTTAACACACCTAATTTAAAAAATTAGAAAAATTCAACCAATTGATTTGAAAAGTCTAACGTAAACCTTTTCAAATGTGACTTGGATTTTAAAATATTTTCGAACCCTCTGGACAAATAAAATAGGTTGTAATGGATAATAATTTACACAACAGGTAGGACATTTAAACATCTAGTACTTAGAATAATTTATTTTCTGGAGCTACCAAGCCAGCAAGAATGTTATTGTTCCTTTAACTAATATAAATCTTACCGTGTCTACACATAAAACACGATCAGTTACATCTCAACATTTACTTTATCTATGTATATAGATTATGGCACTAAGAATAAATGGTGTTAATAAATCAACAAGCGAAATCAATTATTTACTTTTGACCCAGATAAAAGATTTACAAAATATATTCACAAACTCAATTCTGACATATGGATACCATGCATATTGTATTAGTACTACTTGTTATAACTGTGTGGTGATAATATGTTACTCTCGGAGAATAATACATTTTACTTATATACGGTTCTCCGTGAATGTAATGCATAGCCAAGTGCAAAGCGGGGTTTGTATTATCTAGAGTTAATTTGTCAAGGTCGTGGAGAAAAATGGGATATTTCATTACATTTACCCTTATAAATTATTTTAATTTAAAGAGATGCTATGCGAGATTTAGATAAAAAGCTGTCCGTTTTTTTAAAAAAGATAAGGAAAACTGAATAAATTGGAATTCCCAGTGAAAATAACTAATTTTAAGTGAACTTAATTAGACGTTTAACATATAAGAATAAAGGCTGTAGCACTCGATAGTGTCAGGCCTCTTATGGGTACTCTCTTTGCGCGATGTCCGAATTTTAGTGTTGGTCGGTCTGGTGGAGAGGGTATAATCCACCCAATGATCCAAGCCAACAATCTCAGAGTCTTGAGAATTGATTTAATGGATTTGTCATGCCAATAAAATTGAAGATAGAAAATCGCTCTACAAAAGGCAATATTTAGCTGTCGCACAACGCCTCATTAAATTTCGATTTGTCGTCCTTAGTATAGGCGTTACGTTTTGAAGTACATTGGAAAGACATGCATTATATACTAGTAAACAAACAGACAAACATTTCGATGTTTTATTCTTTCGGCGACAGGTGAGCCAAGGCGACTCAGTCAGTAAGACGTTGGTTCGCTAACCTGGAAGTCCCTTGATCCTATACATGCGTTGACCGAGAAAGTTCATCTTGATTTTCCGGCGTGGTTCCGCCTTTGTCATTGGTGTGGGACAGAGGGCATGGCAAAGTCTAGTCGTACGGATGGGGCACGCAAAAGATCCCTTAGTGGAATTCGATGTAAATAGGCCGTATGGCGTATGCCCTTCTTCATTAACCCAGTCCGAACAAGACAGGCCGTAAAACCCCATTTTATTTCATTTCATTCAGATCCCTGTCCCATAGTTTACTTACATTCGCGGTTACGTAACGGAACCTATTATCGCCTTAAGGTCACAGTAGTTGCGACGTAACAATAACATGAACAACTTTCTGTTTTAGTGACCTGGGGCATAAAGCAGTAACCAATGTTATAAATGCATGTGCATTTTTGATAATAAAAATAATTTTCAGCTATTCATTATTGTTTTACAACTGTACGTTCCAGTCGACACTACGACTCGAAAATTGCTTGTTATCTCTTGCTGTATGGTATGCATACTGTTAATTTTATAGAATTGATGTATTAATGCCATTGATAAAAGATTGTCAAATTTATTGAACGATGTTTGGTGTGTATTTAATGCTCCCAAAGTGTTTGTTTCTTGAGAAAAGTTGTGAATTCCACCAAAACTTGAATTCGTAACTGCCTGACCCAGGAAATTAATATTGAAATACTATACAAAGCTACTAGTAGAAGTTGGGGATGGATGTTTAAATCCGTTAGATGAGAATTTTAGAGATATATTGGTAAAACAAAACTGACACATTTATATGGGACAATAATCACTGGTTGAATATACACAAGCACGACTAGACGTTTTGATAAGTATCCTCTTATCGTTACCAAGCCATTTAATAAACTTTACTATCCGGTCTATGATATATTGGGTGGGGGTCCGTATTTTCTTTCCTGTAAATCACTAGAATGTGTCTGTGTATAGTTTATGCATAAACAGTGTGTTTCTGTAAAACATTTTTTGGATTGGATTTGGTATAGATTTAAAAAGCATTCATTTATGAAATATACTGATATACTAATTCCGTAATGTTCGCAGTTTTATAATATTATTCCCCCGAAGCTTGCAAATGATCTTCGGCATACAAGTTTTCATTCCAAGCCAGATAAAATATGTAAGAAATTAATTGGTTTCCGTATATAAATTGTTGACTTGCTTTAAAATAGGTAACAATGAATAATTTTTTTAAGAAGAAAAATGGCTGGACCAATATAGAATTCTATTCCGGGTTTTATGCATAATATTGAGTTAGGTGTTTGGATTCTTTAATGCTGTAATCAATAAACAAATCATAGTGAGGTACATGAATAACATAATAGTACCTTGAAGAAAAAAAACGCCTAGCAGTGATGAAATACTGCTGCCATATTTAACTACAGCTTTCAGAATCATGACGTTTTCTGGTTATGAACCCTAATTAATCACAATGCGACAACCTGTATGGACTGTCTGGTCTACTAAGCTAATGTGGGTGTATGTCGTATTGCCTGGCAACCACATAGTCTAGACATATATGTCTTGAAATTAAACTATTATTAAACAAAACAAAAATGCTCCAAACGTTATATAATATTATTATACTTGCTCTGAAATTAAATTTAATTTGTCTTGAATAATTTGTGTATGCTTAACTGCTCTTGCTGCTGCCAATTTAGCTTGCACATATTTTGGACAATTGGGTTACGCTCGTGTTAAGGCTGTGTTGTAGTGGTGTATAACTGGTGTTCTTTTTAGTGCCTTAACCTGAGCCCCTTGATTTAGCACTAGTGTTTACACCATTAAAGGAGCGCCGTAACTAGGTTAATACCAGTGTTAACAGTGGTGAAAAATAAAAAGATAACACAAGTGTTATATTTATAAATGTTAAAGTGTTTTTGCCTTCTGCATCGGGATAGGGGGGCTACACGAGGACCTATTCAATTTATGTGGTATGATGTACTCGTCATGTGTGAACAAAATTTGGGGGATCAGACCCCTCTACCCCCCCCCCCCCTGAAGGTACCTACCCCTATTTTCACCCCAAAATAGCGGTTTTTGGCGTAATAGGCCATAGAATTATGTCAAAGGTGGTTTGTATGTTGTCTTTTTATACGTTTTTAATGATGCTGAGTCTGATTATTGACTGTAGAATTATTTTCGATATTCAAAATGGCGGAAATTCAAAATGGCGGCTAAAATTGCCTTCATTTTGCTCGAGCTCTTTGCTTATTTAACATATATGGCTTGTAATATTTCTTTTTATAGGTTTCCGTTGCTGCAAAGTCTAAATCGGATCTTGAAAAATAGTTTTGACCGTCCAATATGGCTGAAATTCAAGATGATGATACAAACATGGCAACCATTTTTAACAAAGCCTTTGTCAATTCGAATATATGGCTTGTAATATGTACTTTTATAGGTTTTCGTTGCTGCAAAGTCTGAATCGGACCATGAAAAATAGTTTTGACCATCTAATATGGCGGAAATTCAAGATGGTGGATAGAAACATGGCCGCCATTTTGTACAATCTCATACATAATCTGGGGATAACTTGATAAAACCCCTCAAATTTAGTGCTTAAAATGCTAATATGATCTCCATGTAATGGTAATGTCTGTATGTTTGTGTCTCTAACTGTGTCTGTCATGTAACTAAATTAATTAGATGTACACGTATGCACTGCAGTTGTCTCATCCCATGTACGATTCGCACATTGGCGCAACATTTGTGTACTTTCAGATGTTGTTATCGTAGTGTACAGTGATGTCGTCCTATGTGTACCCCCCAACATGTACAGCTTATCAAAAACGCCAACTTGATATTCAGCTAAGAAAAACCTGGCAGACAGAAAGTATATAGAAACTGCCGGCTTTTTAAGTGGAATATTGCCAACCAAATTAATGGTCATCGAGCATTTGATGAATATGATGCACCTACTTAGACCTGAGCTAAACAAGATCAGCAAAATAAGGAATCTGCCGAATCTATTCTATCACAAGTTTTACAAGAGCATTTTACAAGTATATTTGTAATATTTTGTGAGGATGAAGAATTAAGAAAGCGTTTAGAAGTAGTGTAAGGTGTCAAGATGATCGAAAACGAGTGGGAATTCCTACAAGATCAGCGCAATCAGGTAAACAGTTTGCGAACGTTTCGTTGACAAACAATGGGCGAAGACAATGGAAAGATAACATCATGATATGCAGTCCTTTGAGAAAATGAGAGCTAGAATAGAAGCAAAAATGTACGCTCATCATGACCTTCAGTCTATTGCTTCCTCGGACAGTTTTTGCTTCTATTTTAGCTGTCATTTGACTCAAAGGACTGCATATCATGATGTCTTTCCAAAACGATTTCGCTGATTGCGCTGATCTTGTAGAAATTCCCATTCGTTTTCGATCCCGAAACATTACTTTTAAACGCTTTGTAACATCTTCATCCTCACAAAATATTTCAAATAGAATAGATTCGGCGGATTCCTTACTTTGCGGATCTTGTTTAGCTCAGGTCTAAGTAGGTGCATCATATTCCCGATGATCATCAATTTGGTTGGCAATATTCAACTTAAAAAGCCGGCAGTTTCCATATTCTTTCTGTCTGCCAGGTTTTCTTTGCTGAAGATCAAGTTGGCGTTTTTGATAAGCTGTACATGTTGAGGGTACACATAGGACGACATCACTGTACACTACGATAACAACATCTGAAAGTACACAAATGTTACGCCAATGTGCGAATCGTGCGTGGGATGAGATAACTGAAGTGCATACGTGTACATCTAGTTAATCTAATTACATAATAGACACAGTTAGAGACACAAACATACAGACATCACCATTACATGAAGATCATATTTGCATTTTAAGCACTAAATTTGAGCTTTTCTTCAAGTTGTCAACTGATTATGTATGAGGTTGTTCAAAATGGCGGCCATGTTTGTATCCACCATCTTGAATATCCCCCATATTGGATGGCCGAAACTATATTTCGAGATCCGATTCAGACTTTGCAGCAACGAAAACCTACAAAAAGACATATTACAAGCCATACATTAGAATTAAACCAAGATCTCCAGCAAAATGGGGGTCATTTTGGTCGCCATTTTGAATTTCCGCCATTTTGAAATATCGAAAATAATTATAAAGTCAATAATCAGACTCTACATCATTAAAAACTTATAAAAAGACAACATCCAAACCTTGATATATTTCTGTGGACTATTACGCCAAAAACCGCTATTTTGGGGTGGAAATTGGGGTAGGAGCCTTCAGGGTGGATTAGAGTGGTCCGATCCCCAAATTTTTTTTGTTTAATAATCAGTATAGTAGGCCTCATGTCCTCGATCGAAAGTGTAATTTATCACCCCCCCCCCTCCCTATTCGAGAAAAGGCTAAACACAAAAGCCATTTATCGTAGCAAGGAGCCATAATCCAGAACATTGTGGTCCGAAATGAGCAAATATGAACAGGGGATGAGAACTTTAGATTATAAAAATATTAGGTTTCATCAAAATCGCATAAATATTGTAACATCTAGGAAGGTCCACAACCTTCCGTATTCTATATTTTTACACAATTTGCGTACAAAGAACAGCCATTTTATAGGGCAGTTTCGTTTCGATTTCCCAAAATTTGAGTTAAACCTTCATTATGTTGGAATGGTGATATATTTAAACGGGTTTTTAAATCGTAGTAAAAATTGTGACCTCTACAGAATCCAAAAGCTAAAAACACTATTTTTCGTGCAGTCAGGGGTCATGTTCTAAAAAGGTATGGTCTGATATGCGCAAATGGTGATAAACATATATTTTAAGTTTCATCAAAATCTTGATGTGATATACATGTACTTTTACATTATTTGCATACAAGGAGCCGCCTTTTTGTCCGATAGTTTTGGACCGATTTTCTAATCGGATTATAAGTGTCAACTCTAGCGGGACCACAAGCTAAAACCGCGGTTTTGGGCAGATTAGGGGCCATAATTCAGGAAGTTACTATCCGAAATGCGCAAATATCGAAAGGAACCAAGACCTTTGGGTTTTAAACATGAATTTTAAGTTTCATCAAAATCAGATAAAAATTGTGGCTTAAGCTAAAATCGTGATTTTTCGTAAAATCAGGGGCCATTGTCCAGGAACCGAGAACTTTGCGAGATAGACGTATATTCACAAAGTTTCGTTAAAATCGGATAAAATTGTGACCCGTAGAGTGTTCACAAACAAATTGTTGACAGACGGACGTCCTGTGGCGAGGGTATAATATGCCCACATAAATATATAAAAAATAGCAAAAGAAGGGTAATTGGGGAAAACTAACCGCTTCCATGAAATTAAGTAGTCTCATTTGATCATTATTCAGTCGAAATTCCATGTCTGATATTTCTCGTAAATCCGCATGCTTGCGATCAAATTTTTTTTTGTCTTACGTTTTGGCCATATAGGAGTAAAAAAAATATTTTAAGCCTTAAGACTAAATCCATATCTTAAAAGATATTCCCTTCTGGCCATCTGTTGTTTCACACCAGTGTTATAATACATGACTTGAACTGCGTTTTTTTGTAAACCCCTAGGGGTTAGTGTTAGAGTTGTTTTTAACTAGATAATAACTTTTATCAAGTTATTACTATCCATTAAGTTTTTATGTAATTAGACAAAATATTGCACAAAGAAACTTGTCTTCATATTTTTTCATGTAAATTTCTTTCTTAAATCGGGAAATTGAGGGGTAACACACATACGACCCTGGTGTTCTTGTTGTGTAAATATATCCTTGTTCAACACAACCTCAACACCACAGACCTTCACCCGGATTGATTTCAAATACAAAGGGGATCTGAGGTAGAGTTAGCACAGCGTTACTCCAGGACTTGAATTGACCCATTGTGTTATTATAAACGTAAACAATGTCGGGCTCCATCATGTAAAGAGAAATCCCCAGTTACGTGGGATTCCCAAAACCTTTCAGCGATTTTTCTGTACATAAGGAAATACAAAAAATCGCTCACAGAAACATGTAGAAGGAATGCGAGCATAACTAGATGACCTGGGGCCGGTTGCTCAAAACTAAGTTATCTTTCACGTGTCGTTTGTTAATAGAGCTTTAAAGCTACTATTTCAAACTGGGCATTCCCACAAAATAAATGTGTAATATTGTAATCAGGAGATATATACTTCCTGTGTTGTTGTGCAATATAAGCCATGTCCTTTGCCATTATCGTAGTGACATTGAGGTGCAAAGTAAACAGTGTTGTTATTGTCAACTGATCAACAAAATAATATGTAGTCTCGGTCACCCAGAACCTCCTAGTCTTCAACGCGCGGAGGGTCTGGGTCGGTTCTCAATTTTTGACGAAAATTACTGGATAATCTACCACATAAAAAACCAAACATTTGGTTACGCATGGGCAATGGAACCTATTGGCTTAAGTATCCAATGAAAGTATCGGTAAGTGCTAAATCTTATGAAGCCGGGCCGATTTTGCTAGATTCTATAAAGCGTAGTTGAAATATATCCCACAGTTCACTTGGCACATCTATTATTAGAAACAAAATAGAGACGATGAGGAATTAAGAAGATTGTGAGAAGCATTACGTCTGATTCGAGACGAGAGAAACAGGGCTGTAGTGGTGCGTAGGCCCACGTAGGCCCGGCCTACCCACCTTTTTTCTCGTCAAAAGTTGGGTAGGCCTGGCCTACCCTCCTTTCGGCGGGAAAAAGTAGGCATTGTGAGGCCCACTGAAAAAAAGGCCCTATTTCGTTGCTCTGCTGCAGTCTAATCTTGGAGTGTGACGGTAAGGTGAGCGGCCTGACGACATTCAGGCGAGAAGGGAACCAGCCAATGCTAGGGTGCCCCACCCTAAATGAATATCTCCAAATATCTCGACAATTACACCACAATACTAATATATTACGAAGCCTTAAATCTGTTTCACACATTTATAGTCACTAAATAAACGACCATGCTGTACTTCATAAGCTATGATCATTATCGAGATGCAAATGATACCAGATCACGAGTTCACAGGCTAGAGACTCTTGGCGATTTGAATCCAGTTCAAGCATTTTTCGCAAGAAAATAATGTGATATATTTCCGAAATTCATATTCTCTGGGACTGACTGTGTGCGCAATTTTTACTGTTTTATGATAAATTGATTGAATTTTTTCCATTTTTATGAGAATTTCTAGATTTGTTTGGTAAAAATCGAAGGATTTTCAAGGATGACCAGGCCTCGGAAATGGCCGCAGATGGCGTTTCCAGGCATCAAATTTTCGAAATTTTTCGGGGGGGAGAACCCCCCGAACCCTCCCCCAGGCTCCGCGGTCAGTAAAGTGAGGGCCTACTCACTAAAACCTTTACCACTACAGCCCTGGAGAGAAAATTACCATTTCAATTGAAACCTTTACAAACAAAATTTTAAAGAGTGCCATCGTTGACTAAGCGAGCTGTTTTGATAGATTCAGTACGTGGTAACTTAAAAAACTGGATAATCTAGACAATGACCTATTTTCCGTCAAATTTTGAGGACCCATCCAGACTAATATTCGTAGAATATTTGTATGGATGATAAGAGACTAAATAATATGCAGATATTATTCGCTGTTTTTGGAGCGAATATGCATACTGAACATTATATGGGATTGTTATATTCATGTCATTAATATATGTATTATAATATATATCAGATAACATTAATGCTAAATAGGTTTAACGTGGTCTTACACATCACCCACATAAACCCACTCATCAGTTCTTGTCGGTAGTACCGGTTTTAAAGCTATAACAAGGAGATGAGAAAAGCATGCGATTTTTAGTATTTTGAACACTATTTAATAAGCCCAAATTGTTTGTTTTACGAACAAAATTGTGTATTCGACCACAACGCTTAGTCCCTTATTTGGTTGATATACCCACACAGCAGTAACGATTGGACAATATCTAATCCGTAAGGAAAACTTGCATGCTGACCAAATTTGATATATCGGCAAGGAGGGAATAACCCTGGAAGTGAAAGCCGAGGTATGCTGAATAATGGCCACAATGCTGCACTTGAAATTTAATAAGAAAAAAATGAAAAACATACATTCAAGACTATAAAGCCTCTACCGCGTTTTCAAATTTTCGGAAAGAGGAGAGGGGGGGGGGAACTGAAACGGAAAGCCACGGAGCGCTAATATTCGCTTGGGTATGTTCTTTCATGACCCAGATGCTTGAATGCTGCAAACTAGCCTTCATGTCATTCACAGTTTTCAGCAAAGGGGGTTTATTCAGGATCTCTATGCTTCATATAAAATATGATCAATATCCGTTGAAAACTACAGCTTTTATATGGGCGTATAAAACTCCAAATAAAGTTACGTGATGTTTAAGTCCCGCAGGTGGAAGCGTTGTGACATCATGGATGCGATACTGAAAAATGTATTGCTAGTGGGAGTGGAATTGCGATTTACGTTCCTGTTAATCACCAGAGCGAGTCTGTGCTTGGTTCCTGCAAGAAATGTGACTTACAGTAAAACTTTTGAATTGTTAAATTACAGATTACATAACAGTCATAATTTACCTAATTAATCGATATTATATACCTCATTGTGAAATACACGCGTTGCTTTTATTATTACCTCGTGGACAGTTGCCAAACATTGGCAATACTTTTCGAGATGCAATTGGTTGTCTAACATTAAGTTTCACAGCCCATCTTTTACGAAACCGGAAAGAAGAAAGTGAGTATATCGAATATACTGAAATCACTAAACGTAAAATATGTTCATAAAATCTAATATTTGAGAGTCGCGCGCGACCCCATCCTCACCGTCCAAGAATACGTTGCAGTTACATGTCAATTATAATTACTATGGGTATTCCCAACCATTCCAAGGGAAAAAAATGTACAATACCTTGACTATATCGTTTATGAATCTGACTATACATATATATCATTGGGATTTATCCCAAACGTTTAATGTGTTACGAAACAGATGTCAATAAGCAGCAAAAGAAACGTCGGGTTGGTTTGTTACTCTGAATAACGTGCCAATTGTTTTTGGTTTGTATATTTGTGACCACACCTCCAACTTTGCCTGAGCAATAAGGTTCTTTCCCAAACACAGTATTGAACCCAAGAAATGTTGTCAAAAAAGCAATCTGACTTCTGTGACGGTAATGTGTTCCCCATGATTTTCATGTAACTCATGCTGCATGTGCTGTTCACCGGGACCAGTCCCATTAGCAGAACGGTCTCAAGGTTATGCGCTGGTCAGCCCATAGTTCGGGCTTAAATTAAACCCGATTGAAGATCTTTGTGAATAAATTCAGAGGAGTCTTAATAACGTCGCACCGAGACCAGACACAGCAGATGGATTGCGCCAGGCTTTTCCGAGGGTGTGGTTCCTAATGCCAATGGCGTTCATCAATCAATCGTCTGGTCGACTCCATATTCAGAAGCTGTGCTGCTGTTATTGACACTCGCGGTGGACACACCAGATACTGATGTATAGAATGTGTACAGACTCTAAACCTTATTGCAATGTCTTGGAGTTGTGATTATTTAATCACTAATGTGTCAACATACTGTTCACAAAAAATTGCTTTGATCCATTTAGTAAGTCGTTTTTTAGAATGATTTGATTAAAGTGCCTCTCTGACTTTGAAATCGTGCAGACGTTTTTTTTTTGCTGTTCAGTATATTACTATGGGAATTCCCACCATTTTACGGAGATATCAAAGTGACACAGAACAATTGAATAACACCCCGCAGTCTGTGCCTTATATAAAATTGAGAATTATTGCAATCGTTACAGTATTGAAGAATCGGTATTTCCCAAAGAAACAAATGAAGAATCGGGATTTCCCAGAGAAATAAATGTAGTCAAGTGCAAAAAAATGAAAGAGGTTAATGTCATCCAGACGCTAACCAGGTCATTTTTGAACTAAATTATGGAATGTAATTTTTCGACTGCGAAACAAGGATTACCCAAAAGCAACTTATATTGTTTATATTCTTAAAACATGTTTTAAATGATTCAAGGAGTCTTGATGGCTTTGGGCGGAGTATTGGTAGTAATATTATAATCTATTTCCATATCCCCTTCCACTATTTGGGTCGTATCTTTATAATTGTATCTTTATTCTTTCGAAACAATTATTATTCTCCATCATTAATATCATTATCGATATTAAATTTTAGAATAGAACAAGCATAATCATTACATGATGCTACCCCAGGACAAATAATTAGTTGGTTTTTTTTAATATATAATTAGTACATATTACTGTTCAACATAACAAATAACTATACGTTATCGTATTGGGGTGACGGGATGGGGTTCGATAGTGTGTTCGCGCGTTGTATCGTAAGGTCTGTTATTGAGTCATCTGGCGTGGTTTCGTTTCCCGATTGTACTTGACAAGGAGTAAGGGTCGTTTGTCCAGCCTCTTGTGTTTCTCTGGGTCTTCCAGTTTCCTCCACGGCTAAAGACCCCTACGCGCAAGCGAATTATTGAAGTTAAATTGAACAATATGTTAGTCTTGAAATGACCTACTTTGTTTCGAGTGGACGTTAAACCCCATTTTTCGTTATTATATTGTATTAAAAATAACTAAACTTTGTAAATACAATATTATATTATTTCCCTTCCAATGTTTTTGAAAATTTTATAGCATTTTTTCTATTCTATAATCCAAAAATTGGGTTTTATTGATGAAACTTCGATTGATTTGTTCGCGAGATTCTGTATTCTACAACTCAGCACATTTTCTCTCCGAACTTCTTTCGCCTATCGCCAAGACAATGCAGAACCTGAACCCCTCGTCAGCACACTCACCAACAACGACCCAAGATACTTCGCCAAAACATGTACTCAAGCAACCTTCTTCACTTGGGGGATGATGTTTATCAACAAACTCATGGTCTGCCAATGGGCAATCTGATTAAAATACGGATCTATATTTCGTTCAGTGTTTATATACTTTCGATGGCCTACACTACACGAAGATCTGACCGTTTGAACTGAAAGGTCATGTAAAGGGTAGTACGAGCGGCTTTTAACCCTTTGACGCCAGACATTGATTAATTAATCAGCGTTTACGTTTCAAGTGATTTACCCAGGGTTCCGTGCGTCAAACGCCAAGAACTCGCTGTAACAGACCATTTCATTGGCTAATCTCCACTTCAACCAGAACGCCACCAATTCGGACTTGAATTTCACTTATACGCTGACGACACCCAACTGTATAGTTCCTTCAAGCCATCAGACCCAAACAGTTATGAACTATCCAAGTTCAATATTGAAAAATGTATAGATGATATTAAACTCTGGATGTAACAGAATTTTCCATAAACTTAACGATGAGAATACAGAGTACATGGTTATTGGTTCAAAACACAACCCCTTTAAACTAGATGATGATCTTTCTATTCGTGTTGATGTAACAGAATTTCCATAAACTTCACGATGAGAATACAGAGTACTTGGTTATCGGTTCAAAACACAACCTCTCTAAGCTAGATGATGATCTTTCTATTCGTGTAGCTTAGTCATCCATCATTAATTATGCCGCAGCCCGATACATTGAAGCAATCTTCGATTCTAACATGAATATGGAGTCCCAAATTAACATTGTGTGTAAAGTAGACTACTTACATTTAACAAAGATTGCCAAAATATGGAAGATTATAACAATAGATGCAACAAAAACACTTATACAAGCCCTAGTTATCACTATATAGATAATTTTAATTCACTGCTGCCCGTCTCATCTCAGACTGTTCTAGATATGACCATATAACTCCAATACTGTTTAATCTCCATTGGCTCCCAATAACGTATAGAATTAAATAATTCTGCTTTTCACCTACAAGTGTTTAAATGATCCAGCGCCATTATACCTCTCGCAGCTATTGTGTTTGTACAAGCCATCTAGCCAACTTCGCTCAAGTAACGACAACTTCTTACTGCTAGAAAGAAATGCAAAACAAGTATTATGTCGGTTGGGAAGAAATCTTTCTCAATAAAGGCACCTAAATTGTGAAACAAATTACCGCTTAACCTAAGAAACTGTGAATCACTTTCGACTTTTAAAGCAAAACTCAAGACGTTTTTATTTTCCAAAGCTTTTCATTAAATGTGATACGGTGTTGTGTTTATATTTTTGGTTTTTACTCTCACATGTATTTTTATTAGTATATATTGTTCTTCCTTAAGTTTGTAAAGAGCGTCTGGGCACTTGGATGAAAGATACCCTCTATAAATATACCATAATATTACTAATGATAATAAACAATAATAATAACAACTCTTCCAGATCCTAGTGTAGTAAAGACAAGTTAAACGAAACTTTGAACGATTGAAAACGAAAGGAAATATAATCTGTGATTTAATCAGATTGGCCAATGTAGAGTCCGTTATCACCTCTACTGACTGAAATTTTTTATGGCCGACTTTGAAGAGAAAGCCCCGACAATATCACCTGTTAAACCCACAGCCTATTTTCGCAAAGTTGATGATATCTTTAGTTATCATCCTAAACAGTATTGATGAACACTTTCCAACATCAAAATAAACAACATAATGATAGTATGCAGTGTATACAGAAATCGGCGCACACAAACCTGTATGTACACTTCAATCAACCAACGAATGTGTATCAAAAGAGCAAGTTTATCATCTTAGTAAAACGAGCAAAAACAATATCAACAGCTGGAAAACTAAATGCGGAAATGATCCATCCAGAGAAATTTTACCACCCTCAAAGACTAACCACCTAAGTAGATGATGTTATGAAAAAACACTTTGACACTGAACGTAAATCACAAGACTAGCCGCCAATCAAAAATTCTATCCCCTTTAATGGCAAAATATACCAAATAAGAAGATTGCTGCAACAAGCTGATATCCAGGCAACTTTCGCAGGGATATCCTCAAAACGAGTGGCAAATGTTAATCAAAAAACCCATTGTCACTAAAAGGATGCATCTATCAAAACAAATGTGTAGATTTTATTAATCCCGAATGAAGTTAGGGAGGTATATTGAAACGGATTTAATAATTTTTGGTGTTTCTATGGAAACAAATTTGACTTAGTTTCTCACGTGAATATCTCATTAACCATTCAAAGTATCTTTATGAAACGTTGTACAAACATCAACCCATTATTGTGATTGTGTCCTTTGCTATTTTTAAGAATTTCTTGAATTTATATTTGCTGTACAACTTTGTACAGCAAACGATTCAAGATAATTTCATGCAACTCTGTACAAACTTTAACCATTGTTCTGTCCCAATTTCGTTTCCGGAGCATGTTTCATTATCCGTTCAAGAAATCTGTTTAAAATTGTTAGTACAAACATCGACCGATTAGAGTATCTTAATGTTGTGCTATCTATAGCCTCCTGTTAGTCATCACAGTATTCCATACATAGGTATGAAAGCGCATATGGGCCAATAGTTCTAAATGTTAACGTTTGCGTAATGACTAACGATATTGTCATTCCAAAGTTGTGTCAACATGTACCACGGCAAAATGAAATATTGTCAATGCTTCAGCATTGTAAAATCTCAAAGAAAAACATACGCAATTAAATAAAACGTAATGACGACACATACATGGCGCGTTGATTCAATTAACATACCGCATTCCACTGGAGTGGCCCCCGTCAGCAGACCCTGGGTTGCAAGTAAAACCGATCATAGTTCTTTTTACACATACGCAAATTTGAACAACATTGATGTGTTTAAAGGGTATATGAATATATGAAATATGGTCCAAAAGCACGTGCGTATGTACCCTAAGTATATATAAAACGATTTACATTCAAAATATTTTAAATGTAATTACCCATCAATGATGGTCGGTGAAATGCTTAAACAAACCAAATTGAATCGTTTGAATCGTTTTTGATTACCTCATCAGTAACCATGATGTCCATACAGTACACGACATCTTGTACTGTCTTAAAGGAGCTAAATATGAATATATAAAAACAGATTTGCATTCAATGGTTTCCATTTTTACTCTTATTTCAAATCAGCAATGTTCGGCGAGTTAAGCCAGCAGTTTCAATCGAATGCAAACTTCTAGTGTCTGGTTATTCCAGTCTATATACGCTGTTTGATTTGGTACAGTGTGTCTAGCCTCTTTCCCATCTTTTCCGGTAAGATCACAGCATCATTGTTGATATAAATTGACAAATATTTAGTGTTTTCAATGTTGAAGATTTGGGATGATATTGAGTTAGAGACTTAGCTACTTTAAATGTTGGGTAATAGAACATTGACATGGATGAAATAAAACAATATTGAATTATAATTCGAGTTTGGCTCTTCAACGCTGTAATAAATAAACAAATTACAGTAAAGTACATGATTAATAGAATGGTACCTTGAAAACGCCTAGCAACGATAAGACTCTGCTACAATTTTTAACTACAATTTGAAAACGGCGAAGTTTCTTGGCTAACTTAAAATGGACCTGCAATTAATCACATCCCGACAACCTGAATATTCTGTCTGGTCCACTTACCTGATTTGGGTCTACGTCTTAATGCCTGGCAATCCATCATTTTAAACATTACTTGAAATGACATTATTATTAAACAATACAAAATTGACACCCTTAACATATATTGATCAAAATAAAATGAGACATAGGTTGATCTGACGTGTTAGTTCGTTTACTGATGGAATGCAAGTCAAATTCGGTTTGTTTATTAATCTAAATTGTATTTTTGTCTTATCGTGTCAACACATAACACATTATCAGCTACATCTCAACATTTATTTTATCTATCTATATAGATTATGGTACTAAAATTGCATGCTGTTAATAAATCAACAATAAAATCTAATGCAATCGATATTATACTTTTGATCCAGATAAATCTGACATATTGAATACATTTAGTACTGCTTGTTATAACCGTCTGGTAATACATGTATGTTACTCTCGGAGAATAATACATTTTACTTATATACGATTCTCCGTGAATGTAATAACCCATAGCCACCAAGTTCGTGGAGAAAAGTAGGATATTTCATTACAATTATGCCTACAATTTATTTTTTATTTGAAGTGAAACTATTCGAGATTTAGATAAGCAGCTGTCCGTTCTGGCTATAATATATCAAAAAGATAAGGAAAACTGAATAAATTAAAAGTCGCTCTGAAAAAAATTGATTTGGGGTGAACTTAAACATACATTATGCAAGAGCAAAATTTGCCTATTGTAGGTCTTTCTTGAGGCCTGAAATGTTATAAAATCTATTAATTAGACATTAATTAACTTATCCAGACCATAATCAAAGATAGCCTGCGATATTTGTTGGATTGTAGTTAGATTCGTTTCAAAATTTTCCTGCGCCATTAACCAATTAATTGGATAATCGAGACTAAGTTTTGTCTTACCGACTTTAGAAATGATGACAGAGGTTAAGCGGAACTTTCATTCGCTTAGTTTTCGGTTCACAGTAGATCAATTTGACTGAAATTGTCTGCAAATTTCCTTTACATTACCTAGTTTTTAACTATTATAGTGAGAACTGCCAACTCGTTATCTAACCTTCCATAATGTATCTTTAATTAGACATCTAATATATAAGAATAAAATGGGTAGTCTCTCTAAGTCGGCCATACTAGCCTCTAAAGCAGATGTGGCGGATATGTAATAGTTATTAGCACACTTTCCGAGGTGTATCGGTGAATATCAGGACAGTTTTGGTCGGGGGCTCAGCCGAGGCGGAGCCGAGGAAAGGTGCTAATAAGTTACTTACATCACATTTCTATCGAGTATTGTGACGCAAAATGTGAAAAATAGTATTTATTATCGAGTCGTTTCAACCGAAAAGTGACAAATACTTTCTGCTCTTTCATTTATCCCTTTCTGTGCCTCACGTTACATTTCATGGTAGAATTTACACGTGCGTACCCCGAACTTAATACAGCCACGTGTTTGTTTAGACCACATCGTCAAAACTACTTGTCTATGGCGTAGAGGACTGTGGTGATATTAAATGTAGTGTAAAGGAAATGCGGGTCATTCCTGGTGAAAGTATGCATCGGTGGATGGTTCGTCCGTTGAAATTTATTTGTAATAAAGTTTATGACTTTCTACGCGGTTTTTGTTTTATCCTGCTCATATTCAAAGCTTGTGAAGTGTCCAGCAAGAGAACCCCACCTTCTATCACCACAAGTAGTTAAAATAATTATTCAGTATTAAAATTCATATGTTTTGGATATTAATGTAAATCAAACCAAATTAGGGAATAGATGCCAATTGATATGTATAATAACTGTTTTCGTAATATGTTGTTACGTTAATTTAATGTCATTGTATATATTTTTGCACTGCCATGTAGTTCCTACCGGTTTGTTTTGTTACTATGATTTTGACTAGTTGTCTCATGTACAGTAGCCTCGTGCAGTATGGCACTGGTTATCATTGCGATCTGGGTCGGACTAAACGTCCGCTTCTTGTTGCTTGGTAAGTGTCTATGACCGTCTAAAAGTAGCCGTGTATCAGAAATGAACAGTACACTTTGGGAAAGAGTACTGTTCATTTCTGATACACGGCTACTTTTATCCATGTATTGGAAATGAACAGGACAGTTTCATCAAAGGTTGCCAGTGGCAACGAGTAGAAGTGGGATGTAATGTATAGTCCACCCCGTAATGGATTTATCATGTCACTAAAATTGATGTCGCACAAAACCTCATTAAATTTCGGTTTGTCGTCCTTAGTGTATGTATGTTAGTTGATCAACGTATTTCAGATTAAAATGCCTATTTTTGGCAAAATTGAAAATTTTTGCGAACTGGGAATATCCACAAATCTATGGCGGGGTATCAGGTTCAAAATGCGATCTGTAGTTGAAAGTAGAAAATAAAAAGCAAAAGAGAAAATTCTAATCCAAAATGGACATTTTCGTGTGGGAAACATATGCCGCTCGTGCTTTTCAACCTAATATGTCCACCTTTTCAACTTTAAGTCGTAAATATTCTACTTTCAACAACAGAATTTCTACTTTCAATAATCAACTTTTGACATTCGACTTTCAACAAATTCAACTTCAGATTTTCTACTCAAGATTTTCTGCTCGAGATTTTCTGCATGCATATTACGGAAATAAATTTGATCACGTGACTATTTCTGCATGTCATTAAATTTCGGCAATTACCCCTAGGTATCGCTGGATTTACAGTCAGCAAACTCGGTCGATGGTTGGGTTAAAATTTGGGAATAGTTTGTTTGACTTAAATAAAAAACGCACCAACTCAAATTTCATTACATCGTTTTTTGTCTATTTTGTTTATTTTCCCCCAAGTTCAACTATAATTCATCTTACATACATCGTGGCAAGGATTAGGGTCGCCTGTCCAACCTTGTGGGTTTCCTCCCACTGTAAAGACCATGTGTTAGTCCCGAAATGACCTAGTTTTTGTCGAGTGGACCTAAACCCATCTCTCTCTCTCTCTCTCTCTCTCTCTCTCTCTCTCTTTTACATACATTTGTCTTTTTATGTAAAATAGTTACTAAGAGAGTGTTGACATAAACATAATTATTGAAGGAACAATTCTTAAGGCAAATAAAAGTTAAAGAAACTGAACAGATCAACCACTTTAGTTGAGTTGCCAGTCTGTCATAATTTAAATCGACTTTACAAATTTATTTGCTGTCTGCCACTAAACAATCATTCAAAAGCACTAATGGGAGTGAACTAAAATAACAATAAGTAGCCTGGAGCAAGAGTGGCTAAGTGAGTAAGACGCTGGCATGCTGGCCTGGAGGTAGCGGGTTCGTTCCCGGTATTGCTCGAGACAGTTCCTCATGATTTTCCGGGTGGTTTCCCCTTGCTGGCGAGGTAGGTCGTAGGGCCTGACAACAAGGACAAATGTCTTGTCATTTGGATAGGACGAAAAACCAAGGTCTCATGTATACATTTGCACGCATGTAAAAGATCCCCTGTCATTTGGAATTTAAGATATAATTAGGCTGCTGCCCAGGCAAGATTCCCCTCGTAGCACACTGTATGGCGTATGCCTGTCTTCATAATCCCAGTTGGTGCACAACAGTGGGATGTTAAACCCCATTTCATAAAGTAGCGGTGGACTACAGTGGCTAAGTGGGTAAGATGCTTGATGCCGCTGTCCGGGAAGAATTTCGCTCATTAGCCTAGTTTGGAGCAGAGCCTTAAGACCTTTAATTTCATTTAGTAGCCCTTTCATGCTCATAACAGGGTTCCACTTTCTGGGATTATATCTTGTGGAGTGTGTTAGAAATGAATACAGATTCTTGGAATAGATCTTCAACACTTTATTTCAGGAGCAATAACAGCAACAAGCAAACAACTTATAACTTCCTATAAATCGGCCCTAGCTAGTATATAGGTTCCCTAAGCTGGTCTCCCCAACTATTATTAATCGTACATACATTTCTCTCTTTATATAAATTAGTTACTTACTATTAGTTACTATGAAACTGTTAACTTAAACATATAATTTTTGGACTAAGTCTAAAGCCATTTAACTGATCAGATCAACCACTTTAGTTGCCATAATTTAAATCGAGTGACCAATTGCTGTCTGCTTCATCTGACTTACCAAGCATTAATGTATATTAAAATATAGATTTGAAATTAAAAATAGAATTAAACAATAATAAAGTAACATGTTACCTATACATTAATCATATGTATCCACCCTACTTCAAACAAAAAGATGTTTTAAATATTAATACAATCAAAATCCTTATTTTTCCACTAATCAAAATAACATAATCTATACCTATTTTCACGATAATAATTTTTATTTCTGTACAAAGAATTCCTGTAAGGCCTAAAATGTCTAAGGACTTGTACAGGTGGATCTTCTGAACAAACGCCTACGTAAATATGATCTTGGGTCTTGACTACTGGTGCTTTTTGGACTAAAACTTGCAACAACTTGCATTGCTGCAACCTCAACATGGCTATTGCCAGGATGACATATTGTTTCTCTTGTCACCATTCACACGAGGTTGTTAAAAACAGATACATCGTATCCGGAACATTAAAAAAACCCATATCCTTTTTAGTGGAGGCAACAGAAACCTGTACTTTCTCGGCACCTATCTTTGCAAAAAATTCAAGCTGTCTCTGTCTAACCCTTTGTATTTGGGCAAACGAACGATATTTCTTTTCCGTTCTGGATAAGCCGAGAAGCCCCCTCTTTCAAGACCCTGATAGTTGATCCAGATTTCGTATTACTGCTACTACTACTGAAGGAATAAAGTTGATATTCAGCACTTCTTCTTTAATATATAATATGTACAATTTATGTCGCTTAGCTGTACCGCTTTCCCCACAATATAACACATTTTGACTTGCAGGGAATGTAGCTCGCCGACGTGTGTTCTCTTAGATGAACACAGATTATTGGAATGGATCTTCAACACTTTATTTCAGGAGCAAATAAAAAAACCAGCAACAATTAAACAACCTATAACTTCCTATAAATCAAAAGCCCAACTAGTATATACAGTCTTCCTAAGAAGGGTCTCATTGGTTGATAATCACTAGAGAAGCCCAGTCGAAACGTCGCTCAGTAATAAACAGTAATTGTATTACATAAAATTGTGACCTGTACATGCTAAAGACCCCTACGTGCAAGCAAATTATTGAAATAAAATTAAAAACCATATGTAAGTCCCGAAATGACCTAGTACATTATTATATATTAAAAAAGAAGTTACTCAGTCGAACAAATCAGTCAATAAAATCAGTGAAATATCTCAGTCGAAAAAAAAACAGGCAGATAATCCAGTCGAAAAATCAAGTCGAATAACCGAGTCGCTCAATACGACAAGGAAAACGTAAAGCGTGACTTTATTTAGCAGTGGTGGAACATGCAGCCTACTCCTCTATAAATCCCTCCACATCTTTGTTTTCATTCCGAAGCGACGAGATACTATGCTGTACTCAGTTTTATGCATCGGACACAGACTAAACACTAACTGTTTATAGCACGGTCATTGTTTTCAGTCGCTGACATCAGTCGTTGACCCTTAACCCGAAGTTGATGACCTTACTCTCAAAAAAGAGAAGTCAACAGGTTGTTTAGGGGATTGCTATTAAAGAAAAATTTCAATAAAGTTTTGATTTCAACTGTCAGATTTGAGCTTGGGGTGAAAACAAAATAGACAAAAAACGATGTAATGAAATTTGAGTTAGTGCGTTTTTTATTTAAGTCAGACAAACTATTCCCAAATTTTAACCCAACCATCCACCGAGTTTGCTAACTTGAAATCCTTGTGGTGCTTAGGGGTAATTTCCGTATTTTAATGACATGCAAAAATAGTCACGCGATCAAATTTATTTCCGTAATATGCATGGAGAAAATCTGAAGCAGAAAATCTGGAGTAGAAAATCTGAAGTTGAAAATCCGAATGTCAAAAGTTGATTATTGAAAGTAGAAATTTTGTTGCTGAAAGTAGAATATTTACGACTTAAAGTTGAAAAGGTGGACGTATTAGGTTGAAAAGCACGAGCGGTATATATTTCCCACAAGAATTTTCTCTTTTGTTTTTTATTTTCTACTTTCTACTGCAGATCGCATTTTGAACCTGATACCCCGCCATACGAATCTCATTGCCTTTCATTTTGAAGTTAATGGAAAGGATATGTACATGTACTAGTCAACAAATAGACATTTTAATGTTGTATTCTTTTGACTACAGTTGGCTCAATGAATAACGCGTTTGCTCGATTACTTAGGTCATTTGTACACATTGGAGTGTACGTAAAAGATCCATGGCAGGTGGAATGCGATATAAGAGTAGACCATAGCGCTGCTGCCCAGGAAAAATATCCTTTATAGCACACTGTATGCCCGTCTTCATTGACACAGTCCATACAGGGCAGTTATGTCTCATTTGATTTCAGATCCCTGTCCCTTACTCTACTTACATTCTTGATTACTTAATGGAACCTATTATCAACCAAAGGGGGGGGGGGGAGAGATGTGGTTTAACGTCCACTCGACACATATGGTTTAATTTTATTTCAATAATTCGCTTGCGCGTAAAGGTCTTTAGCACCCCTATCTCCATGTCACATACGCTCACACCAGGGATCGAAACCACAGCCGCAAGCCAGAGGTGACCGGCCAGCTACAGGTCGAAGCGCGACACTCTAGACCACTAGGCCATCCCATCCCCCATCAACCAAAGAATCTGAAGGTCAAACTAGTTTTGACGTAACATGAACCACTTTCTTTGTCTCGTAGAATATTTTAGTGATCTGAGACTGTTATGCATTTTGATAATAAAACTAGCTTTCATCTATTCATTCATCGTTTTACTACTGTCTATTTCAGGCGATACTACGACTCGAAAAGTGTTTGCTATTTCTTGCTGTTACATCATATAAAATAAAACCAAGTACGAACAATCCAAACCATTAGACAAAATTCGAAGTTCTAAAAAACGTTATAGGCAAAATAGTGTAATCAGCAAATGGACTGTTCACCGTGTACAAAATACACGATAAACAGTGGTAACAGGTGTCCGGAAGAGTAAGCTTACGCTGTCTGGCGCCACAACCGCCGTAACTGCATCCAAACTATTAGTCGAAATAGCGTGATTGGCCAATGGACTATCGGTATGCAAAATGCACGTCGTGATGAACATAGGGCCTACTGGAATATATATAATAGTAATTTTATAAGATTCCTGTATTAATGCCATTGTTAGAACATTGACAAATTTATTGAACGATGCTTTATGTAAAGTTGTGAATTGTACCGAAACTCTTAGTTTCGCATTAGGTTAAGCGAGAGGTTAATTTTGTAAGTGCGTAATTAAGAAAATTAATATCGAAATATTATACAAATGTACGAGTAGAAGTTTGCGGATGTTTACATCCGTTGGATGGGAAGACACTGTCTTTCATCGATAAGACGTTTACAGATAATATCGTGTACCATATGCGTTCGGCCCCAGTTCTAGCAAGAGACTCGAGGAACGAGGCTAGATATTGCACCAAGTCAAACGGTATATGTAGACCGGAATAACCAGACGGTAGAAATTTGCATTTGATTTAGACTGTTGGCTTATTTCGCCGAACATAATTGATTTGAAATCAGAGTAAAAACGGAAACCATTGAAATACATTCATATTACAGTATTTTACGCGTTGCGACCCACTTGTGACAACTTGTGTCAATTTCTAGGTCCTAAATGTTACCGATTTAGCTCCTTTAAATTAGGTAACACTGAATATATATATTTTTTTAATTTCGTATTTTAATAATTAATAAACTAACCGTGTATTATTAACAGAACCCTTAAAAACACCCAGCAATAATGAAATACCCCTGCCACTTTTTGAGAGTGATGAAGTTTCCCTGCTAACGTAATGCGGACCTAATTAAGCACTATCTGACCTAATTAAGCTGTATGGTCTATTTAGCTGATGAAGGTGTATGTCGTATGGCATTGCACCTAACACTTTACACATATATTTCTGGAAGTGAAGGGGGTGGGTGGATGCTCGAATGGTTAGCACGTGTGCATTGCATCGTAAGTGTTGTCATTGAGGTAACTGGCGTAGTTTCGATTCCCTGGTTGTATTGACAAGGAGTAGGTCACCTGTCCACTCTCGTGGTTTTATTCCGGGTCCTCGCTCTGCTAAAGCGGATTATTAAAATAAAGTAGATCTATATTATTATGTTAGTTCCGAAATGACCAAGTTTGTGTCGAGTTGACTTTAAACCCCAATTCTGTCTCTCTTCCGCTATCTCTTTTGAAATGAAACTATTATTAAACAAAACAAAACTACCCCAAATGTTATCTAAAAGTATTATACTTTTTGTATTCTTAAAAGAGAAAAATTAATTGTTCTTGTTACTGCAAATTTATAACTTGCATACATTTTGGACATTGTGCCATTATATATTGGCGGCGACTGAACGTAAACAATGCCAGGTTCCAAGCTTTACAGCGAATTTCCTGTACAAATGGAGATGCAAAAAATCGTTGGCGAAAACACGGACATGGAAAGTGGGCCTAACTTGATAGACAGGCCTCTTATCGACATTCTCCGTGAATGACGTCGCCTATTATTGGAAAATTTTGTCTTGGTCAGCCACAATAGCTTTTCTCGCAAATGAGTGGGGTTTTTTTTTGTCACTATCAGGGAATATCTGTCCACATTTGTTAGGTTTTTTTCAATAGGCTTTTATATCCACCCATTTTGCATAAGGAGTCATATTTTTAGATCAACGTAAAGTTTTTTGGATAATTCGATATTTTTTTTCAAACTGGGTATACCCACAAAATAAATAATAAATTTAATTATTTTTTAGATCAACGTAAAGCTTTATGAATAATGCCAGATTTATTTCAGACTGTGTATACACCACAAAATAAATATTAAATTATGACATTGTAATTAGTTGAAAAATAATCACGGTGGCTAAGTGGGCAAGGCTCTGGCTCGGGTGTTCGATCCCTGCATTGGCCGCGAAAGTTCATCTCGATTTTCCGGCGTGGTTTCCCCTTGTCGGTGATGCAGTGGGGCCTGACAAGGACAGCTGCCTAGTCGTCCGGATGGGACAAAAAACCGAGGTTCCGTGTACACATTGGCGTGCACGTAAAAGATCCCTTGGCAGTTGGAATTCGATATAAGAGTAGGCTGTAGCGCCGCTGGCCGGGCAAAATTTCTTTCATAGCACACTGTATGGCGTATGCCCGTCTTCCATTGGCCCAGGTAGGGTGCAGAAGAGTAGGACGTTAAACCCATTTCATTTCATTGCTGTACAAAGTAAATAGTGTTGTTATTGCCAACAGATAGACAAAATAGTATACAGCCATAATTCGTTGTTTTTGGAGACGAATATGCATACCGCTCATTATATGAGATTGTTGTATTAATGCCATTAATACATGAATTATAAAATATATTAGAGATTACATTAATGTTGAAAGATACATTATGTAAGATTTGGATAAAGAGCTAGTCAGTCTTGCTATAAGATTTCGACAATAGATAATATAAAATTCAAATTACTCTATTGCGAGTGAAGATATTAGAAATTGAAGGCTTGGCAAGACGTGTGCAATAATTCCATCCACCGTACTGGTTGTTCGAGGCTAAGTCTCGCTCCTCCCGTTCTCATCTATTTAATATCAGAGAAATTCGATGCCATCAAGAGTTGATTATGGTCTGCATAGATTAATTAATGTCTAATTAATAATTTAGAAAAACATTTCAGACCTAAATAAAGATCTGCAATAGGCAGATTTAACTCTTGCATAATGTATGTTTAACAGATTTAATGTGTCACCTATAATGACAATACCCTCTCGTCGGTACTTGTCGGTGACTATATAGTAGTACAGGTTTTAACGCTATCAGATGAGGAGTTTTGCCTTATGGAACTCTTCCAATCTAAGTTCAGACAACTGATGCCTCACACACACACACTTAGCGATGTTTAGTGTTTTAAAGACTATTTAATAAGCCCAGATTGTTTTATTTTACGAGAAAATTGAAATGTGTATATTCGTACATAACCCTTAGTTCCTGATTTGGCTGAACAAGCAGTTAAATATACCCACACGGCAGCAATGTCTGGACATCATGTTATCGGAAAGGGAAACTTGGGTGCTGACCAAATTGATATTTCGGCAAAGAATCGAATAAATCTGAATATCGGTTCCACATCTCCGGGTGATAGGGGTGATAACTGTGAATGGAAAGTCGTTAAAACTCTAAATACAGGTATGCTTTGTCCTCCAATATTTCAAAGCTAATTTGAAAAAGAATCCATTAAAAACTCTAGTCTCAATCGCATTTGCAACTTTTCGGCAAATTGGAGATAACTTCCCCATCCATTAAAAACTGCAGCATCAATAAAAAAAACAGTAACTCCGGAATGGAAAGTCGACAGGGTTCATAGTTTTATGACCTAATGCTCCCCATCAAATTTGAAATCATCCATTCAAACATAAAGCTTCAGTCAACATATTCGGAATGGGGGATGGGGTGATCCGTAGAATCACAGAACGCTAATACTCGCTGGGTGTGTCCTTTCCTGACCTAAATGCTTCAAACAAAAACTGTAGCCTTTATGTCATTCACACTGTTTTTGGCAAAAAAGAGAATACTTCCAGACCTCTATGTTTCCCATAAAATGTGATAAATATATCCATTCAAAACAAGTACCTTTATCTGGGATGGAAGCGATGGTCAGAAACGTAATGCTAGTGGGAGTGAATTTGCGATTTATTTTTCTGTTAATCTGCAGAATGAGTCTGTATTTGGTCCCTGCAGGAAAAATGGATTACAGTAAAACTATTAAATTGGAAAGTTAAAGATTACAAAGAATTTGTAATTTATCTAATTTATCGATATTATATATCTCATTCTGATTTTCACGCGTTGCTTTTATTATTACCCCATGGACAGTTGCCAGACATTGGCAATACTTTTCGGCATACAACTGTTTGTTTAACGTTAAGCGTCACAACCCATCTTTTACCAAACCAGGAAGGAAAGAGTGTGTGCCGTATACTAAATGTTGATTTGTTTTAAATTAGGTACCAACGTCTGATCCGAAATCGCTAAACATGTGAAAAGGTGATTACATTAAATGTATTCATTAAAATGTAATGGTTGACAGCCGCGCCCCTTCCACTCCCGCCCTGTCCCAGAATATGAACTTCGTACCAATGGGCCTGACATGTGTACATTGCAGATCCATGTCAGTGAATTAATAATGGGGCATTCCCACCCTCCACTCTTTCCCCGAAAAATCAAAATATGAAATGCCAAGGGAAACCATGTCCGATGGACTTTCTTGGCCAATGCAGGGATCGAGCCCGAGAAATCAAGGTTACACGGGAAATTGAACAATACCCAGACCATCGTGTTTATGGATCAGCCTATAAATATGTCATTGGGAATAATGCCAAGCGTGTAATGTGTTTACGAAAGAGATGGCAATATATTACTTTGGGCATTCCCACAATTTCCCGGAGAAATCAATGTGACCCAGAGCAATTGATTAACACCTTGACGATCATGGTTTTGTCACTCACAGGAATCGGGATTTCCCAGAGAAATGATGTAATCACGTGCAAAAGAAAAAAAACCCAAAACAGATAGAGGTTAATGTCACCCAGACACTAATCAGGTCATTTCTGAACTATATTATGGAAAATTTTGACTGGCAAGTTGCAGCCATTCCTTAGCAGGTTGAAAAGCGAAACAAATATTTAAATAATTGTACCCAAAAGCAACCTTTTTGATATATTTGTTTATATTTTTAAAACATGTTTTAAATGATTTTAAAGTTTTGGTAGTAATACTATAATCTATTTCCATATAACCATATTCTCCTTCTACCACTTGGGTCACATTTATAGGGGGTCGCGGTGGATAAGGCGTTGGTTCGCTAGCCTAGAGGTCGGGTGTCCGATCCCAGCATTGGCCGAGAAAGTTCATCTCGATTTTCCGGCGTGATTTCCCCATGTCAGTGTCAGTGATGCAGAAGGAGCGCCTGACAAGGACAGCTGCTTAATGGTTCGGATGGGACGAAAAACCGAGGTCCCGTGTACACATTGGAGTGCACGTAAAAGATCCCTTGGCAGTTGGAATTCGATATAAGAGTAGGCCGTAGCGCCGCTGCCTGGGCAAAATTTCCCTCATAGCACATTGTATGGCGTATGCCCGTCTTCCATTTGCCCAGGTTAGGTGCAAAAGAGTAGGACGTTAAATTCCATTTCATTTCATTTCATTTGTCATATTTATAATCGTATCTATATTCTTTCGTAACAATTATTATTCTTCATAATTATCGATATTAAACAAATTTGACTAAGTTTTTGGTGTACAAGTTTGTTTCGAAAGCGTATATCATGAATGAAATTTGTACAAATATTAACCTATTATAGCATTTGTGTCCGTTTTCCATTTAGGAATTTCTTGGGTTTATATATTTAAATTTTCATGAAGACAGATTTGACAAAGTTTTTAATGTACAACTTTGTTTCGGGAGCATATCTCATAAACCATTCAAGATATCGGCATGCAACTTTGTACAAACATTAACCTATCATCAATATCCAACTGTTACATTTGTTCTGCTTGTTTTAATTTTTAAATTGTAGAATAGATATAAAAATATGTTCACTGTACTCTAGACTGAAATTATATCTACTTGTATTATCTTTTTGCTACCAAGACAAGAGAGAGAGAAAGAGAGAGAGAGAGAGAGATGGGGTTTAACGTCCACTCAACACAAACTAGGTCATTTCGGGACTAACATATTATTATGGTTTTAATTTTATTTCAATAATTCGCTTGCGCGTAGGGGTCTTTAGCAGTGGGAGGAAACGGGAGGAAACCCACGAGGTTGAGAAGGCGCCCCTATCCCCATGCCACATACGCTCACACCAGTGCTCGAAACCATAGCCGCAAGCCAGAGGTGACCGGCCAGCTAGAGTTCAAAGCGCGGCACTCTAGACCACTAGGCCATCCCAACTCCCCTAACCAAGACAAACAATTAGTTATTAATTATAACGGTTCAATAAGAAACTATGATTCGATTGTATTAATAAATATGAATATCTAAAGTTTAATACAATTGTGTATTCATTCATAATGTTTCTAAAAAAAATTATAGTATATTTTATTTTCATTAATTCTAAAACTAGGTTTTGTTTAAATGGGCTGTTCCAAATAGATTAAGACTTAAAACACCCACCATGGCCCTGCGCAGCAATCTGTAAATGTTTAATACTTTTTCGAAGAAATACTAACTAATAAATACCACCAAGCATATTATTATTCGCTCATAATAATACCAAATGATCATATTTTTACGTATTAACGTATGGTAAGTTAAACGAATAGCTTTCTTTGGCCGTCCGACTAAAATAATATCGATCAATTTCGAGTTAATGAAAGCGAAAATAGACAGTACAATTTTAATATTTCCTGTTTACGTGTATCTTTCTTTTTCCTATATTCCCTGAAAAAAAAACTGACGATGATTAATGCCCGAATGACAATGATACGTGTAAAAATAAATCATATGCAGCTTGAATGGCTAAATATCTTTATGCAAAGTAAGCTTTTGGTCGGCTTAAAGTAAAATGAATGTCTAATAATAGAAAACGATCGTATTTGTCAATGAAAAAAAAACTAAGCCGGATCCAATTAGATATGCTCCCTACACATTCTATAAATTGACCGTCTTGTTTATTAGTTACTCATTTAAGTGTTTAGCTGTTGACAGTGAAGATCAACCAGAATTTGTTTATATGGTGACGTTCCGACTTGTTGGACTCTAGATTCTCATTTTACAGTGTGTCACTCGGCTAGATATTTGAAATGCATTTCAGTAATTCTTCCAGCTCCATGTCACTGCCATATCATTCAAAAGGCGGCGGTTCATTAGATATTGTAAGGATCGATAATTGGAATCCTCCTCTACGGAAATAAAGTCATCAACCATGTAAATGTGGACTTAGATAACTCGTTGAATTGGTAAGTTATATATAAATCTGTCACAATGTATGTAATTAAAATTTGCAGATGTTATCGTTTTTCGCATTCGGGAACATACGCAGTTGTTAATAATATTATTCAAATTGAAATTTCTGGAACTTGACAAACAGTTTTCCAGCAAACAAAATTCACGCTTGTTTGGCAACGTACCCTTTTCTAAATCTAGAAGAAAAGGGAAATTACGTGGGTATCATACAATATCCGAACAGAGACCAAAGTTTTAAAGTTATACGTGCATAACAATTTTAGTTGAAGTTGCGTCTTACTATTTTCAATAATTTGTAGAGTTAAATTGTTATGTTTGTAACTACTATACTATGGGCAAATATTTTCCGTGGAGATTAAAGGGCGCCTCCACGTAACAAGACCTTCGCTTTTATTACTCACAGTCTGTGTAGGGCGTTCGCAATAATATGTGAGGTCCCAGGACAAAGTTCCCCCCCCCGCACCCCTTAACTACTATGGTCAGTACAGGCACTCAGTTGACTTTTTATGTAATATCATTGTTTATTTACTCTCCAACCGTCCATTTGATCAAAAAAAAAAACCCGTATAACATGTCTTAGAAAAATCATAATTTTACCTCTCTATTTGCTGAAATATTAACTGGTTTACGCAGGCGTAGGGAATGCAAAGGCCGGTGATTCAGTTACCAATTACCAGGGTCACTAATTCCAAGAGGCTAGTCCGTAAAATAAGAATCCTCCTTTGATACCCCCCCCCCCCCACACACACACAAGATATTTCGCTCCCGTGCATATGCCCCTCTCAGTCTAACCCTTTGCCAGGGTCCTGAGTCAGTGTAAAAATACATAATTTGGAAATATGCCATGGTTTGTTGAAGAATCGGGATTTCCCAGAGAAATAATGAAGTGAAATGCTAAACAGAGAGAGGGTTTAATGTCCACTAGACACTAGTCACACCATTTGGGGACTAAAATAATATGGATTATTTAATTAGAAAAATTTGTTTTCTTTATTATTTCAGGTTGAAACATGAAGATTTGAAGAAGTATACCCAATAGAAGAAATGCGTAAATTTTATGTACTTTTGCCTACCCCCCCACCCCCTTAACATTTTTCAAGGCTAGCTAGCAAATAAAAACACAGGCTCTATAATCGTATCTTTATTAAAATAGTTTTTTTCGCCGCCATTAATACGTAGATACCCGTTTACCAAGACCATATCTACATCCGCCTGTTACATTAATTGTTCTGTTTGTTTGTATTATTACATTGTAGATTAAAAATAAAACATGTTCACTGTCTAGACTGTATAACTATATCTACTTGTATTGTCTTTTGCTACCACGACAAATAATTTGTTATTAATTATAATGGTTCAATAAGAATTTATTTTTGTATTGCAATGATTTGAATATTTAAAGTTTAATACATTATCGTTTCTAAACGTTTTATAATTTATTTTATTATCATTAATCTTAAAACACGTTGACAAAGCTTGTATTGTTACGCACGCCAACAATGATTTTTCATGGCAAGCAAAATATTGTCACCATGATATATTGCCCTCGTTGGACAAACTTGAGCTTTAATGTTTCTTGTTATACTGCTTTGCCAGGCTATTATTACTCGTATAAATATACTGCTCGTTATATTGCTAAGTTATAATTTCTTCGTATTTGATCTATTTGAGGCAACATAATAATAAGTAGATCGCCATTCCATGAAAGGACACTAATGTGACTCTTTTTAATGAGCATTAAAAGGCAGTATACCCTGGATACAAATGAAATGAAACGAAGTTTGGCGTCATACTTTTCTCCGGCAGAAATGAAGACATTCGCTCATTTCAAAAACTCGGCCTTATTGTTTATATTTCATCCTGAATTATTCGGCATTTTTCAAGTTGAAAAATAGGAATGTATTGTATTTTATGTTATATATTTAAACAAATTGAATTTTTTTTCGTCCCTTGTTTCCACAAAATATTATGTTCTTTATTGTATTCATTGTAATTATAACAATGCTAAATTAAGAAACTTTTACACAAATCTGATACCTTCTGCCATTAATGACAGTTTAATAGAAACATAATACTTTTGAAAGTATTTTGTCATTAATGTATTTATATTTTGATAATTAAACTGCTTTTTTCGCTTACAAAATGCAATTTATTAAATTTTATAAAGCCATTATCCGGCACCCATTTCAAATTATTCGGATAATTGAAGTCTTCTGATTTTTGGCGACGAGTGCTAAACAATTTGATCGGTGTGCACAGTAGTAGATACAGAGTTATTTTTCTGTTGACTTTAATGTTAATTCCCATCTCTTAGATTGGCCCTAAGTTTTTCCCAAATTTTCGATGGGTATAACGCTTTCTACAACTGATGGAGCAACCAACCTCTTGCTCAAAAGCACGTATGAGGTTTATCATGAAAACTTGAGAAACACAAACTGGAAGTAGAGACAAGTAAACATGCAATTTCAACCTAACCAACCTCTCAACTCTTGTATCCTCCCGCCTCAAAATCATGAATATTCACGAAAACTTGGCAAAAATTTCAACATACAAAAGGCGGAAAAGGGGAAAGGGAGAGAAAAGACTAAAATGGTGTGGGTCCTTGTTTCTTTGGTGACGGCGTGGGGGGTTGGATGGCCGAACGGTTAGCGTGTGCGCGCTGTATCATACGGCCTGTCATTGAGTCAACGGGCGTGGTTTCGAATCTCTGGTTGCACGTGGCAAGCAGTAGGGTCACCTGTCCAACCTCGTGGGGTTTTTCCGGGTATTCCAGTTTCCTCCCACTGCTAAAGACCCCTACGCGCAAGCGAATTATTGAGATTAAAATTAAACCATAGTTTGTGTCGAGTGATGGACGTTAAACCCAATTTCTCTCTCTCTCTCTCTCTCTCTCTCTCGCACTCTCTCTCCCTCTCTCTCTCTCTCTCTCCCTGGTGACGGCGTAGGGATAATTATAATTTTGTGTAACGGTGGCTCAGTGAGTAAGTCGTTGGCTTGATTATCTGGAGGTCCCGTGTTCTATTCCTGTCTTGACCGAGAAAGTACTTCGGGATTTTTCGGTTTTGTCTCCCCTTGCCAGCGACGCTGGACGGAGAGCCTGGCAAAGGACACAACGTATAGCCAGTCCTTCGAATGGCACGAAAACCCGAGGTATCTTGTATCGATGTGCACAGTAGCAACCGAGTTATTTGGCTTGATTAATGTAAACGTAAAAGAACCCTTGATAGCCGGGCAAATCCCCCCCACCCTATATGACACTGCATGACTTACGCTGGTCTTCTTTAAGCTGGGTAGTGCGGAAAATGTATGAAATTAAAACACATTTTATTTATTGATCCTAAGTTTGCGGTGTGGTTTCCCTTGTCAGTGATGCAGGGCGGAGGGCCCGATAAGGACAGATGTCTAGTCGTTCGGATGGGACGAAAAACAGAGGTCCCCTGTACACATTGACGTGCACGTAAAAGATCCATTGGCAGTTGCAATTCGATATAAGAGTAGCCCGTAGCGCCGCTGCCCGGGCAAAATTTCCCTCGTAAACTGTATTGCGTAAGCCCGTCTTCATTAGCCCAGGGGCCGGTTGCTCAAAGCTCTGTTAACTTTTAACAGATGTTGTTGCTGGAAGCCCCGTTAACTGTAGCGTGTCGTTAACTTGCCGTTATAGTTAACGGGAGATGTTGGGGTCCGTTATCTGGCATTAGTGGGCTGTAGCATAAAGTCATACATGTATGATTACCAGTGTAATTTTCTATAGAACATATATTCTAGAGGGTTGGGCAATGGGGGGAGGGGGCTATTCCATTTTCTATGGGAAATTCTATAGTATTCTGCAGAATTTTGAGAGTCTGTAGAAAATAATGACCCCAAATATTCTATAGCACAAATCCCATAATTTTTATACAGATTTATGCTAAAATTTCTAAAGAAAAAATAAAGTATTCTATAGTTTTTTCTGTAGTAAATTATCTTGCCTTTTGTCTTTAATTAACTTTTTTGAACAGACTGCACAGTTAGTTGCCCCACTATCTTCAGTTTTCTCTTGGATTAACTTTAATGAATCCGTTAACTAACGGATAATGAAAGTGACTTTCCAGCAACAGAAATTTAACGGACCGTTAACAAACGACACATTAGCAAGATAACGATTCGTTAGAGTTTAACGGATCGTTAAAATAACTTAGTTTTGAGCAACCGGCCCCAGGTAAGGAGCAGAGCAGTCGGACGTTTAACTTAACCCAATTTCATTTCATTTATTCTAGCTGGGCATTAAACCACCTATATGAGACCAATTCATTACGGAAACCTGGGTCAAAATATATACGTAACTGATTCAATCCCTGCATTGGCCGAAACAGTTCATCCAGATTTTCCGGCGTCGTTTCCCCTTGTCAGAGGACTTGACAAGTACAGCTGTCTAGTCGTTCGGATGGGACGAAATACCGAGGTCCCGTGTACATATTCGCGTGCACGAAAAAGATCCCTTGGCAGTTGAAATTTCGATATATGCGAGTAGATCGGAGCGCCGCTGCCCGGACAAAAGTTCCCTCATAGCACACTATATGGCATATGCGCTTCCTCATTAGTCCAGGTTAGGAGCAGAACAATAGGACGTTAAACCCCATTTTATTTCATTTCATGGATTTTACATTGAAGTAAATGGGGAGGCATTGCTTGCTAGTCTGATTCCATGAGGTTGTAATTTTATTTAAAGAGTTATTTCCCTTTAAGCAATCCACTGAGTAATAAAAGAATCCACGTGCACATTACACAGTGCCCAAGATCAAGCAATACTCACTATTACTTTCGATGAATATTACTTTTCTTTTCGTATTGTTATTGATGCGTTTGATATCGCAAGCCTTCAGCTCGGATCTCAACAATGAAAATATTTCAAGTTGCCTGTACGCCCACCAGCAGCAATCCACTCATTCCCAACCATTATCAACCTAAAATCAATGTAAATAATTCCACCGAGCAAGTTTTAAAATGATATTATGAACTCTGTAATGGATGTTCCAAACCTGCGTACTAAAAATGATACATTTCTCCAATTTGTCTCATTGGTCATACAATATCGCTATTCAACGGTGGCTAAGTGGGTAAGGCGCTGGCTCGCTAGCCCGGAGGTCGGGTGTCGATCCCTTCATTGGCCGCAAAAGTTCAGCCAGTTTCACCTGGTCAGTGATTCCGGCGTGGTTTGCCCTGGTCAGTGATGCAGGGCTGAGGGCCTGATAAGGATAGCTGTCTAGACGTTCGAATGGGCCCGAGAGCCCCGTATACACGTTGGCATGCACGTAAAAGATCCCCTAGTAGTTGGAATTCGATAAGAAGAGTAGGACGTAGCGCCTGCTGCCTGGGCAAAATTCCCCTCATAGCACACTGTTTGGTGTATGTCCGTCTTCATTAGCCCAGTTTAGGAGCAGAACCCCATGTCATTTCCTGGTTTGAAACAAGCAAGACGTAAAACACATTTCAATCTTACAAAGTTTAACAAATTTCATTGAAAACGCATTATTGTGATACTTTATTAACTCATACTGTGTGAATGGTGGGGTGGGGACTCTAGAGGTTTAACGCGCGCGCTTTAAATCATACGGTCTGTCCTGGAACTTTTGACAAATCTTCAGAATAACAATATTTTAACGCGAAAATGCGCATTTAAAACGAAACGAGGACATCCAAAATTCTGTTTCGATTCAAAACACTGTGCAAACATTATCTTTTCATGGGTAACGTCTTCCCAACGATCGCAATAATGTTGTCTTAAAATACAGATGTGAAGTCATCCTTTGAGGTTGGCGTACCATTATTTCCAATAATTTACTGGCGACTTGTCAATCGTACATTATCTATACTAAATGAAATATTGGACTCGCGTGACGTATTTCATTGAAAATCACGTGCTGGATAGTGCCTGTATTTAAAATTGTTTATTTTTTTCATGGTCTCGAGCTAAACACATTGCGTAATATGTGTAGTTTAATGGTCGAGTGCGAGACATTAAGAAATATATTGGTATTGTATGAGTGCGATATATTACGCAATGTCTTGCACGAGACAAATAAACAACTTAAAATAGAGACTATCCAGTACGTGCAATTCAATGAAATACGTCACTTGGGTACACAATTTCAACTTGTGTGAATAATGTACGGTTGGCACATTGCCCGTACCATTATTTTAAATAATGGTCCACCACCAAAATTAAAGGATGACGTCACATCTGTATTTTAAATTGAAATAACACTCGGATAACGCCCCGTGCAGTGTCAATACATTACTTAATGTCTCTCGACCATTAAACCATACATTTACTACCGTATTAATGTCGCGCTATCGATATCGTGTTGTTGTCCCTCATAGTATTCCATACTTAAGTATGAAAGCGTATAAGGACCAATAGTTCTAAATGTGGACGTTTGTGTAATGAAATTGTTATTCTGAAGTTATGTCAACATATACTACTGCGAAATGAAATATGTTGACAGTGATTCAGAACTGCAAAATCGTAACAAAAAAAGTTCGCATTTAAAACGAAATGACGACGCATAACATAACAGGGCTAAAATCATTACCATATGTTGACATATTACCTGATTATTACCTTGATATCGTTCGCGCTATTGACCCCTATGCGCTTCCATACATTGACCAAAGCGGTTGGCCACAATGTTTTGTTTTGTGAAATGAAATGAAATGGTGTTTAATGTTCCACTGTTCTGCACTGGCTGGGCAAATGAAGACGGATTCAGTTTCATGTAAAAAAGCATCGCCATGTAGCCACGACTGAATATTAATTCCGAAAAATGTCGACATAATAAAACATTTTTTTTTGAAGATAGATCGGTATCATGTGCTTTAAGGTTTTACTATGCAATAAAATGACACTTTGTTTTCTGTACATGTAGGCGAATCTCTGCGATGCATTTGGCGCCCACACAATGAAAATTATCTTGTCGACACACCAATCTGTCGGTCAATTCCTGAAATATTGCCACTGAAACCTTGTAAATATTTGGCATGTCAACGGTTTTAAGATTTCTTATTCACACTTCCTGACAACTACATGTAGTACTATATAAAGCGGGATCTAAGGCGCTGGCTCACTGATCAGGTTTACTTCGTCTGTGGTGCAGAAAGCAGGGTCTGACCAAGATCAGTGTGTAGTCGTTAGGCTGGTACAAAAAATGAGGTCCAGAGTACACGTTTTCCGGGAAAAAAGGCGTAGCATAACAGTCGCCATTAGATTGGTTGGCTTAGATAATTAGAACATTAAACCTCATATCTTCTCGCTTCACCTCAAAATAGCCCCTATCGAGTTGTAATGGTTGTTTCTCAGAGTTAATGCCCCATGTAAACATAAGTCAGAATTTTAGCGATATTTGTTTTTGTTCAACATTGTTCGGATTGATTGGCTAGTTCCAAGGAGAAGCCCTTTGGGGGGTCTTTACCGTTTGGTACGAAAACAATTTCTGGCCTGGATATAATTACTTCATGAAAGTTCAAATTTGGCGTTGTAAAAAAAAATGTTTAGGTTTGTTTTCAAGATCTTGCCCCATAATAACATATATTAAGACGGCCAGTGTTTGTATTTTCGGTAACACCTCCCCCCCCCCCCCAAAAAAAAAAATAAATAAATAAAACAAAAAAAAAACCCAAAAAAAACCAGTCAGGTCATTTTTAAGATGCATTTTGTGCATTTGACATTTCTGTTAAAAAATAGTGTCGGTTGTCGAGTTCCATTGCAACGATGATAAAAAAAAAAAAATTAAGCATTTTATGTCAATTTATTAAACGGCGATTTGAGCTTTAATCCGGTCAAGTCATATGGTCTAAAAGTTCAGTATGGGCTTTGAATGTAAATAAATGCCTAATCAATAATTTGAAGCCAAATATTCCGGATACAGGTGATAATACCTCTTTGAGCATGACTGGGTTTCCTTACCGTTTCCGTCTAAGGTTTTCTTTACCGTAAAGACGTGTGGACAACGACCAAGTACACCATTTCGTGTCAGCCGCCTCTTCTACGGTTTGGATACCAGTTATTTTCCGCCCACGATTTAATTCCTTGCGCCCCCACATCTCACAACACAACACAACAGTGTGTGTTTTGTTTCGTGTCGGATAAATAATTTGTAATTCGAATTAGAGTCAGAGGAACTTGGCATTCCCAGCAAAATTAAAGATATCAATTAACCCTTTTTTGCCCACGCTTACGTAATGATGTAATGTTACTTGATGTAATATATTTCACTTTAATAAACAATAGCAAAAATAGTTCTTGTTATTCCCATAATTGATCATTTACAGCTTAAGATAATGTTCAATATTCTTGATAATTACATTTGACCAGCTATATGCGTGTCAAGTCATATCATATTTTCCATATTTACCGAGTTTTGTGTAACGAATAGTGCGTAATTAATGATATCTCCTTGTGGGAGCCCTCTTTCTAATTAACGACTAACATCTAAGGATGATATTGATATCAGTCTACACGTTTCCTTTATTTTATGCGGGAAATAAAGATAAAACAATAAATTAAATAAAGGCAATATTTATAAAGATCAGATGGCCAATAATTGGCCAGCTATGTTCATGTTCGTTTATTATGTAGGTTTGTGTGTTCTGTCATGACCAATTAATTAAGAATTCTGTGAAAGAGAAGTGGTCAGATTGTTAGTATGTGGACCCTGGGTATTGATTTATGATTTGGCGCCAATACAAGTGTTGATAAAGGTACTTAATATACCCGGGGGGACATGACAGCCAGTATTGACGTGAATGTCAAACACCAATGAAGTAAACATAATCATCTTTGATTCTGAGAAAATGAAAATCAATTGTGCGAGGAGAGGGGTGTTTGTGGTGGCTCTACAACCTGGTGAGTGGATTGTCTTCTTTAACAATTCCCAGGAAGGGTCAAGCAATGGTCAAGGATGAATGCGTTCTAGTCATATATTGACATAGTCTGTATTTGCTGCCGACGGGTAGTCAATGTAGATATTGAACCGGGGTATTGAAAATCAAACACGATGTACTCTGCCTATACGACCATCTGCCTCGGGCAATATCGAGTTTCTTCAGATGTTTCAGATTTATTTATACTGAAATAACCGAGGGTCGCGGGAATATTTGGAGGTTATCACACAATTAACCCATTTTCCTGTTTTCTAAAATCATTCAATTTTGTGAATTAAAACCTATCGTTTGTTTGCTCTGCGTGGCGATAATGTATATCAGTGAACAAACAAATACATACAATGTAAAACCCTTTACATACTTTTTCTGACAAAAAGTACATTGTTGAGTGCCAATGGGAAATCTGAAGAGAGTTTTACCCGTCTTCAAAGCTACTGCGTGTGTGTGGAGGATAGAGTATTGAACTGACATTTAACAAAATGGTAGTCCCCCCACACAAAAAAATATATTGTGTATTCTGGACACCACCCCTTTCTATTCACCAACAGTTTAAATATCCATAAGAGCTTTCTAATTTGCTTATGCTGCAATCTTTTTCTGGAATGGTGTCTGGAAATTTCTTACCTCGCTGCCCACTATTCAAGACTAATGCACCTCCACACGTTAAAACTATTATTAACATGGTGGGTGAATCGGTCGAGAATTTATCGTTACTGTCCTGAGTATTTCCCGTATCTTGTATATAACAGGCCCTGCTGGCACCCACTTGTTTATAGCTATTTTATCTGGTAAATTGACAATTCAAAACCTGTGACATGTCGCATTATGTAGACAAAGACATAATAAAAACTCGTTTACGCAATATCTATCAGTTTCAGTCTGTGGGTTGATATTATTTTGTTACAGATCTCGTCCTCAATCCGCCTGTGTTTCTTTCACTGCAAAAATGAACAATTATTCAGTTCCATAAGCAAGAGTGCCTTATGGCCACATAAGCCTTTATTACCTCCCCATAACGTCTTCTGTCAGGAACGGGCCCTAGAAATGAACCTTGTGTAACACCAAAACACGTGCTTCAAGAATTATAGTTTACACCCATGTCTTCAGTGTGTTGAAGGTATCTTATTCTGGAGGCTTATTAGCAATATGTATAACTTGTTACCGCCAGTCGTCCGTGGGTGGTTAAGAACAACGGATCTAATACGGAAACTGCCTAACGCAAAGTGGGGTCATAAAAGCCGGCAGCGAGGGAGGGAGGATAGGGGGTTATGAAGACAACTGTAATTTGAATTTGATATACATAAACAATCAACCAGAACTTGAATTGGTCGGTTATTTAATCTGTTTCATTTGATCCGTGTATATGTTCTACTTTCGACGTAATTGAGTAGTCTATATTCTAATATATTGCATCATTTATTTATATTAATCTGCATGTACGTACACGTAACTTTATAATCTGTAGTGTCACTATATAATAAAACACGCCTGGAATAAAATATTTGTGTAGAATGTTGTATATAAACAGCTTGTTTCTCAGAACGTTTCTAATATAAGAAAAGAATGGTTACAACATCGGCAAGCCATGCATACACAATCAAATGTACTCTATTTCCTTCTTTTGAAATGACAATGAACGCGAAAACAATGACTTAATCTGACATTTGAAACTGAATAGCATATCATTTATTATTTAGAATATGCGTATTCAAATTATTCGCTATATTGGCCAACAGTTAATTGAAAATTCCCCTCTTTATATTTACAATGTATGCGTGAATGATAAATGATAATTACGAACAGCACACCTTTGAGTATGAAAGGAAGCATAGTGACTTTGAAATTCAAATCACACGCATTATTATTATTGTATGGAAAGGGCTATTGTTGTGTAATTTACTTTCATAATAATACATGTAGAAACAAAACATTAAGTATATGGATATTAAATACCTACCATCGACAGAGAATAGTACAGAATATTATAACAGCAATAATACCAGTGGTTCACTGTACCGGATCATTAAAACAATGGCCCCCATATTCGAATTAGTTCGCAAGGGAAACGCCAGTGCTTTTTCATAATATCATGATTTTAATGAAGCATTCCCCAAATGAACATGGATTCCGTTTGGTGTGGGGTTCGGGGAGGAGATGTAAGTATGCATGTCATATGTAAAGAAACGGCGCATTGAACAATTAACCCGCATGGGATTCACTGATTTTTCACAATGACAAAGTTTTAATGAATCAGTTTATAATTGAACGTTTCAGCTAAAAAGAATGAAGGCGTTCAAAAATAATCAGTAAAACTCCTAAATAACGACTGATATGACACAGGCCAGATTGAACTGATACATTTCGGCGATTGTGGAATAGTAACCAATTCGGCAAATACGATACAGTCGAGAAGGAACTAGAAGTATACCACTAGCTACGAGAACATAGCTAAAAACGTTGAGATATACTGATGTGTTTGTTTTTAGCTACGATTTGAGGCCCATTAGTTCCAAGTTGCAAATTCAATTTCTTTATTAATGCATATAACATCTTTAAAATAAGATAAGTTAATACTAATATCACTAATTAAACTTACAGAGGCCAATGTGGTGGCACAACTATCGCCCAACTCCAAATATTCGCATTTAAATTACTTAAGCCATATTTTTGGTCGACATTTACCTCCATTGAAATCCACGTGGATGTCATTTAGTTTGTTTACATTTTTCCACGGGCAATTGCGTTTTTGATTGGCTTATATTTAGCGCACGCCTTCATAATGACAACCCCATGGCGGTCTTAGTAACAGCTTAACGCCTCGATTTTTAATACGATGATTTATACCCGTGCCAGGTAGGATTATATGCTTAATTGCAATTGGGTGTGGCAGAAATATTATGAATAACAATAATCAATCGTTGTTTTGATGAAAAATATTGTAAATTTTGCGTAGTAATGCCCTGTGTTTCAAAATCGCACTTGCAACGCAGAACCAAATGGGTCAAAATTTCATCTGGAAACACGGAGAGTTGACAGATGATTTTTTTTATCTATATACCACTGACTTTCTAACACTTACAGTAAGCCTTTTTATAAGCAAAATTATGTTTTCAAGTTTGCTGCCTGATACCACTTCTTATTTCAGTTAACACATCTAACGTAAACTTATATAGAGCTGTTGTGTGTTTGATTCGAAATTTAATCATTTTATGCGTTTGACTCACTTAAAAACTTTGACAATCTGCTGATTGTGATCCGTCAACAAATGAGTATGTCAATATGTTTGGAAAATATGATCTCTCGAGGATAATTAGTTCGTCTGGTCGACTTTATAAACACATTGTTACTAGATAGTGCTATGCTTATAGAGACTGAGAGGGATTAAATTAATAGACCCGAGTTGCCCGATAAGCCGACAATACTTCTAAATAAAGTGAACTAATCCTGAACGTCATCTACGTAGTTTGTCATCCGTTGCATAGTAACATTCGTTCATCTTTTGACATGTGCACTATATCGTGGCTGTGGCTATATAAAAATGTAGATTATTTATTTTTTGTAAGACGTATGCCACGAAGTGTCTTCTTCTGATCAATCGTTTCAGTGACATTTAGTAATTGTGCTGGAAATACACAGGACGCAATGCTATGGAAGACACTGTCCTTGTATGTATTAAGGTTAAAGAAAGATAAAAACTATAGAATCCTAAGTCGAAATGTCGCTCAGTAAAAACAGTAATTGTATTCCATAGAGAGAGAGAGAGAATTGGGTTTTAACATCCACTCGACACAAACTAGGTCAGAGGTGGCCAGCCAGCTAGAGGTCGAAGCACGGCACTCTAGACCACTGGGTCATCCCAACCCCCTGTATTCCATAGAATCGTGTCCTGTGTATTAAGCATTGTGGTAACATAATATATAGTTTAGAAAAACAACACAATTTATATGGAAATAACAATCACTGGTTTTATACACGCATAGCACGACGTTTCAACAAGTATACTCTTGTCGTTTGTCAAGTTTCCGTATAAATTGTGTGGTTTTTTTCTAATGTGCTCAGTCACTAAATGCCACTCAGGTATTATATACATAGTTAACCTGGTATTCTGGATAGGTTATCAAATTGGTGGTTATGTAATTAGTATCGTGACTGTCAGGGAAGTAAGTATGTCTTTAAACGATCTCTAGGTCTTTCCGACCATTCTCCTTCAAGACGAAAGGATAGAAGAGGGTGTTAATGGGGTCGTCCAAATTTTGTATGTTCTGTTTACTTTTAATAATATATCGTTTCGCCTACTCCCCTAGAAAGGATATAAAGGATGTTATATATGTTTTGTTTCCTTTTTATAATAATATTTATGCGTACACATTATTCGGTTTGATTATGCGCGTTATGTTCACCGATTCTTTAGTGTGCATTCAGAGCTTTTCCATACTAGTATGGACATTCATGGATGTCCCAAAAGAACTCAAAGGCATTACACAATGTGGAGTACAAACCACTATATATATTTATATGTTCAAGTCCCATCTTTTATGTACTAACGTCAGAGAAACATGTTGGTCGGGTATTATTTGAAAGAAATTTATAAACATTTTGTGAACAACTGGATCTACATTGTGTTTTCACCCCATGCTTGTCCATGAGAAAATTTTATTCCATTCATTCTTTATTTAGTATTTCCACATGGAGGGGGTGTGCTCAATTTAATTAACTAATGGCGCACAAACTGAATAAAACGTCATCTATGCATGTGTAGATACAGTGATCTATGTTATTGCCTGTATTATGTCTAGTTGAATGTCTCGTGCTACGCTTCATCATTTCTGACAGAAATAATATTATTTCAGAGATAATAACTGAGTTATACGTGGTATTTGTAAAACTGAACGGTGTCTGTTTCTTTAATTATATTATATTGACAGCATGATACGATTAATAGGCAGTTCTATATTTTTAAATAAAAACAGATGTTGGTCAATCGGGTCAATGTTCACTCGGGCCAGGTTTTAGCAACCTCGTGTTTTATTATCACATCCGACATTAAGGGACAGCCCAACCGTTGCAATAAATTGATATTGGATTCCATATCTACTTTTAAATTAGTTTCAACTATTCACATAACTTATATTCCAATGATTTTAACCAATTCCAGCGTTTTTGTCACTGATTAACAAACTCGTCGAATGTGACCTTTTAACGAGAAGGTGATATGCCCGAGTCTGTTCAAAATTAAAAGGCATACGGGGAATGGGAATATGTAATGTTTTTACTATTTTATTGATACATTGCTTTCTGTGGTATTTGTTAGCGTGTAAACTGTGACATTTTAACCACTGTTGACACTTATTCATACTAGAACATGGATAGTATATAAAGCAATTGTAAGGGAAAGCGCTGTATATATGCACTGCTGTTGTTGGTGTTCAATATACGCTTAGTGAATAAAAGTATGAATTGTTTTGCTTTTATATTTTATACAACTGTTACTAATCAGACAGAAATAGAAAATATAACGACAGGCACCACGATGGCCCAGTGAGTAAGACACTGGGGGACCGGTGTTACACCCCGCTGTTGGTCGAGAATGTGCTCCTTCACAAATTCTGCCATAATGAAACTGGACGTTGTTAGGATCCAGGACATATAGATCCCTACGGGACCATGAAATGTTAACTTTCAGGGGACAGCCATGAGTGCGCGCAAAAATTCCTTTTGGTTTAGATAATGCGCAACTTATATTATGGATGGCAATTTTAAGAAAATGTTTGAAAGCGTTTTTATAAATTTCACGAAAACTGAAGCAAGGCTAGGAGCAGAAGTTGCGTGTCGTCCTCCTTAAATCACCTTACGGGAGAAATGTACGTATACCCTTAGTCATATTAAAAGTAACTGCGTGACTGCCATTTTTCGGAGACAAAAAAATTTCCCAAGGCTTCCCGCTAATATGTACTCGGATTGGTTATTGAACATTTTTAACCAAGACAACAAAAGAATAATTTCAACTGTAGATTATCTCCCAGATTCAGTTGGATTAAAACAGGTACATCAATTAAATTTCGGGAAACATAAAGATGGTGATAGACTTGTTTACATAGGGAGCAGCCTGTATCGACGAAATTTCAATCTATCACATCTTGGTAAATACTTAAAGGATTTCAACCATTTTTGGACTGAAATTCCTACTTGAGACGTAAATATTACAATATTGTATTTTGCAGGGATTCCTATATCCTTAAATCACACTCACAGGCATAGTATATGTCCCCAGGTTGTTCACGTAGTAACTACTTGATATAGATAAACGAGATTTATTTGGAATAAGGACACTCGTGTTATTATTGATCTATTTCTAAACTCATAAAATCTAATCTATCAGTTAATAATAATAAAACTAATAATGAAATAATGGTTGAAACATGCTTGCTATAATTTTAATACATGTACATGAATATCATAATTACCTAAATGTTACTGGGTAATAATAATTATAGTCTTTGCTATCCAGTTATCCATATTTCCTTCATATTATATCACAAGCTCACAAGCCATTTTATTGCCAATAAAACCAATTGCCAACCGCCGAATTAAAAATGTATAAATAAATTTAATAGTTGTCTTATATAGTTTCTATGTACACATGTATATATTTATAATATATTCTGGTATATATTATGGCACTGAACAAAAATGGAAAACGAAAACATGAAATTTACACATTTGTCATAATATACACGTATATTTTTCTTTTTAACAAAATAAAAAATAACCATCAAAATATCACTGATTTTAAGGTCCAGTTTCAATAAAAGGTAAACATTTTCATAATGTCATCGCGGTCGCTTCTTTCTAGAATATTTTCCAAACAAAATTTTACTGAATGCCATCCGGAATTCCGGACTGAAGATAGTGTATATAATTGGGTTTAAAAGGCTGTTAAAGTAACCAAGCCACAGAATAAAACTCCGGAATAGAAGAGGAATATCAACGGAGTCGCCAAGAAAAGGTCCAATAAGCGCAACAATAAAGAAGGGTAACCAACACAACATAAAAGCCCCCGTTATAATTGCCAAAGTACGCGCGGCTTTCCGTTCACGTCGCAATTCGATTTTTTCTCTCTGTTTCTGAAAATGTAGCGCCGTATCGGCATTTTTGTCCAACATTGTCGTTTTTGTTTCATCTGAATTAGCCGTGGAGGAGTGTTCTTCGTCCGGCGCCGCCGAATTGCCGTTTTCCGTCTTTCTACCGTTGATTTTAGGCGATTGATTTCCGTTACAGTTAGACACAATGCTGTATTCGACTTTTGAGGTTTTCGTCACCTCTTCCTTCCGCCTTTTCTCTTTTTTCTTTTTTCCGAATTTGTCTTTGCGAATAATTGATCTGGTTACTTGCCATATTCGAATATAAATACCGATCATAAACGTCATTGGTACGTAAAAGGCACACGCCGTGGAAAACACTGTGTAACCGAGGTCCTGACTAATCATGCATTGTCCCGTTCGATCGGGGTCGTCGGATTCTTTTTTCCACCCGAACAATGGCGGGATGGAAATACAGAGAGCAACTGCCCAAACCAAAACAATCATCAGCATTATTCTCTTGGCACTACGATTGCGCATGTAGTCAATACTAGTTATGGCCCAGTAACGATCCATTGCTATAGCGACAAGATGGAGAATAGACGCCGTGCAGCACACAACGTCGAACGAGGTCCACAGATCACAAATTTCAGCGTGAAGAAACCACACAGTACTAATCTCAGTGACGACACTGATGGGCATCACGAGCACAGCCACCATCAAGTCCGCAACTGCCAGCGAAAGAATCAAATAGTTGGCCACATTGTGTAAAGATTTCTCCAAAATAACTGCGGCTATCACAAACACGTTACCTATGATGGTTAAAAAGATCATCAAACCCAACACCACGCTAGTACTTATCAGATGGCGCTCACTGAACGGGGTCAAATGCCACGGACCGCTAAACGGTTCCTCCGTAGAGTTGTCGACAGGGAACATACTATTATTATCATCATCCAAATCCATTTTGGCGAATTCAATCGATCACAAAACTTCAGTTCTGATAGATGTCCGTTTAACACAAAATTATTATCTTCCTCTTAAGCGGTCGGCAACAACATATGTTGAATTATTTGGTAAACAAACCCATGGCTTCAGTCTCTAGTTCGGCATCTATTTTCGACCATCTTCATATAATTTCTTAATGGCACCTTTGGGTCCATTTTGGGAAAAACTGAAAAGAGATAAAGATATATACAATAAATCACCCCATGGCCATGGCACATATAGTGGGATATAAAAAACATAATTAATTTTAGCAATAAATACACGAGTCCTGCAGAATATCCTACACGGTGTTATTTCTATAAGATCAAATAAACCTTTGTGCACGATAGCATTCACACAGTTTCGCAACAAGATGCAGTCAAGTAAAAGGAAATTTCTGAAAAGCTTGATTTGCCCGTAGTTAAAAAGAAATCGTGTGATCTGACATTAGAGACATGTTTATAAAGTCATCACGGTGTATTTCAAGTGGTAAAAAAGGTTCTAATCCTTCACATTAAAGAGACTTCCCAGTAATTTAATATTCAAATTGCAGCATCTTCATTTTGAACACGTGTGAAACACGGTTGGGGTGGATGACAATCTTGATGTAACACACATTTGCGTCAAGGTATTTTGACTTCAAAGAATCGATCTCTTTAAAAGCACCAATATGTGCAATGAACCTCGATTTCTGTACTATCTAAACGTTAGACTAGAAATATTTTCCTTATCCGCTCGACAGGGTCTAGGACCATTTTCAGAAAAAGGGTAAATTTTACAGTTAATAGGGTAAACAAGATCTTGAACAAACCGACATTGAAATCAAACAGGACTTCCTTTAATAGATGCACGAACATAGATGGAGAGAGAAATAGGGTTTAACGTCCACTCGACACAAACTAAGTCACTTCGGGAATAACATGGTTTAATTTTATTTCAATATTTAGCTTGTGCGTAGGGTCTTTAGCAGTGAGAGGAAACTAGAAGACCCGGAGAAAACCCTCGAGATTTGACAGGCGACCCACCGAAGAATCGAAACCAATGCACGAACAGCCATTCATAGGAAGTGTTGGTAAAAAAATGCATAACAGTCCCGCCTATAGCTATATAGAGAGTGCAATAAATATCACAGATACAAAAAGCTTTTTCATTTAATACGTGTGTTAATGTAAATCTGACCCATTGTTTTGAAACACCGATCAGTTCATAATAATCAATTGTAACGTCCAGAATCATGTGGTTTTTAATATAAATGATATTAATTTGGTTTTAAACACGAGGACGAGTGAGCCATTTCCACTCGTAGTTAGAGTATGTTTTAACTTGATAATAATTCAAGCTTGAAATTTATCCTTTTTATCTATTTTGCTCTCTGTTAAAGGTTTTGATAAATGGATATTTCCAGAGATTTAATTAGCCGATGAACATTTGTACATGGCAAGGACACAATCACCCAGACAACAATGAAAACAATGGAAAAGTGTTATCTTGACCAAGAAATATAAAAGTCCAGCTAGTATATAATTCGAATGTCTCACACACTGGATATTCTAGATTTAGCTTTAAGACTTTTACGACATTATATATAACCTTATATTAAATTTCAATCGGATACGATTACATTGCGCCATATATCAAATTATCGTTATGTAACATATATAACAGTGAGGGTTTTTTATATATAGGCTTATCCTGTTTCGTAATCTCATTCAGATATCCTGAATAATACTTTTGTTTAAAAACATCAATACATGAACAGAGTTTTCGTGTACTAAGGTAACGAAATATTGTTGCGCATTTGTTGTTTAAAGAGTTATGATTAAAGCGAGAATTTCATATTGAAAGAAAGACAAAACATAATTATTTCTATGTCTATTGTCACACTTTAAAATCATTGACACCGGAAATAACAACACAATTGTTTTTCTATCCCCCTTCCGTGGAATAATTATCTTCAAACGTTTGAATTTGAAGTTGAAAATGATATATTTGTCAATTTCTTGACTGGCAATAGTGAATTATTGAATCAACAGGATTATTCTTTAACAAGGTAGGACTATTTATAGATACCATCTATTTTAAGGCTTTAATTTTTAAAGGGACTATCCCGATAAGAGTCTCAAAAATTAAAGTCCTATAGTATTTATGAAATTTATGGACCAAAATATAGAGGCATGGTGTATTTACCTTGTCTCATTGGGTGACCTGATAATCGATTCCCGTTCCTTGAGAGGTCTATACAGTGAATGACCTATGTACTGTACATGATAACAAAATGTAAATTTCACCTACATATTATTTTTATAGAAAAAAAGTCTGGTTTTATCCAGAAACTGTATAATACAACGGTCTCCACTTCCAGATGACGACTGTCAAGTTTAAGTTATTTACAAGCGTATCACAAATATCGGCTTAGTTGGTCGGCCTTAGGTAATGGGTTTTAAGGGATTTTAACACAAAATTAAGCAGTTGTATACCTCATAAAGTTATCAGGATTGGCCCTTTAATACTCTTTGAAAATATAACATAAAATATGAAATTGTAGCTTTAAAGAGTTGTATTTATTTTGCGCAAGTCGCATTCTCAAAATGAGTCCTTAACGTTGTATGGCGTTAAAGATATTATTGCTTGAACAAAAATGAACTAAGGACGACTCGCTTTTATTTCATAACCAAATGAGTAAATGTTTTGAATTAGAATACGCCTGGATATTCCAATACAAGAATGAACTTGAAGTCAAATTGTGCAAAATTACCAATCTCCCGAAATTCTTCAACAAAGCAGATGTTGTACATCAAGATGGCGTATCAAACATTTCCTTCCATTTTATTTGAGATTATATATTTTCAAATTTAAACCTCGGGTATAATATACAAATACTTAAAACTGGAACATAAACACAATTAACCCATTTCTTTATCTTGGTATTTCGAACATACAATAAACACACTATATCGTATTTTCACAAGAAATACAATTAAATATGAATAACATACTTTAACACCGTTAAACCAATAGCCATTTGTTAATCGCTCAATCTCTAAATCGTCGTAAATTGAAAATATAAAATATACAAGTGCCAAAGCAAATAGAATCCAGGAAAATTATCCAGTGATATCTAACAGATATTGACAAAAAATGATTCTAAAAACAAAATTCTTGTCTTTATTACACTATGTTTACACTTTTGTCGGTATAATGGCACATTTTGTGGTTTTAACATTTTTTTAAATATCCTAACAGGTTTGAAGCTCGGGTTCGACCGCATATAGCAATGGTACATGAGCTGATAGAAGTAAATCATTTTGATTACAACATTAATGGTTAATAAATCAAATGATTTTATTTTATTTTAACATATTCATTTGTGATTGGCAAAGAAAACATATCCAGATTACAAATAAAAATTGTAGTTTTCACTGTTTTTATTTATTTATTTTGCGGAATTACAATAGTTGTCCAAAGATGAAGCCAGTGTTAAGAAACAATCAGTTTCTATATGAACATGGAAGCCAAACTGAAACCCAAAGTAGCATATAAACCGGCACTCGTAAACATTTTGAAAAAAAAAAACAAAACAATTTAATCGTATTGAGCTAGCCATGTCGGTATAATGAAACCAACTCAAGCAATGAAGACAAGTTGTCACTTTACAATACTTTGAGCAAAGGAAAACGGTTCAGCGACTTTAGACGTTTAGTAGGAATATCTGGATCGCGATTTTTTTTTATCTCATTTGCAAATATCTTCGGTTGGTATGTGTGTGGATGACCCGACTACTTTGAACATATATTATCGCATATTCGGCCAAAAACCAAAGATTGCTTTGTTTGTTGTCCACCTTTTGTCTGGTATGTGGCGTGAACTGAGAATACTGGACTTGTTTTTGCCGAACTATCTTACATATAAATGGATTCGAAATGGAAATAATAAGGTTAATGCATTACACTAAATACTACTTATTTATTACGAGAGTAAAGGGGTAAATGTCTTTGTTAAATATCATAGAAGGTGGTCAATATCTAACCAGATAAACCCATTGACAGAAGAAGGGTTAACACGCATCACAAGGGTCAACTTGTTTATCTCATTATAAGAATCTTAACGAGATGGGACGCACGTGATTCCGAACGTTATCATTACTATTAGCTCTATAGCGTAAGTATTAGCGAGGGGGTATATGTTTGAAAATAGGATTGCGTTACAGTAAATAAAATTATAGTCGTAGTTTTATGGTACTAAAGTTCTGACCAGATCAGTGGGACTGCGCCCAGGGGTAATAGCTAGAGGATAAATTGGATATTTCCATTAATCTCCTTGGGAGAACCAAACATGTACAAATGGCCGCCAGGAAATGGAGAAAAGGACAAAAGGCTAAAATTCAAAAATAAATTTTCATGGAGAATGTGGTGATGTAATCGGTCTAGACAAGCTTAAGCTGCTGAACAATACCATGAAATAGTCAATGTCGAATTCGTTTCCGAAGGTCCGCTCGATCTAAAGTATACTTGACATCAGTTTATTTTGATAAAGACCATACATCACAATGTTAATTGCTAAATATATTGAATCACGCTGTCCTCCCAGCAAGCAATATATCATACTTTCTACAACATCAATGGAAATGATCTAATATAACACAGCCCGTAGATATCACAATAAAATAAAAAGACATATAACATTGCTTATTATCTGATCAAGAACAGTAAATCAAATATAGGTTTGCAGCATCATCGAAAATATTCTCTTAAAAGAAATAGGATTAATTTAATTAACAACCCGGAGTTTGAGGCGGGGATAATTACGATATTATGTTCATAAAATACATGTAATCAACTGAGGAGAAATTGGGCTTAAACTTGATTTAATCAATTAGTAATTGAGTGTGTTAGTTGAATTTGAAGAATTCTCGAAAATTTTGAGTGGCATTAGTGCAGATCATAAATACTGTTTAGGCTATTCCCTCATCAATATTTTAACTGATCATTTCTTTTCCGGTTGATCAAGAAAGGCTACATAGACGACAAAGATGACAGCATGTAAACTACATATGTTCACCATGGAACACTCATTATACTTATTTTTCGTTAATATTTGGCATGGATCGTATTCAAGGTAAACTGGTTAACATGAACGATACCGGTTACACCTATGTTCCAGTTCCTTAGTTCTGTCGTGGTCCAGTTTGCATCCGTTGGCACCCATAAGTAAGTTTCATTCTAAAAGGATTATTGGTTAAATGGTGACGGTCGGATACCTAATAATGTAGCTTGTCATATAATACTCAATAGGGGTTGCTTGGTAATCTCTGTAACTATCAATTAAATCCTAGGGTACTGTGGATATAATGATACACGTCACGATTTGGATATGATGAGGCCCAATCAACCAAAACAACGGAGGAGGTGGAACAGTTGTTGGTCTTTGGTAATCTCCGAATAAGTTGGACAAGGAAGTCAACTTAAACGGCTTTCAGCAAATGTTTAAATTTGAAATTATTTGTATAGCTGTCTGGGGATTGAAATAGTGCCTGAAATCAAAAGAACAAACGTGGAAGTTCATATGTCGCTAAATAATTATAGCCAACCATAAACTAGTAGTGCCAATTATTAAATGTCTGGTGCGAAGTGACCCTTTCCACGTGACAAAGTTGTTGTTTTTAATATTAAAGGGTTACTATCATAAATGCCGAGAAGCCAATGCAATCAAATGATGAAATCCAAAAGACCCGACAAAGGATATTGCCCTTCCGTATTGCGAGACATAACAGTTTGATAAACAATAAGGCAAAAAATGTATTTGGATAATTAATTAGGAATCCCAAAACTGCAAGGGGACAACCCACAATCTCAAAGGTAGTCAAGCGATTAGCTACGTAACCTCGCCATCAAAAGAACTTCCCAAAGATACTATCCTTCCATGTTTTACACAGTTTTGCGGTTCAGCGTTATAAATATCCCAATTAACCCAAACAACTAATCAGTCTATGCGTGTATTCATATAACACCAGCCTAACACTTAACCTTAGTCACGCACGTTTATTGTAGCTTGCGATAATTAGCTAATCATATTTACCTTAAATAGCTTTTGACACCTCTAAGTAATACGCAACACTGATACTTATAGTGGTGAGCGTCAAACACACAAGGTTGTGGTAACGTTGATAACTCGTAGTAAATAAGACGTCAAAACAAGTTAGAAAGTGGCTCTGCTCTGATGATTAGTTGCTGTTATTTGATCTCGACAACAAAATGTTGTTAAGTGGTAAATTTGAGATGGTAACAAGACAAGCCGTGAAGAGATGGTTGGGTGGTAAAACTGTTTATACAATTAAGCGATGCGTCATATGATATGACGTTAATCCATGCGGAGCTTAAGATGATTAACTTTCAGTAAGCGGGTAAATATCAGCGGCTGTTTTTAGAATCGTACCAAACCGACAAGAAAAGCTTCGTAAACCATTTTCTACTAACTAATCCAGACACTTTACAGTCTTCCAGGAACAAATTTAGAATATACCTTCCAGCTTAGGGCTTGACACATTGTTTCAGATACATTTACTAATTCATTGATCCATAAAAGGTTTAGCTTGGATTAGGTGATAATATCCATTACACGCCTGTTGACATATCAAGACGTTTCAAACTAAAGTTATTTTATAAATCTAATGTAGGAAGCTTTTATATTCGCAAAAAGACGTTGCCAGATACACTCCAATAGAGAAATTGAGATGGGGGTTAAGCCTACTGATCGATTAACGTCTCTACACTCCGAATTATGTGGCCGCCATTCCCTTCCAGGACACCCCAACCTTTTAATTGTCTGTGAGGACCAATGTACTATACTAGACCAAATATGGTATCGCTTCAACTGTGTCTAGAACTATCGCGTCATACAGCTGCAACATTATTTCGTGGTACTAAAGGTACGGTGACAGGGGAATATTGGCCAATTGGCTTCCCGTATAAACACCATTGAAAATGATCTTCTAGTAACATACCATCTGTTGATTCCAATATTTTATTTTCTCTAAATTAAAAGGAAATAGTAGATTCGTGTGACAATCGGGTCTGTCCGTCGTGTGTACGCAGGTATACCTGTACTGAGTGATTGAGTAAAGCGTTTGTTCGTTTATCTGGAGATCGGTGTTCGATCCCTGCGTTGGCCGAGAAAATTCATCGGGATATTCCGGCGTACAACCTCTTAAATCGGTTATCCACCCGTCTAAAATAAATTATTAATTTTCACAAAGACCTGACAGAAAATGTAAATTCAAAGCTTTTTCTCGATTCTAGACCAAAAAGTGAAAAACAATCGTCATGCAACCGGTAATGGTTCCCTGTGTTCATTTACAGTTTGTGGGTCGCTGAACTACACGAACTTATCACCAAGGATCATTTACACCATGAACGTTTTACAGGATTGAGTATATATATTTCAGATACCAGGATAGCCATCCATGACCCTCAAGGAGAAAAAAGGTTTGTCGTTCCTTATTTCTTACTACGAGTGACAGAAGGGTGGTGGACATAGGCATAAAGCTTTTGTAATAGAAATCCTTGTACTCGGTTGGACGAACACGTTTCCTGGTAAAACCAATTATGCCACCTCCTACAGGGATTATAAAGAGAATCTCCTATTAATAAAAATACGTACTTTCTTTCATTTCATCTGCAAGTGAATGCGATATCAATAACAGTAATTAAGTATTATCTGTCATTATAAGGTCGAACACCGAATAACGAGAGGAGAAAAAGGATCGCGTACATTTAATTAATTAATTTGCACACAACTATGAATTATGATAAATCAATTCAATTATCACCCTTCAAGTACCTGTCAATACCTAATTATAATAGCAGTCCCGGTTTGACATTGAAATCAATTGATTTTGCACACAAAAGAAACATAAACGAAGAGTGTGCGACGTCATATTTTATACTATGACTGCTGTATTTAAATCGATTCATGCTAACGTATTATAATCTATTTTAGTTGGACGATATGAATTATGTTTAGGTACCGTTTTACAGTTTCTGTAATTGTTGTGAAGTATGAGCCCAATAAACCTGTGGAAAATATATCTGATCAATGACGTATACTCAAGGTTATGTTCAACTCCCGATTTTCATAACGTTTTCTTTTAAATGTCAAGTTGGCCAAAGAATGAGATCAATAATACAGGAAGATCCCCTTTTCTAAGTATGAGTTTTTATACTTTATTAAATTACGTAATCTTTAGGGCGGTGATTTAATAAAATTCGATTTTAATCTACGGCGTCAATCAAATTCCAGTCAAAATGCACCATGTTAAGCACAATGAAAAGACCACATGCAATGCAACCTTAGGTGTAACGGTGTGTTAAACAGGCCGATGTTAAGATCTTCCATGTCTATTCAGATCTGTGGAGACATAAATTTGTTTTTTCAAAGCTGTCAAACTTCAGATATTTGATTAAAGCACGATAGGAAATCGTAAACTAGCACGTTTACGATTCAAAAGGCCGTTTAATGTTTTTCTACTTTAGTATTTATTGTGGATTAAATTGCCTTTAGTGCGAAAAATCATCGTAATTTCCTCACGTAAATTGTGTTTCAAATTTTGTTTGAGGTTGAAACAATTTAATATATCTTTAATTTTTCCATTCATAGTAATTGTACCACCACCATACACCAAGAACTGTTTATGGTTAAACATTTGAATGTAGCTACTACTGGATCAATATGGATTGCCGACCATTGACAAGATTCCAGACAATATGTCTTTAAATGACTATAGAGGAAACAATATGAAACGTAGCCATAGAATAAGTCTACTGGAATTACCAGTATGTCCACTGGTGCCAAACAAATTTCATGCTTGAATCCAAATAGAAGAAAGGCTAATCAACCAGTATTGTTCCCACTGCATTATTCTCCAACGATATAGAGATCAGTAATTAAGTTTCGCTCAATGATAACGGTACGAACGCGCATAAGGAGATAATACAATTTTTACAGTTAAGCCTCTATCAAATTTAGGTGAATTTTCCCTACATTACTGTGGGAAAAGCGAATTTAGAGACTCAATTAATGACAATCCACCTTCGGGCGTTTTCTAATCCCTTGGTCGTACGTCTAGATCAAATGAATTCGACGGGACTCCGTGTCATGCGGTTCTTAAATTCTGCTGCAATTCCAAAACAAGATGTCTGCAAAAATTGTAGCACTGAATCCAATTATCACGTGAATCATCGGAGTACGAAACGGCAGACTTTCTACGACAGGAATTCTTGCCAAATAAATACATCGATTGTATTCGTCCAAGCATTGATCATGGCAATATTTTGAATGCGTCATCATCCCTCATCACAAACGAATGCTTGACCCTGGCTTGTAATTTACTCATTTCAGGAAATATCCAGGTCTTGGGAATATGACAAATTTACAATCTGGTCACGATTTACATTGCAAGGAAACGGTACTAAAAGGTTAAGCCATAAATATATCGCTATCAGCATTTGACCAAAAAAATGACCAAACTTGATAACCCCAAAACTGATTTGTTTTTTTAATACATGTGTATGTGCATTTACGGTGTTGCTGGCTTCATGAATTATCTACCAACCGACCGTTCCGTACCAAAAAGTAAAATACGTAGTGAACCTTATCGCAGAATTCAAAGCTCTTAATGTAAATAATAAAAATACTGATTGGCCGAGGACACGTAGTTCGATTACAAGCGTGCACGTGACAATAGGTAAGGCCGCTGGTCCAACCTAGTTGGTCTTCTCCGAGTCCGCCGGTTTCATTCAATAGCTTAAGACAATTTAACCATGTTAGTCCCCAAATGACCTAGTTTGAGTCGAGTGGACGATATCCCCACTCCTACTCCTTGACCAAGTCCGTGGCCAAATATCAACGACTAGATGTAGTTAAGTGAGTTTATAGTCCAACATTCGTTATTAATGATGTTCAATACATTATAAGACTTAAGTTAGTGGGTGAAATGTCCGTCATCATTAATCAAGTAAATATGCGTAGAAATGTGGGCCATACTACCAATTCCAGCCGATTTGTAACGTATCTAGCTTAGCTTCAGAGACATGTTTATTAATAATGTCAGCGATATAAGTAATTGAGGCAGTAGTCTTATTAGAGTCATGTGATAGTACTTAATGTTCCAATGCACAGTATATTTGTAAAAGACAATTATCTCTGCAAGTAGCGTGAATACTTATACATATTATACCTATATTTTTGTGTATTTCAGAGTACTTATCTTTAAGTCTTATTTTTTGTAATATTTAAAATGAATTGGTATTTATTGCATAAATAACGTATAATGTCCATTATATTTCAAATTAGGTTTCATTTATCTGAGGTACCTTTTTTTTTAAAAAAACAAAAATGCCAATCCTATACCAGCTACCCCAAACTAAAAGAATCGTTTTTTTTTTTAATCATCACGTCTACTCGCATACGCCATAGGCTATAAGCCTAATTATTTTGTTGATTAATAAAAGAGAACATGACTATACCAATTCGAACTTTATTCGATCAAGCTAGCGGCATATTATAAAAACGAAAACGGCTTTGTTTCTTATCAGAATCTCCGCGAAATAGGATGGCCCCCGGATCCATTCACTTCGTTTGATATATGGGTTGGCTTCTTTGAATGTCTGTATACTTTATGTGTCCCATTTCACACGCGGTTCTCCTGCACTTTCTTACGGAGAAAAGTCCACGTTTTGCAGTTATACGACAGAAGTTCTTAGCCCGAAAAGGATAGACCAACAATTACAATTGAATGAATCATAGACTAAGAAGTGCAACTGTAATGTTATTATTGTCATCAGAGCTGAGGGCAGTTATCAAGTAACTGCACCTGAAAACACTCCAAACACAGATACATGCCAACGTGGTCTCCACGTTCTGAGATAATGCCGATTGATTTCCGCAGCAGTGGATGGTGAAATTAAATTGTGGCAGAGAGAGCCTTGAAGATGGCCCGCGTCTTCATGTCCTATCACGAAAACATTACCCGGCTATATGAGCGTCGACTGACCACCCGATATATTGCCAGCGTTGTCGTCGTCTCATGAGAGCGTTACGCACATTATGACAAAGGGTGGCAAAACTCTTGAAGACGGATCAGAAACTTGTCTGATTCCTGACGTCCTGTGACAGTCGTAATGGTCCTAGTAATGATAACGCCATGTAAGCCGTGGACGACTTTTTTAAGGTGGCAAATAGCTTATTTCCTGACCTGCATCCACACCATGCAACATCACTTGCAAAAGTTTGTATACTCCGAAGGAGACTATATAGAGGAATAAATGGAAACCATAGACTTTGTACAGATCTTGCACAGCCCTCGTAACAGAACACTTTGACATATCATGAATTTATCAACACCCATCCAAATTTTACCCATGTCTTATGATTTATCTATTCTATATCGGTGTATGTTTTCTAGGTTTAATATATTTAACGTGTAATGCCTTCTTCTTAATACACCCGAGCTAAATATGTGTGTTTGGTGCACGCCGAATGTACAAGATCAATGACGCTTCGCGGTTAAATATCCAACACCTTCCAATGACAGGATGTATGTCTTTTATTAGGTACATGATGTAAATTGCAACCTGATGCTCTGTTCAATTATATAACACCATTACGTCCTGTCACGTCTAAAACGTATTAATAAACGAAAATACTTAAATGTAATTCGAATTAAGAAATCTATATTGGTTCAAAAGACGTGATATGTGAATAATATATGCTATGTAATTGTATTTTGTAATTGATGAATAATCGCTACATATTTCATTCCCGCTGCCCAGAGAATACTTCAGCCATTTAACTCAACAAAGTTTATGTTATGTTTTATTGGATGGCCGAATGTTTAGCGTGCGCGCTGTATCATTCGGCCTGCTGAGTCAACTGGCGTGGTTTCAAATCCCTGGTTGTACGTGGCAAGGAGTAAGGTCGCCTGTCCAACCTCGTGGGTTTTCTCCGAATACTCATTTCCTCCCACTGCTAAAAACCCCTACGCGCAAGCGAATTATTGAAATGAAATTAAACCATATATTAGTCCCTAGATGACCTAGTTTGTGTCGAGTGGACGTTAAACCCCATTTCCCTACTCTCTCTCTCTTATCTTTCATGTAATGAAAATCATCCTACCAATAAGTATGAATAACCACCAGATAAGTGCAATTCTATCTATTTCAGGGCTTCTTGTTCTTATTTTTCCGAAAAATCGGAATTTGTTTTTTGATTTCCCCTTGTCAGTGATGCAGAAGGAGGGCCTGACAAGGACAGCTGTCTAGTCGTTCGGATGGGACGAAAAACCGAGGTCCCGTGTACACACTGGAGTGCACGTAAAAGATCCCTTGGCAGTTGTAATTCGATATATAGTAGGCCGTAGCGCCGCTGCCCGGACAAAATTTCCCTCATAACGCACTGTATGGCGTTTGCACGTCTTCCTTTAGCCCAGGTTAGGTGCAAAAGAGTAGGACGTTAAACCCCATTTCATTTCATTTCGTGTTATTTACTATCAAATTAAATTGTCATTACGTAGGATTAAGATAGAGCTGGTCGTTTTCACTATATTTTTTATGCAAAATGAATATATTGAAATTAATATATTTGGAGCGAAGTTATTAATGATTGTAGTTTCGTCAGGATGTGTGCATTTGAGTATTAGCCTCGCTTCTACATTTTAAAATTGAAAACCATTCTAAGCGCAGCGATCCGATGGCACTGAGAGTTGATTATGGGGCTTGTTCGTATTAATAATGTCTAATTAATATTTCTATAACATTTAAAGGCCCAAAGAAAGACCTGTAAATGGCAGATTCAGCTTTTCATAATGTCAATTTAAAATTTCATAAGTACGAATTGTCTTCTATCATCGCAAATATATGGAACGAATGCTGATATTTCTGCAACCACCCAACGTACACGTTATCATAATAGTTACAGAGTATGATTACTATTATCGAAACCTCGAATCCAACTTTTTACATTCACTGGAGAATGTGATTGCACGTTATGATCGATAGTTTATTTCAAGCATGTGTTCATTAGAAGATTTCTACCAATTTAAGTGTCCTCGCTGCCAATTAGATGTGGAAATCTGGCATATGAACAAACTTAAATGCAAGTCTCGGCAACCTATTATGTCCTACAAGTGAAATATAGTCTAATTTGACCTAGAATAAAGTATCAAAGTATATGCTTATTCAGCAATATAATACGCTAAATATAAAGTAAGTATACTTAACAATTTCTTCAGTGCAAAATAATATGAAATGTGATATAACGTACTACTTTACACGTACTGGGCTAATGAAATGAGATTTAACGTACTACTTTACACGTACTGGGCTAATGAAGACGTTATACGCTATATATTGTATGAGGCAAATTTTACGTGCACGTCAATCATTATGCACACAGGACCTCGTTTTCTCGTTCCATCCAAACGATCACACGCTATTCCTTGTCAGACTCCCTGTCCTGGCCGCGGGAGGGGGGCATAAATCCCTATCACCTTTCGGATTGGACGAAAACCCGAGGTCCCGTGATAACACTGACTTCCACGTGAACGCGCCTAGGACAATCCGAATTGGAAATAGGCATAGGCCACAACCTCTCTTTCCGTGCGCAATTTCCGTTATAGAAAACTGCATGACGCATGCCGGTTGGTGCAGAAACGTAGGACGTTTGACTCCATTTTACTTCAATTACCTTAATGACTACTCCCATAAAAGAGAACAAAATTCCAAAGCAACTGGTATTGAGCATGACAAGTATGATACCGATCAAATCGGCACCTATCTCTGACAACGTGATTAAAAAAGTCCCCACCTACCTGGACGCACCAGTAGATTAAAAATTATCGACAATGTAATCCAATTACAAAAATGTTTACCTTAATGCCGTCGCAATAGAACGAATCCGTGATATGTTATATCATTATTCCAATACAAGAAAGAGCAAGCCACTAATCGTGATGTGACTAAAATCTCTGTCTCTCTTACAGAATTAACATCAACATTGGCTGAACATAAATATCACTTTGAATCATAATATCACAAATCATCTGATGAATCTCGAAGCACCATCATATTCGCAAGCTTTATTAAGTCTACTGACGTACAGTCAACCACAATTATAATCCATTCATGGCAAATTACAAATGGTTGTTATATTCATTATGGGCCCTTCTGTCTTTGTTCACGTGCTCACAGGTTAAAGTTCATATCCATGCAGTGTTTGATAATTGCTGCTTATTGAAAGAGCGGCAATCAATACAAACCCGAGCCCATTCCCATTACCATTTAGACAATGAGATAGTTATGCCGCAAATATCCACCGTTATTGGCCATTGAAACACTTACAGCACTTAGAAATTATTGTGCAGTGTGCTTAACTATTTTAATTGACCATATCGAGACTAAAGAATATGGCGAAATCTATAAAGGTTTCGCGTTTTAATCACGATCCCACAGCGGAAAATGATCAACGCAATCATCATTATAATCGAAAAGTCTCCTTATGGTTTCATCACGTGGTCATGACCCGCACAGAAACTGGTCAACAACATGGAGTCGAGGACATGGAAATTATAAAGTCAATCTAGTTCCTGCTATTTGATTACACACGCCAATACTGACTAGTGTCGGGTTCGGATGCCTAAAGCCTAGCTTAAAGTCATCACTGGGAATAGCGATTAGACTGGAAATCAAATCACGTGATTTTAGAAAGGAAACATTTGAACCACGTGGATATTTAGACAGGAAATAAAATTACAGTTGAAGTGAACAATCTTACAATTCCAATAAAATCACATCTTTACAAAATGGCCAACAGCAGCATGTTCCTGTGTCTGCGATTTACAATAAGGCTCGTCTAGAGACGTAGGTTTGGAGAGAAAAGGGTTTCACATTTAAATTGCGGGCTAATGCAAGTGTCATCCATTGCATGCAATCCATGAATGAGCTTAAGCATAAGACTACACAATCGTTTGTAACGACGTGTTATCCGTGTGTAATTGGGTTATACATTAAATAGCAGAGTATCAAAAGCATTGCTTCTTAGGACATAGTTTAAAAGAAAACCTGATGTACTTATAAAATATTCGTTTAATGTTACGTACCTGTCATGATTCCGTCAATAGGGCGTTTCACGAGGTACGAGGATTTACTAAAAATAAACTAATGTCGATATATCACCTTCTTCGATCCATAAAAAGTCATTTCCTTACATACTTTTCCAACCGCGAATTTTTCCAATTTGCAGCATGTCTTGAAAGCACTCAAGAGAATATCTTCACATCACAAAAATAAATTAAGTTTACTTTTTCATCAATCCTATCTTTTCTAACTCAAACAAACTATAACAGTGAGTATTAAACACGCACATTTACTGAATCCAATCGAGGATCTTAAGGGATTTATTCTTTACCAACCCATAATAAAGTTGTACAGCTTCAGCAGTTTTCTTATCATTTCTATGACATCAATGTACTTCCTTAATCTGAATTTCGGTTGTATGCCCATTGATTAAAACTGGTATTTCGTCACGAGTACAGACAGAAACCCTCGATTACATCAACATTAATTTTACGTTTAAAACACCAATAATGATTTTCGACCACAAGACAGACATCAAATTATATCCATTTGGTTTTTCACGACATGTCAATAGAACAAATGGCATATACCATTAATGAACTTCTAATTGTCCAAATAGATGTGGAGTTATGCGTTAATATGTTGATAACAATTTTAGCACATATCTCCTTACATGGTATTTCTTGGTAAATCCTGATATCCAACAGATGCCACCATTCTTTGTATAAATCTCAACATAAGTGTGGAAGCCCCAACGGTACCAAAACTTGCACAACTAAGCCGAGGCGTAACTTAATATAACGTAACCATCGTGTATCTATATACATAACAGGGTATTTTTCATCATAGTTTGTATTTGTCGTCCGCTTTAATAACACAAGATAAACGATGCTGTGTAGGCCATGATCAACGTCATTAATCTATACCTTTTAGGAATTTTTTGATATATTTCTGCGATAATATGGAGGAATGTTTGTAATGTCTTAAATTATTTATTAATACCCATAAGAATCATTTTTCTATCTAATCCTCTTTTTGTACGTAACATACAATATATCTCTTACTATACCATGATTAAATACACAAGCATAACACCCACGTGTTACCAATATGAACTCCTCAAATAAAACAAATATACCGTAGAAAGTAAATAAATAGATATAATATGTCATTTAAGCAGCATGTTCAACTATATGTTTCAGTTATTATTATAACGAAAGACAAAAGACGAACCCCTTCAACTTATAAAATGAATTATTTAAACACAAAATACCAATATTTCGAGAACGATTTTCAGTCATACATACACATCCTTGATTTATTCATGCGCACAAACAGCACCATGACTTCAATTAGTGAACAAAAACAGGATATTAAAATCCATGCAATTCTAGTTCACAGACAGACCGCATTTCCAGCAATAACGATTTACTATGTATTCTATTTATAATTTACACCATGATGTGAGATAGACCTATAAACACACACAGGAGAATGCAAACATATTGTCTTGTAGCCCTTTCAAAAATTGTTGATCGTCACCAACTAATTTTACTTCTAAATTTTGATCTATTCATCGAATGCATGTTTCGACACACTTCATAAATCCACCGTGGGTGCCAACACATTAGCCTGCTTACACAACAACGTCTTCTAGACATCAGTTCTGACATAAATTGACTCAATTACCCTCTTATCCATAATAAATATCAAATTCTATATTCATGTCTCTGGTGTATGCGGATTTTTGCTGACCCTGATGACTCCACAAGTTGGATTTCTAATCAAACGAAACAACTCGTGGTCCCACCATCACATAACATCAATAAATCAAGACATGTTTGATTTACACCACGCTGTATACTTGTAACAGTGTGTTTATGATTTTCGCGATCGTAAAATGAACATTTCCTTAACACTGGTAACTTTGTATTCATTTATATCAACTCCTTTGAGATTTGACAGTCTAGGGATAACACATAAAATGGTTCACAGATTTACCCTGATCGATTCAATTTGTATGGTATATATATTTAGAATGTTTCAGAATAGAGGTAAATAAAAGAGGTGGCTACGCCCGTTGAGTTAATGTATTTTGTCTTTATATTAGTGTAAAACGCTGTCATGTTTTGTGGGAGAGACTAGGCTTCAATTTCTGGAAATTCTTGACAAATTTTACCAGCTGTTTTAAGTTCATCTATTTCATTTTGGCGGCATGACTAATCGCCGACGTAATGTATCATTTGTTTATGATCCTCTGGAGTCTTCCACCCAGGTCAGTGGGGCAAAACGGAGGGTAAGGTAAGGACTAAGGTATAGTTGTTCTGATCCGACGGAAAACCATGGTCCCATGTACAAATTTCCCATATAACATATTGTATGGCGTTTACCTTTCATGGTTATAAATCATAATGTAGAACGTAAGACCAAATTTCATTCCCTTCACCCATGCACAAAATGTGAATCTATACTAACACTTTACATCGGCTTTAATTGTCTAGTTATTATCGAAATATACCCATACTGATTTGTTATTTAAGCATACATAACAAAATGTAGCTAATGTCTTCCCATAACCAAACGTTATACACCCCCGTTTCCTCAAGAGAACACAACATTATAAGCTGTCAATCCGTTGGTAGAATTTCATGTAGTTGTTATACATAATATATCCTTTTGATCATCTTTCTACCAAATAAAATATTTATCATTCGTGTTATTAAGTATCGATGTTCTTGTCTAATACAGGTTGTCATGAACTCTCTTAGGAAATCAAATTAACTCCAAATTTCTGCGTTTAAAGGCCGACTTACACTTACCTAGTCGATTTGAAACGAAACAAAATTCAGATACGATTTTGTCTGCAACAACACGGATCTCTTACATGAAATGCGGTTGTCATTGCTGATCAGTTATTTTAACTATCAAAGATACATGTACCCTCTACAGTAACATCACGAACGTAATCACATGGACTGTGATTTTATTCAACGTCTACTTAACACAGCTAAATAAGATGGAAACTATGAATAATAGCAATTCTTTATCTAATTATTCCGCTTGCACGCAGAACTTACGTGAAGGACACCATGCCACCTAGAGTAAAGTTTATAAGGATACCATAATCATAGATTACGCAAGTCGTGGGATGAAACTCCCGAAGGTAGCTGTGACATACTACCGGAGCCCGGTTGTACAACTAGTGAATGAACAGAATTGATAACAGAATACATAGGAGGTTAGAAATTGATGGCTGCATTAAGAACAGAATTTCCTTCAATATCGACTGTTTCTATTTAGCAATGATTAGAGCTGAAGGTCAACGAAATGCGTTCAGATGTTCTACCAGATACAACACGTCACCGAGCTTGATATTTCGATAAGATTTAAGTACTAATTAGTCTAAATCTGATAATACAAAGAGAGGCCCACTGTGTGGTTTATTTTCAATCGGCATGTCGTGGATAATGTAGATTTAATACGTTTTTAACGAGAAAAGAAAAATTGCAGAATTAGCCTAATCTTCAATTTCTTTTCATGAAAAGACAAGTACTCAAACAACACTATACAACTCTCAGATTGCGATAAATGTATTTTGCAAGAATGTCTATGTGGCGTGTCCTCCTAAAATAATACCCTATAATTTTGACTTACGTCTAAGACATCAAAATGCATGTAGGTAAACAATTCTTACGTGGCAATGGTCGTGCGTTCATCGAATAAAACAATGATTACACTTCAAATAATGATGAAAAATCGAAGTCCCATGAACACGTTATCTGTACATTAAAGAACACTTGACAGATTGAGTAGGTCAAAGCGCGACTGTCTTGGTAAATTTCCCCTCGTAGACCACTGCCTGGTGTTTGTCCGTCTTCAATAGTTAAACCCCATTTCATTTCAAATAAACATATATTCATTTTAACGCCAACGTTGTTAATTATAGGTTTGAATGCTCAAAAAACAAGGTAAGTAAGTTATCAAAATGGGAGAGAATGCGCTATAAAGATCATCACTTTCAGTCAGGAAGCGAACGGTATCAGCATTGGTCTACATAAACGACAAGTAATTACGCCATATAAAAAGTGCATGGAGATGAATTGATTTTATATCATTCTTATATTTAATAATAAATAGACCTTCACACTATTCGTCTTTAAAATCCTTTACAGATACTTGACAAGAGTAAAGAAACAATATAATACCTTTTATTTATGAGATTAAAATCATCAAAAGCCCTTTACATTAAATCTATTTCCTTCACAATTTCCGAGATATGTCCAACTAATAACTCATTGAACTAACTGGAAGCAAAAAGCATTATTATGCATTCGAAATATTCAATTTACGACATGAAAACCGTGAAAAGAAAAACTTTACTCTTGATAATAAATCGACAATAGTTTTATCGCCACTGTTTCCTTCTTTATCAAAACTGTGAAACTACTTCTATTTCAAACAATTCCCGATAATAATACCCACGAGGACACATTCTTTTCGAAACATAACTCTTTTTTTTACACTTAATTCTTTGTTTTAACCTCCACTATCTTCTTAAATAAGGACGATTAAATCAAAGTGGACGAAAGCGGTTCTGTTCATAAACGCATGGAATTAGCCAAAACGCCGTAGCCTCATCGATCTGGCGGAAAACCCGAATATTTAACTTTGCCACGATTTTCTGTTTTAACAAATCTATAAATGTCTTCAAAAACTTTTCCACGTAACCACATTAATTTTTCTTTTTGGAAACGCAAAATTGACACAGTTTCTTATCAGGCGTCGTTTTCCTTTAAATTGCTTTCACAAACATCAGAACCTTCTTGGAAAAGATAAAATGGTCACTTATTTTGTCAGAGGGCCACTTTTATTTTGTCAATTAGACGAATCTTCCAACCAAACCTCTAAATGTTTACTTTATAAAAGTTGCCAAGAGAATCTCCCCGAATTTAAGTAGTATTTATTTTATAAAGGCTAATCAAATTGAATCTGTGTGGCTTTCTCAAGTTTTGTGTACAATTCAATCTAATTGACTATATTCGGTCCGAGACCTCTCACAGAATGAAAAATGGCTAACAAAATGGTACTCGGGGAGAGAATCTAAGCGAAAATTGCTTTAATAAAGACCCTTTATTGTGTAAAAAGTTGAAAATCAATAGCAGTATCTCTTAAGGGGTGGAATGACAAAACGGTTACCAGTCTAATAAGGAAGCATTTACAGTTCCAACAGGCAATATTCTTGAGAAATGGACTGGCAAAGCGATTGAAATCCACTGTACAAACCTCTACAGTTTTATATCATTTCGAAATGAACAACTGTCCCCTTGGGTCACTACCAATCATTGCTGCTGAGCTGAACAATCCCAAGTTTATGGTTTCCGACAAGCATTACGATTTTCTTGTACGCTTTAAGCTATATCAGCATTTCTCACGTCGAGTTTCTATATCTAGTACTTGTCGGCTCTACCAGTAAATAGACGATGCAGCAACTGCGGCACGACTCATTCAGACTTGACGGCATTAAGATATGAGAATCGATTATTAAACTAATGTGTTCGTCACCTCCTCGGGGTACATGGTGTCCGCAGAATGACACAAGACAAAGGTGTGTGTTAATACCTTAGAAGATAATGAAAGGCTTGAGGATATGGAAAGTTATTGATAGCACATGTAGATTTATAGAAGTTGATACAGAATTCACAGTAATTATAAGGTAAACATACAGGATAATTGATATAATGGCGACGTACGGTGGTATCAATAGCCTCATAAAACAATACTTATGTAATCCTGTATCTACATTCACATTATTGCACTTGGTATCAAACACATTGTCATGAAAATACATAATATAAAGACAGAATGCCTCACAACAAAACAGACCCGCCAGCAACTTTGTCGTCAGGGACGAAAGTGTTAAATTCCTTCCGTTTCTTAAATCAAACGTGATAATTTTATCAATAACGGTATATAAACAGCAGTAAGAATGCCTGACCTATTAAACCATGGGCCGATAACTCGACAGGTTGTGGGTTAAAGAAAAAAAAAATTGTCAAACGGCACAAATACCCATGTAACAATCAAAGATTCTTCCAAAGATATAGAATTTGGAATATACTGGTAAATCGCATACATATGGACAAAATATATCAATTTTGACGATAACTTCCACATTTATCAAGGGGATTTACCAGCAAGAATCATTCCTCTGAAGACTAACAATCATATCATAGGCTAATGTTCAAATTTATATTAATTTTAACTTTTTAAACAAATTTAAAAATAAAACAACCGAAAATATTCCAGAAAGTTGGAATGGAAATCATTAATTTTGAATAATGTGAATTAAGAATGCAAAGGGTCCTAACCCCAGGCGACCTAATGAACGGTCATTGTCATGAATAACAATGAATAATGATAACACACCCGTCTATGTAAACACGGACCAATTTTATGAGATTATACTTAAATTATGCAAAACCCTTAATTTATCTGGTATTTTGCGTTATACACCGGATTAATTTAATCAGTGTAAATGTTTGTTTAATGTACATAATAAAATATATGAATACATTGTTATTAATTAATGATTATTTCTAATTGTATTAAAAAGGTTAATGCGAATCAGTAGACACATAAGTAGCCCACTCAGTGAGCGACATTTCTGGTTCCATTCCTGAACAATAAAGTAATATCCTTTAATATAAAAAATTACTCTCTTAATGGCGTTTTACCTAATGAAACACTATAACCAGCAGATTTTTAATCTTCGGTAAATTAAATTTAAAATATATACATGCAGGGAAATGAAGACACTGCCGTACAGGGAGTGCAATATGGGCATCAGTTAGCTATTATGTCTAATGTTAGATTAATCATATTCTGTATCATGTCGACATAACCTAGGCAAAAATGTTCATCATCAAACTAGGTCAAAGTGTTGGTTCATGGAAACTCTTCAAAAAGTATATAATTAGATTCCCCAGTGATATTGCGTCATAAAGTTTCGGTCAATGAAATTGCTTATCTTTGCTTAGCCGCAACACAACTTTATCATCAACGAACTCATCCAAGAATCTAATGGACACTAAAGGACAGACAATGTTGTTGTTCTTGGTGTTTAACGTCCGCTTCCACCGAAGGTGATATCGCAGACAAGTCTTATTTTTCATTTTCATTATCTTAGCGCATGCGCAGGGGTCTTATCTGTGGGAGGAAACCTGAGTGCCCGGAGGAAACCCACGAGGTTGAGACGGATCCGGTTATATAGTCCCCTGGATAGTAATCTACAGTTTGCACCGTGGACCTCTTAATCGTAGGACTGGGTGGGTGTTACTCGTGATCCTGTAATTAATTTAGTATTGAAATGAGACTTCGCCATGCCCAAGACGCCGCGTAACTTTGCTAACGGGACCAGTGAGGCACCTGGAATGTGTTAAGTTCTTGAGTTCACATTTTGTTTTTGAGCACTCTATGTCACAATTTGTATCCGATTTTAGTGAAAATTGAAATATAGGTGTACCTCTCAAATATCGCAGTTCCTGTAGTCAACTGCATGTATTGTATCGTAACTCATGGGTTATGACACTTGATTGTACGAAAAATCACATGTTTAGCTTATGGACACTCTAGAGGTCACACTTTTTATCCGATTTTGATTAAACTTAACAAGTACATGTATGTTTATAGTATAACTCAAATATCTTGATTCCTTTCGATATCTGCGCTTATAGGATTGTAACTTTTAAATTGGTTAAATATATCACCGTTACGCACTAGTGATGGTTGAGTTCGAATCTCAGAGAAATCGGACGGAAACTGCTTGACAAAATGTCTGCTATTTGTATGAAAATAGTGTAAACGTATGTAATATACCAATGTTGTGGACCCTCTAAAAGTCACAGTTTTTATTCGATTTTAATGAAACTCAAAATGCATGTTATTTCCAAAGATATCGGCTCCTCTCGATATTCGCGCATAACGATATGGGCGTATTATGTGTGACAACTGCTGGTTAACGTACATACTCAAAGATAAAGTAATATAAATGAGGCTAATCTCACCAGGGTTCTTGCTCATGTCGGTGCCAATGTCGCATTGTACTTGGGTAAATCTTTAACTCAATCTCATCCAAAGTCTTCGACATTGTAAACACGAATTATTTGCCAATTTAAATCAACATTGATGTTGTATCTTATCTAATATTTAGGACAGAATGGGTTTCAGCGCAATTTGTAACCAAGGACTCTAAGAACGAGGTAAGACATAGTCCACAATTACTATCACTGTAGACTGTGATAACCAGGCGCCTTGTTAGTCGACCATAAATGATTTGAAAAGAAAAACGGAAATTAAATGATTGAATGTAAATCAGGTTATATACATTGGGATTACATTATTATATGTGTTGTGACCCATTTGTGTCAATTTCTAGGTTCCAAATATTAGCGATTTTGCTCATTTAATCTACAGAGAGCTCATCTGAAGCATAACAACCATACCCGCTTTCATTAGCCTATATAGCTCATTTATTGAGTTACATTAATAAATCGATTTTCCACAAAATTTAAAACGATATTTAATTATACTTTGGGGTGGGGGTGGGTGATGGGATTTATATAAAAACGCATAGGGAAATTGCGTCTTATATATCATAGATGGCTGTAATGTAGCGATTGCCGGTAAATTATATGTCTTAATCCGTATGAGTATGGAATAGGTCATCCCCGAGTTACGTCCATCACGGAACATTATTCGTCTCTCTTTACACATAACACTAAAATAGTAACAGTTATTACATCGCTAGCCACCGAGGAAAGAATTTCTACAAATCAGATTTACACCGACTCGATTCTACGTGAAACCACTGATGCGATTAAAGGTTGGTGGATGTGATGTCATTATGATTTAGCCAGTTAAAACCAGTGAGCTTACTAATAACATCTAGCATCAAAAACCATAGATTATAACTATAGAGAAATTGTCGTTATGGTCTCTTTCATAATAAGGCGGAATCACTCTCAAGCTTCGTTTTCCACTTCAAAGAACTCCCTATGAAAATTAAATGTGTCTGTGAAAGTCCGGGAAGTATCTACCATAAAAAAGGCGACCACTTCGATTGCTAGACCGAAATACGTTAAATGAATTCTATAAATGAAATTATAAAGAACCATTTCTATACATACTTATAAAGCTGGGGGATCTCAAAGGTAATCCACACAAACAAAATTATTTTATGGCGTCTGTGGGTTTGTCTGTTTTGAATGCAAATTAAAAAGAGACATCTTTTATTTTCCGATAAAAAAAATTCCAGCCAGAATAAGAATGGCTTATTCATGTTTGTGAACCATGTACTCGTTTGTTTTTATTGTTACCGACGTCGTTGTCGATTTTCTAAATTGTTATTTAGGCAATTGGCCTTGTTTTTCGAGACTGGGCATGGAGTTCAGCTCCTCTGTCGGTTTAAAGTTGAGAACATGAACTCGGTTTTGTAATTTTGTCCATTATCGTAAGCCCTCTTTAAATTTTCTACACTTTAGGATATCGGAATACACCCTTTTCCAGGGTCGTTTTAAATAAATACCGGTTTGGATGGGCTTTTTCGAAGCCCCCATCTGTCGCTATCACCGAATCGTCTTTGTGCAATTTCGTTACTTTGTTGTTGAGCTTTTTTTTTTATTTTATTGTTTTACATGTAGAAGCTGTTTCAGCTTGTAAACTGATTTAAACCTGAAATAGATGCAACGAAAGTTGAAATAAAGAAAATTTTCGTTAAGTGGAGTTATTTCCCTGGAAAAAGACCAATCTGTTCAGATTATAAAATGACTCAAGACTAAAATTTATGTAGTCTGTGTGTTCGAGATTATATGTTGCCGCCACATATTAGAGGACGGGTCCACTTTCGAAACGATATCACTATTGTGCAAGCAAAACTTTGCTACGTTAAGCACATTTGCTAGCCCGTAAAGTCCAGAATTGCAATTGAGTGACGCAGAATTCTGTTCCTTCATAGTTCTGCAGGATTTTGAGTAAAATCATGACGTAATTACAACAACAGATATGCATTACTATCATTGTTAGTTGAGATATTTCCAATGTAATTGGCGTGTGCGGTGTAGCCCAAATCTCTTATTTTACTCGATTGTCAATTGCGAATATTGAATCCCGGAATGTTCAATCGAGTATCCCTTCTGTCAAACGCCTTAAAAGGGGCTAAATTCCCATTTATAAGATGTTGATAATAATTTATTTTAATTGTCGGTTTTAGAAACTATTCATGTAGAAGTTCTTATTCCAATAATATACCCGTCCATAGGTCAAAATACTGATTCTACAAAAATGTGAAAAGATAAAATCAATCGGCCAGGAGCTGTATATAGTAGTGTGGGATGCTTAAATTATTTTCGAGTGCAATATGTTAAGAATATAATATATAATTTCGTGTGATTGCACGTTCTCGAGTGTATACGGCACAATTCTAAATGTCAATACAGTGATTTCATTTACTACTTTCTATATAAAAACGTAAGGTTTTGTTTCAACTAATAATAAACATCCTTTCCAGCAATTTGTTGGATTACCATGACAGGACATTGTTTCGAAATCCCAACGGCACCAAAAACATGTGAATGGAAAATAAATAATTGTGTTATTTTGTGAATTAAATCAAAATAACTTCCCAGACGTGGCAATCAATTGTATTTTGAACAACTTATATGTTCCTAAAGCGTTGCAGAATCAGACAGCCCTAATAACTACTTCCAAAAAGTAACATGTACCTAATTGGCACAATATTTTTTACGTTTTACATGTAATAAATACTAAAGGTGGGGGGGGGGGGGGGGTCGCTAAGTTCCGGGTTCTATCTCGGAGCGGGGGGTAATCCTTGCTCCTTGAGGGCTTCCGACATTATAATTGACTGTAAATGGTGCTCTTTAGAGTATATCTTGGTGTTTCTAGCTTAGTAAATATTTTATGTGCGACTATTTAAAAATTAAAAATTCATCAAAAACAAAGCAAATTCATGACCAAGGGGAGACTTCAGACTATGCAAGAACATTGACTATTTTCTGCACCGATGAAACTTCCACACTCCTTTCAGCTCATCCCTAATCATGGAGAGGAAAGATAGGATGTTATAACATGTTTGGAATTTCTACATTACTTGATTACTTTAATAATTAGAAATACATCAAATGATTATTATTTTACGCAGCTACAAATTGCAAAGTAATATTGTTTCAGGCTGAGCAAACACACAATTTATTGTCATTCCCTGAAAAAAGATATGGCGTTTAAACGTGTTGCAAATTTCCGTATTACATGGTATTTTGGTCGAGTATTTTACATCTATAAGAACGTTTCCGTATAATTGGAAATTCTAATTAACAACTTATTGTTAGAGGAGAAAGTGCTACAGCTTTGAAATGATTTTGTGTGAAGTAGGTGTCCTGAATACAAATCGGTTCACAGACAATCAAATATTTGGTTCTACAAATTTGGTCTTAGGGGATTTTTTTGTAAGCATCACGAGAGAAAAACAACCTTCTCAGATAAATATTATAGTAACAACCACATCTTAACGAGATAGTAGTTGGTTCTATATGGGGGATAACGCCATTCTTTTAAAGACATTTCACTTCTAAAACCAGTTTGTTTTGTAATATTAGTATAAATGAACTCAACTGCATCGGTTTCTTTTGCAATTTAATTGGGGCCACGTTCGAGATTAAATATTCCGCCTCTAAATGGACTATGAAAATAATTCAAAGTAATCAGATTTTCCGGAAAGAGTGGCAATATGCTACCCTTCATGGACCAGTAACTGCACTATTGGTATTCTCTACCTGAACCTCCCAGAAATCAAATTGTTTCCATAAAGATAGGTTCCCAGAAAAGTTTTTATCGGGTGGTCATTGCCTATAAAAGTATGACAATTTTGGTATATAGGAAAAGTATAGATATCCAATCTTACTAGAAAAATACACTGGATTCCCTGAAAAACACGCATGGAGCGTATACAGGACAAAAATGTAAGGGTTTCCCTTTTCGATAGCCCGACTATAAGGAATATCTGCGCGAGTCGAAGTTGCACGCGAACATTGAGCGCTTTGTGTACATGTTGAAGAGTTAGACGTACAACACTTTCTGGGATACAAATCACGGAAAAAGACGCGGGTAGTGGATAATCCAAGAATTTATTTGGGGTTCGATATTTGTAATAAATAATCAGCGATTACATACAACATCGTCTTGTGTATGCAATGAATTCTCCCCCGACTTCGCCGCTGTTGCTTTCGATACGGTGAAAGGTAAGTCGCGTGACACCAAAATGACCTCTTTTGATCGATTATTATACCAGGGTATTCCTTGGCAATTACAACGTTTTGAAACGGATGTGAAGCAAAATTAAGATTAATTAGTTTGAATATGTTTTTAGTCAAAATATATCATCAAATCACCCAGCTTGTATGCGGGAATGTATCTTTAATACCTAAAAATATGTCAATGTATGTTAATTTATTGTAAAGCAGTTGCAAGCGCTTTATTTTGACCCTTGAAGTTTTATATTACCATATTTCATCACTAAAAAACCATTCGCACCAAGTTATGAATTACTGATCAATAAAAACAATAAATGTACATTAATCACCCGGTATGTGGTCGATTCGAGATTCCTGAATTCTTAAAGCAACTAACACTTAAATGCGATGGTGTTACTAGCACTTCAAATATTTTAATAGTGTCATAATTCTGGTACTATAATAGTACTTAAAAAACCCTTTAAGATATATTTCACCAACAATCGAAGATTCTGGACACTAATCATTCGATTGCTTAATGTATTCAAACTATCAATAACATTATGTACCTTAAGAGAAGCTTTGCTGACAATCCCCACATTTTAAAAATGCCTTCCAATGTATAAACTGTGGGATTTAATTATAAATTTGGACTAAAAACTTATTGAAAAACAGATTTATACACCAAAAGTTTGCTTATAATTCCTCCAGGAACACTGTAATCTATATTAAGCTGTCTTGTTTGGCACGCGACTTGATTTAAGGAGGATCCATTTTTAGTTTGTATTTGTCGGTAGTCGCTGGCAATTTACCATGTAAATTGAAGCCACTGTCTTTCAATGTTCTCTCCCTCCCACTGCTAAAGACCCCTACGCGTAAGCGAATTATTGAAATAAAATTAAACCATATGTTAGTCCCGAAATAACCTAGTTTGTGTTGAGTGGACGTTAAACCCCATTTCTCTCTCTCAATGTTCCCTCAGCGTTCGCAAAACCCATAAGAAGCGTTCCTTACGTCACTGAAGTTAGTGACACGCACACATTTTTGTCCTGTGGCCGCCCCATGTGTGTTTTTCAGGGAATCTAGTATTGTAATAGTAAGAATGGGTGTCTCTACTTTATGTATATACATAAAATATGTCATGCGTTTATTGGAAATAATTACCCGATAAATACTTTTGTGGGAATATATAATTAAAGGGCCAATACCGATATCTTTTTGGGGAATAAAACTGCTTAATTTTGTGTTAAAATCCCTTATAATCCATTATCTAAGGCCGACCAACTAACCCGATATTTGTGATACGCTTGTAAATAACTTAAACCTGACAGTCTTCATCTGGAAATGGAGACCGTTGTATTATACAGTATCTGGATAAAACCAGACTTTTTTCTATAAAAATGATATGTAGGTGAAATTTACCTTTTGTTATCAGTACAGTACATGGGTCATTCACTGTATAGACCTCTCAAGAAACGAGAATCGATTATCAGGTCACCCAATCAAAAAATTGACCCGAAATCTTAAAAGGGTTACGTGTCCGGATAAGCAGTGTTCACGTTAACGTCAAAACGACTCAATATTTTGAGCTGAAACATTGAGCCAAGGTATATATACCATGCCTCTATATTTTGGTCCATAAATTTCATAAATGCTCGGACTTTAATTTTTGAGACTCTGTTCTTATCGGGATTGTCCCTTTAACGAAAGCAGCTAGTACATTCCACATTCGCTAGTGATATTGGGGCACTATGAACACTTAAGCTACCACAAGCACAATGGAGTTTGTCTGCAACAACCTGGAAAAAAAAACTCGGGCAGTGCGCCATAAAGGAACGGTTGCCCGGCCACCCACTTTCCGACATGGATTATTTTATATATACATCAACAAGTTTACAGGTGGACCTCGGTTTTCAACCCCTCCGAGAGGAAGCCAAGATGTTACATTCCGCGGAACTTTATTGGCCAACACCCGTGGAGAAGCCGGAACCCCACCATGGTTAGTGAACCAGTGCTATACAGACCGAGCCACCGTGGCTTCCGGCCTATCAGTATTCAATTACAAAGTGTACCGAGTATCAATTTTAAGAAAAAAAATAGGTCCTTTATTTAGAATTGAATCAAGAGACCTGGACACAAAGAGTTCTGAAATATTATCGAAAGTAGTCGACTTCCGCGAACGTGATGACATACATGATAGTTGAATGCCAAGCAGAATGTTGAATCAGACCGTTCTCTATCCGCAATGTATATCCTACATAATGGTCGCACAATCTTGGTATACATTTCTAGGATTAAAGTAAGTGTAGGAATACAGACAGATAGCATCTGTTACGATTTCGGCTTGCCACAATCGCTGGAAAAGTCTTTATTCAGTAGTTTAAATGTGCCGTGTATATAGATTTTATTTTGATATAGCGTCTCCTTAAAATATTATGTCAAGATATCATAGAGAACTAGACTTACATATGTTGGTCTAATCAACTTTTCGTGGCCTATGAATGATCAAATACATATCTTTACCCAAATATTGGCGTTAGTATTCAATAGACTGCCCTAATCAACTCTTCAGACATACACAATTTATGGCTTGTACATCCGTGAACTGGGTTGCGATACATGAAGTTTTAAAGAGACTCATCTAACTTAGTGAGCCAGGTTTCTTTATTTGTGGATGTGAACAACGATAATCCACCAGGATATAGACTTACGAAACACAATGGCTACAATGATAAAAGATATGTAAAGTGAGCCCTGGGGAATGGCGCACTGGCTGCAAAATATCAATTTCACCAGCTAATGCAAAATACATCTCATGCATTTGGGCAAAATAGGGCAAGGATAAAAGAATGAAATATATCACGACACAATATTAATTATATATTTATTTCTTTCGTTTTTTGTAGGCTCGGGATAACATGCTAAACTTTAACCTCCCAAAGTCTGAAATTTAGTCTGTTCGAACCAGAGAGAGACGTGTGCCGCTGCACTATCATTTCGGAATTTTATTACTTCCGGCCCACGGAGATACTCGTACATCGTCCAGTAAACAGCTGGTATATCGATATTAGTGTTGGTATAATAAGCCGAATTCAAGTTTAATAAAATCATACTGTTGACTCAGAAGAAGTATTTGTAAAGATGATCGAGTCTCTTTAAAACAGAACAAACACTGACCATTCCTAATGAGGTTGATATGACTGATTTGGGTAGACGGACCGGAAAGGAGAAGGTAATTATGTTATGCTTTTATTCATTGGCTCAAAGATCATGCATAAGATAAACTATGATTTCCTCGCTTCTATCCATATGTATTGTTATTATCATCCGTCGCAGACGGACAACTTGAATTTAAATAGCTTAAGCTCCATATGATACTTGCTATTATGTTGCCAAGTTCGTACAGACGTTTAAATAGTCATGCAGTCACATATTACTGGTGGATTAGTAGTGATAAATTGATTGTCGGCATTGATTTTAGGATCGCGAGATGAACTAATTGGACATCTTACTTACAAAAATAAAACTGTTTCGGATAAGTGTTTGATGGTTAGCATTTATTGATCACGGAACTGATATTTTTCAATAATTGGACATTTATAATCAAATGTTAGTATTTTTGTTCGATCGATTAAGTTTTTATGACAGTTTCTAACAAGATAAAAGCATTTAAACAAATTGGGTTTAAAAAATGGAAACGAGTAAAAATAACTAATGTTATCTTTTATCGAGATTGTGGACAATTTTGATTCAATTATTAATAATGCACATCATACTATTTTGTTTTTTGACGATTTTGTAGTTTTCAGAAAGAATTATTAAATATGATTCATTTACAATAGATAGTCTCTTTCGGTCTTGACTACTAGATGAATAACTGTCTAACATTTTAAACTATATATTATTCATATATAATACGCGTATGATAACATTGTCTTTAGCCACCTTCGTACAAAGCAATCATACTAAGCAACTCCTAATTGAACAGACCCAAATTATGAAATGAAATGAGGTTAAACGTCCTACTGCTCTGCTCCGGCTGGCCAAACTGTTACTAAGAGGGGATCATTGCCACTATGGTCTACACTTATTTCGAATTCCGACTGTTAAAGTCTTCGTTTACTATATTCCTGAAGCAATGGGCTGAGAAATCCCTCTCTGGCCATTGCTCGAATAGCGTCTGTTTCTTGAACTTATGCGGGAGTGTGTCTATTCTTTCCGTTCAATGAAAGCTGTCACTTAAGTACAGCAACATGACAGTCCTTCGTTTAATCTGGGTCTTCTCTAAAACTCTGGACAGTGATTTAAGGTATTAAAAACGGCGAAAGTATGTTCGTTTCCAAACAGTATTGTTTACATTTCATTCGACTTGATAGCCTCGTTTGTCACGCAATTAGTGTTACTGCAGTATTCTGCTATGCTCGGGTTAATTAGGCATAATAAAATCGTGAGCCATGACGTAACTGTATGTAAACATAGTTGGTCCAATATTGGCGCTCATTTTAATTGTAAAGCTTTTGTAGGACAGCTAGTGATTGGTTGGTAGTCGGACTACTGACCAATCAAAATTTAAAACAACAATATCCACTCATAATAGTAGTGGGATTACCTCTAATCAAACGAAACGCTGCGCGGAGTATGTCGTTTACGTGCACGTTAATTAGTACACGAGCCACTGGTGTTTCGTACCAGACGAACGACTTATGTGCTGTCTTTTACCAGGGCCTACGCCATGCACCACTGACAAGAAGGAGGAACCACGTCGGAAAAATTCGATGAAATTTCTCCGCCAACACCGTACCTACAGGTTAGAGAGCCAACGTCTTTCTCACTAGGCCACAGCGGCTCCAGACAAAAGAGCGGACTTTTGAACACTATGATGCTAGCAATTGAGTCTGTAAATTCTTGTTTTAATAGTATTTTGTATAATGTCTTCTCCAGTTTTACGTGCACGTAAAAGATTTACCGTCCGTTAGAATTCGATACAAGAGTAGGCCTCTGTGCTGCTTTATCGCGTACGTCAGTTTTCGATAGCCCAGTCCATACAGCACAGAAGGACGTTAAACCCCATTTCATTTCTCCGGTTTCTGTTTTCATTTATGTATCAATAAGTTAGAACTCGTGATTTTCACAAATGTCACATGATCAAGTCACAATAAACTGTTACAGCAGTGTGACAAACACTTAACAGTTCCTGCTTACTTATTGTGTTCGCCGTGTTAAAATCTTAACGGTATCGATAGTGAGTAATTTAATACGACATAAGATACTCTTTCCCTTTTTTTTTGCTTCTGTTATATTGATTTGTAACCTTTACTGTGGACTGATAATTGCTTCCATTACGTAATCGTGATGCACAATTTTATTGGCGCAAAATAGCCCTCATGGCTCTCGACTCATCATGATGCACAGCAAATTAATTTGCGAAATCTTCTACAAGACAGCATGGCACTAGATCAACTACTCCATTTCCTGTGTCTACGCACTTCATTTCGACACGACAGCTGATGAGGAGTTTGTCAAATAAAGATGCCTGCTGTTATTTAAATCCACGTCACACATCGACATAAGATGGCCAATATGAGCAAAGAATGCAAACTTGAAATACAGCAAGGACTTTAAATTGAACAATTCAAGTACATACGTTTAGCGGTAAGCTAACAGAAAAGCTTGGTTACTAGCAAGAAATGCTGAGAATTACAGCTCCAATAAACAAACTTAATAAAACATGGGTAGATTTTAGTTAAAAGAGTAACTGCAAACGATTCTAATCGGTCGATTTAATCTTCACCTAATGGTGCCATGCCATTAGTACCCGTGAGATACTGCTCGCCTTTTAAAAAGTTCTTCACCATTCCACAAAATGTATATTTACTAACCAGGTCAATTCGGAAAAATCGAAGTACAGTCAAACACCTTAGAGATCTTTAAAGCAATAATTTGACATTCACACATAACTCAAACCTAAACAAAAATCGAACAATAACTGCTACTGCATGTTTCTAAAATTCTCTAGTTGATCACTGAAACTTCAACGGTTCACAGCCAACCTACCTACACAATCACTGGCCAGAATAATTGTACGGTGCATCGTATATATGCCAACTTTAATGGCCATTTTAAATCAGCCCACAACCCAGGGCAACCTTGGAATGTAGCATTACTACTACTCATATTGGTTATTTATGGCGATCTGGAAAAGATTGCTTACGCTACACAATATTAAAGTAGCTAAGTCTCTTACGCAGCTTCTTCCAAAATCTTTAACATTGAAAACACGAATTATTTGTCAATTTAAATTAACATTGATGCCGTGATCTTCCGGAAAAAGATGGGCTTCTGATATCCAATATTTATGACAAAATAAATATTTTAACATTGGTACACGATACACGAATCGTGTACCATAATGCGTTTTAGGCCCCAGTTCTAGCAAGAGACTCGAGGAACGAGGCTAGAAACATTGCACCAAATCAAACGGCGTATGTAGACTGGAATAACCAGACGCTAGAAATCTGCATTCGATTGTGACTGTTGGCTTATTTTGCCGAACATAACTGATTTGAAATTAGAATAAAAACAGAAACCATTGAATGTAAATCAGTTTGTGACAATTTCTAGGTCTCAAATGTTAGCGATTTAGCTCCTTTAAGTTAACAATGAGATATAAGTCAGCAGTACAATCAAGCTAGTTTAGTTGGTAAATAAACACACAAGAAAATAACGCCTTTACTCATAAAAGCCCAGACTAAATCAAGTACACAGTACACTGACTGTCGTTGCACAAGGGCCCCCACTCTCAAGGCAATATCGAATCGCACATAATATGAATGTACAAATACCTGTCTCTATGGTTTTTATTGTTATTACGGCGGTGACATACTACGTGGCGAGGAAAGGAGGTTTGGTTTGAATTTCAGAATATAACGGTACTCTAAATAGGCACAGCCAACGTCATAAAACCTAATTAAAGCCATCACTTGGGTTGCCAATCAACCGCTTCAAATTTCAATGCAGTCCATTTCTTTAGGATTATTTCATCGCATCGGGGTCTCTAGCGATCCTTCGCGGGATTGAAGCCACACCACCTAACTCAACGACAGACCCTATAAACCGCACGCGATAGTCCACTCAAAGACGGATAAGTCGTGTTTCAAAAATGGCGCAGCTACTCAACCCCCATAACTTAAGGCGATAATTTCATATTTTTACAGAAAGTCAAAGCATACTCATTTCTATGTCTTTTGCTCAATAGGTTGTCAACTTACTATTATACATCATAGGCATTATACCCCACAATAATAATTCATTGACACAGGAAATAATAACACAATTACCTCCCTTGTTTTTCCATTCACCCCATGGTATAGCTATCTTCAAACATTTGAAGTTGTAAATGATATATTTGCCAAATTCTCAATTGGCAATAGTGAATTATTGGATTAATAGGATGTTATTTAACAATGTAGGATTGTTTATAGATACCATCTTTTTTTAAGGCTTTATTTCAATACATCTTAAAAATATGAAATTACAACTTTAACATTGTGAAAGTCAACGCTTGAAGTAGCTGAAATAAAATAAAATGGCTAGCTACTTATGGTATATTACCGTGTCTAAGATGTTTTGTCTAAGATATTTCTTGTGACCAATATGTACCCGAGATAGATATGTTGTCAATATATAAACCATGAATACTGAAACTGTAGAGATAGCTTTTTTAGTTACAAAAACATATAACCTTTAAGCCGTATTACCTTAATGTGTTATAGTAACGGTTACACGAGACACCCATTTATGCAAGCTTTGTTTGCTCAATAGGATTTATGAATATTTATAGATTTTGCCATCCAGATCAATTTGGCTTCAAGTTCAGTTATTCCAAATTATCTTCGATTCTGAATAGATGGTTTGCTTTATGTATGCCATGTCGAATTAAACTGGTGGTGCTCTTCCCATGAATTTGCTCGATGTTTGACTTTTAATTCAAACTGAATTGGGAATAAGTATTATATTCATAGCTTAGAAAACGTCATAACCAATCAAATTATCACTCCTCTTGTAACCTGCAAATAGTCGTGTTTTATAAATTTAGTTAAAAAATTACATACAGCCTTTTTTTCTGTTGATAAAACTATGTATTAAAATGTATCCCAACGTTTTTCTTTTCGATATTTGAATACTTGTAAATTTGATATACCACTTACAGCCCTGTGGATGGCTGAATACGTGGGACCATGAAGACAACGGTGAATTTAATTTCAAAGTGGGAGATTCGAGTTGCTTTTGTCAATCGAATTAAAAGTATAATAATAATATGTTAGTTTTGTTTCGTGCATTCATGTGGTCACTCCATGAGAAGACCATGTATGGAAACCCAGTTATCGAACTGTGACGTAAGCATATAAGTACCCGTGACCTTCCAAGAGAATGAGAGAGAAATGGGGTTGAACGTCCACTCAACACAAACTAGGTCATTTCGGGACTAACACATGGTTTAATTTTATTTCAATAATTCGCTTGCGCGTAGGGGTCTTTAGCAGTGGGAGGAAACCGGAGTGCCCGGAGGAAACCCACGAGGTTGAGAAGGCGCCCCTATCTCCATGCCACATACGCTCACACCAGGGCTCGAAACCACAGCCGCAAGCCAGAGGTGACCGGCCAGCTAGAGGTTGAAGCGCGGCACTCTAGACCACTAGGCCATCCCCCCCCCCCATTAGAATGAACAAAGATCTCTTATCTCTACAATATTGGAGAAATATGCAAACAGATAGGTTCACTGTGAAGACAGACTTGGAAGTTGTTTGATCGAGGACACTAACCTTGCGATTACGGTTGATTCCGATTATCACCTGTCGATTTAACGCGACAGAAACGCTTTATTTCGACATATTCGAGTGGGACACAAACGTAAAACGCAATCTGATATCATATGAATAATGAAACGAATCCCACCATCTTGAACACCAACCAGCGACAGCAAAGCGAAAGGTTCTATATACAGTCAAGGGTACGAAAATACATAAAATTAAACGGGGGCAGCAAACGCTCGAGTCGGATTTATAAAATGGTTTCATACATCATTTCAATCTCATTTTATTAGTAGAAAATAGAATAGAAGAAAAATAATCTTAGCTGGAAGCCAAATCTGACATTTAAATACTCCAATTGCACAATATCTTCAGTCTAAAATAAATCCAAGATAAAACGCGATTATTTTGCTTTAGCGGGTATGGTCCACAGATCCATTTTGAGTAGGACATAGCTGCAAGAACACATCTACATTTATCAACGTATCGTCCATTTTATATTATTATGATTGATGGCAGTGATAAACTATAGATTGTGTTGTGGAAATATTTTTGCAGAATAAGTAACAATATGGCGGCCATTGAGCGTTATAAAATTCATAAGAACAAAACCATCTCGAAGACAGAATTGTTCATGTTTTAGTAGGCTTTTAAAAAATCCCTAACCATAAATGTCCCCAACACTACAGGATGAAATGGGAAATCAAAGAACCTATCGAGATCAAAAAAGATACGATAATGATCAATGTTTAATTTCAGTATTTTTTATCGCGATTTTATTACGTTTATGATCTATGTTATATGAGTTTTTTTTGCGGGAATGGTTTAATTCGATCTCGTTCTGTTGCACATCTATGTTATATAAGTTTTTTTGCGGGAATGGTTTAATTCGATCTCGTTCAGTTGCACATAATATAATGTTCTAAAAACTAAGCAAAATGTCAAATAAGTATGCGATACCATTATCAAGTTTGATAATCATCATCACATCAGAATCTTAAAGCCCAGACAAGTTTTATTTGAACATATCAAGATAAACATTGTAAGAGAATTGTGCAGGGTATTTGAAGAACCTAATTCAAGAGACACGCCTCGGGTCACAACTCCCGTGTACAAATATGTCGAAGTAGAAAGATAGTCAGTCGTCAATACCGACTCGTTACGTGATCAACTTGTAAGGCGAAAACGACATTTGAAAGAATGTCATTGAATCCTCTTCTGATACTCAGCTTGTGAGATATATTTCCTAAATGGCGAAATAAGGGATTATTGTATCCAGTAATCAATTGAAATAAATTGTTTGTTTGCCGACGCTGGTATGAAAAGACTCTTCATTAATCTACCAAAAAAAAAAATAAATAAATAAATAGTTGCAATAAAATTTTCAACCCCCTCTTCCATTTTTGCCTTATGATACAGGATATAAATATACCTCTAATTAATGAGCGACTATTCCTGTAAAGTACATAGACGGCACATGTATGTGATATCACCCTAGCTAGTTGGAAACAGACGTCAGACCCAAAATAAGAAAACCCAAATCGCACATTTGTAAAATCAAATACTTTTGGATGACTTTGGCCTCTGCAGTGTCCACAAGATTTTTCAAAGATATCAAGGGAGATAACTTTGACAGTAATTATCGGAAATCGCTGAAATAGAATTCTTCATCTCATGACCTTAAACACTGTGTGTAAATTTGAAATCAATCGAATATTAACTTTAGCCTCCAGAGCACTCAAAAGATTTTTTGAAGTGATCAAGGGTCATAACAGTCATTATCGGAAAGAGCTGAAAATCAATAGGCTTCGTCTTGTTATGACCCTAAATACTGTGTATAAATTTAAAGCCAATCTGGTATTAACTTTAGCCCCGAGAGCGTCCACAACCAATTTTGGATGCGGGCGTACGTATTAAAAGTCGCAGTAATAATCACCATTTAATAAAAATGTTTATCTGGCAGTAACTCGTTTGGAAAACAACAGCACCGTACCGAACAGTTACTTTAGTCTGTTTCAAAATCATAATTTGTTGGATGAGACTTAGACCAAAGACCAACTAAAGACCGTGGCTGACACACTGGCCAAAACCAAGAAACGGGTGATAAATATGCAGAAGAAAATATTGGTTATATTAAGTCATGTCTGTACAAGGGCGCATTTCATAACGAAGAGTCTAATATTAGTCCATTGTCTCGTCGTAAGTCACTTTGACTTTATGTCAACAAAATGCGTTAAAGATCTGATTAGCAGACACACTGGCCTCGAGACCTATGGACGTCCACCAACACATGATGCATTCAGTCGGTCAGGATCATCAAATGAATTTCTGATAAACGCAAACGTTCAATGATTTTTTATGCAGCTAAGAGTAAAACTGAGAGCAGACCGGGATATAAAATGTTCTCATAAACGCAGTATCTCAAAAGTCTATGAAAACTTCAGAAACGAACTGAGATATTTGGTATTGAAATCGGCTCATTTGCTGCAGGTTTTGCTGTATATTCCATCGTCCACATGAACTTCGACAAATTATTATTAAAACATGCACGTGTTAAACAAATAATCAAGTAATTATTCACAACGGAAGAAGTGTAAAGAAAGAACATGAATTGTCGGGTATGGATCAGACATATTCTTCTGAACTCGTATGCCATCCCACGATATCTGGTTAGACAGAGTGGTTGAAGGCCGGATTATCAGAATAGCAGAAAATAACGAGATTGGATGTATTTCGCTCATATCTATTTAATATATTCTCTAGACATACAATATAGGTAGGAAATTTTGTTCATAGTGCAAAGGCTACTAGGTCTTTATTCCAATCTAAAATTAAATGTCTGTTTGTAAAAACATTTAATATCCGGAGTAGCATTTTAATACAGTGTTTTAGAAACTAGTGCAAGCAGAAACATACACGTGTTAGCACCGAAGAGAAGATGTTCCTGGCTAATTTCGGGCCATTATTTATGTTTGCGTTTAATACTCAGCTATATTTAACCTTGTTATACAGGGTGTAGCGTTTCCTCGCTTTTTTAATTAGTGTAATGACTAACAGAACCCGTTCTACCTTAGAAAACTAACCTGTTCTTAATCTCCAATGAGATCCTAAATAAATCTTTAAACGAAATAAGTAATGCCGTTACTTTGAAAGTTACAGTTCATCCGAGGCGGTCCACAGTTGGCGGTCGTCTTTGGTGTTTAAATGCATTATATATTAATGTACTGACGAAAGCCAACATCGGTTTGTCGCTTTCAGTATTACCAAGCTAACTTGTATAATGGACACCCCGAAATTAAACATGGCTACAATGCTCCGTTCTTCGTTTCCTGAAAGAAAGATCCAACCAAGATGTCTCATCTGCAGTATCCGGTAGTGAAACGTGGTAAATAATGTCAATTATGTTAATTTTCCGCTTATAGTGAGAAGGCAGATCTTAGCCCCTTTCGCGTTCATCACTTCCGGTTTCTGTTAGCAACGGACACAAATGGGTCACAACGCATAAAATAATTTGATATATATCTAAATAAACTGATTTACATTTAATCGTTTCTATTTCCAAATTGAATTGAAGTCTATAGCGTCTGGTTATTTGAGTCTACTCCGTTAGCTCCGTTAGTATGCTCTTCACGGGATATGTTTAGCCTCGTTCATTGAGTTGCTTATTACATATTAAGATTTTCAGTTTATTTTAAATGTTGGATATAAGAAGCCCAACCTTCCACGGTATGATGAAATCAGTGTCAATTTCAATTCACTAATAGTTGTATTTGAAATGTCGAAGACTGTGGAGTATATTTTGTTAAAGACTTGACTCCTTTTAACATCATTGTATCACGCCCAAGACTTGATTTTCCTTTAAAGTATACTCATAGCGATTCGGGGTTTATTTTGATTGGGGGCTTAGAGAAAGAAGCAACAGCTTACATGGTTGCTCCACTTGAATAAATAGACTTAAATTTTGATGAGATGTTAAACCCCCATTCTGAAGTCAACTGAATAAGACCAACCTAGTTACGAAGAGGTTATTGAACTACACTTTGCTATTGAAGAACTTTAACATTACTCAAATTCTCGTTAAGGTAATAATGAATTTATAGGATTTGAAAAAAGCATTTTAATATGTGCACGTTGTTAGCATTCAGGTATACCAAAGTCATTTTACTAATTAAGTGGATGGAACCTACCTTAAACAAAGTCAATGAGTTTGTAATGAGCTTTTGTGGGTGATGGTACATTTTTGATAAATTCGGACCCAGAAATCGTAATATATCTGGCCCAATGCTTATAACAAAAGAGAGAAAGATAGGTTGCCAGGCAACGAAACATACGCCCACAGCAGCTAAATCGTTCGGGCAGTCAACAAGGGTTGGCGCATATTTTTACTTTTTTCGATAATGAAACATTTGTAATACTCTAAAAACTGATTAAGAGTAACAACTCATTATGTAATTATCAGAAAATCATTAGAATTTGATTGCTTTTTATAAAGTTTTACCCCACGCTAACAATTGAATTAGTATATATACATGAAACATTTAAAATCATGGATTTAGCTGTTCAGTTATCAAAATTCATTGAAAATCAATATACTTGTTCGTTTCAACACCTTAAACTCTGTGTATCAATCTGAAGTCAATCAGATGATAAGTTTGGCCTTTAAAGCGTCCACAAGATTTTTTGAAGTGATCAAGGGCCATAACTCTGGCACTAATTATCGGAAATCGTTGAAAATCAATAGGCTTCTTCGTCTCATGACCTTAAACACTGTGTATAAATTTAAAGCCAATCGGTTATTAACTTTGGCCTCTATAGCGTCCACAAGATTTTTTGAAGTGATCAAGGACCATAACTCTGGCACTAATTATCGGAAATCGCTGAAAATCAATAGGATTCTTCGTCTCATGACCTTAAACACTGTGTATAAATTTAAAGCCAATCGGATATTAACTTTGGCCTCTATAGCATCCACAAGATTTTTTGAAGTGATCAAGGGCCATAACTCTGGCACTAATTATCGGAAATCGATGAAAATCAATAGGCTTCTTCTTCTCATGACCTTAAACACTGTGTATAAATTTAAAGCCAATCGGATATTAACTTTGGCCTCTAGAGCGACCACAAGATTTTTTGAAGTGATCAAGGGCCATAACTCTGGCACTAATTATCGGAAATCGATGAAAATCAATAGGGTTCTTCTTCTCATGACCTTAAACACTGTGTATAAATTTAAAGCCAATCGGATATTAACTTTGGCCTCTAGAGCGTCCACAAGATTTTTTGAAGTGATCAAGGGCCATAACTCTGGTAGTTATTATCGGAAATCGCTGAAAAACAATAGGCTTCTTCGTCTCATGACCTTAAACACTGTGTATAAATTTAAAGTCAATCGGATATTAACTTTAGCCTCTAGAGCGTCCACAAGCAATTGTGGACGCCGGACCGACGGACGGACGGACGGGGGCGACGACAATATACGACCACATTTCAATGTGGGCGTATAAAAATGGGTTTAAACGACCACTCGACACAAACTAGGTCATTTCGGGACTAACATATGGTTTAAATTTATTTCAATAATTCGCTTGTGTGTAGGTGTCTTTAGCAGTGGGAGGAAACCGTGGGACCCGGAGAAAAACCCACGAGGTCGGACAGGTGACCCTACTCCTCGTCACGTACGAACCAGGATTCGAAACCACAACAGGCTTTATGATACAACACGCACGTGCTAACCATTCGACCATCCAACCCCCCTACTTATAACAAACCTTGTCTTTGATTTTCAGAAAAGTGTTACAGTTGCCATTAAAAAGCAATTGTTTTATTTTCGTAGCTTGCGTTATTTCTACCCTAATCGACTTAAAATTATTACCTAGAAACCAGAAATGGAAAAACGATGCTACACCGACTGCAACTATGATAAATCCAATAACTCAACTCAACCGCCGGGGATTTATTTAACGTCCATGTTATAACGCAATAATATAATTAAAGTAGAAGCTTGGAACACATATATATTGACAGAATTCATCAAACATCTGATCAAGATCCATTTTAACAAATTGATTTGGAGAAAAACCGTCATCAGAAATGAATAATCAACCCAAAGAAGAGTATATACTGCTGTGATAGCAATATTTCAGTTTATTCAGACGCCATCTTGTTACTTCAACTGTAAGGTAATCCCCTGAATAAATATTGATGTAATGCGTACATCGGGGCCTAATCCATTCTGATGTGTTTGTAGGAATTACAGAGGTTGCGTGATGCACCGCATGGAATGAGTGCAAATTGCAAATGATATTGCCTTTCAGAACATCAAATATAATCCTAAGAATAATTGCAGTCAGAAAACGTATCGACTGAAGCAGCCTTTTTTGCTATTGGTAAAATAACTTTGGTTACAGATTGGATGTGTACTTATAAGCATTGGTTTACTGGCTAAACCAAAATGACAATGTCTTTTTATTGCTTTGGGTAAAATGACCTTGGTTACAGACTGGATGCGGACTTGAAAGCCTTGGTTTACTGGCCAAACCAAAAGGACAATCTTTAATGAAATCAGCCATTCAACAATTGAAAAGTTGGTAAATGATACTCCCGATTATGCCAGAATCAATTCAAAAAATATTGAATATTACCAAGGCACAGCAAAGCTTGACCTTTCGAAGTTCTGTCCTTCCATCCCTCAAAATCAAAATTTGGTGTGCAAGGACAGCAGGCTGTGAAGAAGGTAGTTGCGAAAGAGAATGGTGTAGTGTTTGGCACTAAAATTGTTTCATTAACATAATTCGCTTGCGCGTATTGGTCTTGGGTGGGGTAAATATATCCGTTGTACATGTATTGTCCACCTATAGTTAGATACCTTACTATTCTTCTACCCAGTAAGTCCGGGTTTTGAAACCATGACTTCGGTCAGTTGTAACGGATGATGTCTACGTGGCCAAGTAATATTTTTTTTCAATGGAGATGTCACTTGAGGCTAACACATTTTCAAACAGATCTCTATGTTGGTAGAGAATCACCAACCATGGAGGCGATAACCGTGATGTGGCTTTATGTATGGACTTTTGTGTTGATTAGCAAGATTATATTTGTGGGTAGTCTTAAGGTCATAGTGATATAGACATTTAATTGTTTATTTATCTCTTATTAAAAGACAGAAAGCCCATCTTCGTTTGTGGATGGTGGGTTGAAGTACCCTTAAGAGATTCTATTTTATTTATCAGTCCGGCGCTCATCGTTATAGAAAATCATTTTGGGTTATTAAATGGTGGCTATGAAACGCTTATTAATGTACAATTCTTGGTATTTAATAAAGAGAAGAACAGTGATGCCTATCTAAAACTATTATATTATGAGATATCATTTTAGATATACCCATTCCATATATATTCTTAGATTGATTATGGAGACACTTTGTCTGGATCTAACAATTCTTTTGGGATTTGCAACGATTTCATTATATTAATATCAATGTGTTGTATGTTATTTTAAAAAGACATCATTGTCAAATTGACCAATGTTTCACCAGAGTGACAAGAAAATGATAAAGTTAATAGCTACAATTTGAAATTGATATCATGATACAATAAATAGGTAGATTTGCAAATGACATCTATGGTGGTAAAAGCTTTTCATCACTTAGTCTGGACTATTTTCATTGATTTTTGTCTTTAGATTTCAACTTTTTAAATGTCAATTTTGGCCTGACAGCAACCGAAAAACAGGTTGCATTGTGTCTTCTAGGTCATCTTTGAACGTAGGTCTCATTACACGTGTCGTTCAGGGACTTGACCAACTTAATTGAAAAGGTAATGCACAAATATAAGAACTCGGCCATATAAGATGAAATCAAATTTAGGTAAGCCTGAGAGAAAATTTTGTTTCATCTTACATGGCCCAGTTTCTAAATTTGTGTGTTACCCTTTCAATGAAGTCGGTTAATAGACGGCGCGTATTTTTGAACAGCGTGTTGTGATACTCATTCATACTGGTTCTAGCGAGGTAAGCAAGGTCTTATTTTCTCACTAACAGTAAGTGCAGGGGGACTGCATACACAATTTGCACAAAAACAAATATGCGGGCAAGACATCATACTCAGAAACCACAAACAAACAATTCAAAAAGAGTGGATGGATCCGGGGGCTAGCCGTAAGCGTCCACTGCGCTGTACAGCCCCGGGCCTGTGGTGACATAGACTTCAACTACATTGGCCAGGCGTTCACAAGACTAACATGCGACCGTTTAGCAGTAAAAGGTTGCACAGTAAAATTGACAGAGAAGCCAAACTTTTTCGACAAGGATTCAATATCACGGTCCCTGAACGTACAGATTGAGTGCAATAAGACCTACGTTCAGAGCTGAATTAGGTATCTTTAGAATGGAAATGACCACAGACACTTTCTGAATAGTTTTTGTGTGCCGAAAATAAATAAAACTATTTGTTCGCTGGGAATGGTTGTGGGCCACCAGAAATATAATTCGTTTATGGGCTCTATTTCAACATGGGGTAAATGTAAGCAGTAAAGACCGTAATATGTCATTATGTGTCTGTTTTCTGACTTGCAAACAACTACAATGCCTCTACATTATGAATATTATAACCAGCAATATGCTTGAAACGAAATATGTACTGTCTGGGCGGTTGATAAAGTCAAGAGGTGTCCCTGGGCCTACTCAATATTCAAGGTATTACATAGACGTTTTTATCTGTAAGGGATTGAATTTAGATTTGAACATTAGTAAGGTTTCAAAATCGATTATGGTTCCAATAACGAGATGAACTATGACATATATCAAAAGATAAGAGAAGAACTTTGACAGTGTCATTTCCCTCGATATTGTTATATTTATATAAAAATGTGTGGTATATATTTCATGCAAGATATTAAATTCTCCATATTGAAATCCATATAATCTTTAGACCTTTTTATCTTATGATTAAATATCGGAATGGTTATTTACTGGTAGTCTTCGGTGGGTATTATGTAAAAAAAAAAACAATTAAGGCTAGGCACCAAGATATAATTGAAATTTACAGGTTTATAATTCTAAATCATAAAGTTATTTCAGGCGCCTTGTGCTTCTAAAAGTACGAGTTATGTCACTACAATCTCGGGCTTCTATAGCGCAATAATTCTAGGCCTATCTAAAACCGAAGTCGCCACAAGGCTGACAATATCCCGCAACGGAAGTACTCCAGAACAGATTAATCAATCTGAACAACATTGGAGCTTATAAGACAAATGATTGGGATTAGTACTGGACGAGTAATGGATTGGTAGGACATGATCTATCAAGCCGCCACTGCTATAATTCATAACCAATTAGGAGACAAGAACACGGTGATGTCTGTGTCAGCCTTCCTTGCACTTAAATGGGTGTTTGCTAAAAGCAGCATGTGAAATACATATATGTGGGTTTCACAAATCGGCAGTGTGGAGGGGAGTGAAATAATGTAATCTGGAAAGAATACACATGCCATACATTGAACGACAGATAAGCCTTTTTACAACTAATATTGGATAGCACGTAATAAATAAAACCCACCACGGTAACTAAGTCGTCTGAACAGGTCATAAAGGTTTTCGCATATTTATTGCTTAGCTGGTAATGGAAATTGTTCATCATCGCATGAACAAAACATGGTGCATGCATTTAAAATCAATCTGATGATACCTTTAATCACTAGGGCTTCCATAAGCAGCTGTGGACGCTACCACATTTTAATCTCGTAATAATAATAAATAAAATAATAATAATAAAATTCAATTTGGTTGTCATATTAACCTCTGGAGAGTCCAAAAGATATTTCGATTTGATCTGACAAGTATTATCGCCCACACATTTTCAATGTTATAAAGGGACATAACTATACTTGTAATTATCGACAATTGTTGAATATCAATACACTCTAGGGCGTCCATTAGCAATTGTGGATGACGGACATGTGTGACAACATACGAAGACATTTCAACGTAGGCCTATAAAAGTAGATGTATTAGAATATATTTTCTGGATATGGACAGCAAATAATTGGAATTATATGCCGGGAAGAACCCAGCTTTTCCCTGACTACATACTAATGCAATAAAAAAGAATGTCTGGCTTTCGGAATTTAAATCAACCAGGTATATATAGTGATCTCCCAATAGTTACAACGTAATATTTCTGGAATGGTGTGATACTGGTGTCATGAACTTCGTATATAGAGGGAATTAATTGTAGATTTAGTCGAGTGGGGTATCCACCAATAGGCCGTAAAACCTACCTTAATTATGGACTATTATTGCTTTGGTATTGGTTAGTTCCTCGTCTCTAATCTCTCTTTCATTAGTTTATCCGATGTCCTTAATTCCTTCAAGTTACTACTCGATTAATTTGGCTTGTCTTGGTTACCCCAGCCCAATTGGCGTCAACTGGCGACGATATTGTCAGCAAGCCGGCAGCGAGTTTAAGTCTTTTGAGGCTTGTTTTTATCAAAATTATTAGGTCGTTCCTTTAAATAGTTAAATACTAGATTTTTCTCTGGTTAAACGCAAATGGAGGTCGATGTTGAGGATGTTTACAACTGGCATTCGTTGCACTTCGGTTGATCAAATCCTGAAAAAAATAAACGAGAATTAATGAGCACGCTGAAACTATACGATCGATGCAATTAGTAATCATTTAGCAGGGAAAAAAATCGACGAATGTATAAATACAATTCTCTTCCATCACATCAAACGGGCGAAAACATTTACATGCATGAATCATGCAGTGTTTGATAGTTTGATTGTGTCCTTTTGAAGAAAAGGTGTCATTATTTTGAACACAATGAAGTGTAAATTAATATTACTCGATTGCACCAGATGTGCAATTTTTACATAATAACCCGTAATGGAATGAGAATATCATCATATCGCGTAATTGTATGATTTGAACTGAGGCCAGTCAGGGACGAAAAATAATAAAAATATATCAGGCGGTCGCGCTAGTTCTTAACCGGTGCGCACCGGACAACTGAGTAGCAAGTTATTATGAGTTGAGCGCCGGATAATCACTAGCACACCCGCTATTATTTGGTGCGCGCTAGATAATGATGGTGGGTTGAACTAATCATTGGGAATAATCCAGAGGACCGGAAGAAACCCGGAAAAATTGGAAAGATATTCCTGCTCCTTGTCACTTACAAGATGGGGATTCGATGACAGCGTTAAGCCTCCCTCATTATTTGAAATGCATTATTAGCGGAGACTGGGTCAAAGATGCGTTATGTCAGAATTAGAATTATATAAAGCGCTGGCACTTCTCGCAATAATAGTTTACAAATAGATAGTGAAAAGGGAATATATTGATAATTTCAGTTAAAATACTTTATTCTGCGTTATCAGTGTCTGAAGTCTTCATAAGAGGGGTGTAGTCTCTATTGGTCTTGCTAATATTGTTACGATAATACAACATGTCTCGATTATCCATGTTTAAATTAAATTATTAAATGTCGATCATGTATCAATCCATTAGATGATCTAAAGAGTTGATTATGGGCTTCTCATGTCTAATTAATTATTAATGTAACATTTGAAGTTAAAAGATACATCCATAATAGGTAGAAACAGCTCATGCATAATTCATCTTTAATATTCATGAGTCGTATAATGTCTATGGCAAAGATGTGGAATATAATGTTATAACAATATAAAAAGTTCCAATCAATTATGAGAGGGGTTGGGGACGTAGATTAGCAGTACGAGGGCAGAGAACCTGAGGACACTGGAGAACTCGGAGAAACCCCACACATCCCTATAAACATTCCATTATAATTGTCATAATTATTAAATCGTTAGCAAAACGGGAGCCGGGGCGCGCTATTTATAGTTATCCGGTGCGCTCCGGATAATAACTGATGTGCGTGCGAAAGATATATTTTATGCGTCTTTACAGCTCTCCGTATATTTTCGCAATGGTTATTTATTTCATTTTTTTTTTAAATTCCTTGATAGTCCATACTAAATAGTTCAGAACTCAATAGATAGAAAATCTATCAAATTGTATATTCTCAATTTTTCTCTCGGTCTTTGGAATACCTCTTACAATCTGATTAGAACCAGACCAGACTACATTTCATTTACTATTTCTTCCAATGCAGTGGAAACCTTAAAATAACATATGTGGTGGCGTGATTGCTACAGGGAAGTAAAGATGATTTAAGATTTGAGACATAATGTTCCAAATAGATCATAAAATAATCATAATATATAGACTAAATACTGTATCAGCCTATCGTTTAAGCATAACTTTTAATCGGTTGTGCAGTATATGTTTATGGCCTATTAAAAGTAAACGGTACAAGTGAGGTGTTATGTTTCTACTTAACAACCAAAACGGAGGCAGCGTTGAAGGATTAGACACTCTGTAATTCAACATGTTGTCGAAATATTGAGTTTGAAAAGCTGGTAACAAATGTAATGATCATAAAATTTAGTCGTACAGTACTCGCTTCTTTGTATTCTTTTTTATGGGATGGGGGAGTGTTCAGGATATCGCCCATTCGATTATAATGCATGTAATATAAGGCCTTATTAACAGGGTAGTTGTCGTCAAATAACTACAAATTTCGATGATGAGCACAGGTTTGGATGATAATTCAGAACCGACCAACTGCCTTGTTCCCGAGTTGTTCATTATTCCTACCTTAACGATCACAGGTTTATAAGGTTTCGACGATAATTACTCCAATGACAAGAAATGGTTTATAAACGCACCACGTAGTTTCCTTTCAGATCAAATAATATTGCAAATCAAGAATCACTGAAGAGCAATTTTAATATTACTCTTGGCAATGATACCACGGTCATCCTTAGGCCTTGTGGACGTCGTTCAAAAGCTTTAAGTTTTGACATCTTACTTTGAAATTTATATTTGAAGCTTTGAAAACTTATGAAGAATAAGAAGCTACAGTGTTGAAAACCAGGCGATTGGCTTCTGTTGTTTTTTTGGTTTTTTTTTTGTTTTGGCGTCTGCTACGAGATGCCTGGAACTATTGGAAGTTGATGACATCCGCAGCTCACTGACAAGATTCATCTTTACTACCGTTATGGAAACCATTACAATCTATTTTCGGAATTCGGTTTAATTAATAAAAAAACAACCTCGTGGCTGTAAGATAATTCCTTATTTTTACGAACTTTGATAATCAAGACTATAGATTTGATTATGACATCTGCCATAGAATAATTGGAATAAAACGCCCACAATACTCTGGTCTACATTTGATTTCTTCCATTTTTATATTTATATAAATTTTCCTAGTCTTCCTCATCAATCTCTTGTGTTATTCTCAGTCATTTTACTTCTTTATTAGATGGAGATGAAAATGATTATTTTAACGCTCATAGCATTCGCTCATCCATTTCGCCTATCTTATACGAACTTTACAGGAAAAATCCTTTGAGAAAACCAAACCACAAATATTATACATTAATCATTGTAGAAAAGAACAAAGACGGCTGCTGGGTTTTATGCAAGTAATTCATTATCCGACTTTATCCTATCAAAAGATGTGAAAAATGGCGATATGAGGATAAGACAGAATGGAGGTGGTTTAATGTGTTAGTTGGTGCGATTTTTATTTTCATGAAAAATTCTTGAAACCATGAACCGCTAAAGTGACCGCATTCCGTCTATATGAGGTCATTTGTTGATTTAGGGGTTTTCTTTTTTTCGTCACGTCATTTCTTAAGGATTTATAGGCGGTATACCCAAAATCTTAGCAATTACCTCATTGGCAATCACAAATCCCGTTTAAAGACGATAATATTACGTTGGTACGCCCGGTGAAAGGATCTATAGGGTCGATTCACACTCGCATCAGCCCAATGAAGTTCTGTTTCACTCAAACAATAATTAGCCCCGTTTACTTACAATTTGTTTTAAGACTGATGCATTCATAAATATAAGTCGGTTCGGTGTTGTCACATACATAGAACAGTGTAGCTGTTTAAACTGCTTTGATTATCTAATGCGAACTTGCGACCAAGCACAGAAATGAAATACGAAATATCAAATTGGAAACGTAAAGGCTGGTCAAATTGGAACTGTTTCCCTTATAATGCAATTGACTCTGGTAGTGTGTATCATGTGATATAATAATGTTGATAACAATATTTCGGAACTAAAATTGACATTTTAATTCTAAATTAATGCGAGATTTCCAAAACAAGAAGTTTTTAAAGATTACACGTACTTACGTACTGTATTATATTAAGTTCAAATCAAGAGGGAGATATTAAAATACCAAAAGGTAGGAAAAGGTAAACATTATAAGTAATAAACAGACAATAATGTCATTTCGTGCCACTATTTACATTCCTGAAAACATTTAATATCAGGGAGTACTTGATGAAATTTGCCACAAGAGAAATTTATTCACAGCAGGAAAGTCATCGAATGGCGAGAGGATGTTTTTACCGCTTCACTTTATATATAAAATGTATGCCTTAACTCTGGAATTTCTTTTACCATTCCTCCCAGATTGTTAGAAGAGTCCAAAAACAACAAAAGAAAATAATACCCCACAATGGGGGAGTAAAATAATGGATCTAATAAAGTCTTTCTTTTGTTCTTTTGGAACATTTGGCACGAACCTTATATAGAGCTCCCGCAACGTTATTTCTGGTAGAAATTCCCAGATGTAAATCTAGATTATATCCTGACAAAGTTATTCAAACCCTAAAGGTTTATTGTTATCATTCCGATTTTCTTGTAAATGACCATGAAGGGGGCATAAAATATGAAACCGAAAAGGGGGAGGGGAAGGAGTGATTAACGTGTTATTGTTGTAAGGTTTGTTATCGATGAAACAGTCTATACCATGCGTTCATGTAGCTAGGATGCGTGCATGTGGCTTGGAACAGGTAATCACACTGATAAAGCTTGCTGTCATTTGAAGTTTACATTAGTTAAGGGTGTTTATAATCATAATAAATATATTTAGTTGTCAAGGATAACCCTGAGTTTACAATAACGTTCAGCCACTGTTAGAGCATCGGCACTAGTACAATTGTTTGTCATTTTTACATGCAGTGTATGACAGAAAGGCAGAACTACTCAATAGTTGCCGAGAAAAGGGTGTATGTTAGTTACTTTAGGAACTGTGTCTGACCGGACTATGTCCGCTTACAGTTCATATCGCCAGCTATATGGCTGCAATGTGAAACTACGGTAAAATACCATTCTTCCTATCCTCACCTCTGTTATTGGGCTATTTTTGAACCCTTACCTTTTTTCACCGCGAATGTTTATTTTTCGAGAAAAGAATCATTTCTCGTCATATCTGACACAAATTAATATTAATTCAACACTATGTTCAACTAGAATTTAGCGATCAAATAAAATGCGGCCTGTGCATGTTCAAGTCTCGTAATAGCTGATCAGATCAAACGTATTTTGTTATGTTTTTAAATAGTGTTCAATTATTATAAATGTTTGTCAGCTGTGGCAAGAAATAATTCCTTTGGCAAAAAAAGAAAAATCAGGGTTGAACATAGTCGGTAAGGATTCATAAGAAGCATCAGACCAGAGATGGGGATGGGCGGTATCTTCATATTACAGCTCTATAGCAAACGCTAGGTACTGTCAGCGGACATAGTCTGATCAGACGATGGTGGTGGTGGAGGAGGGTGTTGGGGTGACATGCGGTCCCCGTACATGAATTCAATCAAATGTGAAACATATTTTATGTTTTCTGCATATTTATTTTTAAATATTTTGCCAATTTTACGTTACGGGTATTCGTGACAATTGACAACACCAAATGATCTGAAAAAACCCAGGTCCTTTCACTGGACCGACCGAGTTTAATAGACTTGGTATACATCAGTAGAAACACTATCCTACTTCAACTTTTATTGGTTGACGTTTTTCATTTCTGTTCCTGAAAGCTACTTTGTTTATGTTTCGATAAAATGGTGATGTAATGCCTCTAAAAATAGAGTTGTCTACGTTTTGAAAGTATTTATCTTTTCTGAAAATATGCATTTTGTGAATATCTTGGTATTAGAATTGACATCAATCACAGTTAACTTCTAGTCATTAAAACAATTTACTTTGTTAAGAGCGCAGTTCGATAGGTTACTTAATCGCATTTTTGAACGTGTCCATTAGGCGGTATCTTACAGAGGTGGGGGGGGGGCATTATCTATTGCCTGATTTCAGCCCTATTATCAGATGCGAAAGGGAAAGCGTCAAATGACGTATCGTTCTAATTGGAAAAAAAAGAAGCCATATTCATTCCCTAGGGACGCCATCTATCAAGCGAGATACGTCGTAGAAGCCAATCTATCTTTTAAGAACATCCATCTTCATTGGATGTAGTGATGGGAATGTCGCCTAAATTACCCGCCATGGTTGTCTTTCTTTTATCATCTTCTGTACGGAATGATTGACCCAAAACGCTGACGAAGAAGAATAAATGTTTTGTATAACAGCTAATCTGATGAAAGAGTCTAGTTTGATTTAGATCAGATGTGTTTAAGTTTGTTTTAATACGATAAAAGTCGTACAGATGTCGTTCAAAGATAATCATTTATTTCGACAGAGCTAAATTAAAATAAGGATAGTCGTCAAACAGAACAATTACCGACACCCAAAGTCTTACACACGCCAATAACAACTTAGGTTTGACAACGATGATTTTAATCGGATTCTAAACTCAGTTTCAAATTAGCAATAAAGGGCGTATATTCGAAAATCGTGTGCTTTATCTAATCTGCATGTACGTAATGAGGAGATTATAATCTGCATATACGCAAGGAGATACGAAATTTGTTTTGGAATTGAATCAAATAATTGTTGATTACATGTTTAAAAAAGATACCGCAGTAAAAGTCAGGACTTTAAAGATGCGATTATTAAAATGACGTAACATTTGGTTAGATACTCACATTGGTTACCACAAACATTGCACATTATTACACACAGTAACCAACAACAATTGTTGCTCTATTTAAACATCCGGTCTCATCATTGACTTCTTGTCTCCCAAGAACTACGAAAAGTGCCTTCCAGGAAATATACCAACGCATACATGATTAAAAAAGAAACCACTGGTAATTTCCGACGCCCCGAGAATCCGTCAGCCTGGAAGGTTCAAGTTTGATCTTATTGAACATCAAAGATAAACCGACAGTAATAAAAAGAGATGAGAAAAAACATGGGAAAGGGAATATCTTAATGCTTAGAATAGAACAAAGGCTACCTATTACAGTTGACCATTTTACATACAATAGTCTGTTGTTAACGTAATGAGCTGCACAGATTATTGGTTCCCCACGCGTCTGTAAAGGGACCCTGGAGACAAAGATGAACATTTCAGAAAAAGCGATTGCAGATAATAGTGTTTATCTGGTGTTATTAATTTATAGAACCGAGGTCGATCTCGGGGTAGATTGTTTATCGAATGGTTCTACCAGTTTATGAGGTGGCGTTTTGTTTCTTTAGAAGGAGATTCGCGCCTGATTGATTAAACTAATAACGGATGAAAATGGGCCTGCCTATCACTGACATTAATCTTGAATAGTGAGCATTGATAGAGTTGTTTCGATCGAGTAAGCAATTTAAGAAGTGTTTAAAAGCCGTGTTATTTACTTCAGTAACCTAACTGCTGCTTACCGTGGTCTCTAATTGTTGTTGTTGGAAATGGATATTTAGCACTTTGATGAAAACAGCTGTTGATTTATTCGATCAGTTTATCGTTGCGGAAGATATAACAGTCACACAACAGTTTTATTTTATGTATTATCAGTGTATTCTAACCTTAGTATTGCCTGGCATTAAACATCACGCTAATGGTGTAATGTCATTAATTGGTGTTATGTATCACGAAACCATCACTATAAATCATAATCAGAATGTAATGCTTGTAGTAAGTACCTTTTCAAATACATGGGCGAGTTTCTATCATTGGCTAAGCTTTGCTTGCAGAAACATGTTGAATATATTCAATTTATATTGTCCATTCCCGTTGCACCCATTACTCGATATGCAGAAGCCGACAGGTTGTCCTGTAGTATGCTTGATGATCGGGGATACATCCTTCAATCAATCAATGTACGGCATGTTGCAAAGAAACAAATACCAAGAATCTTCGAACCGTTAAACAACGAAGTAGTCATTAGAAGATCCATAGGAATCTATTATGACTGTAAAGTACATGGTTTAGTTATTTCCACAATCTAACTTTTTCAGTTGTTTTGATTTACGCAAAATATTTTTTGAAACTTTATTTTGAGCCTATATAATTATATAACCACATTTCTTGCGAAATGTTATATTTCTTTTATAACGTTCTTATGCTAATGGCTTGGCAAGTAGCAGTGCAGATAAAGCATTCTATAGAGTAATCATACAATGAAAATCAAAGACACTATAAATGGGTACAAATGGGTGTGTAGATAATTACTGTAATGGCACTTACGGGGACGCTTGATTGTCTTCCAGAAGTTACAAAGGACGCTTGATTGTCTTTCAGAAGTTACAAAGAAAAGGCAACTAATTATATCATTCTGTAAAGTGGTGGGTGTCATGGGCTCCCTTATCAATTGAAGACAAAGTGGCGGAGTTTTATCTTTCTTCAGATCTTTTGTGATGTGATAAATTAAATGATTCCACTGTTGCCTGATATTCATCTTAGCAAGACATTTAATCAATGATCCCTCTTTAATCTCCAAACTATTACTGGCACCAGCAGTAACATCATATATCAAGAAATGTAACTCTTGAGAACTTTAGCCCATTAAAAGGTGGACACACTAGCAGAATCAATCGGCTCCGAATTGCAGCCGAATTTGTTCGGCCGAATGCTTCGGAGATGTGTATAAACTGGGCAAATATATCAAACTTGTCCGAATGACACTGGACACACTAGGCAACGATTGATTCAACTAATGGGTCCAACAGACTAGGGACACAGTGAAAGTTGAATATGGTACGTCAGCAATTGTAATAATACTTTTCCATTTATACATAATATACAATATATTACTCAGTGGAGATTCCGTGATAGTGCACTGCATGGGGCTTACCCGCCTTTGTTATCCGGCGTCCATGGTCTTAAACCCCATTTCTTAGTGCAGGACCGCGAATAAATATCAGGATGAAGGTAACAAAATATACAAAAATGACGAATAAAAGAGTTGGGAATAGTTGAAAAGCAGCTAGTTGCATAAAACAGTGAAAAAAAATTTTAAAAAAAGAAAAAAAAAATCGTGATGAATCATTATTGTGGTTTGTTGCATACTAGATAACGCCCAATGGCTACGTGACTACAAACAAGATTGAAAAAAAGGCGTAGATTTTGGTTTGCAGTAAAAAAGACCCTTTGTTTACACTTACCCTATAGAGGTCACAATTTTAAGCCGATTTTGATGAAACTTGACATGCATGTTTATAACACAAAGATCTTGCTTGCTTTCAATATTTGCGTCCATCGGAATTATGGCCCAAAATTGTCTGAAAAATCGCCGTTTTTAGCTCGTGGTCCCTCTGGAGGCCACAATTATTATCCGATTTATAAAATCGTTTCATTATATCACTATTACATGGCAATGAAGGTTGAAAATCGGACCAAAATTGACGGACAAAATGGCCGCTGCTTGCACGCGAATATTGTAAAAATATGGTATATCAAGGTTGTGGACCCATTAGAGGTCAGAATTTTAATCCGATTTTGATGAAACTTGAAATGCACGTTTATAAGTCAAAGATCTTGGTTGTTATATCAAGGTTGTGGACCCACCAGAGGTCATAATTTCAATCAGATTTTGATGACACATGAAATGCATGTTTATAAGTCAAAGAGCTTGGTTCCTTTCGATATTGGAGCATATCAAATCTTAACCTTATGAATTATGACCCTTGATTGTAGGAAAATATCACTTTCGTTTTAGCTAGTTCTCTATCCATCTCTCGAACATGTGGGCGTATCCTGCCTGACAGCCGCTGGTTCAATTTATACATCTAAAGCACTTAGCCTATCTATACATGGTTCACAATCTAGACATATAGACCAGGCAATCAACCATACTGTAACTATAATGTTTTGTAATTTACACGCTAGTATAACCACAATGTTTTTACAATATATACTCTTCAAAAAAAGAAACGCACAACCCATTTTTCATCAATTTTTTGTTTGAACGAGGTCGTTGTTTCGGTAAATCTTACTTGTTTTCAATGCCATTATGTAAGGATAAAGGAAATTCATTATTGATTTTAAAGGTAGGGTCACTAATTGTGACTGGTCATCCTTTTTGTCGAAATTTGTTATCGCTTGATTGCACCAAGAAACATGAATTTAACAACTTCGCGAGTTTTGCGCATGGAACCTAGATCTAAGGTCTTTAAAATCCCGGGGTTCTCGGTTTCCAAATCAGATGCACATGTAAACACTAAACGAACCAAATGATGCCACATCTGAACGAAGACCAACACAACAAAGGTATTGGACGATTACAAGGAGGTGAATCCAAGACAGATGTAGCCAGGCTGCTGAATGTTTCACTTGGTTCCATTTCTCGCCTTTGGGATGGGTACCGACAACAAAGTTCAACACGTTACCGCCCTAGCTCAGGCCAAACAAGAGTGACCCCACCTGTCCTGGATCGTCACTTCCGGTTAAGTCATTGGCGTAAATGGTTTTCAACATCGACCTATACTGCAGCAGCAATTCCCAGACGGCGTAGAATCTCGTACCAGACAGTACGTAAACGCATACGTGAAACCAAATAACGAGGCAGACGCCCCCGTTAGACCTTCTGTTTTGAAATACGCCAACACCTTGAAATCCAACTTTAATGGATCAGGCACTGACGGTATGGACACAGCAACACTGGAGAGCAGTTTGGTTCAGCGATGTGTCGCGGTTCTTGTTGCAACAAGGCGATGGTAGAGCGAGGATATACCGACGACGAAATGTAACTTTGCGTTTCTTTTTTGGGAGAGTATATATTGTACTACCGACGTTAATATAGTGGATAGATTGCTGCTTAGGTTTACAGAGCAGTTACCTCGGTAAAATGAAATGCACGTTTCAGACTGCTGGCAGTATGACAACTGTATATGGGGTCAATAATTGTATGCTGTCACACGAGATGAATGTTTAACGATTGAAATATTTTCTTTTCTTTGATGTGTCAATGTTATCAAACTGATGTCTTTGATCATTATGGGGACACAAATAAGCACTCGATTATGAATTCAAAGTGTCTCAAATAATATTATTGAGGTATATAACAGCGGTTACAATCTTGCTCGGGTACTGAATTATTGTCAAGCAAACATATCTAGTTTGTCAAACAGGATGATAAATGAAGGGTGACCATGCATCGATATTATTAATCGCAAAAAATTATCAAACTACTTGACAGCTGAGAAACGGGAGTGGGTGGTTTGGATTTCAAGAAATAATCTATTGCGTTTAACGGTCTTTATAAATAAAATCCGGTTTTATTTTACTATAGTCTACATATTTGATATGTATTATAATCGTTTTATGACATAATCACACTGTAACTCAAGTCCGGTTTCTACTATGCCTTTATATATTATGCACTTTCGGGTGGGTTTAGATACGCTCTTAATGGCAGTTGATTAGAATATTATAGATTCGTTATCATACGATACTGAATTAACAGAGGTTTTATGGCATTTTGATCCACTATCAACAACAATACGCACCATTAATATTAATAAACAGAAAATGCTTATTATTCCTGTATTGTTCATTACAATGAGTCAACTGAGTGCATCTCAAGAGGTGGTGATATCCATGAATGACCGAATTACATTTGAATCACAGTGTTTAGCTGAATGTGGTGTGGGCAGTCAGTCCATCTCCAGATTAGATGCTCTCCAGCTCTGCCCAAGGTCAGGTTGATACACTTGTCCCACTCCAGCAGGTTCTCTCTGAAATGGAACACATGCTTAATGGAGCTTCGAGCTAATGATACGCCCGTTACTTAGTTCTAAACCATTTGGCTTCAACACTCGCGTACTATGGCTTTTTAATTGGCTACCAAACAAAGTTACTGGTGGCTTTCCCTTTTATTAGGCGCTAAAGACAACCAGGCTGTTATTAAATAAAACTTTATGGCTAGTGTAAGGACTAGCGAACATGCGAAGTCGATCATTCTTATTTATTAATGAAATTATTCTGTTAAAAGTTACAGGGTGAATCGGTTTTATGTTATTCAATTTCTTGTTGTGTTGTGATCAATGACTCTACTGGTATATAACACGAAGCCAATCTTCAAAACACTTTGATCTGTGTAAAATCTGTCGGTAGCTGTTTGCTGCAACTTAATAAACGTACCCTTGTAATTGAATTAATAGCCATCTTGATTAGGTCTTGTAAGTGTGTCTGATAATTTGGAAGCTTTTTTCAAAATCCATTTCACCCTCACTGAATTAGGCCACAATATTTGGTTTTTGATCATCGATACTAAGGGAGCTGAGATATTGAGAATCATTAAAAATACAATTCGATTCAATACGATTTATAAGTTTTGAAAACACCATACACTAGAGTATCGGCCTCAAATTGTTAACAATATCTGGCCCATTATTTCTAACTGAACGACGTTCTTTTTTCGACACAAGAATAAAGGGTGTAATCTAGATGGGATTGGGAAATAAATCATTTTGTGTGTTTCGCTGCATTAATTTTTTTCTCGTCAGGGGTATTACGACTCTTAAGAAAAAAATTACAACTGGGTACTCACGTAAAAAGATTAATGATTTTGTCCGCATGACTTTTGATGTACAATTTGATTACAGTAGTTGAATCAAGCGCAAATGTTGTTTGACACATTCATTGAGATCTCCACTTAGTTTCTGATCGTTATAAATGTCTTCGTCTAGAATATCAAATTCGTTCTGTCTTTCTTCCATCAAAATTTCCGCTTTCAATACACCCTGTTAATCAGGATTCATTACAGTGGGAATGGATCTGTTTGTGAAGTAGAATGGGTACATCAATGAACTAGTATCGTATAGAACGGGGAAATAACAAAATATCTGTGTTTACGGTTGCAAAAGATAGGGTTGGTAGTTTAGTCGGAAAATCCTTTTACTTTCTTCGGAGTTTTGTGGGCTAGAACTAAGTGAATGAATTTAATCGGTTGATAAACTACATCAATACTTGCAGTTTATTGCCTTTAAATGCGGCAAAGTGTTCTGGTTTTGTTAAAAAATTCCGAGAGAGAGAGAGTATGATGTTTTACAACACAAACTTGACACCTACTTGGTCATTTCGGGACTAACATTGTTTCAATTTTATTTAATAATTCGCTGATGCATTGTTTTTCATTGACAGTGAGATGACATCGTTGGACTGGGAAGAAACTCACGAAGTTGGACAAGCGATCCAACTCCTTGGCACCACTCAACTCAATGTCAGACCTTATGATCTACAACGCAAGAAAGGGGAACATTGTTTAAGCTGAATGTTTGATCGATAGTTGGTCTTAAATGTAAAACATATCGGAAGCATTAATACGTATATTCTATGATAGATATTTGAGGTGTATGTCAAGAACATCATACTACTTCACGTGGCTAACAAATTTTGGGATTTTACAGAAGGGTCGATTTCGATATGTGTATTGATAGATAAAACTCTTAACTCATATACGGTATGAAATGGTACCATTGGATAATTCAATCCCTAATGGTGGAAGTCGGGTAATGTTGTTTACAAAAATACGATATTTATAGTATACATTACAAAATTCAATCATCGAAGTTTGTACACTGACCAATATATAAATACCAACTATAAATTTGATTATACATAGATATCCCAGGAGAATAAATCATATTGTCTCCTAAACTACATTTATACTCTTTAGATTTGACATGGATGATAAGACGGCCCAATAATAATCCACAAATGTTGAACAACCAACTTTAAATTATATGTAGAGGATGAAAGGTCGGGTTGGTACGACGTACATAAATCGTAGAATAATGTCCATAATTTTATTACATTATTGTTATGTAACATATTAATGGTACTTGACGGTCCGTCGGTTTTTGGATATAGTGCCGATTTGGTCTCTTTCGTCTAATGCATTTCTTTGAATTAGTTTACGGCCTTCGTATCAGATCGTGATTTGGGGTAGAAGTTTTTCCAGAATGGTTTTTAATCATAGGAATGAAATTTCAGCTCATTTCATTACAAAAAATACACATTTATATTTAGTTTATATACGTATTTAAGTTAATGGTGTGCCATCACAATGATATGATTGTCTAACAAGAATGAAAGATTTTTGGCAGAATATTAACCCGCTTTCCTAAAATATATTTGGTGTTCTGTATTCAACACAAGACATTGTTGTTTGTTCACATTTTCCGAAAAATGCAATTCATTTTATTTTTTTCTGGCGCTCATATCTTTTTGCACGTTTCTTGCCACATAAATAAATCCACGGTTGATTAATTCTGCATTCGCACGGCGTTTTTTATGTTTTCAACTTTCTGTACTTTTCCCTTCAAAAGTATATTTGGTTAATTATATGCATTGTTTGGGCAATGAAATGGGGTTTAACTTCCTACTGTTCTGCGCCGAACTCGGCTAATGAAGACGGGCATAAAGCATACATTGGCCTATGAGGGACATTTTGCCCGGACAGCGGTACTATCGCATACTCTTATATCGAATTTCAACTGTCAGAGAACACGGTCGAAAATCTAGATGAACTCTCTCGGCCAATGCTGCATCGAGCTACTAAGACAGACTTGCCCTAATGTGCCATGAGGGAAGTTCTGTCCTTATACGAATGATGGTTTAATGTGGACACACTAGATTATATCCTGTGTCTTAGATGCTAGATTATATGATGTGTCTTGGATACAACCACATACGCGAGTAGAAGTGTATTTTCTCCTCACAAAGGTAGGACCCTTATATGTAGGCGAACAAATTGAAGCAAATACATACATATTGTAAAAAGTAGTCCCAAAATAACTTGTGACGTAAAACCCAATCTTTCGATATTCACATGTTTGGTATGGTCAGCCATTTTCACTGCGAACTTGTAGGCGTCGGTTATTCCCTACGCATTTCCACTCAATTAAAAGATGGGCTATCTAGTCGAAACGTTGTGAAGCAAGCAGGAAGTACTTGGGGAATGCGGCCAATCTCATATAATGGGCACAAAGATCTTACAACCCACGAAATACAGGACATTTAGCTTGCACAGTTTCTTCCATTCAAGTACTGACATCAAGCCACAGTATAACAAAATGATATCCGATATTCTGGAGGTAACCAAATCGTAATGCATCCACACAATCTGACACCATTTATAGCAAAAGTTTGGACCAGGATTTCAGTAGCAACCCCGCATTGCTATTAATTTCGCGCATTGTTTATTTATACGCCATAAAATCTAGAAGTAACCCTCGTTCATTTATTTTTACTTGTAATCGTTTTATCCATGTATACTGCATATGTTTTGCAGCGTGAATCCTGTACTAGTGCGATAAGGAATTTATACTCGCGCACGACTACATTTCGTTGACATAGTGATCTCTCCGTGTTTAACTTGGGGCATCTCACCATCTTGCCTTGAAATTTAATTAAAAGTAATATGGAGGTGTGATAACCTTTACGCTTTCAAGGTGGAAGTTACACGGTGATCAATCTCATCCAATATAGCAGGTGCTTCTTAATTAACCATATTAAAACTCGTGCATTATTTTCTAGGCAACTAACAATCTGGAATGGTGCAGATCTATAGTAATGCCATTTTCTAGGAGATAAAATAAAGCCCTACTTTGGGCTATCAATTCACAAATGACACGATGTTTTATGCATTTAGGTTTTTTTTTTATTTGTCAACTGACTACATACCAGTGCAATACATTGACACCTTCAGTGATTCGGTTCATACTGGAGTGCACTTGTATACACCCAAAAGCATCCAACCGATCTGCTTATTGCGTAGTCATGACGGAAGTTTATAAGAACTCACGCTCTCGAACTAATTGGATTGTTTTACGGTTTTAAAGAAACCCCAATATGAGAACCACTAAACCCATTCATTCTGCAAAATACGGGACATAAATTAAACGTTTAGATTTCGTGTTTCCATCCACTGTATTTAATGTTCCGAGATCGTAAGCTGAAATTAGTTTCCTAGAATGGATAGGGTTTCGCTGGAGTTTATATCATTCCTTTAAACATGCACTTAATAGCACATCATTTTCAAGAGTTTCTAGTGACTGGAAAGAGACACGTATTGTTTTCTTCATGGAAGTTATGATCTGTAATTCTATAACATCTAATGGCACTTTCAATCTAAGGAGCTAACAGACGCTTGTAGAACTCTAGTATACATTTTTTCTAAATCTAAACCGGTCACGGGTCAAGCGATGATCCCTTCATCGGTAATCGTGAGTATGTTAAGCCTAAAACTATATAGAAGTATGTTTACCCTTGTATGGTTATGACGCTCCTGACTAAATGTAGCGTATACGATACTTTGAAAAAAAAGGAGCCACACTGGATAGATGAGGATCCGTAGTTAATTTATTGACCACCTAGAAAATCAGTGGAAATCTAATTCATCGTGCAGGCCTATCTTAACGGGCGAATGTCTCTATTAATTAGAAAACCTTAAAATTGTCGAAAATGGGTCTAAAAGTACATCTTGAGGTAACATGCATGTATTAAGTTATTTGTTTATACATTTAAAAGAAGTATTGTAATTTCTAATCAGTTATGTTCTGTTAAAATACTTGATCATATCAAATTGAACGACAATCGTGTACACGTTTTCTTTTAAAGGGACAATCCCGATAAGAACAGAGTCTCAAAAATTAAAGTCCGTGTATTTATGAAATTTATGGACCAAAATATAGTGGCATGGTGTATTTACCTTGTCTCAAAATTTCAGCTCAAAATATTGAGTCGTTTGGACGTGAACGTCAACACTGCTTATCCGGACACGTAACCCTTTTAAGATTTCGGGTCAATTTTTTCATTGGGTGACCTGATAATCGATTAATGTTTCTTGAGAGGTCTATACAGTGAATGACCCATGCCCTGTACTTGATAACAAAAGGTAAATTTCACCTATATATTATTTTTATAGAAAAAAGTCTGGTTTTATCCAGATACTGTATAATAAAACGTTCTCCATTTCTATACGAAGACTGTCACGTTTAAGTTATTTACAAGCGTATCACAAATATCGGGTTAGTAGGTGGGCCTTAGGTTGTGGATTTTAAAGGATTTTAACACAAAATTAAGCAGTTTTATTCCCCAAAAAGTTATCGGGATTGGCACTTTAATTGTTACTTTATCATTTGTGAATCAGCCATTACTTATTGCTTCCACATTGTCTTGTGGAGTATATGTTCCTTTGCGGATTACAAATGGTGTTCGAAATCATAGAGTACACGATTTGTGTACCGATTTTAAAATAATAATTGTATCTTCAATATTAGACATTAGGATCCAGTATTGTCACTGCAAGATAATAAAACCAACAATAATTGAAATAGAGCAATGTTGAATTCTAATTCATTCGTGTGCTTAATTTTGAATATTGAAATAGAGCAATGTTGAATTCTAATTCATTCGTGTGCTTAATTTTGAATATTTTCGGAATGTCGAGTTAGAGATTTAACTCCTTTACGATGTGATAAATAAACTTGTCCGCAGTAAAAACTGGGGTAACGGTAGATAGATTAACTACCTACAGTAATTAATGATTATACAAATAGAGAAAGGTCACAAGGGGTGTAGAGAAATGACAGATATAATGCGTGGAACACGACAGACTGGTAGTTCTAACCTGTTTCGTCGATATGAGACCCTCGTGCTCCAAGCGAGGTCTAATAGAACTATATATTATTTTAACGTGCGTACTGGGATCATTACACCGATTCCAACTCGACAACTTGGCTTTCACGAAGCTGTATCATGATTAATTTTGAAATCCCTCAACGTTAGGAAAACTTCATCTGTCTCAATGACACACCAATCTATCTCTTTCCTCTTCTTGACAAATGATACAAATTTGAGGCAGTCATCCAAACATGGTTCTCGGGACTTGTGCCGCACAGAATTATTCACTTGGAAATAAAATGTCAGAGGAGGCCATTTATTTAATATGTCGGCTTCAGGAAAGAGAGGTCAAAGTTTGGGGGATAGAGATGAAAGAGGTCCTTCCTTTCCTGTGGAAAGATCGAGACTTAACGGTTAAATTCAGTTAAACCCAAGACGGAAATGTTAAGAAGAGTATCAAGGCAACTATACTGAACACTGTTGATCGATTTAAAAGGCCAGATCAATCATATTATTCCACTTGTTGGCTTCCATACTAAATTAGGGTTGGGAAAGCTGTCACCTATTGCCTACGGTACTCATCATATCGTACCAATCTCGCAATACTGTCACATAATCTAATATGTTCAATTCGCTGAGCAATGTATTTGAATGCTGTAAAGGTTATTTGAATAGAAACCAATTATGAAATCATGTAGTTCAATATCTTATTTAAAACGTTTTTCTCGAGTCCTATGCAACTGCAATAATCTAAACAATTTAATGCGAATGGACTAGTACCAATGGTTGTTTCGGTGTTGTTATTGAGTAACCAAGAATTCGGTGATTGTATTTATGTGTCACATACAGCTGATGACGTTAATTTCTATTAACCGGTTAGAGTAAAGAGAGATAGAAATAAATGGGATTTAACGACCATTCCACAAAAATTAGGTCATTTCGGGACTAACACTTTCTTAAATTTTATTTCAATAATTCGCTTGTGCGTAGGTGTCCTTAGCACTGCGGGGAAACTGGAGGACCCGGAGAAAACTCACGTGGTTGAACAACGACCTTATTCCTTGTCACGCACAACCATGGAGTTGACTCAGTGAAAGACCTTATGATGCAACGCGCTTGCTGAACAATCGGTCATCCAGGGTACAATAAACTATTAGGATTGTCTCATATGAAGAAATTAAAATATGGCTTAACGTCCCACTATCCTGCACCAAACTGAATAATCAAACCGGGAATACAACACCTATTGTGCCATGTTGCTCGAACAACAGCGATTGATTATTCGTTGTTCTCGATTGTCCGTCCCATCCAAAAACTAGCTTTATATGTCGTGTGTCCTACACCATTATCCCAGCGCGAAACCAAGCCGCAAAATCCCAAGGAAATTGATTAGCCAACACTAGGATCGAACCGGTTACTTCCTGGTTAGCGAGTCAGCATCATGCATAACAAAGATAATGTCCCGACATTTGACTTTGTTTTTAGATATCTCATATAACCGAGATCTTCGCGGCAGCAACCATGAATGATAAATCAGAATGTCAACTGCCATTGTTAATAAACAATAAACTGTTCGAGTTCTTAATATTATGTTTTTGCTGACTGTGAGCTGATCACTAAGCCCAGTTCAAGAAATTTAGCACAATTCACGTCATACAATTATTTGAGTGAAAACCGAAACTAAGATCTAATATTCTTCGTGGTATATAAAACACCATTCAATTAAACGCTTTTTATTGTTCTGAATTGTTCAAATTGTGCCATTACGCTTGTACATCGTGTGCATTAGTTGCTCCATTAAAATGTCAATTGCCCTCTTTACATCACAAGAATATATTTTTACGAAGTTGTAAAAGCCCACAATGTTGACTTTGCTGTCAAATGTAATGATTTTTTGCAATACTTATTGACGCACGTGTTGTAGTATTGAAATCTAAGTGACAGGAAAATTTCTACAAAATTTGAGCTTTATACCGCAAAAAAATATCTTCTTAGTTTGATTTCTAAAAACGTTTGTGTTGATTTGTTGAATACGATGACAGAAAATCGGTAGCCGTTTGCAGAATTTGATATAAGAATAGCTAAAAGGTTATCATGTTATATCGGCTTGTTTATTTTTTTAATATTCTGTCATTTCATTTGCGAACCTTCATCGCATTCATGTGCAAAAATTTGTCAAGTATATCATTATGCATGATATTTGTTGCATTTACATAATGCAATACTGGTATAAAAAAATAGGACATAGCAAATTAAAAGTAGTCTGGGGGATGAGGGAATACTTTTACATAGCCTTTGTGTGCTTGCATATCGCCCTAAACCCAATTTATAAGGGATGAATAAAATGAAATAGGTGTTTAACATTCTACTATTCCGCACCAACCGGGAATGATGACGGACATACGTTACCCTATAGGGGGAATTGTGTCAGGGGAGCAATTGAATTCCTACTCTCTAGGGTTATTTTACGTGCACACCAACGTGTACACGGGACCTCGTTTATTGTCCCATCCGAACGACTAAACCAAGACATACCCCAAAGCACACAATTATTTTTATAAAAACAATGCCATTGCAAGTAACTGTAAGTAGTGACAAGTCGTTCAGAAAATGATCATGGATTGCCAAATGGTAATTCATCCCATAAAATTTTAGAATGTTTCTTCTCCGTACACATATCCAGTTCATTGTTAACTGTGGACTCTTGGCGTGTTTATTGAAGCCAGACGTAATATCTAAGGTTTGTTTTGGGATCATATTCGTCTAGAGTCTTGACAGCTAAACCAGTGATATTAAGCCATGCACCCACCATGGGACAACTAACAATCGCAATACATCGTGAACGACTTGCCAACGAATGGTAGTAGGTGGTCGGCATAAGCCGTAGATCTTGCCCACGTCACACATTATTTATATTCGATTTTTGATCTGTGTAACAAACCATGAAGCTAAGTTCCCAACGGATATGAGATGTATATCGTTTTACCGACTCAGACTTCTATAGTCTAAATTAGATATACTACCGTAATTGTACTTCTGTAGCTTATATTAGGTATAAATATCATAAAAGCTCAGAGGCGTCGACATCGTTTAAGCTGACTTTGAATAGCTGGAGGAAATCTAGCCGAAAACTGATTAAATCTTTGTAAGCAAGAAAAGAGTAAGACCGCGCTTCGATGACTACTTAAACTTTGACACGAGGCTATACATATGGAAAGAAGCCATAGAATTGTAATGGGTTTCGAGGAAATATTATTTCTCTCCTTGATGGGACGTGTGGTGACCTAACAGTGCTTCTAGGTCGTATGGGAACGCTTCTGTAGAAAATGCGGTGACAGTGTAACAATTCCCTGACTTTTATAATACCGTTTAAGTAATGCTACGAGGGAAATATACGACGATTTGGCACAATGAACGATCTTTACAATGATTTGTAGAAGGTGATTTTCCAAGAGATTTATCAATCGATACAACAGATAAAAAGAAAGAATGGTGGAATGGCGTGAAGACAAGTGCATATGGAGAACACTAAACGGGTTGGAGCGATAGCTAATTGGCTAAATTCTCTCACAAATTACCGATTATCATGACTATAATCTGCTGAAATTGTATGGTAATATTTACTTAGCATCATCGTACTCGACTACTTGGTGCTCAGCCTTTTCCTGGCCACTGGTATTATTATTTAATACCACATGGCATTAAGTTATTAATATTTCAAGTCAAGAATGCTAACAGAATTAGTACCCTTCACAGCGTTGAGTGTGATATTAAATCAAAAACGTAATTGAATATGTCGAGTATATTAACTGTTTTGATATTGTGGAATATGTTAACAGAGTTAATACCCTTCACATCAAGGAGTAAGAATATCAAGTCCCAAACTGATTAAACATGCTGGATTTATTAAAGCGGGCATATAGTTTGACATATAATTTGTCTAAAACTAACAGGCATTAGCCGCAATCTTACACATCAAATAACAAGATCTGCAGATTAGTACATCAAATATATATAAAAGTTCAGGGTCCGTATTCAAAGGTTTTCTAAAAGTTAAGTAAAAATACTTAATTTTTCCACTTAACTGACTGTATTACCTTAAATCGGTATTTTACAAATACTTGGCTATGTGAAAATCTAAACCGCACACTTAAATTATGGAATAGTCACATTCGCCAAAAATCATGTATTTTCAATTTATGGAATACCTTCCACTGCCAAAAATCACGAATTTCTAACATTGCAAGCAAGTTATACCCCCTTAAGAGCATAACTATACTCTATCACATTCTTCGTTTACATTACTAGGAAAATGTTTGTCGAAATATTATATTGTTACACATGAAAATGGTATGAATATAATTTAGGATAAATTATAATAGTGTGCATCCTTTGTCGTAAGGGCTGTTTTCATAGACTTTATAAAAAATCAATAGATTACAATAAATAGTGGGAGGAATGATGGATATAGTAAACTTTAATTTTTTAACAATTTATCAAGAATACAAAACAACATATTAGCAATAAACAATGACCTTTGCCTTACAAGTTAGACTGGATAAATCATTCGGTGTTGTTTATAAATCTAACATTTTAGAAATTCATAGACATTGTGTAAGTACCTACATTTTAGATTTTCAAAGGGAATGCATTGCCGGTACATTGTATATATGCAAGATACATGTTGCATTATATTTTACCAAAATAAATACTACCCATTACGTATATATGGGACTGAGTTGTAAAAATGAGTCATATCTTGCTTCTAGTGGTAGTGTAAATAATTTTGGAAATCTATAAAGCCATTGCCATCACAAATGGATTCAACTTTAATAATACGACAGTCGTGGAAACATGATTAAGCAATATGAGCATGATAAATGACCGGAAAAAATGTCAGTGGTAATAGCCTTATACCTTATTATGGCACTACCATATCAAAGTTGACGACGAAAAAACCCCATTGAGGTCAGCTACGCTCGGCGACATTGTCTTTGTTTTAATCAGAATCTCCTAACTTTTAGAATCGCCATTACGGTACTGCCACGACAGCGTTAAAAGAAATCATTATAATCCCACTTAACTTTAAGGTACCGCCCATAGGTCACTTAAAGTTAAGCGCATATTTCTCACTTAAACTGGCCTTTGAATACCACTTAAAGACTAACACTTTAAAGTTAAGGCATCTTAACTTGAAGGGAAATTTTGATACAACGCCTTTGAATACCACTTACCCTAAACTTACAGGAAGTTACGTTTTAAGTGAAAGCTAGTAGTTAAGTGAATCTTAGACTTAAGATATCCTTTGAATACGGACCCTGTTGTATAAACTAAATGTTTATCAATGAATTTATCCTAGGGTGTTTCCTTCCTGTCTCCATGCTACCAAGTGTATCTTTTCACATTTTTGATTTCACCTATTCGGGCATCTTAACGAAATGAGGTTTAACGTCCTACTGTTCTGCTACTAAACTGGACTAATGAAGACGGCCATACGCCATACAGTGTGCCGTCGGGGGATCTTTTACGCGCACGTCAATATGTACGCGAGACCTCAGTTTACCGTCCCATCCGAACGACTAGACAGACAGCTGTCCTTGTCAGACACTCCGTCCTGCATCACCGACAAGGGGAAACCACTCCGGAAAATCTGGATGAACTTTCTTGGCCAATGCAGGGATCGAACACCCGACCCCAAGACTAGCGAGCCAGCGTCTCACCTACTTAAAAACGTGACCCTCGGCAATTTAACTTGATTACACGATCGTGGTAGACTGCGTAATGGAAATGATAATGATGATTTGGTGGTGCATAAATATAACCTTGAAGAGTTGCTAATAAAACATTTTGTGGATGAAGGAATTTTGGATAACGTCGATTGACATACACCATTCGGGTGTATAGTGGGGGAAATTGTGACTGAGCGGCAATTAAATTCCGACAGGCAAATGTTATTTTACAGGCAAACCAAACATCATGGTTAGTGAGCCCCCGCTGTCCCCAACACATTTTGCAAATGTTCACATTGCCTCTAACAATTTTCGGAAATATTTGAATTTCCTGAAAAACTGTCATAACCTGCCTTCTGAGTTACGATATAACACTACTTTAAAAAAAATTACCATTTAAAATCTATGGAAACGCCAGATCGGTCGATCCTGTGGCCTATTTTCGACTGATCGCAGCCTAGTTTTCCATAGTGGGATTTATCAATGTGTACAGTTCAAACTTAGCGGAATTCCGAAAAGTATGTCACGATAATCGGAAGTAAATGATATTGATAATGAAACTCATTCTGCACATAGAGAACTATCTACTTTGAGAATAGATCGCTGTCCTGTATAGTTGCCATATTGAAAAATAACATGCTGATATATCTATACGGTACTTAACCGTTTAAGACTAAATATACATTTCAAATTTCAATACATATGATAATAGAGGAAGCGAAATAAATACTTCTCATATCGTCGTGGGAATAAAATGTCTGTCAACTAGTTTCGAGTCAGTTCTCATGCGAAGCTATTACTAGATAAGACACCGTTAGTTTCGTATGAACGAAACAAAGCCCTGAAGTTGTAAATAAAAGCAAGAGGTGAAATTAATTGAAACACTATATTATGTCATTTAAATTGGTAATTCGGTAGATGATGTCATGAGGGCGTGTCTAATCAGTCATTGTCCGCGTTCAACACTTTCCATTGATTAAAATAGCTCACGTGTTGAAATGAAAGTTGTATTAAGTGTTATCGAATATTGTTATTGTATTTCCTAGCTAATGTTACGTTACGTGTGTATGATAATACTTGATACCTCTTATGGTAAACTTCGAAAACTACGCGTTTTCTCTTTTGTGTGATCCAAGGTCAACCAGCTATTTATCAACACAGTTTTTGTAGATTTTTTAAGCATTTGTTGAGGAAATGACTTAAGTGATCGAAGTTTGATGTGTTGGTAATAATATGTACTACATGTAGGCTTCTCGTGAAGTAATCATTACGCAGGTTTCTTTCAATCATGAAATAATCGAGAACAATGAGATCTGAAAAGTTGCCAATCTCAAGCATTGTTGAACAGGTGACAGTGATCGAGAGATTTTCTCTTGCTTTCAATTATTGTAACACTTTAACCATTATTCCAGTTTTATCGATACATTATTAATTAAAGGAAATTTTGATTCTATAAAAAATAACCTGGCTTGACCTTTCATTCAATTATTTGAATCTTAATTTCCGCAAAGTTTCAATGAGTTTTACAAAATTATACTCCCTGAAAGAGGAAGTTTTGAGTTGATATTTAATGGCACAACAACTCGGATTCTGCACTTAATATCCAACCTATGTATACTAAGTGCACCCGGATAAGTACAACCCGTAATCAAGAATGTACGAATACTATGAATATTTATTACCGTATTTGTCAAAGACATTTAAAGGTCACGAAAATAATTTTTGGACTAAAATGTTTGTTAATAAAACTATTTTGATAACTGCGTATTGTATTTAACACATATTCTGACATGTTGGGATTTTAAGAACTGCTCGTTTAAAAAAGTCGATATGACTTCAATGGAGATTGGACATGGTATTATTGGTTCCATTCCAAGACAGACATTTTAGTTCAAAAGTACCACTCGCAAATTGGAATGTTGACCCAGTTTAACATGTATCTGAAAGAATAGTTGAATTGACCCGGAGAAAGTAAAATTATAGATTCAAATTACGTCATAAGGCCACAATAAATGAAACTAAGTGAATTATTACGGAACGTTAACCATTGCGCCTATGAAGTTAAAATCTTGGTGCGTGCGTTTTTCACGCCTGGTTTGGTAACGCCAGAGCTCGTCAATGCATCGACTTCTAAGTGTAAAACAAAATGGTGGTAGACGTATCCCAAAATTATGTTATTTGGTAAAAGATATACATATTTTTGTGGTTGCGGAGTACATTTGCCAATCGATAACTATATGATCCTGCTGTTCTAGTCTGTCAGTGTATAATAACATTTTTAGAGAGAGAAAGAAATGTTAAGTACAGGCCACTGGTGAATAATTCGCTTTTGCATAGGAATCTTTAGCAGTGGGAAGAAATTAAAGAAAGCCCACGAGGTTAGGCATGCTACTCTACGTGTACAACTTCTGGATCGAAACCACGCCACTTGCGTCAATGACAGACCTCGTGACCGAACGCGCACGTATTAGACAAATCCACCCCACGTGTTAGATGGTATATTAGAAGTTTTTTTTTAAGATCGAGAGACGGCATATACCTCAATAACTGCAATAAATAAACAATGCACATGCATACATGAAATTCCGACCCTTTGGTTTTCCATTGTAATAACTACAGCAGCATTATAACGTAGGCACGTCACTATATAGCAATTAGAAATAAAGCACCAAAAAAATGTCACGAGATGCAATTAAAATTAAATGCAAAAAATCAATGTTATAATTACATTAAGCAACCCGCGCAGGTGAGAAATTATCGAATTGATTGATCAAGAGTACAATGGAGAACCCGATCATTGTCAAGGGAGATTACTCGCAAACCGAAATCTCATTAAAATCAGTTTAATAAACTCCTGAAGGTTGATCTGACATTCATTAACGATCGCCGATTTAAATGATTAGTGTTTTATTTACTTGAGAACGCGGCATTATATTATAGTGTGACAACCCATTTATTGCAGCTAATGATATTACACGCATTTTATAACTCCTCTCACGCCATGAGTTCACTATGCTAGTTCAACCCGCTAAATGAATTGTAAGCGTACTTCGGGGAACACTTTTAATATCTCCTTTTTTCATCGAAAATTATCCTTGCTTTACAATGCCATCGATTTTTGCACCGTATCTCATTTTAAAGTTGGATAAACGCATGTTGCTGTCAAGACCCTTCGCTTATTTTCTTTATACAACGTTGATTATGAGCAATTGTCCTTTATCGTGATAGCTGCGCTATGCGATTATTTTTTAGATGTTTTCCTCCTCAGAGCCCACGGTTGTTTCAATTCAAGAAATTCAATGTCGCTATAACTTTTCCCACGTAATGTATCAATTTACGAAGCGCGAAATAAAGATCCCAGCTATTAACTACATTGCGAAAGATTTCAGGATAGGAAATACTATAAAACGGCTTTTCGACCATTGGTCTTAAAAGGGGAGTCGATTTCACTAGACTGTTTATTGATTTCGAGCACAGAATTGTCATTATGGAGAAATTAGACTTGTTGGTAGAATGAAGCCATGATACTTGGACTTCTAATGCCATTCATTTTGTAAAAAAAGATGAGGAATATAGAGAAAAGCGAACAAAGAAACCCCAATACAACTCAATAACCCTTTCGTCCGTTTCTTTAAACTGCATTGCAAAGAGTTTTTTTCGGGGTTGTGATTCACGATTCAGTTTACAATCTCAAAGCTCTGAAACTATCTTTTTATTTGATGTAAACTTTTTTATAGGATTATATAGCCTCATCAAGATGGCAACCTTTGAAACTTGGAAATATCCATTCTTTCTGGTTGCAGCAGGGGTGTCCATTAACCATACCAGTTATTACCACCGTATGAGGCTTTGTACGTGAAGTTCAGTACAGCTATCCCGTGGGGAAAATGACACACACCTGGCCTGAATGTACCAAACTTGAACCTGGTTTGGGTATACCCACGCCAAGCAGTGTGCCATGCTGCAACTACATCGAATTCCATCTGCCAAAGGTTATGATACGTGTACATAAATGTTTACACGAGGCCTGTGTTGTTCGTTCCGATTGGACAACTTAACACTTGTCCCCACTAGGCTCCCCGTCCTGCACCACTGGAAATGAGTATGCATGAAGTTTATTCAGTGACGAACACTGGAGTCTAACCCATGACACCGGGATAATGAGCCAGTGCCATGCTTGCCTTGCCAACTCTTTATTGATTATTTTATTTTCCTGAATATAGGAATAACTTCTTATGCATACTAAGAGGGTGGGGATTTTTCTCAATCTGATTAAAACACAGTCCATACTTCGTTTCCTTTTACTTATCTTTACTACACTAGGATCTGGAAGAGTAGGTATATTGGTTGAATTGGGGGATTAGTCAATGAAACGGTCTTTTACGGCAAGTTCTTGGTGTGCCATGCACGTAACTGTGGATAAACCACTAGAAACGTCAACGCTGATTGATTAATCAATATCTGACGTCATAGGGCCAAAAGCCGTTCGTGCGACCCCTGACACGACCTTCCAGTACAACTTGTCAGAATCTTCATGTATTGTAGGTCATGGAATATTTATATATTCTCTATTTTTCTAGAGGCATACACGTTATTTTTCTGGAAACTTGCTTTCTGAATGCCCTTTTTTCCCTATGAGTAGTGAACCATCGATATTACAGTTTACATGCTATCAAGAACACTAACGTACACTTAACACGCCTTGGAACAATAGAAAGGATTGATCTAACTTGGGATTGTCGGCTCTGCTTAGTTAAAATATTGATGTAGTCTGGGAAGGCCTTTAATGTTGAGATGATTACCTACGGACACCCAATAGATTGAGCGTCACAATCACCATTGTAAAATACATATCAGCATTGTGTGGACTTGTTATGCCCGTGACAGGCTTTATTGTCAGCTGTCAAACAATGATTTAATTAGAATTGTACGGGGTATTTTTTTGTCCTGTCGTTTCGTTATAGAAAATAGGTTAATCTAAATCACTTAGTTATTTTATGTATCCAATTTTGTTTTACATGAAAGTGTTGCCGATTGAATAAACGACACGTGACCAGAAAGAAATGAATTGGCAAATTGAACTTCGGGCAAGGTAATTCCGATCTCGTCGTGTTTATCTGTCTGTATTGACTATGTTTTTGTCTGGTTGTGTTAATAGGATTGTTTGTGTCTAAACGAACTTGTTCTGAATATAATTTACACGAAATCCGATGAAACCCTAGTGATTGGTATACAGATACAGTATGATAACAAAAAAGCCGACTTCTTAATGTAGCGTTATTACATCAAAATAAATTTTTATATAATATTCTATTCAAAATAAATTGGTTCAACGACATTTACTAATTAAACTGGGAATACACAGGTCACAATTCTATGGAATACAATTACTGCCATTATTGAGTGACGTTTCGTCTCTGCGTCCCTAGTCTTCATTAAGCAATGATAACATCTCAAATGTGATGGGGTGTTGTACATTTAAAAAAATACTTGGTGATAATGATGACCAACCAGAGAACATCTCACTAATTTACCAGGTCGGAATCTTACTTAATTAACGTAAGATTATGACAAAAAACAATGTAATTTGAGGGCCATGCTAATGATAACATTCCATTAGTTCAAAAGAACTGTAGATTCGGCTAATTCTCACCAAAAAAAACCCACGCGCTTGTTTAATTAGAGTAGGGTATTTTTCACGAGTCTAAGCTCCAAGGTCGTCAAACATATTTCAAAAGGGAGAGAGAGAAAAAGGATTTAACGTCCACTCGACACATCATTTCGGGACTAACATATGGTTTAATTTTATTTCAATAATTCGCTTGCACGTAGGGGTCTTAAGCGGTGGGAGGAAACCGGAGAAAACCCACGAGGTTGGACAGGCGACCCTACTCCCTGCAACGTACGACCGGGGATTTGAAACCACGCCAGTTGACTCAATAACAAACCGTATGATACAGCGCGCCACCCCCTTCCCCCATTTCAAAAGGATGGTGTTTGTTAAATTCATATTTCTCAGAAAATGTATTCATTTTTTACAAAGTTAGGTGTTCGGCCTGGGTCTTTATCTTGCCCACAGGATTGAATTGTGCCAATAAACTAGAGAAATAGGGTAATCAGATTTTAATAACCCCGGAAAGACGACGGTAAATCGGAGAACAGACGAGGGGGGGGGGGTGTTAAAATTAATTAATCAAGCAATTATATTAACACTGATCAAATGTGTCAAAATTATTCACTGATTTTTATATTATATAACTCTATAAAATATCAGGAGCCGGTGTGGCTCGGCGAGTAAGGCATTGGCTCACTAATTAGAGGGTTCGATCTCAGCGTTGGTCGAGAAATTACACGGGGATATTCCAGTTTCGTTTCTCCATATCAGTGGTGCAGGACGGGGCACCTGGTAAGGACGGTCTCTTGTTCGGTCCGTGAACCCATTAGCGTTCACATGAAACAGCAGCTGTCAGGGAGAAATTTCGAAAATATCCCTTATAGCACCCCGCATCGGTGCAGAAGTTAGGACATTAAACCTCATTTGATTTCTATAAAGCAACACGGAAAGAGTCTATTGACACAAAATAATATGGATAAAAGGATAAGACCTCTTGAGTTCCTTTGAAGGATTAGATATTATTCGTTTTTCTAGATTGATTTCCCCATAAATAAAGGACGGTGCCCGTTCGATTCACCCAATAAAGTGAAATGATAGTGCGATTGTTGAAAGAAAGAAAGATAATCAAAATATCAAACTGGATTTAATCGAATGTACACTCTGTTTGAGAATAATTGAAGAGAAAATGTTACTCAAATGTTATCTATAATATCATTTCATATTGTGGGATTGTCGATTAGACAAAACATACATTATGTTTACTTTTATCATGTACCCTTTTATAGTCCAAATCGAATATTGATCGCCCTCACGATACGCTTTCCATATTATGTTACTGGTAACAGAATGCAATTTACTGTGTTAAAACAAATAATCTAAAACTATTTACCTTTCAAAAAATGTTCTGCATCTCATTTTCCTATGTCGCTAATATCGCTAAAATTATGAGCGAAATCACATACCATGTCATTAACTGCAATAGTTTTAATGACTCAGAAAAACTATAAACTCAATAATTGTAAAGTATAGCGTCGTATTGACATTTTATCCGAATAATAAAAACGCATTCTTGTTAATAAATATTTATCATATTAAGTTATTCAACAACGCAGCACGATGCATTATTAATAAAGGAACACTGCATCAGTTAATTCTAAAAGCATGCAATTAAAGTGTGTTTACATAATATGAGCAACCCAGAAAAGTCACGTAAATGAGTCATTGCACAGGGTGTGGGTGATGCAACTGACAATTTTCCTTATTGATATTTTGAACATAATTATTTCGTAAAATGGCTGGAGTTATTATTATGATTGGGATCAGTAATGGTTACATTTCGTTTTCATAGGTAACATTTTTGGTTATGTTCTGAACGCCTTACAGAAGTTAAAGGAGCTAAATTGTTAACATTTGGGACCTAGAAATGGGTTACAACGCTAATATAATGTATTCTAATTTAGCACAACTACACGAGTCTCAACTATTAGTCTATTGCACATGCTCTCTAGATAGGTTAGGGCGTTGCCGTTTGACAGGGTTGTGGACTATGTCTAGCTTCGTTCTTTCTGGTCACTCTCTGACGCTGAAACGCACAATGGTACACGATTCGTGTACCAATGGTAAAATGGGTATTTTGTCTTAAATATTGGATATCAGAAGCATACCTTTTCATGGTAAGATAACAACATCAATGTTGATTTGAATTGACAAATAATTCGTGTTTTAAACATGCACGACATTAGAGAGAGAGAGAGAAATGGGGTTTAACGTCCACTCAACACAAACTAGGTCATTTCGGGACTAAAATATGGTTTTAATTTTATTTCATTAATTCGCATGCGCGTAGGGGTCTTTAGCAGTGGGAGGAAACCGGAGTGCCCGGAGGAAACCCACGAGGTTGAGAAGGCGCCCCTATCTCCATGCCACATACGCTCACATAAAGGATTGAAAACACAGCCGCAAGCCAGAGGTGACCGGCCAGCTAGATGTCGAAGCGCGGCAGTCTAGACCACAAGGCCATCCCAACCCCCATTGAGTTAGAGACTAAGCTACTTAAAGCTACACTTTTAGCTCATAAAACACAGTTAGCTAGAATTTCAAATTCCGAATTAAATCATGACATATATTTCGCGAACGTGCTCATCAAGAGATATGGGAGAACGCAAGTTAGCTGGTATTGTTACATGCAAGAATGATTCTGAAGTGTTTGTGACAGAGGAATTCATCCAGGCAACGAAATACCTGATACAAATTACCTACTGAATCGTGTATTAAACACATGTCAAATGTATTTTAAATTATACAACATACAAAAAATGCATAGCACTAGAAACGTCTATTTATCGGTCGATAAAATTACATTGCCTAAAGTATGTCCTCTGATCTTAAAAAACATATACAATAATGCGTAGACTCGTAAATCTAAGCGATAGATTTACAGATTCCTCTCATATTTTACACAGGAGTCTAATTTGAACATCCAAATCTAACTGTATATGCAGTTCGCGTCAAATTGAACATGTGTTTGATCAATATGCTTTCGTGTCCTCATTACTCTAATGGTAATAGCTTTAACTGGTAGTTAAAGCAAGTCCCCGAGTTATTGTCCATTTTAGGACATGTATTTTGAGATCTTATTTTACAACATACTGGATAAATCAACATCAATTTCTGTTCGTCTGAATTAATGAATACGCTATCCGTTTTTATGTCCTTCAACATATTCGTTGTCAACAATTCAATTTGGAAATGTCACGATTTATTGCAAAAACAAAGCAGGTTCAATAAAGTCAAATGGTTCTTGCTTATCGTGTCGAAGTGTTCACTGGTCCCTGTGGATAAATTAACTTGGACTTGTCGTCAGAGATTCGACTCCAAGGCCCATTGTTATTTTACTAATTACTGTTTACTGTGTTAACAATTGAGACTGAGAATAAATCTGGTTTTACGGCCACTTTAGCGTAAGCACATTTCGAACATAGTCGTAAGTTGTCTTGTTAAATGAAGTTCTTTATTCTACTCGTTTCCATTGGGTGTCAATTCAATGAACGGCGCATGAATATACTATATATACTAATATGTTACTTGTCATAAATGTTCTAACGGTGTACTGATTTGTCTGTTTAGGTTTTAATAGAATATTTTACTGGGGTAACTAGAATTTAGTTGATAATTTTATTAGATTACACTAAATAACATATAACTTTAAATTGGCTGTGGTATGTGTTGAATATTCATCCATGGTGTTTGTATGGACAAATGACTTGTCTTTATTGTTTTACCAGGTATCAATGGAAAATGTTAAAAACTTACCTTAATCCTCTGAATTCTGTTGACAACCACTTAATTGACACCTAAAACATGGAGTTTTCTGGTTATATAATTAACGATTTCTGTTTAGTTCTTCGAAACGGCTTCATAATCTGTAAATATAAAAAGATAGTTATGAATCTTTAAATAACAATTATGTAGTTGGGTCTAGGTGCTCTGTAATGCTCTAACATCCACACTGGTATGAAATTATGATACAATATAGCTAAAATGTCGTTATTTAATTATAAAGACTTTATCTAACATTCCTATCCATAAGTACATTTTTATATAATTAAATTGTATCTGTCTTAGCATGTTTCACGGGTGTTGATCCGGCAATGAACAAATGAATGGGGTTCCACTTCCTATTTCTCTGCAGAAACCGGGTTAATCAAGATGAGCAGCATACGTCATGCAGTGTGTTATGAGGGAAGGTTTGTCCTGGCAGCAATTGAATCCCAACTGTCAAAGGATCATTTAGGCGCACGCCATGAAGTACCCGGAACGTCTGTGTTTAGTCCCGCATGAACAACTAGAGGCTTTTCCCTGCCAGCTCAACCATACTGCACCACTGACAACTAGATACCATAATCGAACCCCGCACCTCCCTCATCAGGCAATATAAATTGAAGTGAAAATCAAAAATAATACACTGACATTTAGAAAAAAAAGAACTCCTGGGTTATATTGAAGTTTTGTAGTAGAAGATAAAGCTAACTACGCGTACTTCAATATTGAAGGAAATGTGTTGTTTTGGGTTTTCACCGTCCGTTTCCGCAGTGATATCGCAGACTCCACGGGATTTTCCTGCATGAAAAAACCGAAGAACCAGACGCCGTGTCCCCAAGTCACATAAGCTCATACCAAGGATCAAATCCACGACCAGAGGTCACCGACTAGCTAGATCTGAAAGCGTTACACCATATACCATATAGCTACCCACCCTTTTAAAGAAATGCTTTAAGACTGGCATTTATCCTAGAATCAGGGTAATTACAAACTGTAAGTCAATGAGCAGCGATACAAACTTCTATTGTTACATTCTTGTTTTTTTTTATGTAATACTGGTGCTAGGGTTCCACTATAGCAATTGTGTAATTGCGACTGCATTATTTTATTCGATATCATTGGATAGTACCGCGTGACCTTAAAACGGTAGCGAGTGCTAGACAGCGATGAACCCATCAAACGTAATGCTGAACATTTATTTCCGGTAGAGTATGTCGGATAAATCCAAATAAGTCCTTATTATTATATTATATGACGTACACGAGAATCGGGAAAATTGTGAAAACCGAAATAAAAAGGAATAGCATGAATCAGTATGTATCTTAATTCTTAATAACCTAAAGGTAGTATCAGGTGTTCCAATAATAGGACTGTACATTACTTCGATCACGACACTCGTTACTACAGAAAGTTAAACATAGCATGGTTAACAGCTTTGTTTCTGACAAACTGATTAAAACACAAATCTATATTTCGTTTCGTTATTTTATACTTTTGGTCATGGCCTACACTACATGAAGATGTGGTCGGTGGTAGCGATAGTTTGCGTCAGAGGTCATACGAGCGGTTTTTGACTCTATGATGTTAGACATTTGATTAAACTAACAGTATTGGTGTACTATAGCTCGCCGTAACAGACCGTTTCATTGGCTAATCTCTCACATTATTTAGAACACGTCAATGATAACAATTCTTCCAGATTCTAATGTAGTAAAGACAAGAAAAACGAAACGAAATAGGATCTGTGTTTTAATCAGATTGGTTTCTAAAGGCACAAATTGTGGTTTATGTATTAAACCTAGTTCATGCATGCGAAATTATAGTGGAAAATTGAGTGGGGATCGTGGCTTACTGCAAAATTCTATAAAATTGTGAGAAAACCCCCAACTAAATTACGATCAGTAACATTAAACCGTAAACGACATTTCGCGCAAGAGAATGTGATTCATTGCGAGGAACCAGATGTCCCGTGGTGGCGGATGCTCATTGTTGAAGAAATACGTGATGTAGAAGGCAACACGTATTGACTGTTGAGATGAAATTAGATGAAAAATAGATAAAATCAACATGGAATTTCTCTTGGTGAGCAGCAAGTAATTCCCCATCCTAAAGCAAGTGATGTTTTGACCATTTATGTATCTCTACGGGACAAAATTCCAGTATTATGAAGCAACATGTCGGAGAAATCGATCTGTAATTACACCGTATAACTTATGCTGTCAACCTTCACAATAGTTTCATCAAAGGTCACAAGTGTTATCTTTAAAGTCATTTTCGATCGGCCAATTTCGCTCTATGATCGACTCATATTTGAATCCGCGCCTTCCAAACTTAATTAGGACAATAGAATTAGTGGGGAAATTAGTTTAATCATACCATACCAATCATTTGTTATTTTTTATACTCGATTGTGGGGCATTTAAAGCTCCTGTCAAGAGTTTTGGAAAACTTTGAAAGGCGTTAATTGAATCAATGAATTTATACATGTACATACATCCTTTTGTTCCGACCTTTTTGTAAATTCGGAACCCACTCCATTGCCAAACTTTGAAAGGCTTAATTGAATCTATGAATTGATCTACACGATCTTTGTCGGAAATTTTGATTTGGAACACATTATACTACAGAAGCAAAAAGCGACATTTTGATACTGATTGTTTTACTCAACTTAAAATTATGTATATTATAAAGAAAGACTAAAATAAGGAATAAAGTTCTAATCGTATTGTGCGAGGATGTTCTTCTTTTAAACTGTCAATTCGGATTACATATCTACGTGCGAGAATGCTTACTGACTCTATTCTCCATTAAGCTAAATGTTATTGATTTCAAATCCCATTTTAAAGTCTCTCATTGTATATCGTTGACAGGAGCGTAAATCCCACGTCGAATAATATCTAAATGAAATCAGTGACAGAGGCTATAAGTTTACATCAGCCTTCATACGAAACCTAATTACTAGATTTATATCATTGAACTTGTTGGCTGGAAATCTACCTTGTGTGTAATCTTCAACGATCTCAGTTTACTTGTTATGCACACGGTGTCCAAATCTCCCCCGAGTCTTCTACAGACATTAAGGTTTTAAAGTATCAGTCAGCATCCTTCTATTTTACTCTTGTACTTTCCGTAACCTAATAAATTTCAACTGGTTTATCATAACATTAAAGGGACCATCCCCATTTTAACAACATCTCAGAAATCCAATTACGTTTGAAATTTAAGCGCCAAGCTATAGAAGAACGGTATATTTATCTTTTTCTCGAAATTTCAGCTCAAAATATTGAGTCGTTTGGACGTGAACGTTAAAGCCGCTTATTCCGAAGAAACGTAATTCCTTTACGATTTCGGGCCAATCTTTTCCGTTTGGTGACCTGATAATATATTGCTGTTCCTCTTTGGAGGCCTATACAGTGCATGACCCACGTGTTGTACTTGATAACGAAAGGTAAATTTCATCTACGTGTTATTTTTAAAAAATAACTTGATATAACTTGGGACACCGGTCGCCATATCCAGATGAAGACTGGAGGGTTTAAGTTGTTTGAAACGTATATTTAGCTAATTGCTCGGTCCTAAGGTAGAGGGTTTTAAGGGCTTTTAACAAAAAATTAAGCAGTTCTATTCTCCAAAATATAATTGTGATTGGCCCTTTAACTTTTATTATGTTCTTGTTTTTCACAATTATTGGAAATTGTATGTTAACCTAACCGTCGAATATAAATGCTATACACATGGTACTTCTTAGAATTTTTGTCTCGGACTATGAAAGTGCCTGGTTCATTTTGTTTAAAAAATTACAACTGTGAAATAGAATGTGGACTTTAACATTAGAACTACCATGTTCCTAAATCAACGACTGCAAGTTTTACAACATCTATCCGTTGACAGATTTGTCTGAAATTTCCAAACCTCGAGGTAGTTATCTCACTTTACCACGGGCACGAGATACCAACCAGGAACAGATTCGTTTACAGACATCGGAAGCCCTTTTAAGTAGAAAATCTCATTGAAAAGCGCGAAGGGATATTTAGCAGTGGAATAAGTTTGAAAGGTTTCGACTAAGATGTAAAGTGTGTCATAACATAATCATAGCCGAAAGTGGAAATGTTCACCTTCGTTCATTCGTTTCTGGAATTTAACGCCCACTTCCGCCGAGGGTGATATCGTAGACAATCCCAATATCCTTGACATTGAATCAACCTTGAAATTTGCAACTCCATTATTACAGCTAGACATTTCAGTTGGAAAACGCGTTACTCGGTATTCGCTATATGTTCTATCACGTAATTAGTGAGGTCCCCTGCTTGGTCATGAATTAATCGAAATTAGTGTGGGGATCTTTATAAAATGTACAGAGTTAAAGCAAGATCGAAAGCCTTTTATAGAAGATGTAAAACTATGAAATCGGCGGACGTTATAATTATAAATCAGCATCACTATTTTCCCAGGCGATTTGAGCTGCCTTGGAATAGGCAGTCGTTGTTGTTGACTGTTCATATGACCCTGCATATGGTTTTACGCCGATAAAACATTGGTTGGTGGTAACCAGGACTTTCCACGCGGAGAGGGATTGTTACACCCTTTCATTGCATAAAAGTATCTATCTGGAACATCCAGCCCTCTGCACTATCAGTGGGTTTTATTTTTTTCTGATTGCTGGTTCTAATCTAATGTATTTTTATCTATTATGTAAATAAGTTGATATGTAAATAGCACCTGTACTACTGGCAATTTTACCTAACACTGGTAGTTATCTTCTCATTAAAGCACAGATTTGTAAACCGAACTACTTGATCAACTAGATTGGTTAATTACGATTGACGGCAATCTATGGAAACTTGTTGCTAGAAATGTCGATTTGGGCTAACTACATGTATACATTATCCTGACCAGAAGACGCCATTTCCTTCCCACAAATCAATACAGTCTGGCTATCTATTCAGTTATTTTAAAGGCCTTGGCAATTAGAAAGTGACGTTCGGTTTTGACGCATTGCTCGAGCGAATCTAAAGGCTTTAGTGAACCATTTTTTGTTGACTCCAGAAGAACAGCAAAACACATTCATACATATTGACATCCGCTGACTTAACCATTTTTCTATTTTGGTGAACTGGTTAATTCCAGAAAGATGGTTGATGGCTGGAGTATAGGTTAAAACGCCGAGACTGTACAATTCTTAAATGCATGTTCTTCAGCTATTAGACATCGATACAAGTATAATATAAACGCTAATTCCCTGGAAGTATGAATGACTTAACCCAACAACAAGCTTTTACGTGCAAATAAACAACATGTCTTGTCTGGCTGAAAGGAAACCTTTTCGTACTGCTTGTATTAAACCATACGACGTCTCTCTAAAAGATTTAATGAATTGTTATTATCTGGGTAAATAATACAAACAAAAGATAAACATACATGTTAGTTATGGGAACTCATCATACGGGAAGCGGTATCGGACACATGAACGAAACCCAATTTATAACTCTCAACAGGTTAGAACGGTCGAGACTTTTCCCAAACAGCACCGTTGTGTCACATGCCCGGATGTGGGTATTGGTAGTATGGTGTCTTAAGTTAGTGCGTACTGCCTAGTGTCTGAGCGCCTACCACAAAGGTGTGCTAGCATTTGGCAATCGCCCTCGACCTGACTTGAAACTGGCCAGTGTTTTTCTGAAATGTACATTATATTTTATGCATTCAAATGGCATTAGTATATGCCACTTGACCAATTTTACAACATTATAGATTTCAAAGAACACCGATTTAGCTCATTTAATAGAAAGTCTTCACAGTAATCAAAAATTGCTCAAGGATGAAAATAACACGTCACCATTATAGGATTTTAGAAATGATGTTCAAAGGCATTTCTCAGACTATTCATGTTTCAGTTAGTCAATTCTTATAAAAATTTCCAGAACATTTATTTTAACCGCTTTCTTTGCAAAACAACCCATAAAAACGATATCGGTTCCTGATTTTCTATCAGGTAACCTTAATTTCAACGCTGTAAATTATCTTATAAATTACACGTATCACATATTTTATCACATTAATTCGCTGGGTATTTTTTATATGTATATGTTGTTATTTCAGAATCGAGATCTCCAGAACATTGTTTGAGCAGGAATACAGTTTCGGTACACGTGGTATTTCGTCGGTGCGTGTAACAACCTATTTTCAGACGCACTGTAACCGTGAGAGGTAAGTCTTCTTAAAAATCAAAGATAAAAACACCATCATCTAGCTTCACACTGGTCACGCCATTGTTAACCACAACAAAGTGAAGTTAGTATCCTAAACATAAATTATAGGTTCATCATAGCGAAAAGATCGTATTTAAAACCTAAATTATATGGTGCACTACGTAACGTTTAATTTATACGTTAAAAGTGTAGACAAGCTATAACGCAGGGCGTTAATTCGAGCGAGAGAGAGAAAGAAAGAGGGAGAAATGGGGTTTAACGTCCACTCCAAACAAACTAGGTCATTTCAGGACTAATATAATATGGTTTAATTTTATTTCAATAATTCGCTTGCGCGTACGGGTCTGTAGCAGTTGGAGGAAATCGGAGTATCCGGAGAAAACCCACGAGGTTGAACAGGCGATCCTATTCCTTGCCACGTACAACCGGGGATTCGAAACCACGCCAGCTGACCCAATGGCAGGCCGTATGATACAGCGCGCGCACGCTTACCATTCGGCCACCCAACCCCCCGCGTTAAATCGAACGCTGGCCAAGGAACATGCATGTTGACGAACAAATAGACCGAATAAATGTTTTTGTTTACCGCCTAATGACGTTTATATAGTCACATACGTTTTTGCTACCGTGATTTCAAAATGGCCTACAATGGCTAAAATGTTCCATCGTGTGCGTTCGGCTTGAGTCCAAAATACAACGAAATGTCGGAACAAAACATAATCACCAAAATTGTATTTAACACGAGGGCAATACCATCTTTCATCTCTAGACAAAGGGATTAATAATACATATTGCAAGTAATTATTTTTGCGTAATTAGCAACACTGAGTATGCTTGAATTGTCTTCGGGGAAAGGAAAGTAAAGGTTTTCTAGTAATAAATCGTTATAATTAAATACAGTTGTGGGTGTTAAGTAATATATTTACGATAATATATCAATTATCCCATATTCAATTATGGTAATAGCAAATTAACCCAATTGGAATATTGATGATGTTTTGTGTCAATTATTGTGAATGAATGACAAAGACAAGTGTTACTGATTGCTCGCTATTGTAGTAGTTATATACCACAACTTTGCTAAACCACGCCCTCCTCTTTCCAAACAATGTCATTATTATCAATTGATTTGACCTCGTATTGACGTTAATTATGGCATGGTTGCTGGAAGTAGTGGGGATAATCCTTAGTTTCAATGAACCATGCTATAAAATTGGTGCTGAAAGTGAAAGGATGAACATAGTGATAACCTGCAATTGTATTATCATTATGATTACAAGCTCGGAATTGCTGGATAACTTTTAAGTACCTTCATCCTTAAAGACCTCATTTTCGATAATCTTAGTCCACAATACAATATAAGTAATAAAAAGCACCACAACGGCCACCAGTACACAATCTTATGAATAAAGAAACAGCATCAGTGGCATGCAGGGAGGCGGCGATAACCCGGGATATATATTTCAGATAGGCATCCAATCTAAGAGTGAAATTAAATTTTTTTAAAATTTGAACTTACTGATGTTTTCTTTGAGACATGGGGCATCCATTCAATGTACTATTTACAGAATTTATTAAACCTTTAATAACGATTCCGGTTACTTTAAAATGCCACCCATGTTTTCTGAGATTCGGAAGTTTTCAGAAGAGACTAAACATTGTACTCATTTTAAAACTGTGGAGTGCGAGTCAATTTGAAAACCCTTCCTACTTTTAAACCAACAGTATTTATTAAAGGTATCATGACTGAAATAATAAACTAAATGTAAAAATACTAAATGAAATGAAATGGGGTTTAACGTCTTAACTGTTCTGCTCCGACTGATTAACAATACTACTGCCGTCAAAAGAACGACGCAAAAGCCCGGTGCGTTTGGCTAAAACAGATATATTGTTAAATTCCATATTTTTTTAATATCGCCTTTCATGTTTCTTTTTTAGAATATCATGTCTATGAAAAACTAATGATATTATTAGAGATATAACTATCTTACCCAAACCATCCCTACCATTAATTAAACAGATACACCAACCCGTCGAAAGACACTCGTCTATCGCGAGATATATCTGCACTGCAGATCCTTATCTTGACAACAAAACACTTACTGCTCGAGGATTTATTGCAGACTGGCATTATTATGGCAGGAATGTACATTTTTCTTCCAACCATACAAATTAACAGGCTTCACACAATTTTTAATGTAGTCTCGGTCACCCAGAACCTCCTAGTCTTCTACGCACGGAGGGTCTGGGACGGTTCTCAATTTTTGACGAAAATTACTGGATAATCTACCCCATAAAAAACCAAACATTTGGTTACGCATGCGCAATGGAACCTTTTGGCTAAAGTATCCAATGAAAGTATCGGTAAGTGCTAGATCTTATGAAGCCGGGCCGATTTTGCTAGATTCTATACAGCGTGGTTGAAATATATCCCACAATTCACTTGGTACATCTATTATTAGAAACAAAATAGAGACGATGAAGAATTAAGAAGATTGTGAGAAGCCATACGTCTGATTCATGACGAGAGAAAATTACCATTTCAATTGAAACCTTTACAAACAAAATTTTAAAGAGTGTCATTGTTGACAAACGAGCTGTTTTGATAGATTCAGTGCGTGGTAACTTAAAAGACTGGATAATCCAGACAATGACCTATTTTCCGTCAAATTTTGAGGACCCATCCAGACTAATATTCGTAGAATATTTGTGTGGATGATAGAGACTATTTTTAATGTTTGTTTTGTCTGTCTACGGCTTTTGGCTCTTAAAATAATTCGGTTTGAAAGAAAAAGAATTAAATTATATTATTTTGGTAAACATAACCAAATAAATGCGACATGGTTTTTTTAGCTATTAAATTTGTAACATTCTACGAAAAGATATTATGTCTCAACCAAGCCAATGTTATGAAGGCATTATACATTTTAGAAATATAGTAAGTGGACCTATCAATTTGAAGTAACAAATACACTTGTACTAGATGAACCGGAATCGAACATGATGTCATCGCAGCCATTTTGCAATTCTGTCATCATATTAAAATGTTCATCAATCCTTGTAAGCGTTGAAAAAGCATTGGCGTCATTTTACAGCTATTGTTTTGAAGGTTATAAATTTTAGCAATAGTATAGATATGGGGGGGGGGGAATGCTCACTATTCCGCCGATATCTATTATTGCTATTTTTTACGATCGGTGATCACATGTAAAAGCACGCCCGTAACCAACTTTGACAATAAAATAAAACCACGTACGAACAATCCAAACCATTGCACAAAATTCGAAGTCCTAAAAAACGTTATAAGAATGAAATGGCAATTACCAACCCCGACAATGCGAAGTAATGCACCAACCCTGAAAATGTTATGTACGCAACGCACCCACACTAACTATAGTATGTAACCATTTTCCAAGAATTGATTAAATTCAATATTAGGAGAAGGCAGGTAGCGCCGCTGATATCCGGGCAAAGTGTCCCTCATCCTATACTGTGTAGCGCATGTCGGTCTTTGTTAGCCCACTCGGAGTAGGATATTAAACCCCATTTCATTTAATTTGCCTACTGTGCGCGCCAATCGGCCTAATGACGACATGCATACCATATGCAGAGTGCTATGACGAAAATTGTCAAGAGGAAGTGGTATTTCTCCACTGAATTCCAACTGTGAAGGGTAATTTAATGTGCACGCCAATATGCAAACTTGTTTTTTGTACCATTTCTCTGCTAGGCCCTTTGTCCTGCACTACCGAAAAAGAGAAACAAGGCTACAAAATCCCTGGAAACTTGATAAACACTAGGATCAGTGTCTTTGGTGTTGTCGCTTAAAAATGTATTGTCAGGTTAAAATATCTTGATGACTGGATGTCGCCTTATGAAGCGCGAAATCACGACATTATTAAAAATCAACCACCATATATTCATGTCAGGTTTTATTGATACCGATATTTATAGTATTTTATAGCCACGGACTAGTGCACTCGTAGACTTCAATTGGAAGTAACAAATGTGAATATCCTGTATGACCCGGAAACCGAGAATGATGTCATCGCAGGAAAGTTTGTCAACACATATAAGCATTGTCGGAGCCATGATTGGGGCTCCTTCTTTTCTAATAAAAATAAGATCGTGAATGCAATCAGTACCTGGTTAAACAACAGCGAAATCTTTGAGATTTACACAGACCGTCAAATATATTTGGTTTAAAACATGGGGATATTCAGAGAAAGATGTAAATGAGACACTCAAATAAGATTTGTGTGAATTAATTGGGTATTCGACTAAAAACGAAACAGTTCGCTAAATAACAGCTATTAATAGCGAGCTTTAATTTAATTTTGGTTATTAATACAACATCAAAGTTTCATATACGTGTATAAATATGTGTTATATCTATCTATATTCAGTGCCTACAGACAGTTGGATTGTTAAGTATTCAAGCTATGTACAACTTTATGATTTCTACAAGACGATAAAAATATTCTATTAGGTTAATGAGAGAAATGGTCTTTGCTGGAGATAATACTAGCGCCGTTAGACGAGGATTTTAAAGCCGAGTTGATGTTCGATATAATTGTCTGAGTGTTCTATTAGATAACCAATATTGACGAGTCGTGTCCCTCTCATAAACTATAGTAGAACAATTAAAGTCTCCAATTCTTTCTTACAAAATCGATACGCTTTTCATAACCTAATGTTACATTTAGACATATTTGGCTTTAAGAAAAATAAAATCATATCATATACATTAGTCTTGTTGTCTATGTTGACAATAAATGTATATGATAGTTTCACGTAGGTTAGATATAGATGATTTACACAAATTCGTCTTCTGGCGTCGTTATAAATTTGTAGTAACTAACTGTGCAAATAGTAAACCGGGCTAAATCAAGCCTTGTGAAGAGAGCTAAGTCTATACAATAGGAATATCACTTTTTAAATTGATGAATTCCTAATGAAATTAAAACACAATTGTTTCATCAGCTCAGTACTCAAGAGTATAGTCTCTTTCTACCCAATGTAGAACTTTTAACTGTTCAATGGTCTTTGGCCATTGTAGTTCGCCGCTGTCATGTTACTGTCAAGATTTGATACATTTAGTTGATGATGGTCTTATATAAACTGTTGTCAATTCTCTCTCTTGTTCTAACCTAGTGTTGTCAATGGGCGAATAATTCTATTCTGGACGGTTATAACTGTGGCCAATTTGTCATGTTTTTACCTTTTCAGAAAGAGTTGAAGATTCCATGCATCAATAATTAATGACTGATAACAGTTTTAAACCAAGAGATCACACTGTTTACCTTAAGGCTGGAATACAAGAACATGGGAAGTCTTATCAAAAAGTAAACAGCCACAAAGAATCCAACACAAACAATAAACATAGAAAGTATTCAAAAGAGAAATTCTTGATAACAATTCTTGGCCTTGAGCGTTTGATACTATCGTAGGAGAAAACCATTAGAAGATTTATCGAAACAGTTCTTAAGTAAACGAAACCCTTTTACGATCATGATCCATTTCTGTTTCCAATAGACAAATATTATAGTTTTAATGCGGTACGCGTATTGCTGTTTTACTCTCCGTGACGTGCTGTTTCCCTTTCAGCGCAGACCGATCTGTGTGTATTTAATTAAGGAATGCCTGAGAGTGAGAGAATGTATACTAAACGCGAATCGTACGTTGTATTACGTTCAAACTGAACTAATCCAGTTTACTTACTATCTCAAATCTTAATCGACAGTGACTCTTTCTGTGGTGACGTTTTTAATAAAAACAACCCTTTACATGAACACAAACAAGCATAAGACTTGGCATAAAAGGGGTCCATTAATTCATTACTTTCTTCAACGATATTTTTCTACATTATTTTCTGAAAACAATGTATATTTACTTTCTGATCATTGTGATCCACACAAGCTTTCGTCAGTGTTTTCAGCTGTTGTCCTACATCTTCTGGTTGGATGTATTCACTGAATGTCAATTATTGAATGTCAATATAAGTCCTATTTTAATAGCATGGTTTTGAAACTAATGGACATGTCTGCACATTGAAGGAAACAAATAGTAAAAATTGCCATTACGTAGACAAGAGAGCTGTTTTATCCTAAACCCAATCTCCCAAACTTCTTGTTTGCTATTAATCTTGCAAATACAGCATATGGAGTACACGGCTCAAATCATGCGAACTCACTTGTTTAAAAACAGGAATAGGTCTACAATTAAAATTAAGCACATTATAAAATAGCGCTATTGATTCATCACACATCTTAGATTACATACTTATAATAATAATAATTACTATTATGGAAAATAGATCATAAGACGGTTAACACGAAATTGCGCATGGATCATTAAATCATGAATGATTAATATATACTTGTAACATTCAATAAATCACAGTATTGGACAAACGTCCGAGCGATAATACCACCGTAGTGTAACGCTTAAGTTTAAAACAGTAGTCAAATCAATATTGAAGCACCACCATAACCCTTCTTGGTAAAAACAGTTTTCAACCACGAGAGACCCTTATCCATGATTATCCTCGGCCCAAGGAAAGGAATAGTTTATGATTAACTCTTAAAGTTACCGCCGACGAAGGATGTTACTTCCCCTGAACACTTTCTTCGAATATTGTTTCCATAAACTTTTCATTTATGATTTTACTTTAAGATGACATTAGGTTCAGGAAAGGAAAACCATAACTCATTGTCAACACCATTGATGACGTGAGTCCATCACACAGTACATGTAAATACACGCACCCACAAGCATGAAAGTAATGTCCGTGTCATAATAACACATTAATTCGATGGCCGGGTATTTTAATTGTTCAAAATCCGCTTGTATAATAGCAGACTGTGTAATAAATCCAATGAAGCATATTAAACAGTACACAAAGCATGAGGGTTAGACAGTACACTGCTACCGATCCTATATTTCCCCATGTAATTCTATCCACGAGGGCATAATTCCAATGTAAGTCATGCCAAAACGTCATTGAATAAAGCTACACCACTCAATGGAGACCTTGCTTCATTTCAGAGTTTTTTGCGGTACCTAGTGACAAAGAATCGAACACGCATCAATCTAGAACGTGAATTAAAAGAGGGTTTACGGACTAGAAGTTATGTAAAATCGAACATCAAAGCAACATTATAGCTGATTAAGTCGCAATTGCAAGCTTCTACAACTTGCTTTACAAAAAAATCCATACAGGAATTAATAATTCATTGTAACACAAAGCACTTGGGGACAGGTCCCCGGTACAATCATCAAAAAAGAGGTTATGCAGGTATCTGTACTGCAGGGGTCATATCACCCAATTTTAAATCAGAGAACAGTGTGGATTTTCCAGTCAATTCCTTTTATGACCAAAAAGTCCGGCTATTTACAATTGAACTATATCAGTTAATAAACACAAATACGATAGGCTTGATATGGAAATGGTGTTAAAAAATATAATATTTTTATTTTGAGAATGAATATTGGTACTTCACAGTTGTATTGTCTGATCTTGATTAGGAAGTCAAACATAATCGATAGATTAACATACACTTGGAATAATACAACGGCCTATCCTCAATGGTAAAAAGCACAGTCCCAGTGCCCTGATCTCCATACTTGTTAGACGCCCGTCACTAACCCATTCGGTCGCATTAATGCTTTTGGCAGATGTCTTTTAACATTTGAGTTTTAAAGTGTTGGTAAATTACCAGACGGTAAAATATCATGTCCAACATTCAACTCGATGCCAATCTGTTTTAAAAGAAAAGCAATAGTCTGGTAGAAATTGGTCAGACAAGTGACACACGAGGTGATATATCTTCGTTACCGTGATGCATTATACATTTGGCAAAGTCCACTGAAAGAAACCTGACTGTCACGCGATGACTTACAGGATCGGTATACCTACTTATTAGATGTCATCAATGGGGATTAAAGATAAACAATTTTATCCAAAGGACAATAATTACTCTTAAGTTTAAATGCCTTTCTACTCACATTTTATACAACAGTATTAAAAATGTTGGAGTTGTGAACGAACAACGAACTTCAAGACTTCACATCTCTTAAAATAAGGACAATTAGTCACGTTTTCGTATGTGGGGTGTATGACATTTTTGTAACTATTTTGCACCTGATCCCCATTAGAGGAAATAACGTCGTGGCAGTAGAGTCTACAGGAAATCCATCCCGTGGTACAGGGTTTTTCTGCAAAGCAATCGCCAAGTACTACAAACGTAACCCAATCTTACTGTTGGATTAACGGATACATGCTACAATTATTGCGTTCATCAATAAAAGATTAACTGTGGGCGGCAGAGCTGAACAATGTACACAAAGGGGCCTCGCATTAAACTTTATTGGTAACACGATCCGTGTATGGAAGTGGCTTTTACCTTAAACATTAGATAAATATATCGACTCCATAAGTCATATAAACGAATCGATTAAGTCCATGTAGTTTTAGTTCATCAATCTCTACATATAAACGAACTAAATTCCATAAAGATTCTTATTGTAGCTGTCCATGAGTACCCCATCTTTGTTAGCCGTGTCACCTCTTCACGGGTTAAATACTATCAGGCTCACCACCCGTCTTCAATATAACCATATTAAAATGAAAATATAGACTAGGTTATTTCGGGACTAATATATTTCAATTATTCCATTGCTCGTGGGGCGCATTTAGCTCTGGTGAAAATCTACGAGGTTGGACTGCCGAATCTATGCCGTGTGACTTGCACGCGTTAGACCAATAGACACATCCACAGTCATATGACCCTACGGATTAATAAATACTACGACATCGATAATATAGGGTAATCTCCCTCTATTTTCCGGCGTGGGTCCGCTTGTCAGTGATGCAGAACAGAGGGACTGACAAGGCCAGCTGCCTAGTCGTTCGGATGGGACGAATAACCGAGTCCGCGTGCACGTAAAAGATCCCTTGGAAGTTGGAATTCGATATAAGAGTAGGCCGTATCGCCGCTGCCCGGGCAAAATTACCCTCATAGCACACTGTATGGCGTATGCCCGTCTTCCATTAGCCAAGGTCAGGTGCAGAAGAGTAGGACGTTAACCCCATTTCATTTCATATCGCTAATCCCACATTTACTATGAAGGTTAATGTTAAACGTTTTAAAACTAACTTCCCACGCCCTCACTAACTGACGTAAAATGTCAGTTTCCCTGTTGTTCAATGGCACGTTCTTAACGTGATGAGAACATTTACGGTTTTATTTAAATATCCACACCAACGCGGTTATATCGACAGAGACTAATAATTAGACATTATCGCCTGTAACTCTTACCAAGCCTAATAATCACACGGTACTCGCTGTGTAATACAGACTTTGGTTTTAAAAAGGAACTGAACTAAGACAGATTTGAAACCTTTGCAAATAAGATATATTGCAACCAGTCTCTTAGGCAACAGATACAAAATTCAAAGTCACCTTTTTAAGGAAATTCTCGGGTCGGTGTTATGTCACAGGCCCTTACACAAAAACACAAACGACGAACTGATCACGTATGAATATTTATGTCTAACGTCAAAAAGGACTCGGGTAGAACATACGGGTCTGTTTAGCTGAAGGCATATAATATTAGCAGTCAGTGGGGAGGTAATTGTGAATAATACATGATTATTTAATCAAGGTCTGGGATCGATATGCTGTGAAGAAGATATAAATGTATTCTATCTGTAGCTAGAGTTGAGTAAACATGATCAGAGGACTCCATTATTCACTAGTTGTAGCAGCTCCATTTACTCTAGAAACTGGCTCAAGTTTTGGCTGTAATAAACTTTTTTGAGAAACATCCACTAACCACGCCTTTACAATGTTATGTACTTTGACGACCAATTGACACTATGGCACCAATAATTTAAAGTGCTAAGAAATAGTTTCCAAAGAAACGAAGAATCTAGTTGGTAAATTTAAGTGTCTATCAAATAATATTTTGTACTTTGGGGAGCAATATACAATTTATTGCCGTACGAATTTAATAACCGGCTAATTTCAGAATCGGATCATATTGCCTGTGGTGCAGATAGTGTCTGTAAAAGAAAATGCAAGAATCTAAAGTTTCTTTATACTAACGCTTGCATTTTCTGAACCATCATTTTTTTAAAAAATTTTCTACTTCATCATTTCTACTGGGGTTTGAAAGATAATATATCATCGGGCTGCAGATTTGGATTTAAAAAGCCACTTAACACTTCGAGCTTTTTGTTTGTTTAAAAGAACCCGACAAAAATACATATACAGGAAAACAACGAGTTTGGTTTTGTTTGTTTTGCATTGTATACAAAGAAACCACGAGGTATCATAGAATACCAATTAATACATTCGTGTGCAATATCTAATCTGAAACCCAAACAGCGATGATAATTTGAAATCTAATACATCCTTCAAGTGGCATTTAGTGTTTGGTTGTTCTTTTGGGAGGGAGTTTTTTTAAAATAGGTTTTGCTTTTACGTTATTGACCCAGCATCGGTCAATAATATTTACATTTATCCGTTTTCGTGCGAAAAAGCTCGCATAACATTTATGTGGATTGCAAGTTCTAGCGAAATGCACAAAGTTTTAAAACTCTATTGAGTGTATCATTCAATGATGCTACCTGACATTAAACCAACATTAAAAATCCATTTTAGTGATTAAAAAGATTTTAATGTTTTTACTGATATATATATAAAACATAAAACTTAGAATTTCATTTGGTATATTGACAACTGTGGTATCTGTCTGACGGCCAAGAGCTTTTATTGGTAGAAATCCGGGTATTAATCAGTTATTACAGTTTATATTGTAACGGTAGACAGGAAGTATTTGTACTCAAGAAATAGGTTCTACAGATATGACGATTCTGACTGATCAATAGAGATATCGTTGATAATAATAATCCCTTGGTCAAAATATCTGAACTTGCTGAGGAGAATACAACTAGGGTATCAATCCGAAAATAGGCAGGATATGCTAACTATGTTGTGAGTCAACGGCTACTTTTCGATTGAAGACCTTTAAACAATATTTTGCATTCAGAACCCGTGTAGGCGACCCATCACTGCGTTAAAGTTTGACCCAGTGGGAGTTGTATTGCACACTGCTTAATTTTTTAACTGAACATGTTTTACTGTAAATCGTATATAGATGTTACTTTTTTTGTTTCGACATTTTAAATGGGTACGCATTAAAGATTGTGACACTTGTATTTAGATTATATATGTGTCTTTTTGTGAAGATATTTTTTGTGATACATTTTAGTCTGTCTCGAAAAATTGGTCATAATGCTAGGCGCTATATATATAGCCCGATGGTTCTGACGTGCCATTAAACAACATTTCATCCAATCATTGAAAGGGGTATGCACTAGAATGTTATTAACAGAATGGCTAATTATATATATTATCACCCAATAACACTTTTGACGGTAGATATCGCTTGTGTGATAAATTACAACATCGCTTTACATGAATTTGATTGGTCTCATGCGCACATTAGCGTACACGTAAAATATCCCTTAGCAGTTGGAATTCGATATATAAGTAAGCCGTAGTCCGCTGTCCGGGCAAAATTGCCCTCGTAGCACACTGTACAGCGTATGCCCCTCTTCATTAGCCCCGTTTAGGAGCATAACAGTACGACGTTAAACCCCATTTCATTTCATTTCGACTACATTGAAGTCCAAACCGTCAGTCCGTTTTAATTACTCATTCTAGAACACTTGATACCACTTCTATTTGATGCCTTGGGTGAAATGTTAGAAAAGCAAGGGATAAGGTGTGTTTCATGTGAGATAACAAATGGTATGTTTGTTTTGTTTATCTGTTAAATGATAAACATACTGATTCGCAAAAACCAGATAAATCTCTTCAATGGCTGGATCCTCGCGTCAGTGATAAAAAGAACAAATGGGAGCCGCGGGGGCTCAGTGAGAAAAACGTTAGTCCCGTGTTGGTAGAGAACGTTCATCTGAATTTTCCGGCATGCCCCCCCCATCCCCTTTGTAAATGGTGCAGAGCGGAGAGTCTGGGAAGGGAAGTCTGTAGTCGTTTGAATGTTACCAAATAAACGAGGTTCCGTGGTCGCACTGGAGTACACGAACAAAGAATTGTGTATGGCATATGTGCCCGACTCCTTTATAGCACACTGTGGGCATATGCCCGTCTTCATGAGCCCAGCTTAGGATTAGGATGTTAAACCCCAGTTCAAATCTGTGGGACGTTAAACTCCACTTTATTTCATTTTAAAACAGAAGACATACAAGAAGGAAGAGTAATACGCAAAATATTGATCATAGATAACTACGTTGACATACAAGCTGAACTTGATAATAGTCAGAAGAAAATATGTGTATAAGCTGTCGGGAATGAGTGCGATATAGGGTAAGTAACCGGTTATTGCCATATTGAATAGATGTGACCATGTGCTATCCATACGCGGATCAACGAAATGGCATGGTAGTAACATAACTCACAGCCATAAAATCTCGCTACACGGTGCAGTTATTAAAGTGGCCATCCAAGTTTGTGCAATATATTTCTAATAACAGCGGGGTTAAGCCTGTTAACGAGGTTACGGAACTCCTTTGGTTGAATCAGTGACTTGATAATCATAACGACTATTTAACGCCTGTCGACGCCTACAGTACAAATCCATATGTAAACCTATACATGTATTTTAATCGAAATATGTTTTGTAGGGCTAGGGAGTCAGGTTTCCAACAGTTTTTTTTAAATCGAATTAGGGGCCACAGGGGCTAAGTGAGTAAGGCTCACTGACCCAGATGCTCTTGTGTCTTGTTTCAGTTTTTCTACTGCGCACAAGTTCAGGTTTTTTTCACCTCCGCTTGTTTATCGTCTGGATTTATAGTTGATTGTTGTGTGTGGTACGATCCTCCTAGACTTGTTGTTAACCCTGATCATTTTGATTGATGGAGAGTGACGAAATCGGTTGTAAGTATACACGTTTCAATTCATTCTAACTTTAAAGCTGCTTATAATCATAACTATTTTTAGTACACCCTATAGCATTTTAAACTGTTGTGCTATTATGCTTTTATTATAATTTTAGTAAAATAATTTACTTATTTATTTGGTTTATTCTACAGATTGTAATATAGATTTTCAACGTTGTTTCTTATCATCCCAAAACCAGAAGAGCGACCTGACAGCAGCCAGGTGTTCTGGTGGTGAACTAACTTGATTGTTGGCGTTTTTGGCGCATGCGTATTGCTTCTTCTCTGCGTTTGCATACTTAACTGCCTCAGCCATGCATTATGAATTCTTTTTTCGGAAGTTTTATCCTCTTATATTATATTGCATCGTTTTAGCGCTATGTGAAACGCTTTGCTAATTAGAATATTTGCGCAAGTTGAATCACTTATACGAATAATTAGTATTTATCTATGTAACATTTATGACTGTCGTTTGTCTGTTCAGAATTGGCGCTTAAACTAGGGCTGCCCCGAGGCTGAAATTAGTTGTATATTGGTAGTTCGGAAAAACGCAAATGAGGCATCCTTAACGGGGCAGGGTATGGTTACATAGGACTTGCCTACATGGGGATTTATTTAGAATATAATAACACGTGAACGCGGTTATAAACCAAAACATTACAATAGAATTCATGTAGGGTATTTACTAAAGATGTTTAAGTTTGAATTACGCAGCAAAACATAAATATTATAGGAATAATTATGTTTAAATAGAAAATGTAATTCATAAAATTGAAAACCCCATGTCGCCAATTATATAATCATTTAAATAAAAGCTGAAAATAGACTGGATTACTTCTTGAAATGCAAACAAGTTCTCTATTGAAAATACATTTCACCATTTTTTTAAAGATGAAAGAACGTGTAATTTATTCTCTAGAGAGTAAATTATTAAATTACCGAGTTAAAAAAAAATCTATAAACAGTCAAGCTGGTTTTGTAATAAAGTAAAATAAACGAATTGCCAAGAAAAGTACAGAGATTGACAATTAGCTTAAAGACAATTTCATGCCTAATAACGTTTATACTTTACGAAGAAGTCAACTTCCTTTTCTATTCTGAAAAAAATCCATGCAGGTTAAAAATTGCCTTTTCTATAATAGGATCTCACGTTGCGTTTTATCAACAAGGACTGTGGAATCTTGTTCATGCACATAAAACGCCACATGTGTCCAGTAACCGTAAACGGACATTTATAGTGCTTGATTAAAGTAGTGGTGTCCTTGTGTATTTACTGGTACTATAGTATTTCCTACTGGTATTTAAATAACAGTAATTGACACATTGTCAGTTTTCGCATCAGACCACCCATGCTTTGTGTTGGCAACAATAGAAGATATTACGTTATCATGCCTTCTCCATAATAGTATAAGAGATTCTTGTTTGTACTTTTCATTAAGTCACAGATCGTTATTTGTGAGATGTTTAATTCCTCGCACCTCACAATACAATGTTGTAAACACCGGGTTCCAAAAAACGAATAGGCCTATCAGTCCAAAAACAGTCCAATTACCTACATCATTACAAAGATATGTTTAATGATAAAAATCTATAAAATATTAGTAATCTGCTTCATCATAACTTATATTCATTGTTCCCGTTACAAAAATCAACGACTTTTTACTACTTACCCACAATACCCACCCGTGCTTAGGATTTCACTGAATTTATGGAAATTATGGAGCTCCACCTTTTATAAGTGGGTCGCCTGCCTAACCCCTTGGATTTCATATACAGTTCCCCCCCTCCCTCTTGCTGAAAATATCCGCACCTTCATATTATCTTGAAGATAGACAATTTGCGCATTTCTGTCACTGACAATGATTTGAATAGGCTTAGATAAATAAGAAAATGTTATGACTTACTTTGTTATGATTTCTTTTTCGCGTGTTTTGTGTTATATCTGGCTAGAACACAACAGTTGAACTGACATACAATGAGGAATATATTTTTTTTTTAAATATTTAAATAAGCAAAATAACAATGTGCGAAAACAATTTTGACTGTTATAAATACAAGACAAACAGCTGGGTAAAGAGACAATATAAATACAAACTTATGTGGCTGCTTTGAACAACAAAGTTGACTGTAAAAATATCAGATTGAATAACACAATAAACTGACATGATTTACAGCAACAGAAAAGAAAAAAAAAACCTCCACAGATCGCTCAGTCATCCGAAACCGTGCCCATCTCTAACATTTCGTGCCAACTGTGCTACCTTGTGAGTTCATTTTGTTTTTCGAAAAAATGGCGCGTCTGGTCAATGATAAAATGGTGAAGAAAAGCAAGACATTTAAAACCCAATACCATTTCATTTCTTTCCTCATTTAGGTGAACTCCATTTGTATGAAGAACTCAAGCGCTTGTGATCTCCAAGATTTCCTACTCTCAGCTTTCGGGGTATTTTATTATCGGAGGATAACCGCTTCCTGGTCAATTCCTCAAGCACCAATCTATCAATGTATACATTCCAAATGCTAGACATGTGTTTACTTCTTCGCCTATTATTAGAACAGGAATTTTCTGGTTGACATCCTAATGTTAGTTTTAATACTGTAAAGATGATATAATTCTAATGTAGGAGATACTTTGTTTTGATATCATACACAAGGACATGCGTTCTTGAAGAGCGCCGGTGTATATTTATCTTACTGTATTCATACAGACATTTTATCTAGAAAATCTCATCAATTATCCCACCGAATATCATATGTCTATTTCTTATCTATTTGTGTCTTATTTATTGTTCTATGGGTATTGTTTAGGTTATTGTATCCACACGTGAACAACCAAGGCAAATATAATTCCTGTAAATAAATAGTTTTTTTTTGTCTGAGAAAATTTCTCTACACAGATAAAAACACACTTTTTATGGCGTAAGATAAATACGTATTTGACTAATTAAACGCAGCAAATATCTGATTAAAAATCCATACACAAAAAGTAGATGTCAATAAACGTGTATTTATGTCTTGCTGGAGCAATAAAGAGAACATATTCTTTTTCCGCGGAAATGTTAGTTAAGAGTTATAGGCAATCAGGACCAGCTTCACGAAATTACATTAACGTTTCCAGAACTGTTTTAATTAATTAATCACATTTGGCTTTTCAGTAGAAGCTGTTTCTCCCACACAACCCAGATCATATCCATCGACTGGAATCATATGAAATGAAATCCATTAAAGGTGCCTTCGGAAATATTTTGAATAGAGAAGTCAGAATCGTTTTAAAACCCACGCCACTTAATTTAAATGTATGGAATGTTATGTGCATTCAAGGTTAATCTACCACCATGTATACCTCTGCATAAAGTGTAATTATTTTGAATTCCATCCTATTTTCCTGGTGTATAGATCTGGTAAAATCCGATGTGATAGCATTTTAGGAAACTAAGTAATGAATAAAGGGTATCGGTCACACGTGGTCGTAGTTTCTTAAAATCCGACGGAACCTTGTACCGCTATCGCTGTGTTGCAACGCGAGGGCCTCTGCAACAAAATCCCATTATATCTAATGGATTTTACACACTAATTCCTACACACTCTAAACAAGGGATTGTTAATAGTGAACACTTGTAGTTCTCAGAAAGGATGTTATGTATGTCGCTTGGATAGATGTGAAAACCGAAGCTCCATGCCACACTGTGTTAACATGTATTCTTGATGTATTGAATCGGACTTGTTTAATATTCAAACAAACCATTGGCTCAACCCGAGTGTATACTAAGCGGTGTAGTAAAACCTAAAGCCAAAAGGTGTTAAGTGTTCGTTAAGTAATCTTAGAACCACAAGTAAAGACACCATGACACGCACATGTATCAGACATTTCACTTAAGGGGATTTAAGAAGTCATAATTATTTGCATGGTTCTCATAGTATCAGACTTGTTGAGACATACCGATTAATGATTGACCCCAGTGAAGTTTGGAAATGTATGTGCGTTACTAATGCCCTAGTTGCCAGAACGTTATTCAGTATCCCCCTGTCTTTAAAAGCTGCAAGATGGGTAACGTAACTTAAATTTGGTTGGCATGTTACACACCATTCCGCGAAGCACGGTTCCAATGATAGCATAGAAACCGATAGGAGACAAGTATTGCGTTTTTATTTTTGTGCGCTGGGACTGAGTGGGGAGGGGGTAGCTTTGGGTATATAGACTTAATTTAATTGATTACACCAAAACTCACTATAGTTGATACTGGGGTCCTTTTATAGGTTTTTGTGATCATCCCAGTAGACAATTGCAGAGACGTAACGAAAATGTTTATATGGTAATACAAACTCTATTTCAATTCTCCATCTCAGCATGATAGTCTGGAAGGACGTTATCTATGGAATCTATAATATTGATTAAGGCCCGATTTAAACTATAAGTTGTACAATAAAACAGTAGTGCTAACATTAAAACACGCTATATAGAACGGACAAACATATTAACAAGTAAATATTGGATTAAACAGGTTGTAATTATGCATATCAACTGGCGGTTCAACCAAATATAATACATGTATGTATAAAAGAAACCTTTGTTATAGGAAACCTGAGGGGTGGGTTGGCCGAATGGTTAGTGTGCGCGCGCTGTATCATACGGCCTGCCATTGAGTCAACTGGCGTGGTTTCAAATCCCCGAATGTACGTGGCAATGAGTAGGGTTACCTGTCCAACCTCGTGGATTTTCTCCGGGTACTCCGATTCCCCCCCCCTACTGCTAAAGACGCCTACGCACAAGCGAATTATTGAAATTAAATTAAAAACTATATTATGTTAGTCCCGAAATGACCTAGTTTGTGTCGAGTGTACGTTAAACCCCATTTCTCTCTCTTATAGGAAACCAAGCGATTGAACTTACAAATGTTTTATTTTTATGGCAACCATTTTTAAACGAAATGTAATGGTTCTGTTTATTTTGCATAATGTAAAATTGTACCTCAACATTTTCACAGTTTATGCCAAATTAAACGGGGGGCGGAGTATTATATATCCATTCACTAAAATGGCTGATGCTCGGTATAAATCGGAAACGTCTATAAATTTTGTTCTACACACTATTCAAGAGTTGTGACCAAATTGTTGAAGAAAATCTATTTCATTAAACAAGATGTTTTCTGGGCAATAGGAATGTTAAGTTTGAATTGGTATGTAGGGCTAACAGCGACAGACAAGTTTATTGTTCACATACGTCGAGACCATCACACGATTTACAATCAGCAGACGTGGTCATTTGCGCGCCAAAGTATAGTGGACGTGATGGGGTGTCTGTGGAGGATGTCATGCGGCCACAAGAAGAGAACACAGCAGGTAAATCCAGAAATTCACATATTTCCGTGGTAAAGGATTTAATAACAGTAAAGAAATAAACGTGAGAGCATGTACGTCTCAGACGAAGTTTATTCTGAGAATAAAACTAGCCATCTAGAAAATGTAATTAAAAGTCACTAGGCCTACTAAAGATTTCGAAATGAAATTACTTCAAGGGACCTATCTTTAGAGACACGTTTTTGTCTAAACATGTCGCTACAGGGAACGCGCCAAAAGAACCTTCGCTGTTTATAGTGCCTATAAATTAATGGATAGTAAAACGAGACTGAAAGGTCTTCTTTCAAATTATTGTTGTGTTAGAATAACCCTATCTGATTAAAACACAGATCCTATTTAGTTTTGTTTTTTATAGTTAAAAATTTCGTTTCACTTGTCTTCACTACATTAGGATCTGGAAGAGTTATTACCGGGGTGAAGTGAGAGATCAGCCAATGAAACAGTCTGTTACCGCGACTTCTCAACGTGCCATACATGTAACTGTGGGTAAACCACTAGAAACGTCAACGCAGATTGATTAAATAATGTCTGACGTCATAGGGTCAAAGGTCGCTCGTGTGACCCCTGATGTAACCTGACAGTAGAACTGGTCAGATCTTCATGTAGTGTAGTACAATAAAAAAGAAAAGAAATATAGATCTCCCAAGACTTTAATAATGGCGGTTATATCTACATTTCCAGTGTTCAGAACTGGGAAGTTAGAGTTGAAATTATAAATGATGCAAATGGTTAAACATGGATTATACAAGAGCTAAATCTGCTGCTAAAACAGCTAAAATGTTCTATAAACTATTAATTAGACAATAATTAACTCTCTGTGTCATCTTATGTGTCGGATTGTTACCGGATTGGAATTCCATCTGCTGCTCAACACTCATTGATGATTAAATTCCCAAATGTATTTATAGTACCGACTTTAGTAATGATGACTGAGGATAGACTTAATATTCAAAAGCTAATATCTCTGTTGCCAGAGGAGCAATTTGACGGAAATTTTCAACATCTTCTATTTACGTTACCTATTTTTTAACAATTATAGCGTAAAAGTCAATTTAATAGAATCTCCCATAATGTATCTTTAATTCCTGGAAATTTTATTTACCAATTCATTAAGCTAAATAACAATTGACAGTGTCCTGTCATTAGTGTTCGACATATTTCTATTTGAAATACCGAATATGAAAAAGAAATTGCCAAATTGAAAGACAGTATTGAGACGTTTTCAAATAGAGTAATTATGTCTTGTGATATGTATTAAAGGCCGGCGGGTCAACGCAACTTGACTAACATATAATTAGAGATCAAAGTGTTATTGATAATCGCGATATTTAAACTGTCTGGTTCACAAAACCTAGTTTTAGCTTCCATACGTCAACGTGGTATAATTTGCTACACGTTTAGTTACAAGTTAAAGTAACCGAGCTTAGCGCTTTATCAATGAGTAGCCCCAAGGGAAATCCCTTTCTGGAATAGCAACGTAAAAGTACTGGAAATCACGGGCGCTTAGATGACTGATATTATCAAAGCGAAATGACAACATTCAAAGTTGGATTCTAGTTGAGTTACGCACAGAAGTAAGTAGGCTTTGTATCAGCGGTAAACACTGGTCATATATTTAGTTAATATCCACCTTTAAATGTATACGAAGAGTTGGTGTTGTAGATGCTGTGGTACACAACCCAACCGCAAACAATTGTATGGTTAAGCCAAAAGCCAAATATGAATACATTAGGACCGATAATGATATGAGAGAGAGGGGGTACGTTTTAGAATTGCTCCCTGAAGGAATTCGTAACTGCAAATCTTCAGAAATACTCGAAACAAAATTCTGAATTACAAAAATATAAAAAGCAAAGTATCTGCGTTGGTCGAATATTTAAGTCCCCACTAAATCACGTTCATTTCAAAACAGTCCCTGCAATCCTTAATGTAGTGTAATCCTTAATGTGTTTTAAAGTATATGTTTATATACGTAAGTTTATATCGTTCTGGATATTGACGTACTAATTTTATATCTAATTAAGTTAACTGGGGTTAGATCTACACATCGTGTTAATGCTTAAAAAGACCTGTTTTCATTCAGCAATTGGTTGTCTGTAGAACTGGAATATTTTCCGAGAATTTCAATCGTTAGCTATCGATTATACATCGAATTCGGCGACATCTAAATTCCAGTATTCAGATCTGGCCAACCTTGTGTATACACAGAGACATGTCCATTTACGATTCGGGGCATTAAAGGCTAGTCAAGCCAGTCTTAAGTAGAAATGTATGGTATTGGCCGCTATAGCTTGCGACTTCATTGGTATATTGAGTCTCACATCTAGAATCGCCCTCTGTGCATCAATATGTAGATTTTGTCTGTGGTTAATATCTTACGGCGAGTTTGCTACAGAAATCGTTAAAGTAAACAGCTCTCTGGAAGATTTCGGAACCTGAATCAATGTTTCTCAAATCTGATACACACTAAAATTGAAAACCCCGAGTCTTTGATCGCTTTGTAATAATGACACGGGTCCACTTAGTCGATGACCTAACGATTGCTCTAAGATACATTTCGTTGAAATAAAATAAATGTTTTGCTGCCTGTGTTTTGTGCTTAGTTGACAATCTGTTCTGAGAGATTCTTCTTTCATCTCAAATCACTTACTGTATCATGGTCCTAAGAAGGGAGAAAATATCCTATTTCCTAGAGTCAATAGAGCTAACCTGGCGCAATCTTTATATACACGGGACACCGACATTGAAAACAGTAGAACGTTCCCGGGAAAATAATCGGATGGAGCTGAAAAAATGGAAAACGCACACCTAACAAAGAGTATAAGAGCATAGAAAATAGACATACAATTAAAATATACATTCTCAAATCGGAAACACAATTGAAACTGATTAACTTCTTAAGATATTTAAGGATGTTTCTTTAAACGTTATAAGCATATTGTAATGCTAACCCCTTCTTTAAAACGTTTTAAAATACTTCACTACATGGCTATCAGCCACTGACTGCCTACCAGGAAGTCAAAATATGCTTTTTTGTTTAAATTGCATTGCACGCTGATAGTACGCTGTTAGTTTAGAGCAAACTTGAATATTTAAATGGGCTTCGGGACAAGTACAATTATCGACATGATAATAACCATGAGCGCGTGTTTAATACTGGTAGGGTCTTGCTGATATACATGCTTACAAATCACTGTGAATTCTTCATTTTCATATGTAGAACATAGGCCAAGCTTCTGCACTTGTTGCATTTTCTATCAACATATAGAGCCCCGTGGTGGCAAGCTACAACGTGTAGTCGCTCGGATTTTGACCGTCCACAGAAATGCAAAAAAACCCTCATAGCACCCAATGTGGCCTTAGTTCTCTCGGAGCAGAACATTGGGGCGTTATACCCAATTTCATTTAAATCTATAATCCAAATTATGAGTTATTGAATTGTTTGCTTGTGCTATTATCTTCTTGCTTCATCGGCATATCTGGGTTTCTTAGCGGGTGCGACCAGTACATTGACACACTACAGCATTATGTACGATTCAGTTATTCAACAATTAATACCAATTAGCCATATCAACACAGCGTTAAATATACACATACTTGGTTTAGGTGTGTTCTATAACAATTATGTACATAGTTTAGTGGATTCTGACGCACGTGTTCAAAACCTATTTTTTTTATCCAAAGATTGACACATTGGTTCCTAATAATACAATCTTGGTTTCAAATATCATAAATTAATGCCTGGTCCATTAAGTACACGTAGCCTAATATTCTCTCTCGATTCTTTATTCGCTTTACATGTTAGTAATGGCTGTATCATTACTCACCAGATATGTTTTAAATACCCAATGGAACAGAACAGGTAAAGGATGACACTGGCTTTTCGTTCGACTGTTGGAAACAAGTGAGATTCCGTGTATTCGATGGGAAGAATGTTTGAGTACTTAATCTATTAAAATAGATTCTAAGGTTATATACGCATATTTTTTGTACTACTGCCTACCTCTTACATGTTGATAAATGCAAAGATACGGATATTGCATATTCCTGAAGCAATGAACCGAGGTCTAACCAAAAGAAACACAGCAAGGAGTATACAAATATTGTGGCTTGAAGCAGTTGTCGAAACATTTAAGCGTCTTATAATAAATGTGGGAGCTAACCATGGTCAGGTATAGTATTAGAAAACTGCATTCGCCGAAAGATTCTTTAATTGCTCCTCGTATATTTAAGTATCTCAGTGCCATCTGAATATTCCATTGATTCCGAGCTGGCCGATCACCTCTGGCTTGCGGCTGTGGTTTCGAGCCATGGTGTGAGCGTATGTGGCATGGAGATAGGGGCGCCTTCTCAATCTCGTGGGTTTCCTCCGGGCACTCCGGTTTCCTCCCACTGCTAAAGACCCCTACGCGCAAGCGAATTATTGAAATAAAATGAAACCATGTTAGTCCCAAAATGACCTAGTTTGTGTTGAGTGGACGTTAAACCCCATTTTTCTCTCTCTCTCCATTGATTCCGAATTAAGATATGATATATACTGGGTTGTTATGTGTCACACTGAAGCTGACATTTCACATACTTATATATATCGTCAAATCAATATACTCATATCAATATATTCATTAACGGTTTCACGTGAATAATATGTTTTAAGTCACATTTTCATAAATATATATATAAAATATACAATAACAGCTCATCAATTACCTATTATAGAATTAATATTTCGCGTCAGGCGCCAGATTGGTGTGAAATAAATATCTGAAATAGGGATAATACTGATCGATATACAGGGAATGTTCACTAGTCCTCGGGTTCATTAATCCACCGATATTAGTGGGGTTAAGGTGCATTGGTCCACCGATATAATATATTAATATGGTAGGTTTATTGATACCCATATTTATAGTCTTACTAATAGCGACGGACTTATGAACATGGGTCTGCGAGGACCTTCATTGATTTACATGGTCCTCTGTTATACTTTTTAAAATATCTAATAATAATTACGAAACTCAAATAGTAAGGACCGTTTCGTGTAGTTGTCCGAAATTGTTGAACATAAATATGCGGTATTTCTTTTAAACTGTCCAATAATCTATCAAAATCCGTCAGTATAATATGACCTTTTGAACAATAAATTAAAATATTAAACATATAGCTTCATAATGCCCCACCCCTTGGGCCCATGCGCAAATTGACGACTATAATAAAAACTTAAACTTGGGACTATTTTAGCATTGTCGTATTCACAGGATCTTTGTAAATAACCCTTTTCGCAAAGATAGATATCTTTTTGTGTATTATCACTTCATATGTAGTTGTTTTACATTACTCTTTTCGCAAAGTTAAGATATCTTTTTGTGTGTTATCACATCGTATGTAGTTGTTGTACATTACTCATTTCGCAAAGTTAGATATCTTTTTGTGTGTTATCACATCGAATGTAGTTGTTGTACATTACTAATTTCGCAAAGTTAGATATCTTTTTGTGTGTTTTCATTTCGTATGTAGTTGTTGTAAATGACCCTTTTAGCCAAATTAAATAGATCTGTTTGTGTGTTATCACTTCGTATGTAGTTTTTGTAAATGACCCTTCTCGCAATGTTAGGTATCTTTTTGTGTGTTATCACTTCATATGTAATTGTTGAACAACCCTGTGAAGCTAAATATGCTTTCAAATGATGATACCCTTTTGTTTTACCAACAGCCATTCGACCTTTTACATGGACCAGGGGGGGGGGGGGGGGGGCATGGAAACATCTAATTGTTTTTTAGTAAACGCCCTACTTTCCTTCTATAAAGTATGAAAGATCAGTGGCAGATTGGTTTCGGTTATCTTTAGATTATTTTGTATGTGTCTTGTGATTTATTTTCGTCTGGGTGTATGTATGTTTTAGTTTATTTTGATACATGTTAAGGTTGTTTAGTTATCATATGGTATACGTTATCCAAGTAAATTGAACGAAATTGGCACGAAACCTGATTGTACCGGGGATAATTAACATTAGATCCCATCGAAGTTATTAATCAATTGCACACTGCATGTATTAATTAATTAAAGCCTTCGACTTATTTAGATTCGCTGTATTGAGAAAGTCTGGTGCATTGTTAAAACGTTAGGCCTTTTAAAAAAGAATGAAGATTTCATGCAAATGTTCAAATTGGATAATGTAATTTATTGAAGCGATAAGTTTTCAAGCTGAATAAGATACGCGTTGTGGGATATATTTAAAATATGTATTAATTATTAGGATCCCATGTCGAGATGACTAAAATAAAATAATAGTCGGTTAAACACAAAATTTGGCCTGTGGTCCTATTGTTCTTCTCCAACCGGAATGATTTGCTGGGACCGCTACGCTACGGTATTTTCTTATTAGAATTGGAACTGTCAAATGTTATTTTACGTAAACGGGATCGCAGGTTTTCTGTGTGTTAGTCCCAACCCATCGCTGTTCGTGCAAGGCCTTCTGCAATCATCTCTCATAATGCCGAACCACGTTGGAAAATCTCGAGGCACTTTCTAGGCCAAAACCGGGATCGAACACAGGGCAAACTGGTTCATGGGTCAATACCACAGTAGCTGAGCCCCAGCGGGTGAAAAAACTCTTGATGTCGCAGATATTTCAAAACGAAAGTTGTCAGTATTCTAGAAAGAATATGTGTTCAGGGTCAGCATTTTTGAACGAATATGTGTTCAGGACCAGCGTAATTATGCATCTGTATGTATGAACCCCTTTACACTTCCTACAATGTCATGTTTTTATTAGATAAGGCAAAAGCCTATATTTCGGAATTCGATTATACTCGTTTGTTGGCCTCTCCAGAGTCCCTGGACGGTTACACCAGATGTCTATATTTACCGTAGATATGAGAGTCTGTGATCTGGTAAGGATGTATATCGGTACACAGACATCTTTAAGTTCACATTACATGATACTGTAACCCCCAGGAGTCTAGAGGAATGACTGGGTCAGCAAAGTTATTCGATTTAATTTCAGTTAACTGACTTCTTTGGTATGTAATGTCATTGACTTGGCAAACCTTTGTAATATATTTGGTTGGGATAATGTGAATGATACCGGGTATCAAGCTCGTCTGTTGGTAGTGAATCTTCCAAATTTTTCCAGTCTAGTTTCCAGCTGTCGGTGATACAGGGCAGGGGACATGGCAAGAAAAAGTGGAGAGTTGTTAAGATGGAAGAAAACCCTAGAATTAATGAAAAAACATTGGCTGTTGGAATTCGATGAAGAATTGGCGGAAATCTCGATGATAGGATACAGGTTCTAACAACACTTGAAAGCGTATATCTGCCTTCATTAACATTGGTGCTTAGGGGTAAGACGTTAAACCCAAGTCTGATAAAAGTAACTATCACCAACAACAGCAGCCTTAATACATAACCTTGGCGAGTTCCTAGTTTTATCTGTATCATAAAGTACAAAACAATGATCGGTAATCCGCTCTAAAGTACTTCTAAGTGTCTAATTCTCATAATGGCAACCAGATCCGATAATGTTTCGGTCATTAATCGAGATTTTCTCTGTTTTTCTCGACAGGCAAATAGTACATTTAGTATGCACTATTAAATATTACACACCGATATTCGCAACTCCAAATGACCAATATTAATTTATAGAACAATGAGGATTAGAAGAGTCTGAAGTCGAAGAACCATAAATATGAAAAGTAAACCGACGCATGTATACAAAATGTGAAATCGAACATTGATTTTCATTTCGTTAAAGTATTAGCGAAGACTCTTTATCAGATTCTGTTAGTTTGATTTATTGATGGTTTAGGCTCGCATCCTCCAGCCTGTAGTCAACCTGTAACCATAGGCGCTCAGATAATACATAATCCCTGTGTTTTCCCTTCTGGATTTTTCACATTTCCGCGGAGTTGTATCTATCGGCTAAAAGACTGGATTTACTTGTATCCAGGTTGTTATATTGTGAAGGTCTACTAATACAAGATAAGACACGAGGAAGAACAAAATCATCGTTGTCGAATGGCGGAACTTTATTGGTATTGTTTATGAACTAGGGATTTGAGAACAGACATAGACTCCATCAGCCAGCACTCTCATTGTGAGATTTTGGGGGAAATCTGGTAAAGATTCTTCTCTTTGGTAAATCCAGTTTCTTCTTTTAGGTGAATATTTTTTGTCATGCCCCAAGCGTCAGCAGGTCCTGTGTGCCATAAAATCTTCTTCATTTTCCCCACCATTTAATGTGTACATTGAACTTATGCCCTTGTACTCAGTATATTAGGTTTTTGTATATATACAAGACCAAATGTTTACTAGGTAAGAACCATTATAAGTAAACTTAACCTCTATCGTAATGTAAATCTTCAAGACATATGTTTTCTCTAGTGAATTCCCGGTAAATTCAACACTCAGAAAGAAACGATATTTCAGTCAGCTGAGATGGTTTACAATAATGACTCAAACATCTACGTTAATTTGTATTCATTCATCAACTGATTTGGTACGTTAAACAATTTTACATAAGATAAGGTTTATATCCGATGCGTCGCACCCAAAACTTGTTTCTTATCTTCAGCTAAACTATGAAAGATAAGTTTAAGTAAGAAATGCTTTGCTTGAAGTGTTGCACCATCTGGAACATCTACTGAATCCATTTTAACTAATAACCATGGACACAACGGTATTGCAGTGGTCTATATTTAATATATACAGCAACTTCTTTGAAGCTTTCGAGAATACCGAATGGAAAAACATTGGATTAAACGCCTCTTCAACATAATATTTCGGTCATTTCTTCTTTGATCGCATGTGCCATTTAAGGGCTGATATTTTTCTTACTCTTCTTCTGATTTTAAACGACATATGTTTCGAGTGCGTGTATTTCAATGTATGCACGGGTGTAACACTTTTGTCAGATTGGCCCCGAAAATGATACTTAACAAATGGGAACGGCCCAACCAGTAACTGGTGTTTAATACTTCATGTTACAAGTATGCTCCATTTTAATATGTAAAGTCTATTATCTTTCCAAGATATTACTTTTGGAAATCCAAAAGCGCGTCGTAATAATACAGAAAACAATACATAATCGCTTTTTATTTAAATAACTAAAATTTCAGAATTGGCAGATATATATTGCAGGTTGACTATATTATGGTCTGTGATTTACATTTATAACAAAAACTAGTTCAAGTGAGAATAGCGAGTATATTGAAATTTTGAAGAAAAATAAACATCTTTCAAAAGTTAATGCATTTAAAATTCAGCCGTTGCATTTTAAATGATTAACTTTAATATATTTACGTTTTCCCCAGACATCTGAAATTCAACAAGGAACTGTCTTGTTTTTAGACGTATGTTTATCTTGCGAATTAGATTAACATATGTTGGTGTAATACATGTGTGAATATGGGTACTACTTGTCCATTATAACTGTAAATGGCTACGCAATTGACTATGACATCCCAGACTTGATTTGACACCCTAATCGATTATATATCAATTGTTTAAGTAGTGATACAATCAATAACAGAATAAAACAGTAATGTAAAGATCGTCCGCTTAGCTGACAATAAGCATATTTCTTAGTTCGTAAAGATGTATTAAAGGGCCAATCCCGATAATATTTCGGAGAATAAAACTGCCTAATTTTGTGTTAAATTCCTTATTATCCTCTTCCTAAGGCCGAGCAACAAATTCTATATATGTGACACGTTTTCAAACAACTTGAACCTGTCGGTCTTCATCTGGAAATGGATGGAGATCGGTGTCCCAAGCTGTATTATGCATTGATTCGAAAAAACCAGACTTTTACTTTATAAAAGTAATGCAAGGTGAAATTTACCTTTCGTTATCAAGTACAACACGGTTCATGCAATGTATAGACCTCTACAGGGACGGGAATCGATTATCTGTTTACCCAACGAAAAAATTTACCCGAAGTCTTTAAAGGGTTACCTGTCCGAATAAGCAGTTTTGACGTTTGCGTCCAAACGACTAAATATTTTGAGCTGAAATTTTGAGAAAAGGTAAATACACAATTCCTCCTTATTTCGGCGCTTAAATTTAAAACGTACGCGGACTTTTATATTCGAGACTGTTCAAATTGGGATAGTCCCTTTAAAGACATACATTGGGTAAACAATGGCATCATGCTATTGGGTATTAGATATCTGTTGTAATTGTTCAAATTGCAACAATGTATTAAGTAAGCTGTTGTTCTGGTAATCACGGGAAACTACATTGTGAAGTACATACAGCCAACTTTTCTCCAGGAGTGACATCCTGCTCAGTATAGCGACAACACATTTTCTATCAAATTGAACATACAACATACTTATTAACGCATTAACACACAATATTATTATTCGTATTATGTATAAAGCGTAGTCTATTTTTGCGTACATACATTTTGTAAATTTAAAATTGCAAAGATGCTACCCCACACGAGCGCAAAGTACATGTATAGCACTAGTTTTAATCCGAACTTTTGACCTTCGAGTGTTACTAGAAACATTCCCTGTGCAACGGTGATAATAAATAACCTTTTGTTTTATCAGTTGTACATGCGCATATAACACTATAATGAACTCGAAACAAATTACATTTATGCATTTCCTAAAAGTAAATATCTGGATAATTGTTCTACAACTTTCCAGGCACACGATGTATCGAAATCCATATACAATCGGATTTTTAATTCTCGAGCGATGAAATTGTGCATAAGAATAACAGTTGTTAAAACACGTTTTGACTTTTGACCTATATGATAGTGCATGTGAAGAGTCGTTACACATTGGATGAATCGAATAATGCTAGGTTCATAATGTTACTGTCGTACGAATAGAGTGGTCTATATCTAGTCCACGATCTGATACGTGCAGATAAGTTTCGATACGGTCAACACGTTTGCTACGACTGACCACAATGTAAGAGCGGATAGCATAATCACGATTAAAACCACGATTTCAATCGTATCGTGCTAGTGAGAACCTGTCATAAGTAAGAGCTAAGAGTATATAAAGGCTTCAGTGAGATCAAATCAAAGAGTAGCTCCGCGAAAGGTAAATATTAACATTAATATGTAGAGGTTTTTTGAAGTAATTTATCTCGTGTAAAACACTAAACTCTTTGATGGCATTTAAACCAGAAAAGTCTTTATACTAATTGGAATTACATGTTTCCAAGGCAATTTTTTTTCGCTAAAAATTATCAGAGGGCTTACATTAGCTGTAATACTAACTCGATGAACACATATGTATAAGATAGCAAAACAATATATCAGTGATATATTTAAGTCTTATAATAAATGAATTTCTGGTTCCAAATCTAGAAAAGATTTAATAATAATGTATTGAGGGGTATAAGGTAAATAACATAAAATGCCTGTCTTGAAGTATTTTCTTCGTATTAATACTGTAAAACCCATGTGATTTCTATTTGATCTTGTTAGTAATGTTAAGAAATCTAATTATACCGCTATGAAAGATTAAACATGTAAAGTGGAGAGAGCTTCGTACTCATAACTACGCCGAATGGCAAGTTTATAATTCACTTATATAACCAGATTTCTCTCATATCGACACTAACTATTTTATATGATGCACGTTTTTCTAATCTTCTCGTGGTTAATATTAGAAATCATCGATTTCAAATGTATTTGTATCATAAATAAAGCACTGTATGCGATGGTAGCCTTCATCTCTTATTGAGCACTTATGGCCCAGTAGGCGCCTGTATTGAAGTGGCCAAACTTATTTACCAATTTCAGCGGAAATCCTTTTATTTTGTATCCATTATACTTAACTTGGATTTTCAAAAGCTCTGTAAACTCTTTAATTTATGTTTAAGGAAATTTCGCTTTTGAACAAGTGTATTCCATGCTGAACCGAACAGACTTTTCCGATCAATGTCGAGGAGGACACTCGTGAAGGAATTACTGTACCTAAGTTATAAAGATATATGTTATCCCGTTGTCTTTATTCCTTTGATCTTTACAGATACAGCATATTTTGATCGCTGTAATGCTTACATTCAGATTAACTATAACGATCAATGTGACATAAAACACTCGGAAACAAAAGTGCCGCACCAAAGAATACAGAACAATCAAATTCTTCTAGCGATGTATTAAGTCCATAATTAATCACCATAAATGTCGGATTAAAATCTATGGTACATCGTAAAATAAAACTTGAATAATTAAATTTGTGTCAGGAGGGATATTTCATGTTAAGTATATCTTTTCCAATCCATTTTCAATATTAAAGATACGTTATGCAGATAAGATGAAGAGTTGTCAGTTCTCACTATAATCGTTAGATAATTTGCTGAAAATTTCAGTCAAACTGATCCACTATGACCCGACAACGACGCGTGTGAAATTTTCGCCTAGCCTCGGTCATCATTACTAAAATCATTAATGTAAACAGCATAGTCTCGATTATCCACGTTTTAAATTTAATTATCAATGGCCGTTAAGCAGCATATAGGAATCTAATCCAGCCAACATCGAAGGCTAGCTTAGACATCAAGAGTTTATTATGGTTAATTAATGTTTAATTGATAATTTAGATAACATTTCTGGCCTAACGAAAAACTTGTAATTGGCAGATTTCGCTCTTGCATAATGTTTAAGCAATATTTAATAGAAATAGAAACGAAAGATAAACTCAGTTTGGTGACCATGATTCAAGCCAACTTTTTGTGAATGGACGGCTTACATACTCTGCTAAACCTGTTTGTTTTTCATAGTTACTTTTTGTTCCATGGCAACAGTTGTTGATATAATATATACTTAATTGGATTGGTTATACTTGCGTCGAAAATAGTTACATTTCGTAACTTAAGTGAACCTAAGTATTTACAATCCCTTTTATACCTATATTTTTAAGAATACCAAAATTTCAGAATTCCTCATAACCTCCCATTACAGACTATTGTAAGTTTGTTAAGAATCGGGATTTGTTTTATACGAAACATGCGATCGAGAATACTTGAAATATTGATGAGCTTGTCATTTAGTGCTGATGGAGTATACTATATCAAGATGTCCTTTATCTGGCCTTTAATGATAACGTATCGAGTTTGTAATTTTTAATACACTACATTATTAAAGTAAGTGACCGGCAAATTAACAATTGTATTGTGTACCAGGATAGTTTACTGCGTCAGACATATACCTCAGCATAAAGGAATATTTTCAAACTAAATTAAATTGATGTTTTTAAAGGGTCGACATTATACGCCATACAGTGAGCTATGGGGTTAATTTTACCCGGACTGTGGCGCTACGGCCTATTCTTTTATCGAATTCTAACTGCAAAGGGGTCTTTTACGTGCATTCCACTGCGTACACGGGACCTGGGGTTTTCGTCCCATGCAAACGACTGAACACTCAGGCCCGTTTTGCGCCACCGACAAAGGGATAATCTCGTTGAACTTTCTCTGTCAACCTCCAGACTAGTGAGACAGCGTCTTACCCCCCCCCCCGTCTTCCATCTGTGTAATCATTGATAAAGTTGTAATAATACTCTTTTAAAAACAAGCTTCCGGTTACCGACCACAATCTGGCTACTCCAGATTAACTTGTATGCCACAGTTCTCATCTTCCGTGACACATAATCTTTATATTAAATCGTTGTTGACTGAAAGCTCAACATTGCTTCAATCCCTGTAATTATCCCCAGTGTAAACTCTCTCTCTCAGCCGATATTGTGATCGGTTTGACAACTGGTGACCACTGCCTTTGGGGTAATTCCTTCCAAACAGTTTCAGTTTCTCGGCTTAAGTCCAACCCCTTTCTAGATAGTGTCACGGTTCGGTTTATAAATTCATTTATTCTCCCCAAGCATGTCATTCACGATGGTCCGGTGATTATAACCGTGGGTCAATATCCAAAAGTTCTCACGTCCGGTCCCGGTGAAGAACGTTCCCGGGGATTTGCCAGTCTAGTTTCTTTTGCCAGACAAAGGTCTTTATACCAGCCTTAATCACCCTAGTAGTCTAAACATTCTCTAGGATACCTAACAACACTATTTGGCAATTGCATATCAATCTTTTATCTGCATCATAAACCTGCATCTGTAAAATGAGGCGAGCAACTAATGTCATTGTTAGAGAGAGAGAGAGGGAGAGTGATGAATAAAAGTCCTTTTCTGCAAAGGCTGGGCATCCGTCCTACAGTGTATTATCAGGGAAATTCGGACCTGACATATGCGCTACGGCCTGTTCTTATATCGAATTCCAACTGTCATTGTTTTGAATAGACGCGTTACTTTAAATAACTTGGATGCTTGACATTTTCCTTATCAAAGATCGAACATGTTATATACGTGTGTATATATATATATATATATATATATATATGACCATAATATCAATTATGCAAATAACCCTACTTATATAAGGGGATTTAAGACAACCATGTAATAGAGAATAAAGGTCACTCGTATTACCAGTAAGATTCTTGAGTTGTTTTCTCGTAAAATATTGATTTAACATAGAGACAACGTGCAAACCAAATACGGGAAATTGAAAAGCTTCGGATTAAATGAAGAATTGGTTGATGGCATGTCAGCACCAAGCCCACTACATTACACCAAGCATAATAATGGTGATCAATTCAAGACAAAAAAAAAGTTTTTTAAAAAAATACGTATATATAATTCAAATTCGAGGAGGCAAATCTTATCACGTAACATGACAAATTGACGAATTCGACTCAACAAAATTGGTCAATTTGGTTTGTAATTATAGTAAAATACGAGATGTATCGCGTCAACTCGCCGACGACTTGTTTTTTACTGAGAAACTATAGCAAAGATCTAGTTCAATTTACGTGTAATTCGATATGTGTTACTAATCATTCAGTATAATTTAAAACAAAGAATGCGTAAACAAGAATAGAAAACGAAAGTAATATGAAATAGTATTGGGCTAAAGAAATAATTCTTTTTTTTTATTTCATAACTTCACAATTTGGAATGATAAGCGTGGATTGTAAAACACTCGAAAAAGAATTTTAATAGAGACTGTTATTTTACATCCCATCAAAAAACCTTAAAATAGATTTGATTTGTAGGACCTTTACATGTTTGCTTGTCAATTTACATGTATATAATTACTCCTTCTCGAACATCATATATTATCACATCACTGCAAATAGCTTTAAAAGAAATATAACTAACATGACGATCACGTTAAACCCTTGAACGCAATCATCACTTAACTTTGTAATATAATCTATATAAAGAAATAAAACATAATTATATACATACTATTATATCAGTCCTGACACTCATGTCATTAGGAAATCTAGGCGGACAGATTTCTTTTAAACATCTTATTTTCCAAGAGAGAGAGAGAGAGAGAAATGGGATTTAAAGTCCACACGACACAAACTAGGTCATTTCGGGACTAACATATGGTTTTTAATTTTATTTCAATAATTCGCTTGCGCGTAGGGATCTTTAGCAGAGGGAAGAAACCGGAGAAAACCCACGAGGTTGGACAGGCGACCCTATTCCTTGCCACTTAAAACTGGGGATTTGGAACCACACTCAATGTCAGGTCGTATGATACAGCGCGCGCACGCTAACCTTTCGGCGATCCACCCCCTCCCCTTATTTTTTGAACTGTTACACTTCGACACCCGCCGAATAAAAAATACATTTCTTTCAACATTACGTATATCTACATTAAGAAACAAATAAACGAAGTCTCGGTTATCCACAGTCTGAACAATCGAAGCTAGCCTAAAATTGAATAGTTAATATGTCCGTTCAGGGTGAAGTCATTTGTCTGAAATTTTCAGCTTATTCTTTTTTCATTATTTTTTAAAACTTTTATTGCGAGAACGGATTGTTATACTAATGCGATTAAAAACAGCCAACGTTATTTTGAATTCAAAATGTGAAATGATCGTACGAAATGTTTTTTCTAACAAAAGCAATATCCCAAAAGATAATAAGATGCGTTTCTTTGGATTGTCACACGCGAAACTTATTATTGGCTCCGCTGGTTCGAACTAATAGGGTTTCTTTAATACATATGTGTATGAAAGCTATAAAAAGTTTGCTTTAATACAGTGCAGAACTATTGAAGATCAGAATATTCATTGATAAAATAATGTTTTTATATGATACTGTCGGTATGAAATAACTTCCTTTTACATATGATGGCGTTATGTGAGAATTGCGTCTCTAACTGCTAAGTAGACTTTCCGACAAGTGCTTGGAATATTTGCTTCGATTGTAGGAATGGCAGCCGGGGTGTCCTGGAAGCAAAGGCAATTGAACGTAACGCATTTTTCAATTTGTTTGAATGTACCCCATTAGCTGTGCATAATATCCTCTGCAGTTGAAAGTAAGGAAAGTCTCCGCGCTAAATCGTATAATCCAGCCCTGGACCCATCCATTCACTTGATGTATATACTTGTTACTCCTGATGTGTCTTGTCCTCGTGTTTGTCTTCTGGATTTATGTTTGTTTAAGCGCGGCGTCGTTTAACTACTCTTAATATTTGGTAATGGTTTTTGAATCGTCCGTCTCAGAGTAACACCTTAAGAGTATTCACGTACATTGCATGTTAATTGTTGTTGGCTTTGTTGTTTTCTATATTTTCGGGTGACCAGAGTTGTGACTGTTTCAGATAAAGATATGCGAAAAGCAGGGAAAGAAATGTTAACACTGGATACGTTGTTCGAAGATGAGTTTTTTGGGGGGTTAAATTGTACTATTTCACATTCCAAAAAACAAGTGAATAATTCAATTATCTTAAAGTCTCTAAAGTTATGGTGGTTTTCTGTTGTTTTTTTTTTGGGGGGGGGGTGCAATTTAACGTCAGATTCAATAACGCAAAAAACATTATGAACATCCCAGAATCTGGGTAAGTGATATAAAATGTTCTACCAAAATAAATGTAATCGGCATGGTAAATAACACATGTCACTAGTAGTTAAATTAGGTGCTAGTGAAAGGTGCCACAGGGGTAGCTTTCGTCGGTACAGTGTTAAACTTTAAAAAAAAAACATAACATGCATGATACTATTATGAGAAGTGTTCCACCGGGTATTCTGGAAGACAGTAAAACCACTGGGAAAAGCATAATTACATTTGTAACATCTAATTTCGTAATACGCATAACGCAAATAATACCGCACAACATGAAATGTTATGGCTTTTTTGATAGAATTGTGTGTGTGTGTGGGGGGGGGGGTGTAATTTTATTTAAAGCAGAGATTTCGAATCGTGTGTTCTATTTTCTTGCAAATAATTTAAGCAACATATTACCACCATTGTAGCGAGGTCGGTCCGGAACCGACATTCTGTTTAAGAACGCTAAGTATCAATATATAATTATAGGATATTAATAAGTCTGACACATAGTTAAAGAAATCTTACACACCATCATTAACGGTTAGCAATATAAATAATATATGTAAACATTTCTCTACCGCAACTTATAATTAATCTGGTGACATAAGTTATTAACCATCTGTTAAAAGATATAATTCGAGTTAATAAAACCATTATTTCACAGATTGTTCGACATAATGATTAGGTTAACTCTATTCTTTAGCAATTTAAAAATTGTATACTTCATACTTTCTAGTTTGCTATAATACAATAAGTGATAGTATTCGATTTGCATTAGTTCATCTTTCTTAAAACGTACAATAATAAGTTTTCATGTCTGACTAAATTTGAGCAAGATTTTCCCCACTGCCATCGTTTTCCATAACATTTTTTAATACCCAGATCTTTTGTATGACTAACATAATTTTACGTTAAGTTATCTTATTCATTCAAAACAGATTTCCCAAAAGTGATCTGCGTGTAGATCGCTTAACCTGATCAGTATGTATGAAGGAATATTAGCTCTAATAATTTGGTGTTTACAGTGGTGATTATGTTGTCAATTAGTTGATTTACGCCACAATAAATGTACACGTCCAATTTAGTTATAAACTGAAAATATGGTTTTGGTCAATTTTATAATATATCGGCTTCTGGACAATTCTTTTTTATCGGAATTGGCAATATCTTAATCGGGTGTTCCTATGATTCCGTTCTGGATAATGTCAACTTCAACTTTTCACGTATTAATTTAAGTATTAGTTTAAGATGGAAACTGCGCATATTCTCTACTTGTATCAAGAAGGTCTAATGTGTATATTGGACATTTCAAACGGTATACTCACTGCCAACAGGTAGAAACAATTACTGGGCAATGGATTACAGATGGCGTAAATGTTAATTTAAGCATGCGAACTGTTGCACCAAACACCAGAAAATATGAAATCAGCCAGGAAATCAAGGATAATATTGTACTATGAAACTTTGAAAATACCCCCGATAACTAAGCCCTTGGTGTTACCATGTGGTAAGAGAATACTTGTCCGATTGACATAACAAATCGAGTAAATGCATTTATATCATAATTCAAAATAACATAATTCAAAACATTAAACCGAAAAGACAAATGTTGTGATAACCGCTCTCTGTTATAAGGTTTAGTGTTTCCGTACATAAGTGTCAGATAAACATTATTGTTTAATTGAATAATTAAGTAAACGTTCTTACCTGCATAATGAATAAATGTCTCCTAAATTAATCCGTTTCAGATATTTGACATCAAGTATTAAAGTCAAAGATCTTTTAATTTATTAAGTCGATTTTATAAAAGAGCGGAAACATTGAAAATGTTTTAGAAACTTTATCGGGTATGACTGTTTAGTTTCGTAAATATTAACTTTTGTGTGCTTTCTGGCCAGTTCATTCCCTCACATTGATCTAACCCCTTTCATGTTAAACGCCGGTGTGAAAGTGGTTATTGAGCACGTGATTTTTGATAGCCAATCAACATAGGATTCTCAGATATTAGACTGATAGGCGCGAGCATGTATTCTCTCTGTGTGTGGAGAGCTAAAGCAGGCACGAGGAAGCGCGCGCCATTTACCAAACGATAGAACGGTTTTCTTATTGATAACTGTATAGTTTCCAACACCAATCTTACTCTGTCGTAAATCTAAATGAAGCAGAGTGGAAGGTTTCTTTGCCTGTATACCAACCGCTGAGTCCGGTACGTTCGAATAAGATATATTGAAGCAAATCTTTAACTTGGCAATATGTGATGGCTAACATCGTTGGCGTGAAACACTATTATTCTGATATTGATCTGTGTTGTGAAAGTGTGAGGAGTAGTGGGATAGAAGATAGACATTTACAATATACACACAAATAATAAATATACATTTCTATACTTATACAACATTGCAATCATAACATATTATTTACTATACAAATTACTTGTACAGTGGATAACGAATACGGTTTACGTGTAGTTAACAATCGAATGGTGTCTAATTAATTAGGAGGCCAACATTATTGATTTTAAAGACAAAAATATCGCTTGATTATTATTTAATTAATACCAATATTAAAGGAATTCTCATAATTAGAAATTATGGTTTTTTTTCAAAAGACTTTTAGGGAACCAGAAATTCTAGTAATAGTGAGTATCAAAATCCCCCTATTAATCCAAATGTGAAAATTTAGGCGAAGAAATTAATTGTAGAATTCAAAAATTTGACTTGATCTGAGGCCACAAGGACTCATTGCTAGCTATGATGTCTCAGGTTACCCCCCCCCCCCCCCCCACACACACACACACCCACCCTCGCTGTTAGCAGAGAAAGTTACCTAGGATTTGCCAGTGACGCCGGACAAAGAATCTGACAAGGAACAGTTCCCTTCGTTGTGACCTGGAGTATCATGTAGGCATCGGCGAGCAAGCAAAATTACGAAATAACAATGGACGGTTGGAATTCGAAATGCCGTAGCCCCGCTGTCCGGGAGGAATTTCCATAATAATAGCCCCTTCGTTAACCCAATCAGTGCGGAAAGTTAGGACGTTAAACATCATTTCATTTTCATGTTAATTCAAATAACTATTTGTACCATGGCATATGAAAGGCAATTGAGAAATATTTCAATAAGATTGATCTGATTAGCTATTACAGTTAAACTCCAACGTCAAAGCTACCGACCTATTTGTTCATCCAGTGTAATAGAATTACGAATATATTAAAGCATATTGCTCATTACTGCAGCACACATATAATTTAATTAAACAATCTGTATATCGAGCAGATTTTATTTCAATGATATATTATTTATATGGAATAATTACATTATAATTTTATTTCAGATTGTTCTTTGTTTAATCACGTGTCACATGAATCATATAGCAATGTGAACATATGTGGGAAATGAAATGATATGGGGTTTAACATCCCAGCTTTCTGCACTGACTGCGTGACGAAGGACCACGAGGAAAATTTATCACGGACTCTTTATTTCGAATTACAAGTGTCAAGAGTTGTTTTTCGTGCCCACAAATGAGTACACAGGACCTCGGATTTTTGTCGCATCCGAATGTTTAGAGGCTCTTCCTTCTCTGGCACTCGGTCGTGCACCACTAGCAAGAAAAACACGACTGGGAATGAACCGTGCGGCTTAGTACGCCACGGCGGTCCAGGAACATATGGGGACAGTCCTCTTTTAATGTTAATATAAAAAATCTTAGCCTGTGGGTTGTTTTTTTTTCTATGGTGACACCATGTGGACCTTTGAATTTGTACCAAAATGGAACCACAAGCTCAATGGGGAAGGTGAAATGAAATGAAATGGGGTTTAACGTCCTACTCTTCTGCACCTAAACTGGGATAATTAAACACGGACATACACCATACAGTGTGCTATGAGGGAAATTTTGCCCGGGCAGCGGCGCTACGGCCTACTCTTATATCGAATTCCAACTGCCAAGGGATCTTTTACGTGCACGCCAATGTGTTCACCGGACCTCGGTTTTACGTCTCATCCGAACGACTAGACAGCTGTCCTTGTCAGGCCCTCCATCCTGCATCACTGACAAAGTGAAACCACGCCGAAAATCGAGATGAACTTTCTCGGCCAATGCAGGGATCGATAAGCCGACCTCCAGGCTAGCGAGCCAGCGTCTTACCCGCTTAGCCACGTGATCCCCTCAATGGGGAAGGTACTGGCCCGATCAGGATGTTGACTAAGAAACTTCTTCTGGATTTTTCTGTGTGGTTTATATCCATTCACAGTCTTGTAAAATCAGTTTCCATTGAACTATATACTAAAATATTTCAGAAATATTTCCTGAAATATATCCAAGATAATATTGTTTATATAGCAAATATATCAACTTGGCGCCGATTTTCAAGTCGTGACGTCTTACCAGATGTTCCAGAAATACTAGTATTGTATTTCAGCTCACCCATGAGACAATGTGGTTGCAACTTCCATCCCCCGCCGTCTAAGTCATACACCGTAGTGACAGACAAGTTGATTTTTTCGCAACTATTCAATATTTTGAGCCCAACCTTTAAAAATCGTTCGAATCCTGGAGATGTGACCACCGAACGCCCGAAATATACTAACGCTTGAATGGGTGAGCTGAGATATTGATTGCTAAGCCCCTTGAATAGAAATTAATGTCAATATTTGGCGGCCATAGGATCAAACCGATCGCTTTTAGGAAAAGCTCTGTTCGAATCGGCCAACAGAGCAAACTAGACCATATCGTAAAAGGTGGTTTATGGATTGTTATTTGACAGAATAGTTGCCAAAGCAACCAAAATGACACAGATAATAGGTATGGCATAACACGCAAGTTTGGTCATATTCGACGCAGCAGTGTCAGAGATATGCACCGGACAGACTAACATAAGATGCGAAAAACAGATTGATATCTCGACAACCACTGTAAACTATCCGCTACAAACATTAAAAGATGCGAATAAACTTTGCTGCTATAGGCTAAAGATGAATATCAATGATGATCCCGGTTCATTCAATAGTGGCAAAGGCCCTAGGTAAGATTTAAGAAAAAGATGATTGGAGAATTCTTCAGGCATATATTTAGTGATCAAACATGTTATTACAAGTAATATTGACAGATTAAAGCCGTGTTTATTGACATGTGTAAAAAGAGCAATTGTGTTGATGACGCACGTGTCACGTGTTCGTGACAAAACAGAAAAAAAAATAAACAGCTTGTAGAATTGTGTCAATGGAGGTTTGGAAAATAAATTGAAATAGTTGTCTTATAGAACACACGCTGTTAAAGAATTAACTGTAATTTGTGTAGTTTCGAAAGAAAGGTAAATCTATAGTTCTGTTACAATGGTACCCTTGTATGAAAATGATTCGATTGCAACCACGGGTCTTTTGCATTGCGAAGAGAGAGAGAGAGAGAGATGGGGTTTTACGTTCACTCAACACAAACTAGGTCATTTCGGGACTAACATATGGTTTTTATTTTATTTCAACAATTCGCTTGCGCGTAGGGGTCTTTAGCAGTGGGAGGAAACCCACGAGAAAACCCACGAGGTTGGACAGGCGCCCCTTCGCCTTGCCACGTACAACCGGGGATTCGAAACCACGCCAGTTGACTCAATGACAGACCGTATGATACAGCGTGCGCACGTTAACCAGTCGGCCATCCACCCCACTCCGCACTGCGAGGAAACCCGAGGACCCTTAGGAAACCCACGAGTTTATTCAGGTATATTGATAATACCGATGAATAGTGCTTTCTTGCCTTGATTCGATTCATTACCTGTATGGTATATGTATTACAAACTTGTGAAGGGAAAAACAGAAATATGGTTTCCAGGGTCGGAGTATATTATACAATTGTAAGACCCTAGGCGGCACAACCATGCTAGAGAAATAAAACTGCTCACTAGGTTGAACCATTACCAAATATATTTTTCGTCAATATTAAAAGACACGGGACAATGATCAAGAATGCAAAATAAATAAATCTCGCCCGAATCCGGACAGTAAAGCTCGCCATCCTGACTTGAAGAGGGTTGAAATTAAAAAATACATCAAGCCAAGTAATTATAATTAAAGTCCAGATTGTGGACAGTTTATATTATATATTAGACTGTCGTTTGAACAATATAGGTTTCTCTATAATTATAGTAATATTACTAAGGCGTATTTTATCTGTCAATAACAATGTTTGAAACCCTGCACAGCACAGTCTATCACAATATTATTGACAAATAAAAGAAAATGATTTATATATATTTTACATGTTTCAACTTATTTCACACGGATCAATCGATTTTGATAACCACCTAACGTCTTAATAGCAGCGCTGTATCATGAGTGATCTTAATAAAATTAATCATAATCAAAAGCCGTTTGGAGTGTTGAACACCCCCATAACCAATTGCTAAATGATGGTGGTATTTAGCAATGGCGACAATATTCACATGTCTAGGCCTCTTATCTGTGCGAGTAATTGGTTCGATCTCAAGCTTGTACGTAAAAAAAGAGACGCAGCATTTCTTCCTATCCTCCAAGTCTCATGTGCCATGACCTAGTAAGTGTTGAGTGGGTCGTGTCCTCGCTTGTTTTTGCGGCATGGAACAAGAATACCGCCGAATTTTTCGTAACTTCAACAAATAAAGTATATGTGTTCAGCATAAAACTCTTCACGAACACACATAATTAATGATTTGAAAATGTATGATCTAGTATCCACTTTATGGTAGTCAGTGATTACGTCGTTCTGATTGTGGTTTTCATTCCAAGACAACTTGCGAGCTAGAATCTAGAGATGATCCAATTCAGTGTGTTTGGGTCAGATATCCGTCGGACCCACGGGAACACAGTCCATTAGAAACAACACGTATATCAACAGTGACTGAGCTGAATGTACACAGCCATTGCTTCGGGAATAGGATGTCTATAGATAAGATTCTGACGTTGAATTGGGACTTCAGTTTTAATACTTAATCTTATGTTTATCTTTATTTAATCTTGTGTGAGCTGCTCACGGTCCCTTCGCCATACTTCTGAAATGACCGTTTTGCATGTAAGAAGGTTTATAATATTCTGGATGACGTACAATATGTCTTTTTTCTCTCAGTAGATCATATTGTGGTGTTTGCAAATCACCAAACGGAACTATATCACAGCTTACCATGTCAATCATTATTATTATGAGCTGAGCTAGCAAAGTATGTCCTTCCAAAGTGTGATTCTCTTGTCCAGCCATGCTAATTTTGAAAAGATAGACTATAAGAAATGGGGAGACTATTTACTCTGCGGAAGTCTTTTGTGATCATTAAACCGCATCCGAACTGTGTCTGGTTATTTGCATGATTCCAGCTAGACTGTTAGATAACCGAGTTGCGATCCGGAAGCTTTTCAACTTTAACATGTGTCTTTGAGCGAAGGTATTCTTTCCACGTAAACTTCCAACATTATAAAACACTAAAACTATTTTATAATTCATATATTATATTGGTCTAGCCTTTTTTCAATCCTTCGTAATATGTCTTATCTTGGCATTTAGTTTGGCTGCTAGCCTATTCCATTTTTCCATATATTGCTTTTATCGGGTCATCAAATGGAAGAAATACTAAAACACGACGTGGTCAATTTTTGTACTGCGAAGGTTTCCGTGTCACAGTCTAGACCAAAATGATAATGAAAGATGACATTAATATTTTATGGTATTAAATAAACAGAATAGAAGTTTCGTATCGTTTATTTGTGTGGATTGTTCTTATAAATAATAAGTCTTCTCTGATGACAAAAATAATAAAGCACATATCAAATATTTCCATAAAAGTAAAACAGGAATGGCATGACAATACGAGTCGAAGGATGTGTGCCCAGAAGACAGATATGTGTCAATAGGGCTCCCTTTCACATGGTTTGATAGTTGTTTATTTCTTGTAATGTCTATGCAGTTTGTCCTGTCTTGTCTTTGTCTTGTCCGCAGATTTAGCTTGTGGGTCCTGTTTAACAAATTTCAGAAGGTTCACATAATAATCAAAGCTGATACGATTTCGTAACAAAGAGGGGAATTATTTAAATGAATGAAATATCTGATTCGCGTCCCTGAGACTGACACCCCATTTAAATTTGAGACGAATTGGGTTATAATTTATGTCTCCTCGGTGCTTTACCAAATTTCGCAAACAATGAAACATTTCTTAACGTTTAAAAATTGTTTAAAATCAGCAGGATTCTTGTTTCCATGAGATAGACAACATACCAACTTTTAAAAGAGTGATAATTTATTGTGGTTTCTGCTGTGCTAACAAGAATTGACTGACTGACGGGTGTGCTGAAATAAAAGGGGTTGGCACTACACGATACAATTAACTTGATTTTCAAAAAAATACTAAACTGGCATCAACGTGAACGTTCTTGTGATAAGAAGTACAGGGCGTTCTGTAGTGAGATAAACTTAGACCAACCTTGTGCACCAACATTTCGAATGGCAGGACGTTAAACCCTATTTCATTTCACATTCCGAGTGTAAAAACCAAAAGTAATTTTTAAAAGGTCATTGAGACCAAAACTAACAAAGAAGTAGTCGATTTATCTATTGCTGTATGTCAAACGATCGTAATTTATTCTTTATAAATTACAATTGAAATTGATAACATTATAAAATTATCAATACTTTCACATATCATTGCTAATTCTATTTCATAACAATCTATTATAACTCACCAATGAGAACAAAGAGTTTCATTGACAGGAGTCATTTCCGTCTCTACTTTTGTTTTCGCAATTAACCTTATAAAAACATTTTGTTCTCGACAACTAGAATAGGCGATAAGTGATATCAATATTACAAAATCCAACAGAGTAGAACAATAATAAACATTACAACTTGATTATCAGTTGAAATATTTTCCAATTAGCCTTAAAACAACAAACAGTTACCTATTAGAACCAGTCATGGTTAAAAATATATGATTATATAAAAGATACAATATAATTGGTTTAAAAGGGAACATAACTACCTTATGGTTTAACGTCAATTCAAAATAAAAATCTTAGAGAGGTCAGCAGAACACCTTAATCATGTACACATAAAAGCCGGGAATCAACACCACGATGTTAGCCTCAGGGGCAAACTATATCATCGGAAGGGCAAATCCACCTCACAATTTGAAGTAGACATTATTGGGCACTTGTCTAAATTTTTACTGATTTTACAATGCATCTATTAATGTTGATGGAATCATCTAGGATGTTGATGACAAGATCTTGCAGATTCATCGTCTTTGGGGACATTGTTGACAAGTGCAAGTTGAGGGCGAAGCATTATCATCACGAAGTATTGTTAGTACCATCTCTGGATTCCTTGAGGAACTTATGTGATTTTCGTAACCGAATCCACAAGGAAAGAATTATTTTCAGTCGTAGGGAATATTTTTGTCTTAAGCTACTGCCCACGACAAAGTGCGGGGATATATTTGTAGTTTCGATCATGCGATAGGTTGTTTCATCATATAGTTTCTGGATTAACCTTTTTATCTTAGTAGGTATGTGCCAGATGCCATAAATGCATTTGTATTTTCCAAACTACCCGCCCCCCCCCCCGTGTAAAAAGCCATCTTGAAAACCCCAATTTTGACAACGATTGTCAACCCATGAAATGCAAGTTCATGTTTGGTCTGTACATATTTTAAAATTAAAAATCCCGCTTCTTTATTTCCAAGTTTTGCATCCATGGTCGATCCGTTTGATCCTTTCCAAAATATCTTTACTGTGTTTTTTTGCTCGCATAAGCCAGTTCTTTTTATTATTTGACAATTGATTTTCTGGTATGTACAGTAAAGTACAAACATTTTAAAATACGTGTAAAGAACTGCTATATCTAAAGAAATTTCAAATAGAAAAACAGTAATCCGCCGTTAGTTTTTTTTTATAGAAAATATCTTATATCTAAATATCTTATATCTGAAATCTGCCGAGAATACAGTGGCAAACGGAGTGTCATACAAATTTATTACAACACCCACCACTTCCTTTTCTTGTTAAGATTACCAACGTGAACTGATCTGATTATACTATTATTCAAAAACATCTTCTGTTTCACAATTGGATATATTTATTAAATTTGCACAGACCTCGTAAATACCCAGCGTCTTTTTATTTAGCCGCTAAATTACCACAGCACACCATTTCGAATCAAATTAATAAAAACTAAACCAGAAGAGAAAAATCCAGAGTTAAGCAGGCGATTGGAAATAATATGAACATTCCTGAGGTTGAGGTATTATTTCAGAGAATGAAACAGGATTTATGATAGAAGAGTACACCGGAGACCACACTTTTCTCTGCAGCTGCAAGACATAATATTTAATAATGCACTTGCCTGTAATCCTATCCACGAGCTACACCCACCTGCCATTAAGCAGTTTGCCTTGAATCAATCAGAACTAACCGCAACTGGCAGCAACACTAATAACATACTTAGTACCTGGATAGAACATGCTCTGGCTGCTTTAACATTAATAGATATCTCCGGATCAGGCATGTGCATGAACCAGAAAATAAACAACATCGCTCGTTTAGTATTAAAAACGATTGATTTACTTATCAGTTGAAGGCTGTATTTTTGTTTTTTTAAAAGTTTCTGTTTAATCTTAGTCCGGGTCGGCCATATTATAAAGCTATATTTTGTCAGCAAAACATAATCGTTCAGTTGAGTTTGCCATTTTATTTGTTTTAGAACTACTATAAAATACCCTTTCCTGACACCATAAAAAAACTTTCTTCCCTTCTTGGGGACTGTTCAATTGTGGCCAAAATCAGCAGAAAACAACGAGGTTGTTCTAGACTAAGTTTATCTTGTTTACACATATCTATCTGACAGTGACAGTTATTCTTTAAAACGATACCAAATAAACCTCGGCTTAGCAACTCATTAACTGATTAACAGTATGCCTCTCGAGAGAGAATTGTAAATACAACTTTGAACAATTATTAATCATAATATGACAATATACAAATTTATAAAATTTGAATACCCGCAAGTCCACCATTTCAATCGTCGAATCTAGAATTAACCTAAATACATAATCCACATGGGGTCGCGTATAGGGTCTCGCATAATTAAATAAAATGACAATGGCTGTGCCAATCATAATACTAATAAAATTAATATCGTTCGTTTATAATACTGTAAAGTTCAATCTGTTCACAACTTAAGTTATGCACGAGTTAAAACTGCCCATTGCAGACCTTTCTTTGGGCCTTAAATGTTATTCAAATGTTTAATTAGGCAGTAATTAACTTATCCACTCTCGATGCCATCGTTCTGCGATATTAAGTGGTATACGTTTTATGATGGATGATTAGCGTGAAAATAGATATTCGAGACTTTGTTTATTATCGTACCAACGCAAATGATGCCCATCGAGGTTAGCCTAATATTGAATCCCAAATAGCTGGATTTAAATTGAAACATTTTGACTTAAACTACAGCATTCTGTTATGTAATATCACGGGAACTGACAGCTCTTTATCTAATCTTACCTAATGCGCCTTTAAATGGAAACTATGCTAGAGTAAATGTCAACTACGAGTTCAACCATACAATCAAGCGTTATTATTGTATATTAGTCCAATATTACTTACATTGAAATTGGTCATTCTAGCATAACTTATGATGTTTACATAAGTTTGACTAGCATTTTAAAATCAGAATTCAGAAAAGTTATTTGGCGTCTTAGAAATAAGTATACCGCTCCATTTCTAGGCGATTGTAATCCGACTGGGCTATAATGAAAATGACGGGAGCTATGGTCTACTCTTATATCGAATTCTAACTATCAAGGGATCTTTAACGTGCACGCCAATGTGTACACAGAACGACCAAAGAGATCATTGGACAATTTCAGTATACAAATGGACAAAACCGAGAAACGGATTTGTATGATTTCTTGACATATCATCTACTTCAGATCATAATCCATTTAAACTTTTATAGCACGACATGTTCAAGGGTTATCAACGATTCAGGTTCGATTGCTTCTAGTTACAAAGTTTGTTGACTGTATGGACAATATTGAAACAGAGTATATCAGTCGGTTAATTATATTAGTACTCAGTATTTACAGATTTCATCTAGATCTATGATAACCATGTCCCTTCTAAATGGGTTTGTGACATTTCGTTTTCCGGAAATGTTTTGTTTGTTTTCTTCCATCGATCAAAGCTGGTAAACAACTGACATGGAACACGTATTGTTGGCGGAAGGTCATGGTCATCTGGGAAGTAGCAAGATGTTATCTTTGTATCTTAGAAATAAAGGTCATATCATTTCAGAATATGTAGCAATATTTTCATTACAGGGAATCTGGCGAACGTTTCAAATGATCGACAGGTTTGATTACTTCTTAGTAGAAAACTATAACCACAAAAATATAGTGTGTTGGTATTGTTCGTAAGCGCCAAGCTAATTAAAGGGCCAATCCCGCCAACTTTTGGGAGAATAAAACTGCTTAATTTTGTGTTAAAATCCCTTAAAACCCATTACCTAAGGCCGATTAACTAACCCGATATTTGTGATACGCTTGTAAATAACTTAAACCTGACAGTCTTCATCTAAAAATGTAGACCGTGGTATTATACAGTATCTATAAAAATAATATGTAGGTGAAATTTACCTTTTGTTATCAAGTACAGTGCATAAGTGACATTCACTGTACAAACCTCTAAAGAGACGGGGATCGATTATCAGGTCACCCAATGAAAAAATCGACCCGAAATCTTAAAAGGGTTATGAAAATGCCCTATGTATAGATTATCTCACCTCCCACGCGTGTTGACAGGGCGTGCCCGGGAATTTGGGTAGCAGAGGGAGGCTCTGGTGTGAGTTTGGGAATGATTGCCTGAGAATGACATAGTTACCTGACAACTGTACAGCCTATTTAGGCGGACACGTGTATAGGATTAGATTAGGTTTGGGGTCGAACCGATGGCAATTCATTGTTTGTTCGACTTTATTTCCATGACTGTAAAATATCTACGCAAGGCAGACTTTGACTGATAGTCTGCGTTTTGGCTTATATCTCTTTTCAGTCTAAAAGTTCGTTTATCCACTTTAAACCAATCTATTCTTTGTTTCATCACAAATGTTATTGTGCTATAATACTTCTAGATTGGACGTTTTATGACAGTATTATGCTTCCACGTAAAAAATTTTTTTTATTTGTTTCTATGTTCAGGCTAACATTACCAATATAGTACACGAAACCTTGACGTTTCAGTATTTTTTTTTTTTGATTATCGCTTAAAATATGTAAGTACAAAATTAAGGGAAAAAAATAGGGAATGCGCGGATTTTCTTCTATTTTTCTTGCTTTCTCTTATCTCGTGACAGTTAATTATTCTTTTAAATGGTTAGTTTCCAACAGATATTATACACCCACAGTCAGTCTGATAATAACATTTTTTCATCTTAAAGGAATTATCAATGAGCTGAAAATCTGTGTATCCTTTGTCGCTCTCTACTTAAAAAGCATAACTTTCTAATTCTTCAAACCTGTTTTACATTAGCAAGGGTATATGTTTGAAGATTATAATTTGGAATGTGTGTAACCAGGCATATAGTACTTGTGGATACCACATTGGCGTTTGGGTAAACAATACGTCTTACTACCGAAATAAATTTTGAATGTACATTGCTTTTCCCATCAGTAGTCAAAATAAATTCTAACCCAATTAATGTACTGTATTAGAATAAGCTATAGGGTTTAATATCCTGTAGACTTTTTATAATGCGATCTTTCTGGCTGGTGTCCCTTTAATAACCTGTCAGTAAATTCGCATACATTCAATGGCGGCACTATAAACATCTGCTTGACAAATTGTTTAGAAATAGTCTTTTTTCGTATAATCATTTTATTTAGTACATAAGATATAAAACATAGTTAAAGCGAATAATATTAACTCTTTTTATTTAAACATTGTGAATGCAAAAAGATATGAATTCACAATTACAGGAAATAAATTAAAGAAAAACATATAATCAAAACAGAATCAATGCTCGTCAGTTTGGCGTCATCGGTTAAGTAACACGGGTATAAAATAATTTGTTTACTACAAGACACTACTTTTGTAGGCTTAAAAATATAATGTTAATCGAATTTGTGTACTAAACGTTAACAAAACATAAATTCGTGTTTATAATATCCTAACAAACAGCCCATGCTATAAGACTTTTGGCCCAGGGACGAGGCATGAACACAATGCAGCAGCAAACTTATGCCAAATATGGATGCTTACTATAGAGCCCCGTGAGTGTGTTGACCCAACTATGTCACTTCCGGTTTTAATAAAAATTAATTTCTCGTTTAAAAAAACTTTTTTGCTTGTGTTACAGGGGGAATTATGTCTGAATATATATTTAATATTTATGGAAACCTTGGTGAAAGTCGTTTGTCTTCCCCTTTAAAGGGTGTACAGTTGAAGGGGTAGTCCGGAATTTCACATGAGACTGTAATTAAAATTCGGGTTTCATTACCTATGTAAATCAGTTGCAAAACGTGACGAAATGTGCGATGTACCTTATCGGAAAATTTCAATTCAGATTACTCAGCCGTTCGGAAATGGCCGTAATTTATTTAGAAGAGAGAGCGAGAAATGGGGTTTAGCGTTCACCCGACTCAAACGAGGTACTTTCCGGATTAATATGTGGTTCAATTTAATTTTATTTCAAGACCTTATGATACAATGCACACGCGCTAGCCATTCGAACCCCCACCACCCGAAATGATCTAGTTTGTGAATAGTCTGTTGGAAATCAAATATTCTGCCCGATTTTGAAACGACATGAGCAGGTTGGACAGGTTGGGGCTGATAATCGGTGGGCAATTCTTCATTGTGCTCATTTTTTCGTCGTCAAAGGAAGGATTCAAGTTGTTAAAGCCGTACGTAGGTTTAGGCCAACATGGCCAATATCTGAGTTAAACTAGTGTTTTTGTTGTTGTTGGATCAGAAGCTCTTTCATTGAGTCAGGTGGTGTTATTCGATTGTACGTAACAAGGAGTGGATCGCCACCCAAACTCGTTGGATTTCTCATAAACATCTGGTATCCTCCAACTCTTAAGGACCACTATGCGCAAGCGAATTATTGAAATAATATGAACCATATGCGAATCCCTAAATGACAGTGTGTGTCGAGTGGTCCTTAGCAGTGGGAAGACATCGGCGGATACACCGAAAGCCCACGAGGTTGTACAGGCGACGGTACTCATTGTAAAGGACAACCGGGAAATCGAAGCCAGGCCAGTGGTTGACGCATTGATACATCTTTTGATTCAGTGTGCACGGGTTTACCATTCGCTCTCCCAGTCCTAAAACTTCATTTCTCGCTCATGTATACTCTCGAATTCAAATCGGCAATTCTTATTTTTTTTCACACTTACACGATCATCGGCTTTAAACTTTCTGAATATGATTTTTCCAAATCGAATTGTCTCGAAGGAACCGTCATTCATAAATAATAATTTTGAGATGAAGTGTCATTCAAATATAATGTGGGAGTTATTTCCCTTAATGATGTGTCAATGTATAATAATGTTGTTCCGTTAAGAACGAGCACTTTTCCATCCCTAGAAAATTATAATGTCAATTTAAATACACTCTAAATGAATTTGAACACCGACATTGGCATTTATTAATGAATAAAAGATTTATGGCTCCCGTAAGGTTCCATTTTTTGATTTCGCTTTTTCCGTCAAATGATAATAATCAATTCCAGTTGGCCATTTGACTGTCGTGTGAAAACAAGTTAAATGGGAAAAGTTTTGAAAATGAAAAACTGGATGATTGATTACTTATAAATCCCCTACCAATAGGTGTATTGAGCGTGTTTAATCTGGGTTTATCTATTACATGTATTTATAAAATATGTACATATTTATTTTGGAATAAAATTATGATTATTGCTCTAACATACATTATGCAAGAGCTAAATTTGCCTATGACAGGCCTTTCTTGATGTCTGAAATGTTATCTTAATTGTTAATTGGACATTAATTAAAAATTAGCTTATCCAGACCATAATCAACTCTCGATGTCATCGCTAGCCTGTGATTTATTGGATTAGGATCCGATCTGCTGCTCAACTTTCATTCAAGATTTAATCACGAAATGGATAACCGAGCCTATGGTTTTTATCGTACCGACTTCAGTAATGATGATCGGTCTAGAACCAAATTTCAAAAGTCAATGATTATTGCTCTAACATACATTATGCAAGAGATAAATTTGCCTATGGCAGGCCTTTCTTGATGTCTGAAATGTTATCTTAATTGTTAATTGGACATTAATTAAAAATTAGCTTATCCAGACCATAATCAACTCTCGATGTCATCGCTAGCCTGTGATTTATTGGATTAGGAACCGATCTGCTGCTCAACTTTCATTCAAGATTTAATCACGAAATGGATAACCGAGCCTATGGTTTTTATCGTACCGACTTCAGTAATGATGATCGGTCTAGAACCAAATTTCAAAAGTCAATATCTCAGATAAGAGAGGATCAATTTGACTGAATTTCTCAGCAAATCCCGTTTATATTCTCTAGCTTTAAACTATCATAGTAAGAACTGTAAGCTCTTTATCTTATCTCTCATAATGTATTTTAAAAATAACTTTACTAAGTATACCTGCATGAATCCACTTTAATTCTTTTAAAGGTGCCTTGGGCGATATAGGAATTCCTCGCAAAATACAATAAAAAGATGAATATCTGATAGGAACATAAGTCTAAAAAAGGTTCAATCCCGTTCAGTAAACAGATGTGTAAATTGAAATTACATCTATTTTATGCCGAAAAATTGCTTTCCCAATTACAAGCGAAAATAAAATGACAGATCAAGACTTTTAGAAATATTTTCCCACAATAGTGTAATACACCTTAAGATTTGTACTTGTTTTCAAGTAAATGAAATATCAAGATTTTTATTTTTTTTTTCAAATAAATGAAATATCAAAAGTACTTCTGTCTGACAATTAAAGAATAATTACAAAATAAAGCCTGTTACACATGAGATATTCGTATCTGTGCTATCTGAAAATGACACATATATAGGTACGTTTTCCTGAAATTAAATAACTTTTACTTGTCAGCTGTTGAATTTATGACAATATAAATAATTATGTTCTTAGGCAGTTTGCACATTGCCCAACATACGTAGTGGCATATTGACAGTCGTGATTCTTAAAAGAATGCATCGGTATTATGGCAGTAATGAAAACGCACACTTTATAAATGAACAATTGTAAATCTTATTTGAAAGATGCGACTGAATGTTTGTAATACTTTTAGAAGAATTTTTGCTCGAGAAATAAGATGGCATATTATTTCATTAATTAATATCTTTGGTTCACATATATGTAGGTGTGTACTAAAATCAACTTAGTCAATGATTGACATGGTTACATAAAAAAGATTTGTATAGCCATAACAAACTAGTTTTATCTTTCAACAAATTACATGTGCATAGAAGTTTACCTATTGCGTCATTTGGCTTGATTTATCCAATCATATTCTTAATTGCACAGGTTCATGGTCATGAACACGCTTCGGCCTGCATGATATCCGTTAGGCTATAAAACAGCCTATATTTTAACTTTAAGACAGACTTCGATTAGATTCCAGAGGGTTACCATCTAATAGTCCTAGACACCGCGAGGTGTCTAGGTTGAGAAGAGTTTAGTTAGTATTGACTATAATTGTAATATGTACTATGCTTGTATGTATACCTATGCTACATTAAAGGTAAAAACGAACTGTTGCATTGTTATAACTGAATAAGACAAACGTCTTAAGAAACCAGTAAGAAGTAAACACAACGTGAAGGAGAAGAAAAGACGATCTGAGACAAATTCTAGACGATCACAAGGCTAACGGTAATATGTAGCAAAAACAAGATGCATGGGTCATACGTAGGATGTGGCGACCGGACCTGACAACACACGCTCTCCACGTCAGACAGAAGACTCATGGTGCTACATGTTGCAATTCAGATTGAAACAACATGTGATAACGACCTGGCGCATAACAGAAGATCCGTAATAACAATTTTATCATGAAGATACTGGTTATTTGCATTCTGCAGACGGGTAACTATCTGCTTTGAGAAAAGAGATCGTGAATGCGGCCATATTGAAAATACAGAGTACTGATAAATTATGCGTTTCTTAAGTCGTTTAATACAACACATACACAAACACTAAATAATCATTATTATTTTCACTACATATGATAATGATAAAATAAGCGGGATAAATACTTCTAAAATCTTCAAAGCGAGAATTAAAATGTAGGTCAACTAATTTCCCTTCTGTCCTTAAATGAAGCTGGTTGTTGACAGCGGAAGTTTCACTTGGGGGAATAAGATGTGTCTTTTTCTAAGAATTATACAGAAACGCCATCGCATTAGTTCAAGAGGGAATGAGTACCTGGGCTATTGCAACTGGAGTGGGGAAGGCTATTTTCAGGGGCTTATCTCCTCCATATAGCGACATTGCATATCGTATGTGGCTGTTATAGTTATAGCTTGGCACCCACTTTTTTGACCTTTGATCTTTACCCCCTATATGGTTGTTGGTTGCAGTTGATTTGTCTTGTGTCGGTATAAAATGTTCATTCGAAAATCTTGCCACAAATCACGCTCCAGAAACATATTTCGTCAGTACTTCCGGTCAATGTGTCTCACCACATTTGGTTGTTGATGGTGGACATTAGTAACTAATTATTCAAATATTGTCTAATGTTAACACTCTACTTATATTCGGCCTACATGAGTATATTACAGACCCACATAGTGTTTTAATCTCAAACTGTTTGGATCTAACATTGATAATGATTAGAAGAATCGTCTATCGATCATCCATTTTCGCAGCTGCCGTAAAGGCTTCGATTTTTTCTAAACTGTTCCTTGTTTTCAAAGACGACACGCATCAAGTTGACAGTTATAGTTGTTTATTATCACATTGATATTCGACAAGAATAAAAAATGCGTCATTTACACTGAATTAATTCCAATGTTTGTGCTGTCTATTATAAAATAATGATTTAGTGTCGACTTAGGTAGGTGTCTTAAGCTCCCATTCCTTATAGATCGATCAGAACCAGTTTCTTAACCCATCTAACAGTCTTAGCCGATCCCATTCAACCTGTAGATTTTTTATTTCTCGTGTCAGTTTCCATGATGTAGTTTTCATCATTAATTTATTAATAATATAAAACGTAATGAAATGGGGTTTAACGTCTAAAGTTCCTGCAAGAACTAGAAATAAACACGCTCATACGAAATACAGCGTGCTATAAGGAACATTTTGCCCAGGCAGCAAGTGCCACCAAACGACTAGATGTTCCAAACCAAGCTCCCCGTCCAACACCACCGGCAAGGGGAAATCAGTCAACGCCGGGGTCGAATCCTGGACATCTGGCTTGGCACGTCATCACAACACTAACAGAAATGAAATGGGGTTTAACGTCCTAATGTTCTGCACCGATTGGGTTTAATGAAGACAGTCATACGCCATAGTTTGCCACCACAACCTACTCTTTATTTCGAATTTTCTTAAAAGTCGTTTTACGTTCACGCTACACACCCATGTGTACACGGGACCTCGGTTTTTTGCCCCATATGAACTACTATATGTTTACCCGTGCCAGACCGTCCGCCCTGCACCATTGACATGGTGGTACTACACCGGAAAATCCAGACCAACTTTCATTGCCAGCAGCTGGATCGAACACAGAACATCAGATTAACGATCCAAACTCTTGCTCACCAAGCTACCGTGCCCCCCCCCACCCACCCACACACACACACAATATAAAACAGAAAATTAGTTACTGTTGTATTTATCGTGTATTATAATTCAGTCATATTAGGTTGAGCAGCTATCCTTATTAATACAAAAGAAACAAATTGCGTTTACTGCTAGCAAATAAATAGTGCAAGCATGACAATCACCCGATAAGTACCTTTAAAAAATAAGTTGCAACCTTAGAATTTCACGCTCAATGACAGTTTACCTACTCTACTCTTTGTGGGTAACCATGTATAATTAGGAAATGCTGGTAATGTCGATTATGTCTCAAATGTCTAAACGCTTTATCATTATTATGCCATTACAAGTTCTGAAGCAGAAGTAGTTCGTTTTGACCTCCAGTGACATGAAGGGAAATAACTCCTAGGCAACATTAATTGTTCATTTATTATGCCTTTTTAAAGGCATCTACCTTCATTAATGGAAAAGTGTTCTAATTTAAGAATAATCACCAGACCATTTTATTGCCTAATATGTTACGAAGTTATATTGCAAATGCTAAATTAAAACCAGAGGGAACACCTTCGTCATGGGTTTTTCTTATTAATAAAAGTGGTAATAAAGTGAGCCAAAGGAAGGGGTAAATCAACAGACCATTTCTGGATAAATGTAATACAATTTTATTTCAATAATTCGCCTGCGCGTAGAGGGGCTTTAGCAGTAGGAGGAAGGTGGGGGATCTGGAGAAAGCCTATGAGGCTAGGTATGGGAAATGAAATGAAATGGGGTTTAACGTCATACTCTTTTGCAACTAACCTGGGCTAATGGAAGACGGGCATACGCCATGCAGTGTGCTATGAGGGAAATTTTGCCCGGGCAGCGGCGCTACGGCCTACTCTTATATCAAATTCAAACTGCCAAGGGATCTTTTACGTGCACTCCAATGTGTACACGGGAATTGGGCTAATGAGGACGGCCATTCACCATACAGTGTGCTATTAGGGAAATTTTGTCCGGACAGCGACTCGGTCTACTCCTATATCGAATTCCAACTAAGGCGGGAAATCGGTTTTTCGTCCTTTCCAAATGACTAGACAGTTGTCCTTGGCAGGCCCTCCGTTCTGTATCACTGACAAGGAGGAACCACGCCGAAAAATCTGGATAAACATACTCGACCACTGCAGAGGTCGAACATCCGACATCAAGGCTAGCGATCGCAAGCCAGCATCTTACCCACCTACACACCGTAAAAACCCAAACAGGCTTAATGATTTAACGCAGACGCGTTAGAACACTTGACCCCCACCCCATAGAAGTGGGAATACGTATGAAATTTAAAAACTACGCTGTGAAAAAAAACCTCGCCCAACCGCCTTGTCTGAAAGTTTCCTTCAAAAAATTCACTGATAGGGAATTTCACTGTTCAATTTGTATCACGTTATCTGGTAAATACAATATCTTGTGTTCAGGGAAAAGTATGCATACAGTGTCTCGTGTACAACCCATTTCGAATGTTACTGAGTAACGGTATTTCCCAATTTTCAGCGAATCAAATTATTCGCACATTCTTACAGGCCCATGTGATAATATTCGAAAATAACGTCTATTGCTATTGTAACAGCAGGCTAAAGTTTTAAAATGAAAAATGAAATGGGGTTTAACGTCCCACTGTTCTGCTCTGACTGGGCTAATGAGGTTATGCGCATACGCAATAATATGTTGTTTGTGCTATGAGGGAAATTTTGCCCGGACAGCAGTGTGACGACATATTCTTACATCGAATCTAAACTGCCAAGGGATTGTTTACGTGCATGTCAAGACAGTTGTGTTTGTCAGAAGTTAAAGTCTACGGATATAATACATACATGTATATACAAATTTAAACACCTAAAATTGTCTTTTTGTATAAAGGGTAAATGACACAAAATGATAATTTAAACACTAAACAGTCTTCGCTCGACCAAGCAGTTAAATTTGTCGTTTTCGTATGAGATTATCCGTATAATACACGTACTCTCGTCTCTAGTGTTAAGCAACTAGTGATGATTGCTTGAATGGAAAGAAAATTAATTGAATTAATAGTACCTATATTAAAATATAAATCAAATTTTCACTGTTGTTGGGTATTGTACGGTGGTACGATGGACCATATACGACTTTTAAATATTTTGTAGCTTGGGGTTTTCATTTTTAGTTTTTTGGGTTTTTTTTAGGTGGGCACCCTCGTGTTACTAAGAGGTCTCGTTTTCAGGGTGGTTCCAAAGAAGAGCGCAAAATAACTACACAGAAGTGGCCAAGAGTATGACAACATTCTGAAAAAAAAATCTGTCATTCAGCAAAAGTGACGGATGCTCCCCGAAAACAGAAGATATCTGAAATAAAAAAAAACAATGGTGCCTATAGGAAAATCGCTCGAGTGCGTTTTGTAAATCTAACCTTTGACTGTTGATTGTTTTTTGCAATCTGAGAGGGGTCGGGTGGGAGGGGTTGGATGGCCGATTTGTAAGCACGTGCGCGCTGTATCATAAAGTCTGACATTGAGTCGACTGGCGTGGTTTCGATCCCCCGGTTGTACGTGGCAAGGAGTAGGGACGCCTGTCAAACCTCATGAGTTTTCTCTAGGTCCCCCGGTTTTCTCCCACTGCTAAAAAACCCTATGCGCCATTAAATGTTTTAAGTATAATTGAAACATGTTAGTCCCGAATTTACGTTACCCCCCTCTCTCTCTCTCTCTCTCTCTCTCTCTAGCCATCCGTCCTGCATCACTGACATAGGGAAACCACGCCTGAAAATCTCGACGAACTCTCTCGGTCAACATCGAGAGCGGGCCCACGACCTCCAGGCTTGCGAGCCAGCGTCTCGTCCAATAAATATGGATATTTTAAATTACCATATTGAAGGTTCAAGATATTAATCTTTAATTTGTAGCAAATAAATATTTTAAATGCTATGTTTTACATAATGCCGTTTAACAAATTCTCTCTCCGGTAATTTTTCTCGAACCGCCCCCAACGCTACATAAATTGATATTAAGTAGCGGGTGTTATCTGTATCTAAAAGGTAAACACTGGAATAATACACGATATCTCTGGTTAAGGAGAGATGCATTAGCTATCAACTAGGGAACGCCCATTCAAATAATACGTGTTATTTAAAAAAGTAAAATTATGCACAAGTGTTCAAAGTTTTATATTACAAATATATATAGTCTGGACAAATAATTGTTCACGCTTAAACAGAATGAAATATGTTTTCCCGTCACGACATACTTGGTCTGGAGAGAATATTTTACATTTTGTGTCGGTGCTTAAAGGTCATACTGTTGTTAAGGTCATCACTGCTCCCCGTGGGCGTTTTATGCAATAAATGAAATGAAATGAAAGGGGTTTAACGTCCTACTCTTTTGCACCTAACCTGGGCTAATGAAAGACGGGCATACGTCATACAGTGTGCTATGAGGGAAATTTTGCCCGGGCAACGGCCCTACTCTTATATCGAATTGCAACTACCAAGGGATCTTTCACGTGCACTCCAATTTGTACACGCTGTCCATGGAATTTTGTGTTAATATAAAATTAAGTATATACATGTATGTTTGAACATCTACCGACTTTGCTGAAAAAATTATTGATATACATGTAAATAGATTTTTTTCCAAAAAATGGTTTTTAGTCACGCTGTTCGTAGGATACTTATTTATATTTGAAAATGAAATTAATCCCGTGTATGTCTATGCTGTCGGTAACATATTTTGTGTAGAATTAACTTTAAATAAATACATTAGATATTGTGGCTATTTACCATACACTTCAAACTGGAGTCGCATAATGAGGTTTTGTAAAAGGGGTGATAACTCTTTGCAAAACGGTCAGATCGTGCATATGGACAGAGCTCACTAAATATTTCTACGCCGTCACCCACGAAACTAAGGGTGAAAGTTATTTTTAGTCTTTCTCTCCCTTTCCTTTCCCCCTTTTACCTGGCGATTTTTGATGACTTTTTGATGTGGAATCAAAGAAAGGGTTTGAAAATACATTTTCTGTCGGGTTTTGGTGAATATTCATGATTTTGAGGCGGAATGATACAAACATTGTGAGGTTGATTACGTTGAAATGTAGGACCGGAAATTGCCATGTTCAGGCCTACTTCCAGGTTGTGTATCTTAAGCTTTTCATCACGAATCTCATACATGCTTTTGGGCAAGAGTTTGCCACACGTTACTCTATCTGTGGCAGAAAGCTTTCTACCCAACGTAAATTTGGGGGGAAAGTTAGAGTCGGCCTAAGAGACAAGAATTAACATTTAAGTCAACGGGGAAAAAATTAGTGAGCTGTGGCCTGTCTGTCATCCAGAATTATACTAAACGGTCAAATGCTTGTACTTCCCACAAGAAACAAAATGCCACAACTTTGATCCTGTAAATCGGTACTATTTGACATAAAACTAGAAACTCGTTAAACATGAAATCGATTTAGTCAGTGTCTTTATAGTTATGCTGAACACTCGAATAAGCATGCATATACATCAAGTTGAACAATTCCTCAAGACGAATTAAAAAGTTGATTACTACGTCATAAAGAATGCTGCAAATGAATGTAATAATATTGAAATCTCTATGAGAGTAATGGATTTTTGCACTTTTTTTTTAGAAGATTCCATTTTGACCTTTTACTATTAATTTGTGTAGGTCGAAAAAAATCGTATCCATAAATATTGTTTTCAATACAAAATGAACTTCGTGGTTAAAAGCGGTATAGGCTCAAACCTTTTTTTTACTGTTTTTTTAACAAAAAATATTGATCTCAAGGGTTGGTATTTCGTGACGAAGATACATAATTTATCTTTGGTCATTATTTGACCACGTTTGTATTATATTGTTATAGATCTATTCACTAATGAAATAGTTTGTTCCCATGATAATATGTTTCGTCACGCATTTTTGTACAGAAAGTATATACTTGGACAGTTATAAAGTGTCAAGTTAGGTGTTATTCGAGGTTTATCTACAGGATATTTCTATGCGGTAGATAAGTGGGGTTTTAAAGGATTAATATGACAATTTATGGTGATTTGGTTAAATCATACAAATTCTTAAATGATCTGTTTATTTTGAATATCACTTTAAATCTCAGAATCTCGACAGTGTAGTTCAGAGATAAACTTTATGCGTACGTTAAATCCCTCCCACACGCAAACCGACACTCTGAAAAGAACACAATATCCGTATTGACTCAAACTCTGGTTTGAATACGATCAAGAGTTCTTTGTCGGATGAGATGAACAGTCGAGGTCACGTGTAAACATCTGTATGGTATGTTAAGGATGCGTATGGTTGGGGTAAAGGGTAGGGATCTCCACCACGAAATGTTTTGAAATTGATTGCTGTATAAAAAAGGAGTAAAAGTAAACTGAACTACACCCTCACTCCACCCCTATAATTAACTCAGATCATGTGAAATGAACTCTAATGAAATGGGATGAAGGGAAACGAATTAGGGTTTAAAGTGCTAGTGTACTGCTCCTACTGGGCTGAGAGCAATTTTGTACATCATAAACATATTTAAGGAAATCGGTTAACCGGCCATTCTTATTGTCTTTTTGAAGACACACATAAGACATGCGCGCCTACACATTTTCTCGTAGATCGCGGAATCGACCTTACGTATGCATAAATGACAGACAAATGGAGTAGACTCAACTCTTTGTACTATTCAATCATTGAGATAAAAATTTAAATAAAGCAAGAAAACATTTCTTCCTATCCCACATTATATAAGATACTTTGATCTTGGTAGGATATTGACACTCTTAAATGTATTACAGAAGCTTTTTTCCCAAAGTAAAAACAATTGGATCATTTTCAAAGTTTCAAGGTGGAACCAAGATTAATGAGATTGTGGTCGAAACTTAAATTGTGATTAATTTGACTAGAAACAACAACTGATTTTAAGAGAGATAGTAGTTTCTGTTTCAATCCATTTTCAAGTTAGGGGTACAACCGGTCCAATAATCAGTCGATTCTGTTTAAGATTCGAATTTTTATTGTTTATAACAGAAACGACGTTTTAATAAGTTTATCAAATTCAATTGTTTTCGTAATATAAAAGTATCTTTCACTTGAACAAATGTCCTGGAAAAGATCACAACTAAATTTATCAAGCTTAAACCCCCAAAATAACAGGATGTTATATATAAATACAATTGGTTTAAACAATATTTCTTCATGAAATACCAAACATAACATATACGATGTTAAACAAAAGCAAGATAAAAGCTTACATAAATTTATTTCATATATCCCTGTATCATTTTCAAGAATATAATAAGGTATATGTTTCATGACAAATAAATAATGTAAATAAATACAATCCATACCCAATTAAGAGATATTTTTAACAGTAAGTCGCATTCATATTATACAGTTGGATTATTTGATTAAAATAGCACACAAAACCCACCAAATGGAGCCGTACTAATCCTTTCACGGTATGGTGGATAGCACAGATGTAACAGGATGTCGACACATTAGCATCTTGAGTTTTGATAATATACTTCTACTCGGAATAATTGTGCTTATTGTAAATAATTTAATAATCCAATTTCAATCGATACCGACCCGGTGATATCATTTTCAGAATTGTGCAGAACCCTGTGTCATTAACTGACATGCTTCCATAGTTCATAAAAGGCGGTGTCGATCTTCCATTATTTATAATAGCATTCAAATTGAAATGAGGGTCAATATCATTGCATCTGGAATAACTACATCTAAAAGATATCCTTTGTGGGGGAAGGTGGCAATCAGCTGGGAGACAAGGCTTTGAAAAAATTCCCAGGGGAATAGCTCTTGCGGTTTGGAGACATGGTGTCTTCTGAAACGGTCACAATTTGCTTTAAACAACATTTTACAACAAGATTATTAACAATACCGATATACTGGATTTGAATACAAGTCTCGAAGCGAATATAAATCCATCACTAAGTAAAGAATACGTTTCAATAAAGAATACGATTCATTACTAATATGCACAAATTTCAACAGTATATCTTACATATTTACATTGTCGTCTTTGGCATCATTATTATCATCGTCGTAATCGCCATCAGCATATTAGCAAATTTTAACATTAATGACTATCACCTGGAAATTACCTTATTTAAATGCTTGTGAACCTGCATGACTAAAAATGACTTCGTTGTACGAGTTATTTTCAGTGGGATCAACATAAAGAAACAATGTTTGGATTTTAGTGGGAGGGTATGTAATGTGGGGGGAAAATATAGCTATAATAATTAGAAGACTTCAGAGATCTCCTAACTTGAAGAGAGAGAGAGGGAGAGAGATAATGTGATGCGATATTTTAATTGTCACAGAGAGAGTCAATAGAATGTTTAACTTTGGATATTTCAATATGGTTATCCCGCTGACAATTACTTTGTAAAAGAAGACCCAGCTACTTGTAATACATCGATTCCTTGGGCTTTGCATTTGTTTTCTAGAGAATGTCATGGTAACTGTTTTCATGGGGTTAAGTGTTATTTTCCGTTTGGTCGACAAGTTGTTAATCAATTTTAATTCTTAATTTAATATATTTTCATATTAACCTGTAATTTCAAGTTTTAGAAACACGGAAAAATCGCCTGCAAATAAAGGTGCATTAGCAATGATATGTTTAGTAATATCATTGTATAAATATGGAAAAGCAATGGGTCCAATATTGATCCCTGAGGAACACCTGCGGATATACAATTAGAGCGTTGAACTTTAGATAAAAACGACGACTGGTTGTTTTCTATTGGACAATTAATCTAATATAAGAGTTAGTGATTTACCTCGGATACCGATACAACACGGTATGTTAATCAAAGTGTCAAACAGTCGAAGGCTTTACTAATATCACGAAAGATGGCATTAATCGAGACCCGAAGAAATATAATCATATATTATCTCAATTAATTCATAAATATTATATTCGTTAATTATGAATCCCTATTTTAAAGAGATTAATAGATGTTTAGTTAATAGAAATTAGTCTTTCAAAGGCTTTTCCAAGCTTACTAAAATTCGAGGGCTCGCGAATGTCAGAATAAATCTACGGTGTCATTTTTGTAATGTCTGGAAATACAGATAATATGTCAGAAATTAAACAATATGGAGCGGGCTTGGCTTATTGACATAGCACATTGTTTCAAAATAATGTTATTTTTTCTGTTAGCTGCACTGAGTTTACTGATCGTGTGAAATTTACTGATCGCGTACTTCAGCATTTTTACCATTTACACCCAATCAGACCAGAATGCAACTCACAGCACTAGATAAAAGAAACGACTTGGTGCGCGTAAATATAGAACAACAATCTTGAATCAAGGTTATATCTAAGGGAGTGTCATATGTGCGCCGTGTCCGCAATTCCTAATCCGAATAAAACTACACTGTTATAATATAATTGTCAACTTCTAAAATATGGCCATTTTGCACCAAAGAATCGCTTACACATTGTTCTATATTTATGTTATCCTTACTGGCCTCATTATAAGATTCCGTTTTCTATTAACACCCTGACAAGTGGGTAATTATGTGTTATCTGGCTTCGTCCCATTGTGCCAAGTCGTGTTCGTCCTTCGTAAAGGCTCAGTTCACACTGACGAGGTCAATTCTATGTCTGTGATTGAGTCATGTTATCTGGTTTTGATTCCCCTGTTTTTGAGGAGTAGGATTGGTTGCCCAACATCTTGGGTTTTCTTACGGTTCCCCAGTTTACTCCCACTGTTAACACTAGGGACCGGGTATCATTCAGATTTGATGAAAAAAGGAAAGAAAGTGAGCTTACAATCTAATACACATATTCAGTTAATAGATTGCCATGCAGAAAGTGTTACCATCAAGATTCATCAAAATCGCCCAGCTTGTGCTGCCGTTTAGTTCGACATCGGTTGTCTAGTTTACGAAACTAAATGGTCATAAACTGGATGACAAATATCAGAACTAAAGTGGTCATAAACTAGATGACCGATGTCAAAACTAAATGGCGGTTCTTAGACTAAATGGTAGCACAAACTGGGCGTTATTTGGTAAATTTTGATTTGTATTTAACACTTTCTGCATGACAATCTATTAACTGAAAATGTGTATTAGATTATAGATGGAAAAGAATCCGTCACACTGAAATGCGTTGTATAAAATCTGCATATTATATGAGTATTTGAGGCTCTGACATTAATTAGTTGTCGAGATATTCTTGTTTTATAAAATATCTTCAATTCGCTATATTATACCATAACAAAACGACGCTTACCATGTGATTGCACTTCCATCTAAATAGTCTTTTCAGGAAATTGCATTGTTTCAAGCATAGATGGTCATTTAAGTACAGAATGGTTTTTTTTATGGAAGGACTTCTTTGGACTTTTCTAATTTTCAGTGCTAACAATTAATTGGAATCGTGTTTCCTGAAATGGGATAGGAATATTTAATAACATTAGGCTGATTGCTAAAAGCACTTACAAAAATAAATTCTTATTTAAATGGTGTTTTCATGCGTCTACACATGTTCACAAAACAAAACAGAAGTATTAAACCAGTATTGTTTAGTTTGATTTACAATTAGGAGTTATCCGGGTCTGACAATAGCTAAACGAAACCGTTTAAAAGCAGACAGTTAATGTTGGTGTTAGCAGTACAGACATTAATAGAAGGCATACCGGGAAGTCTAAATTAGTTTACATTTTAAATTAAGATTTATCTTAGTGACAATTAATCTGAATTTGTGACTTTAGTTGGCAACCCGTTAAATGTAATAAACCTTTGACTTTTGTCTGCGATCATTTGGTGAAATTTATGGCCACACTTTTAATACAATCAAAGAGAAAAGAAATACATTGTTTATGTTCAGAAATCATTTTAAATCTTCCGGATATTCTATTTTACATTCGACAAAAGGCAATTAAAAGGATGCATTTGGAAAACGACTGTCCAAAGTGAGACAGATGGGGTTTAACGCCCCCTCAACAAAACCCAGGTTATTTTGGGATTAACATTCTTATTAAATGATTAGCAATCTTAGAAAATCGGAAGACTATGGAAATCTATGAGGTTACAGATAGGTCACCATACTCCTTGTCGTCTACAAGCGTGGTATCGCAACTAAACAAACCCAGATCATTTTGGGACTAACACAGTTTGCAATTCTGTTACAATAATTAGCAATATGAGGAAATTGTAAGACTTTGGAAACCCTAACCTTAAATATTATCCTACTCCTAGTCACAGCAAAACAAATAACCTCCTTATATGGTTAGTCCCGAAATGACCTAGTTTGTGTCGAATGGACGTTAAACCCCATTTCTCTCTCTTTATATGGTCCTTTGAAATTATAGTCGTGTAACACAATTATCACCCATCTATGAAAAACATGTCTCTTATACATTCTCAGGTCTGTGCAATTCAAATAACAGAAATTAATATCTTGATCTTGACATGTGTTGTCGTTGTTAGATATCAAAATCAAATTTCCTGTTAGAATCCGGTACCTCGGTTCTAAACACGGACGATTTAATAATTCGGTGGCCAGTGCCGGATTTAGCTATAGGCTTCACAGGCTAAACTGTAGGAACTTGATATCTAAGGGCCTTCAGCAAGGTTTATAATGTCATATAATCTTTTCTTACATGCACTTTATCTTAAACTTTGCTCAAGTGTGTTGAAAACACACTTCCATCTGCCTGTAGTCGTGAAGGTGGGGGGGGGAGGTAGGTGTCTAACGGGTGGAAATCCTGTGACCTCCTGTCATCCCAATCCGACACTGATAGTGACCGATAAGTGATATATATCACTTGATGGAACGTCTATAGCATCAGAAGGCTATGATTAATTCAGGACTATCCATCTGCGTAACGGTACCGTTAACAACTTAAAAGAACGTATAGTTCTTGCCTACTTATTTTTGTCATTAAATATTTAGAAATACGGAAATAGTCTCGGAAGAGGTCGACCCGTGTTCAGATGAAACGCTATAGTTGCTATCAGTTGTAAGCTCAAGGAGCATACGATCCCGGCATTAATTACGGAGTGATTGGTAATCGGGATAAAATTTACAATGATAAAATGCATCAGATCCAATATTAGTATATTGTCCCCAAACCGTTTAAACCGTTCGGTAAATTTATCGTCTGTAACCAAATGAAATGAAATAAATCGAAATGGGTTTAAAGTCCTACTACTCTAATTAAGATGGACATACGCCATGCAAAGTACTATGAGGGAAACTTTTTCCTCAACGGACTACTCTTATTTCGCATTTTAACTGTGAATGGTTGTTTTGCGTACACGCCAGTAACATTTTCCTTGCCAAGATGACTGTCCTGCATCACTGACAAGAGAAGTCACGCCGGAATATTCAAATTAAGTCGGCTCCCAATATAAAAAAAAACATAGAAAATTACTGTTGATTTTATCTGGCAGTTATTGTTATCCCTAAAGAACACATTTTGTAGAATTTCTGTTTGCTTGCTGCATTAAACTCCTCCTATCTGCAATTATTTACAGGCTTACAATTTCCCGTTCAAAGCCTTATAAATTGTCTATACCCTGTGTGCTATAACGGAAATTTTGTCCGGACAGCAGTGTTAAAACCTACTCTTATATCTTAACTATAAGTAGTAAACATATTTAATGGAATTGGTTAACCGGTAACTCTGACGCTCGTTCTTGGAGACATGTATAAGACATGCGCTGTTACGATCCTTTTTGTAATAGCGCACCTATACATTTTCTCATTGGTCATGGAATCGACCCAACAAATGAACGAGACACAACTCTTTCAGTCATTGAGATAAAAATCTGAATAAAGCAGCAAAACATTTTTTCACATCGCAGATTATCTATGTCAGGTAGGACATTGGTAGAGAAGCTTTTATTCCAGAAGTAAAAACGAAACAGATCATTTTCAAGGTTCACCAAGAAGGACACAAGATTAATGAGTCTGTAGTGTAAACTTAAATTGTGATTAATTTGACTAGAAACCACAACTGATTTTAAGAGTGATAGGAGTTTCTGTTTCGATCGATTTTCAAGTTAGGGGAACAACCGGTCCAATAATCAGTCGATTGTGTTGTTAAATAACAAGCATCGATTAAGATTCTAATTATTCATTGTTTATAATAGAAACGACGTTTCAGTGGGTTTACCCAATTCTATTATAAATGTCTGCTTCAAAAAATGAACATATCTCATAAAAGACTAAGCAATGTTGGATATATTCAGCTTAAAGCTCCAATATACGAAGTTATATTATTTATGTCCATTTTAAGTTTACATTGATTACAACCCGCTATCTTTGTATATCTTGGAAAGATATAGTTATGATAATATCGGATAAACCAGTCCAGCGTGTGTGTGTGTGCAATAGCTATTCAATTTCTATGTGTGTGCAATAGCTATTCAAACTAGGTCATTTCAGAACTAATATATTGCTCAATCTTATTTCAATAATGCGCTTGCACATGGTTCGTTAGCAGCAGGGAACAGATGGAGTCCATACTCTTTGTCACGTACAACCAGGAAATCGAAACCATGTCAGTTGACTCAATGACAAACCTTACGATACACTGCCCACGCGCTAAGCAATCGACGAGTCGACATTTCGAAGTTACGATAAACATACGCGATGTTACGGCAGGATAAATTGTTGCATGATTGCATTCGACTGAGACTTATTTCGCCGAACATAACTGATTTGAAATTAGAGTAAAAACGAGAACTTTTGAATGTAAATCAATTTATATACATTCATATTACAGTATTAAAAGCGTTGCGACCCACTTGATGGTATAGATGGTCATTTAAGTACAGAAAGTTCTTTTAAGAGAATGTTGTACTTGCTGGGCTTCTTTTGACTTTCATTGTCTTTGCTAACCAATTAATTGGAATCGTGTTTCCTAAAGTGGGATAAGAATATTTAATAACATTAGGCTGATTGCTAAAAGCGCACTTACAAAAATAAATTCTTAAATGGTGTTTTCAGACGTCTACACATGTTGTCAAAACAAAACAGAGAGGTATTATACCAACACAGGGGTCTTGTTTACTTTGATTTACAATTAGGAGTTATCCGGGTCTGACAGTGCTAAATGAAACCGTTTAAAAACAGACAATTAATGTTGGTGTTAGCAGTACAGACATTCATACAGGGCATGCCGGGGAGTATAAATTAGTTTACATTTTAAATTAAGATTTATCTTACTGACAATTAATCTGAAGTTGGCGGCGCGTTCAATGTAATAGACCTTTGACTTTTGTCTGCGATCATTTGGTGAATTCATGGCCACACTTTTAATACAATCAAAGAGAAAAGAACTACATTGTATAAAGATGCATTATGTAAGATTTAGATCAAGAGCTGACACTATTTGTCACTTAAGTGAGAATTTCATATTTTCTAATAAAGTCAAAACATAATTAATTCCGTGCCTTTTGCTCAATAGGTTGTCAACTTACTCTTATACGATCATAGGCATTATTCCCCACTCTTAAAAATCACTGACAACGGAAAAAAATAACACAATTACCTCCCTTGTTTTTCTATTTCCCCAATGCAAAAGCTATCTTTAAACGTTTGAATGCGAAGTTGAAATTGAAACTGGCAATAGTGAATTATTGGATTAATAAGATTATTCTTTAACAAGGAAGGACTGTTTATAGATACCATCTATTTTAAGGGGCTTTATTTTAATACATTTGAAAAATATAACTTAAAAATATGAAATTGTAGCTTTAAACAGGTAGGCTATTATATTTAAACATAATCTTCCTAATGTAGGTCTTTATTTGGGCCTTAAATGTCATATAAATTATTAATTAGACCATAATCAACCCTCGATTCCAGATTAGAATGGTTCAGCCTTTAAATGATTAAATTTAAAACTGGAGACGCGAGGCTAAGACTCGAATGACTAGCGGTGGTTACGATCAATGCACACGTCTGGTTAAAACTACAACCATTGATGAATTTACTCAAAATAAATAATTTAAATGAAAGTTTCAATATACCCACTTTGCATTATCTATTTTTGAAATATTATAGCATAACGACCAACTTTTTATTTAAAACATATGTAAGCCTTTTTTATATGGAATTACTAGCATGGAATTACGGGGCTACTCACTCTGGGTGGGGGTGTTATTAATTATGTTTGGCAATGGTGTATTTCATGTCTACGTAATCTTTCCTTAAATGTCTAGAAACGTGCAGATAGTCTGGGAATATGTAGCCGTTTTCGGGTGAAGTTGGTTGATCTCTGTTGCCGAAACGATAGTTGTTCTCAGTTGTAAGCTTGACATACGCACCGAGGTGGTTCTATGAGTAACTTCAAGCATTAGTACCACCATGATTGGTTATTTACTTACTTGAATTACGGGTAATCGAGGTAAAGTTTTGAATAAAAAATAGGTTGCCAGGCAACGAAACATACGCCCACACACCAGCCAAATCGTCCGGGCAGTAATCATCAGAAAATCATAATTCAAACTCACCCATAACTACAGTGTAACTGTGATATAATCAAAGGTTTTTTTAAATCGGATAATAATTGTGACCTCCAGAGGGACCACTTGCTAAAAAGGGTGATTTTTCGTACAATCAGGGGCCATAATTCAGGAGGTTACGATCCGATATGGGCAAATATGCAATGGAACCAAGATCATTAGGTTATAAACATGTATTTCAAGTTTCATCAAAATCAGTTCAAAATTGTGACCTCTATAGGGTCCACAACCTTGATATAACATATTTTCACACAATTCGCGTACAGACGGCGGCCATTTTATCCGTCAACTCTGGTCCGATTTTCACGAAATTCAAATTCTCTCTTCATTACCATGAAACGGTGATATAATCAAACGGTTTCTTAAATCGGATAATAATTTTGACCTCCAGAGGGACCAAAAATGACACTTTTGACGGACGGCGCAGCTTAAATTTAGTAGAAATCCGGGGACATAATGCAGGAGGTTACGATCCGATATGGGCAAATATCGAAAGGAAGGAACCAAGATCTTTGGGTTATAAACATACACGTCAAGTTTCATCAAAATCGGTTCAAAATTGTGACCTCTATAAGGTCCACAACCTTGATATAACATATTTTCACACTATTCACGTACAAACGGCGGCCATTTTGTCCGTCAGTTTTGGTCCGATTTTCAAGAAATTAAAACTCGTAACCATGGAACGGTGATATAATCAAACGGGTTTTTAAATCGGATACCAATTTTGACCTCCAGAGCGACCACAAGCTAAAAAGGGCAATTTTTTGGACAATCAGGGGCCATAATTCAGGAAGTTACGATTCGATGGGCGCAAATATCGAAAGGAACCAAGATCTTTGGGTTATAGACATACATGTCAAGTTTGATCAAAATCGGTTCAAAATTGTGACCTCTATAAGGTCCACAACCTTGATTTAACATATTTCCACACTATTCGCGTACAAACGGCGGCCATTTTATCCGTCAATTTTGGTCCGATTTTCACGAAATTTGAACTCAACCTTCATATCTATGGAACGGTGATATAATCAAACGGTTTTTTAAATAGGATAACAATTTTTACCTCCAGAGGGACCACAAGCTAAAAAGGGCGATTTTTCGGACAATCAGGGGCCATAATTCAGTAAGTTACGATCCGATTGGCGCAAATATCGAAAGGAACCAAGATCTTTGGGTTATAAATATGCATTTTTCGTACAATCAGGGGCCATAACCCATGAAGTTACAGTCCGATACATGCCAATATCGAAAGGAACCGAGATATTAGGGTGAAAAACCTATAATTTAAGTTTCATTGAAATCGGATAAAAATTGTGACCTGTAGACTGTTCACAAACAATTGTGGACGGACGGACGGACGAACAGGGGCGACGACAATATACGTCCACATGAAAATGTGGGCGTATAAAAAATGACATTTACACGCTTTGTCAAATAACATCTTTTTTTCATATTGACATATTTGTACCCACGCTCTTTTCAGTCGGGGTGGGGATGGGGGTGGCGGAATGGTTAGTCTGAAATGAGTTTTACTATTAAATTCTTCTTTAAGATATTTGATAAAGGCTATAAATTCCTACATGTCTATTTTTCTTTAGTCTTTAGAGAGACAATACCCATTTTATACTTGCAGACTCCGTTACCAAAAGAACGTCTCTTGTGTGGGTTTAATGACCAAAATTACTAAATTGTAGTAGATGACAATGAGCTGAACGATGGTGAAGAACACAACGAAGCGGGAAGGGGGGTACGAACTTATCAGCTTGGGTGTTTCGAACAAACTGTCAATCATGTCGATTCGTATTCATTGCAAAATTCCATTAACAATATCACCGTCTAGTACTATTAACAGTGTCTTTTTTTGTAGACGACTGGTCGGACTAGTTTTTTTTTGTTCAATATTAAGGTACTCCATGACATCATCTGTATTTAAACAAACAAACTCCGTATCAATATTACTGATGATTTAATCAGAGTAAACCGTACTCCCCTGGTGACTCTTAAACCACTGAACAAATAGATGAGCTAGTGCATTTTAATATCAATATTATACATCATAAGAACTTCAGTATGTAGGTGCTTACTTTCAAAACGCAGTGATGATTTGTATTCATAACGGTTTGTACGGACAAGATTATATTTGTAATAATAACAATTTTTTTTAAAAAAAACATCAATAGAATCAAAGAAATATGATTTGAGTAGCAATAGAGTTCAACGTCCTATCACTTGGTTTTATATTTCAGAACAAATTGCCCAATTTGATATCAGTGAGGCCCTACTCAGTTGATTTGGTATTACAGAAATTATCTTTTTTTTAAATGATTTTCAGATTTTATATTAGTAACTTGGGCAATAAGATGATTCATATATTACTTGCTAGTCTTTGGTGAAATAATAATTGGTTAATTGGTTGGAAGTCGTTAACATCTTATCAACACATTTCCAGTTCCTGACGGAGAATATTAAGGCCACATTTATCGGTCCATCCGTCCGTCCGTTTGCAGCTGAAGGTTTTTGAGAGATTTTGTTTAGAAGGAAATCGTATCGAATGTAAGGTAGCCCAAAAAGCACATATACTAGTTTTAACGCCTATATGTGGTTATATACATGTGCCTGAGATGAGACAGAACAATAAAAAAATTGACGGAAATCAAAGAGGATGATTTTGAAATAAAATATTTACCAAATAATGAAGTATATCCCTAAATAAATAATATGTCAGAGAAGAAGGTGGTCAGGAAATATCAAAATGACTAGAGCACATACGATTGTTTACCAGATGTAATGAAATTTGTATTACATTAATAGAGAGGGGTTAATTGAAAAATTGAGTCTTGGTGGTTCCTGTACATACCATGGGACAATAGTTGTAAGGTACACGGGGAAACGAACCTGAACTTGTTCGGCCAACTCTGAAATCCAACAATTGTAAACTATGCAATAGATAGGACCTGCAGGCAACCCCGTTGCTATTTATAATGATATTACGTCGGGAATTTGAGAGGAATCCGTTCATTGTCACCAGAACTACTAAAAACACTCTGCACATAAAGTTTGCGGGAAGAAAACAAACAAAAAATCAAATACGAGCGTACTTTATTGACTAGGAACAACCAATGTTACCAGCTTAGAATGGTGACGTAATATCGAAAATCCCGTAAATCGATGCTAGCCCAAGGAAGATGTTTCATATTTTTCGTACTCGATTTGACAGGTCTTAGCACTGCACGCAAGCAGAACAACATGCATAGCGCTTGGGGCCCAATTAACGTTTTTGAGACAAGTATGTCACATGGCAAAATCATATTTATGAATCTGACATTCTGTTGCAGTGTTACCGACATTGCTATATTTCTTCTTCCGTTCATAATCAGTCAGTGAAAGAATCTGTCTTTAGGTATGAAATCTTATACATAAATTATTAATTAGACATATTTACCAACACTATAAAAATAAACTCGATGTCACCGAGTGCCCGTGATATTTAGTAGACTTGAATACCTTTTGTAGTTGATGAAATAACCGTTACAATGGATAACCAAGACTGTCAGCTCTAATCATACCTAATGTCGATTTAACAGACGCAAAAACTTAACCACTCCATGTAATTAGATAATTGTGAGACGATTTGTCAACTGTAAAAAGATGACTTAAGATCAACAAACAATTATAAAACATCCATGTTACCTGCAAACATGTTAACTACACGTTTTTTGATCAACTTCTTCTGTTTCTATGCCATCGAATACAAGTTCGTGAACATTATACTTTTGGGGGTAGAAACATGAAAGCGTGCCACGCACCAATTCATCCACGTACATCTCAAGGTTTGACGATCTCGTGGGCTTAACATCTCAATATTATAGATTGTGATATATTTTTGTATTCCAGAAAAAGCGATCTCTAAGGAAAACCTTCGAAGTGCATGAATCCGCCCGAGTGGCCAGTCACACATCCCCGAATTAAAGCTTCGAAATATTACGAAATGACTTTCTGTCCTTTTCCTTCCTAAATATTTTCATTAAATAATTTATCAGAATTTTAGGATTTTCTGTCAGCACATCTCTCAATAGTAATGTTTTATTAGATAATATACGAAATACGTCACGACCTTTCTGCACCGCATCTTTTTTTTTTATCATGGTCGTTTTTCTATACATTAAAAGGAAAGCGTCACTCGAAAATTTTTTTGCTAACGTTTCTTTTCATTTGAAACATTGCTTACATCAAATGTGTGCCTGTAAAGAGTCCATAGCGTGTCTAGGTTGTTTTCAAGACCAAGCTGCAAAACATGGCTAATCCTCTATATCCCTCGATTGAAATATTTAACTGTTAAACTTGTTCTTAACAGTATAAAAGTGTTTGATCAAGATTACCATCTTGCCAATATCTTATATATTCGTTGGTGAGCAGCTGAACGTATTGAGAGGTAAACAAGCTGGACATTGCCTTTAATATTTAATAATGTCTAATACGCTAATAATTATATTTACTGTTAGAGGGCCACGCAGCGGTCACTTCATGTGTCCAGTTCTCTATTTATTTCTGGCCTCTTAATCAAGGAATGGAAAAAATGACCATTGGGAATTCTGGAAGTCATTAAATATTAAAGTTAATCTTAATTGTTTATCAATTAATCCACATGATAAATCAAAAAATACTTTACGAAGTAACACGTTTAACGTTGATTTTCTTATAAAGATTCTCAAGATTAAAGTAACGATGCGTCATTTGCATCCTTCGCTAACGTTTCTCACGCTTTAATCGACATATACGTGTACACAGATCGATTGTTTAACAATTAATTAAGAAAGAAAACAATCATATTGTCTAAGTTAGTTCATGTTCCAGTTTGGATTTAAAACAGGTTTATCAATAAATTTCGCGGATAACCAATTGACGACGTGGGTATTACATAGCAAAGATCGATGAGTTTCAATTCCACATACCCATGTAAATATTAAACCTAACTGAACTATTTTTGGACTGATATTCACATTTGAGATTGATCTTTTGCCAGAGTATTGTGATAAATTATTCCTATATCGCTATATGGCGCATCGAGAATTTAATGATCGTGTATTTTTTTTAAAACTTTAAAGTTTGTCATTTTAATGAAAAACAAAGAAAAGGTTTAAGGGTCCGCTTGATTTAAGAATAAGAACTTATTTGGTGTATCTCTCCGGAAAAGCCCCCAACAAATCGAGTACATAGTTAGTTCGTAGACAGAAAGTAATAATTTCAAAATGGTAGATATATCCTCTGACAAACTTTCGTTCTTTACAACATTTATAAAGATATAGTCATAACATGAACAATCCCTTCAGAGAAGCGGCGGATGAGTCCGTAAGACGTCGGCTTTTTAACCAAAAGGTCTCGATGATCGAGCTGGTTCTTCGGTTTTCAGATGCGGTTTCCCCTTGTCATCAGTTTACGACGGTGGTGGTGGGGATGGAAATGGATGTGTTTAGTTGTTCGGGTGGGACTTAAATTCAAGGCCCCTTGTACACATAAAGGACCCGATACGGTTCATATCATTTAACTGATGTTCGTTAAATCGTAAAATCAATGTAGTCATTGGTCTACTTTGGGCTTCTTATCCCACAATCCCTGCAATAACATGGCGCCGAATATCATTACAGATGATTTGATTGACCGGTTAGTTAACGTACACTGAACACCGACATCAAATGGGATATCTAATAGTAAGTGCAGGGGGACTGCACCACACACAATTCTACACAAAAACAAATATACAGATAAGACATCACACTAAGAGACCAAAAACAAATCAAAAAGAGTGAATGGATCCGGGGGCTAGCCGTAAGCGTCCACCGCGCTGTACAGTCCCGGGCCTGTGGTGACACAGACTTCACTCATACCTGAAAACAAGTTGGGAGTAAAACCCAAGGAAACAGTTATATAATGTCAGCATGAGTCATGATCTGTTATATGTTGCAAGAATTACGAATGCAAGCATATTGTTGTATAAATTTCGATATACAAGTAACCACACCGTTAAATGTATCAAAGAAGTAGGCCTAGTTCTAAAAAAACTAGATGCATTAAATCAATAAAGAAGGGGATTGAAGTATATTGAATGCATTAGGACACACATTACAACCGTCACAGAAACAAAACTGAATACGTAGAAGCAAAGGAATGTAAGACCGTCTAGTGGGAATGGAAGGGCAACATCAGAATTAAAGCGAAACGAAGATGACACGTATTTCAATCAAACATGTCGATCATTTGTGCACGTCTGACAGAAGACCCAACTCGGTGGCCATTGTTTAAATACATTCCCAAAAGTACTCTTATAAAATAGTATTGTTTTTAAGCCTTTGTTCATTGGGATTTTCCGACGTGGTTTAACCGTGTCAGTGGTGCATAGGAAGGGGGGTCGGACATGGACGGCTGATGGGACAAACAAAACAAGGTTCACTGTATACTTTGAAGTGCACGTAAAATATCCTCTGGTAGTTGGAATTAGACACAAAGTTATAACTTGGCGCCGCTGACAAGGCAAAATTCCCCCAATAGTACATGTATGGCGTATTCTCGTCTTCGTTAGACGTTGGAAAATACTCACGCTCTATATGCCCCAGTTCTTCAGATTACACAACGAAGGCCCTGAAAAGATAAGGTACTGTATGTAATGGGGAGAGGTGGGGTTTTAAGAAATCAGAGAGATTGTTTCTTATTTTATATGCACTAATTTTAACTTATGACTTCGGCGTCTTTCCGAGAGCGGAACAAAGCCAGTAGAATGAGTGAGGCATGTCTGCTATGTCTACAGTGCATATAGTGCATCCAATTGTAGACATTCTAGCTTGTTAATTAGAACTAGTTGAATCGTCTTCAATAATTGCATGAATATTATGAACGATGTTGAACCGTGGTCTTATTAGAAATGGAAATTGTTCTAGGAATCCAAGTCAATAATTATATATAATTCTCCTATCATTTTGATTCAGTAAGTTCATAAAGTGTGTTATGGGTTACATGTTACAGATTGATTAAATAATAACTTTTATCTAAGATTCAATCAAGATTCCCACGGACTGTTTGATTACTTACTCATTAATTTTTGCCTAATAATAGCAATGAATGGGTGCATCGCACTGATATGTGTGTTATTACGGTATTAATAATACAATAATAATATGAAATCTTAGCCAATACAATATTGAAAACATATTGAAGAATTCGCGATCAACTTGCTATCAAAATATAGATCGCATATTATTATGCTTCAGAGAGAGAGGTAGAGGGAGAGAGGGGGCATATACAAAACGAACGGGATAATGCAGTCACAGGGGCGGATTCAGGAATTTTTGCAGGAAGGGTTTTGCCAGGTTCCTTTTACAATGTACCGCCACCCCGACTTGTAATTTTACCCCAACCCCGGCTTTATCGTTATTTTGGCGCATATACATTCGAATTGAGCTTTTTAAACATATAAATCTAACATTTCGTTTGAAGTCAATTTTAATTTTATCTGATTCAGTTTCATTGATGCAAGGCATTAATTATTGTGATATCACATGTTTATATTATTATATCGCGCTTGGGGTGCCCATCCCGTCCCAAAATCTGACGATAAATAGTCTAATTGTCTATGGTCTTCAATTCATATTTACCATTATTCTGGTATATTGTGGTATGTAAATTAATCCATTATAAATTATATTATACATATGACATACTGATTAAGATAAAGGTATTTAAGAGACATATTCTATTATTTCCATATGAATATTTCAACGTTTTATATCATATATCAATGCCAGCATTCTTGATGTATCTGGATTGTTTTGACAATGTGTAATTAAGTTAATAGATTGCTTTCATATAATTAATCGGCACTAATTTACAGGTATGGTTTTATTATATTGAAGCTTCAATAATAAGTATAATTTACATAATTATTATATCATTTTTTATCTTTTAATTAATTAAACCATATGAGTAACAATGACAAATGGGACAAGATGAATACCACCAGAGCCGTCATCGTATAGAGGACTATTTATTTAAAGGGCGTATAGCTCAATTCTTTAGAACCTAAAAGTATACAAAAATTGGTATATAAGCAGATATAAACGTAAATGGGTGTATATGAAGTGATCTAGATCCAATTTCTGAATATTATATAATAATTTATAATCATTTATGTCGGTGAAATACGTGAGAGAACAATCCAAATTGAATGACATTCGTTTACCTCTGCTTAGTTCATTCTACACACTTTTAATTATCATTATTTTGCTGTTTGTGAATCGGCCATAAATTGCTTTGTTCATTACAAATGGCGTCTTAAACCATAGAATATACGAATCGTGTGCTGATAATAAAATATGTTCATTGTGTCTTAATTAGATAGTGGGACCCTATATTTTCACGGTAAGATAATAACACAATATTTATAAAAATGGACCACTATTTAATTCTACGTGCACGCCCATGTCCGAGTGTAGCCTATGAGTATGACAGACCGCATATAAATAAACATACTTTTGTTCTTCATTATCAAACGAATGGTGGGGTGGGGTAAATGGTTTAAGGGATTATTTGATAATGTATTTTGATGCTGTTTTTTTAATCTAAAAAAACTGCTGAAAAGATTCTTTTGTATCTCAAGCGCTCGAGAAAAATTATTATTTTGGCATGTCCTAAATCAGCAATCGTCGAATTCGTACCATGGAGGTGTTAGCAGTCATCTATTAGGGTAAAGGAAGACAGGGCCAATACAAGGCCACAGACGACACCGTGAAAGAAGGCGTTACACTTCAACAAGTCACAATTCTTGATTCCCGAATGTTTTATGTGGGAAACTACCATAGAGGTTATTTGAAATTTTCTTAGTGGAGAAACCCCATGAGGTTAGACAGGCGATCTTTCTCTTTGTTGCTACAAGCTTGGAATCGAAATGACGGACTTTAGCACATCCCCCACCCTCGGAGATGTTAGAACTTTCTAATGAGATGTAAATTGGACAAGCATGACAAAATCTCTCACACCAAACGCTGTAGCATTACAATCGAACAGCCTTTTCTATAAAACAAATATCAGTTTCCTTCCACAAGGCCCATTATCTATTTTAGTCGCATGTTTCCTTTAAATTATTGCAATCAGATGAATTCTAATCCCCAAATCTAATTGCTAAAAAATAATAAAACACTATTCCATGGAAGCTACGGGGATTTTATTATCCAATTACAATGAAATTTATTGCTATTTTCAGCATTAATTTCTTATTGAATGTGAATGCAGCGGTAAAGGGATTATACTCCTGGGGCTATTATTATGTGAAACAATGCTTTTGGTTATTGCAAATGTCATCTGACATGTGGCTTTTTTGTAGAGAAGATTTGGGGATCGGAAACAATATTCTTGTTTGTAGGAATTCATTAGAAATCATATACATGTAATGCTCTAGATAATGTTCTAAGGGGTTGAATATTCCTACTAGTGCTACACATTCACATTAAATTTTAAAAAAATAATTTAGCTGTTTCATGCAACATTAGGGATTTGGTGTCTTAATGTTGCCCTCCGAGGCATCGTCCGGCCATAATGGAATTGGTTGGTTTTAAATTCGACAAATAGGGGGCGTTTTTGCATCTACATGTATACATGTATTTAAACGTTTTATATTGTTTGATTAAGGGACGATATACAATAAAAAGCTACACATTTTAAATTTCAAATCTTAAAGGGCTTTTCGAGTTCTCGGCAGAAAGGCGATGGGTGGTTGTTTGAAACTCCACGAGATCGGTCATTGGGCACAATGAGAAATCATAATATGAAGATTCTGAATTTTTGTATCGCAAGCAAAATAGTTATCTTCCCATCTACATATTCACTTTTGAAGCTGGTGAACACACCATGAAGCAGGCACGATTACCACAGAAGCAAACTGAAAATAAAGTTAGTAAAATAACCGACTTCCATTTACTCTTTTTGAAAAACAAATTAATCAATCATTCAGAGCTACAGTCCTGTTGCTACGCGCCATAGTTATAAGCCCCTTAAAGCCTCAACATGGCAGAATAAAAGTGAAAGTGGCAATAGATAAGATTAGATAGAGATCTGACAGTTCTGGCTATGAAAGTTGATAAATAGATAAGATTAGATAGAGATCTGACAGTTCTGGCTATGAAAGTTGATAAATAGATAATGAAACTTTTAGTCAAATAGCTTCACTCTGAGCCTAGCTATTAGCGATTCAGTTTTAAGCGAGCCTCGGTCATCATTACCACCGTCGATTATCCATTTTAGATTAAATCATTCATCACAAAACGTATTCAAATCCACTAACAATTACAGACTAACGATGGCATTGAGAGCTGATTTTGGTCTTGAGAAGTTAATAAATGTCTATTTAATAATTTAGATAACATTTCAGGATCAAAAGAAAGACCTGCAATGGACATATTTAAATCTTGCAAAATGCAAGTTTAAGGCAGGGTAAAAGTTCGCACACAATTAAAAGTGCTTTTATCCTCTTGAAAAGGGTTCAAACATTATTCACATCTATAAATTTGAATATAATGGTTGTTGTTTTGAGGATTCAGATTGGATACTTGATATATATAATCGTGTAGGGCCTATGATTACTTTGAATAAACCAAATTACATTTCTTGTTACAAGTGGTAGGCTATCTTCTTCTGATCTTAGATTAAAGATAAGCTGTATCTTATCTCATCTATAGGTCAACATATTGACAATACTATTGACAATCTCACAAATACTTAACGACTCCATGTTTTCCAATTTTCCAAGGATGTAATCATTTATTAAAAGCAATCATCGATAAATGTGAGTTTATTTGGTTGATTATAAGACAGGTATATTGGAGGTCATGTAAACATTTGGAGAGGATGATTCTAATTTCATGGCTCGTGGAATATTCTAAGTTATTTACAATCTCATATAATTGGTCAAATGCTCCACCTAAATTTTGTGCCAAGAATATTTGTACTTCCAATAAGTAGCCATTGAATCCACAACACTTATCAGTTAAATAGTGGACGTATAAATAATAACCAACTCTTGATTTTATGTAAGTGAACTAATTCAGGAAAATCGTGGATCAGCAAATGGTTTTGCCACGTGGGAAATATGTCCTATCAGGCAAAATTGGTCCTGACAATCCATGAAGCTTAATGGAGGAATTTTAATTGCCATCTTAGTGAATACCCCTGTGGTGTCGGTGTACTGTTTTGTCAAGTAGGCGGAAATATTGTGATCGCGTGATGATGTCATATGAATGCACTAGTTTAAACGTTTAAAGCAAGAATGGGTGATATAACACTTGATCTGACGCCCTCGTGCAGTATGAATACAGGGCCTCGCTTTAGACCTATAATCCAAGCTTACCGAATTTTGTCAATATCAATCTCAAATACCCCTTTTGAGATCCGGCCTCTCCTTGTCTGGGAAATGATCGTCATTCGGATGGTACAAAAAAACCACAAGTCCATCCAGGGGCGTACATAACGATTTCGTTTGGGGGGGGGGGGGTGTTTAGCCAAAATGCGACCGACTGATGCTCATACCCCTGCCCCACACACCAGTGCAACTACAAACTGGGCAGTTCACTATAATCGTGAATATGATAGTGTCGAGACAGTATAAGACAACTGAGGAGTAGAAGAATGATTTTAAAATGGAATCGAGCGCCGCAGGCGCGAAAAAAATTTCAGATATGTAACCGAGTAGAAGAATGATGTTTTAATGGAATCGCGCCGAAGGCGCGAAAAAAATTTCAGATATGTAACAGAGCTTTTAAATTTTGGAGACTGGGGTTGATAAGAAAAGGGACAGAATCTTGAGGCTTATCTGTCAATTTCGCTTGTTTTATGATTGTATGTTTATCTCATTAATTCATTTAGTCGGAGACCGACTGCGGTGAGTACTTTTTTTGTGACCGACTATTTTTTGACGTGGTAGAAAACATTTCATAGAACAACATACTCACAACAGAATAAGAGTGACAAGCAGACATGGTTATTCTATACTATAGTTTTGAATGACGTATTCAATTTAGGCACAGGGATTCACGCAAATACATAGCATTTGGGATCTATTCTGGCATTGTTTTTGAGACCGACTATTTTTCTCCCTTGGTGAAATTTTGTTAATAGACCAACATACTTACAACAGAATAAGAGTGACGTATGTAATTTAGGCTCACGGATTCACGCAAATATATAGTATTTGGGATCTATTCTTGCATTGTGTTTGAGACCGACTGCAGTGACTGCACTTATTTTGAGACCGACTATTTTTCTCCCTGGGTTACATTTTGTTGTAAGACTAACATTATACTCACAACAGAATGAGAGTGAAACACAACATCTTTTCAAAAATGATAAGTTAACAAGGTTATTTTATACTAAGACTCCTATTTTGCGACCGACTGCACTGATTTTGCTGTTCGTACTTAGTTTTATTTTATTTATACTAACAAGTTTTGCGTGAGTAGCGTGAGTACTTATTTTGATACCAACTACCTCTATTTTGCACTGATTTTGCTGTTCGTACTTAGTTTTATTTTATTTATACTAACAAGTTTTGCGTGAGTAGCGTGAGTACTTATTTTGATACCAACTACCTCTACTTTGCGACCGACTGCACTGATTTTCGGATCGACTATTTTTTTGCGTGAGTAACGTGACGTATACAGTGAGTACTTATTTTGATACCGACTACACTTACTTTGCAACCGACTGCTCCTAATTTGCGACCGACTGCACTGATTTTGCGACAGACTATTTTTATACTAAAGTTTTGCGTGAGTAGCGTGACGTATACATATTTTGATACCGACTACCTCTACTTTGCGACCGACTGCACTGATTTTGCGACCGACTATTTTTTTGGCTCCCCCCCCACATTTACGCCCCTGAGTCCATCATTACATACATCAGATAAGTAACTGGCAGGGAAATTTTGTTGTCGTTTGGGTAGGATGAAGAAAAGCTGTAAACGGGACATGTTACTGTAAACAATCATTATTTCGCTAGTCAATCAATCTCTCGTTTTTAAATCTTGTGTTTGAGAAATGTGAATGCAAGATTCATTAAGGTCGTATGCACAGATGACCAAAACTTCACGCAAAGCCCGAACGTGTTTGTTTTTTTAGAAATCCATATTGCAAGGTTTTAAATGTATTGGCTTTTTTGACGAAATTCGTGTAGATTATCAAGCGTGGGTGTAGACATTTGGTTGTACATGAAGTAGTAATATATTAAGCTAATAACTAGACTCGAGGAATTTACAAGATTCGATTTAATTACCTTGTTAACAATATAAAGATATACAACACCCTTTTATTTTATACAATCCTATATCCTTAAGTCTGGACAAACATGATGTATAGCGTTTTTGCTAGACTTACCAGACATGACTTGCTTAATAAGTAGGGATTGTTCTGACGTCGGCTATCTAGTTCCGGTATAGAGAATAAGGGAGTTGATCTTTATAGTCTGGTTATATTTATGTGTGTAGACAACATAATTTGAATTGCAGACAAGCGTATAAAACCCTGCTTTAGTGCTGTTTTACAATCGTCCAAATGATTGGAAAGCAATTGGAATTTGGCCTGGTGAGGATATAACCTAATCATTTATTTATATATCACTTGTTGTGGCGTATACTATTAAAACTAGAGCAAGAAATATTACTCTCATACCAATTACATTATCAATATTAACTAATAAATCGCAAAAGAAATAATTCAGATGCTGCCCTAGTCCTGGGAATTATACCACAATAGAATGGGGTTAAGTGTCTTGTCATTGTTTGAATAATTTCCACGGTAAGGTTTTTAATGGGACCCAAGCTATTTAGCTATTATGATTGAAATAATTTTTGTTTCCTGTATCTTATTTTGTCAGCGAAAATACATTATTTTCAGAGATCCTGTGACCACTAATGTAATCAAATACACGAATTTAATTTGACGCAACGTTTAAACTAATGATACGGGTAGTGTGCTAATACAAAATATTGGAATCAATTGTTGTTTTCACAAAATTCACGCGCGAAATATCATATAGCTGTATTTTAAGTTGTTTGGGGGCCTCGGGCGATATATTACAAAATATATTGATACAATATTTGAGATAACGCCCTAGCGTATGGCGGTATATTAGTGCCAAAATTCTAACATGCTATCGTCTAATTTCTAACCTCCATTCATGTAACTTCTAACCTCCATTCATGTAACTTCTAACTTCTATTCACGTAATTTCTAATTTAAGACAATGTATAATTCAACTTCTTTATTTGTTCAGTGTAAATATCAATTCTATTTCATCTTATTTCTATTATTGAGGCGAAAAATGTCTACTTCATTGTGGTATTACATGTTAAGCATGAACGGCAAACAAATTTAGAATTTTGATACTTCTACCTAGCAACCATCATTATGACATCGTTTGGTGTCGCCACTGTGTGCTCAATTGGATGATTGCGCACCTGATCGGGACCATAATTGGTATAAACGACCCATTCTTCGTTTGGTTGAAGGTTGGAAGGAGTGCTGAGAGAGAGAGAGAGAGAGAGAGAGAGAGAGAGAGAGGTCACTTAGTATTAAACTCAGTATCTGTGTAGGCCTATCCATAACATTTATACCCTGTGTTAATATAGACCAACTGCATAATATAGATATTAATTATTGGCTCAACCGTAAAAAAAAATAAAATAAAATTCTCCAAATCCCGTTTAGCTTATATTTGAAATAGAAAATGAAATGAAATGAAAGAGGGTTTAACGCCCTACTGTTTTGTTCCGAACCGGGCTAATGGAGACGGACATACGCCATACAGTGTGCTTTAGGGAAATATTGCCCGGAGAGCGGATCTACGACGTGGACTTATATCGAAGTCTAACGGTCACGGGATCTTTTACGTGCACGAAAACATGTACATGAAACCTCGGGTTTTCATCCCATCGGAACGACAAGACACTAATAACGGGGAACCACGCCAGAAAATCTGGATGAACTTTTTTCGACCAATGCAGGGATCGAACTCCCGACCCACAGCCTAGCGAGCCTGCGTTTTACCCACGGTATTCGAAATAATATTTGCAAACCATACATTTATATCACGTTCAATGTTGTTTAGAGGGTAGGATGGCCGAATGGTTAGCACGTGCACGCTGTAACATAAGGTCTGTCATTGAATAAACTGGCGTGGTTTCGATTTCCCGTTTTTACGTGACATGGAGCAGAGCCGCCTTTCCAACCTCGTTGGTTTTCTCCGGGTCCTCCGGTTTTCTCCCACTGCTAAACACTCCTACGCGCAAGCGAATTATTGAAATACAATTGAACGGTGTTAATACCGAAATGACCTGGTTGGTGTCGAGTTGATGTTAAACCCCATGTCCCCATCTCTCTCTCCCGATGTTGTTTTCAATTTAAAACTCAGGCAAGCCACTCAATCTGACGAAGAGGGAGTCTTTTGTATCAATAGAATGGTCCCGACCAGGTGCTCAATTCCCAAACTGAGCACACGGTGGCGACACCAAACGATGTCATAATGATGGTTGCTAGGTAGATGTATCAAAATTCTAAATTTGTTTGCCGTTCATGCTTAACATGTAACACCACAATGAAGTAGACATTTTTCGCCCCAATATTAGAAATAAGATGAAATAGAATTAATATTTACACTGAACAAATAAAGAAGTTGAATTATACATTGTCTTAATTTAGAAATTACATGAATAGAAGTTCGAAGTTACATGAATGGAGGTTAGAAATTACATGAATAGAAGTAAGAAATTAGACGAAAGCATGTTAGAATTTTGGCACTAATATACCGCCATACTAGCGTAGTATACATGTTTTACTTCGGGTCGCACTGTCGGCCTGTAAAGCACAATTGTTATTCGTATATAATGTTATCTGTAATGGTGCGTTCAAATTGGCTCCAGACGGACTTTTGTGTACTATGCTGTATCCAATAACAAACATATCAATTAATTATTGCAAGTTTGTTATTCGGTAGGGTGTGTGCGAGGATATGGATGTGTGTGGGGCGGGGGTCTAGCCTATCATTTGAAGACATCGAATAACAGGTTCTGTGTAATATCTGCTTTTTGTTTATTCATTTTTTTAAAACCAAATATTCTTGGAAATGTGTGGGCTCTGGCTATGTGGAAGCTATAAATTATATATCGTCAACTGAGTGATTTCCGGGTATGTGTCAATAACATTTCCGTTTCCTACCCAATGGGAGGTATCGCGATTCTAAACATACATCCTGGTGTGTGAGGACCAAAAGAAAGCTGTTTGAGTTGTTAACCTTTTACCCGTCCAGAACTAACGAGACGTTGGTAGTTTGAATGTAATTTGATGGCCTCCAAGGATTCGTAGTCAGCAGCCATACATCCCAGGACAAGGTTACGACTTTTCATCACACGATCTATCAGAATTGTCAAAAATGTAAAATCAGATTGTGAAATAATCAGAAATACCATTCATCTGCTGTCAGTACAGTTTTATTTTGAAGGACTTGATTACTCGAATTCCATCGTACCAAACAGTCTAAAATATTTAAAACGCCTCTTAAGCCCTACTTTCACGTGGGCTACGAATGCAACGAATCGACCTGAATAGTGAAAAACAATGCCGAAACGATTACGATAAAGGTACGAAATGAAAGAATCATCCACGAATTGTAGCGATTCAGTCACGAGTATGATGAATTGCTTACGAATATGCGGAATAAACTTGCTCTTCACGAATATTACCGATAAAGCTACGAAAAGTTTACGATATAGGACACTATTCGTCAAACAATCGAATGGGAGCCTGTTACGGACGGCATGGGTAAACTTGCTCCCCACAAATATTACCGATAAAGTTACGAAAAGTTTACGATATAAGATACTATTCGTCAAACAATCGAATGGGAACCTGTTACAGACGATACGGAAGGGCAACGACGGGTTTACGAAATTTGTAGACCGACCACGTAGGTTTTTAATTTAACAAAACATTTTATGAAAAACAAAGACTTTCGTGACCTAACTACAAACTGCTACGAACAATACGAATGTGTACCAGGTTGACACTTGCACGATTCCGTGTCACGCATTGGCACGACTCGAGTCGGCACGACACCGTTCGATTTGCGCAAACTCTTCGTTCCAATGCGGGAAGTGCGTAAACAATGCGCAAACTATGCGTGAACTCGTCGTGCCAGTTCGTGTCAATGTGGACACTGGTGGGCACGACAAAATCGTGCCACGGAATCATGCAAGTGTCAGCCTGGCTTTAGAATCACTTATGAACTCCAAGAACGTGTACGATTTATCTACGAATCGGAAAGAAGTTTGTATATAATCGGCATTGTTTGTAAGGGTTGTGAGGTTGCTGACTTCAGTTTCTACCCAACAATTGAAATTTGCTTGATTACTTTAATTATTAGTACAAACACATTCGTATATTATTTTGCAGTTATGCAAGAAATATATTTCCGTTTTATCCAATGACCGATTTATTGTTAGGTGGTCTAGAAAGATATGGTGTTAAACGTGTTGCAAATTTCCATATTCTACCGTAGACTTTAACTTAGCATATAAATTAATTGATATGACATTCATTTTACAGGAATAAAAGTGTTTCCGTGTTATTCAATGAACAATCTACATGTATTGTTAATTCGAGGAGAAAGATATCGTGTTAAACGTTTTACAAATCAACATCTGGTATATTAATCGGGCATTTTACAGCTTACGGGGAGGTTTACGTTTAATCGAAAATTCCAATTAACTGGTTATTCTTAGGATGACGGGGAAGTCCTACAAATGGTAGATCGTATTTAAATTTTGTTTAAATGTGTATTTTCGTATAGATTATTATGTGAAAATAACGATTAATTTAAAATCCTCCATTTCAATTCCATTTTGAATTTCTACAATGCTGGGCCCTTTTTCACGAAATTTTAACTTAAGATAAAATCCAATTTTAGTAGATACTTCAATTTTGATTGGCTAAGCACTAAAATCAATCTAATATTATCCAATCAAATTACTAAAATTGGGATCTTATCTTAGTTAAAATTTCGTGAAATAGGCCCCTGGACTGCCATCGAAAACCAGTTTAAGTCATACTTAAATAGATGGTGACGGGTTATGTACGGGGACAATGCCAATTTTTTTATTACCGAATTTAGCGGTACTATTATGTAAAATAATTTTTTAAAACTGGTTTGGTCATTTCTTTTATGTTTGGAACATTTCGCCTTTATTACCACTTTGTATTGTAGGATTTTAATAAAAAAAAATGTCCCGCCACTGAAACTTCCTTGGGACCGCCATATTGAATTATGTCAATTACGTCTATTCGCCTTGGTAGACACGGCCGAATTTGAGTATGATTGAACCAAACTGCAGTGGTTCCTTCTGCAATTTGTTTGGGGTCGCTCCAGATATGGAAGATATCTTAATTTAAAGCCCCAATAACACTCTTGTTGTAACTGAATAATATGTCCCAATCTTCATTCTGGTCAACAAATCGTATTATTTTAGAATATTCCAATTAAATGATAATATAAATTTCATCTTAACACACCTATTTTTAAAAATTGGAAAAATTCAACCAATTGATTTGAAAAGTCTAACGTAAACCTTTTCAAATGTGACTTGGATTTTAAAATATTTTCGAACTCTCTGGACAAGTAAAATAGGTTGTAATGGATAATTTACACAACAGGTAGGACACTTAAATATCTAGTACTTAGAATAAGGGTATTATTTATTTTCTGGAGCTACCAAGCCAGCAAGAATGTTATTGTCCCTTTAAAGTAGCTAAGTCTCTAACTCAATATCATTGAAAGTCTTCGACGTTGAATACACAAATTATTTGTCAATTTAAATCAACATTGATGGTGTGGTCTTACCAGGAAAAGGTGGGCTTCTGATATCCAATATTTAAGACGAAATATTTTTTTTACCATTGGTACACGACTCGTGTACCATACGGCGTTTCAGACTCATTTTCAGCTAGGGACCCAAAGAACAAGGCTAGGTATACTCCACATTACATTTCAAACGGTGAACATGCGCAATAAATACTATGTAGACTGGAATAACCAGACGCTATATATATTGTGATTCAATTGAGACTTCTGGTGTACTTCGCCAAACATTACTGATTCGATGTTAGAGTAAAAACGGAAACGATTGGCTGCAAATCAGTTTATATACATTCATATTACATTAGTATATGGCCTGCGACCCATTTGTGTCAATTTCTAGTCCCCAAATATTAGCGATTTAGCTCCTTTAAGAAGAGGAGAGAGAGGACAACACCCAATACATTAATGTGCAATGGATTTATCTTTTGCATAAAACACGAAATTTTAGTTAAAGCACACCACACTACATCCAATATAAGACCACAAATTTAATACGGTACTCAAGTCTTGAAAATATGGTTTGGGAGATGAGAAAATAAGTTTTCGTTGGTAGATTTGTGCTCGAACATCCCCCCCCTCTCTCTCTCTCTCATATACTTATCTGTTTAATGGCATGGGAACCATAAAATTACTATTTAAAGTAAATACTAATGTTTAGTTACTAATATAAGAAGATGACATCCATTTGGTTCTTATAAGTGTGGCGTCGTGGGAAATATCAGGTTACTATTGCAAGTAAATACCGATGTTTAGATTCTAAAGTATTTGAGAACAATTGAAGATACTGACAAACACACTCATTTATAGTGTTTTGTTGTCTATAATGAATTCTATAGACATACTGTCAGACCTATTTAATGACTGTCATGACGAAAGCGACAGGTAGACAATTGTATTAGCATATTAATAGTAGTGAAGAAAATCTAATTCACTATCCTATGCTCCTTTGACTTCTTAATGATCAGATCATAAACCATATAGTCGCTTGATTCCATATTAGCCATTATGAGAGCTCCAGTCTCGCTGATTACTATTCGGGTTGGATTTCCGACAATATTATATTTTCTGAGATGCTGCCAGTCAGATTTTAGCTGTCTGAAAGTAAAGCTGAATTGACTGCGGTATCATTCACTTTATCATTGGAAGCCGTGGTGACTCATTGAGTAACAGGGGGTGGGGGGTGTCGATCCCGGTAGGTGTCAACACCTTTAAAACAACATTTTATGTCCATCATCAATTATTCAGAAAATCTACCTGGGCGAATAGAAGTGGGTATCACATTTAGCGTATAATTTTCGCCTCACATAGTTGGTCCTGAGGCCACCGAGTCGAAGATGATATTATGATAGGAGTCCAACTTATTCGATGTTTAACACATAAAAAATCATGTGTTGAAATTATAAGGGATTCAGCCAGTTTCTTAAGTTGGTCGGTGTTTTTAGTGCCTCAACACTTTGAACAATTGGTGTCATAAAATCTTAGAAAGCATGGTCGGATTTTACCTTCATTATCAGTTAATAAAATCAATTCAATACAATAGTTGATAGAACCATTGGCACATTGGCAAAGGTAGTGCGTTAATTTTGAAATAATGTCTTACCTTTCTGCATAATCTGCTTATGAAGATGGACGAACGTTACAGTAAAGTATGATTTATATAGGTGTTTTACCTTGTCGGATTCTATTTAGCCCAGTCAGTGCCGAAAAGTGGGACAGTAAACTCCATGCAGTGTGTGGGGGGAACATTTGCTAGGAGAACTTATTTTCCGCAGATTCTTCTTTAAGATCCCGGTGATGGCGTGGTTTCCCCATTGTCAATGATGCAGAACAGACAGCTGGAAATCGAAAACAAATTTGACATACGAAAACTGGCTTTAATGAAAAGTTATTTGATGATTGATAGGTAGGCTCGCGACTCAAGATTCGTGCGCCTTTCGACTGGACAAAGGACCGACCCTTACACTGAAGCAAAAGGACCGCTTTTATACAACTCGAGGACCCTTTTCTTGATCCCGGGGAGCTCCTTCACAGAACTCAAGCGCCTTACCCCAGGGCCTCAAATCCAGCTTCTGTAAATACTGTAAAAGGCGATTTGGTGGACTTCGATTGAACAAGCCCAAGATCGTGCAATATACATCTTACATTTAGCAAAAAGATAGGTTGACCATAGAAATGTTTTATAAGAATTCCTATCGAGCTAAATTATGTCCACGTGACTAATTACAACAGGTCTAGACTCGATCTTAGCCTGGACCGGTGCTCAGGAAATAGGTTTATTGATTGCGATACCATACGTCAACATCGGTTGATGTTTAAATCAAATTTTACATGTGTCTTTATATATTGTATGATTCTTGTTAATGGAGTATTTATTTGTAGCATGTTAGTTATTAGTTTAATGTCATTTTATTCATAACTATATGAAACATTTTTTTTATTATAAAACTATTTTATATAATTCTTTTGATCAATACTTATCGTTTTAGCTGTTAACATGGATCGGTACGGTGCGTAAACGGGGTCATATTTTACTGTCACGCATCTTGTTATAGTTTCTTAATTAAAGCTCAGTGCACACAAGCCCTTTATTTATTTAATTATTTCTTTATCACAGAGCGACGAACATTCTAGGGCTACTCGATTGGACGTTGCGGAATTGAATTCTTTCAGTCTGTAAAATAGTGACAATCGAGGTTATTTCGGGCTACAACGCATGCGTTGACTAGATAAGTAAATATCCCAACCAACCATGCAGCTGAAACGTCTTCGTTTGTGTTTAATTACGTCACAATTCTACTCACACCACGTCCGATTCGGGACTGACAGGACTGAATTCCACGTCATTCGATTGGAATTCTGTCAATTCGGGACGTTCTGGACTGTGAATCAAGCATACCCTCTTTGTCGCCGATTGTCGATTCTTTTTTGGTATGATGCAATGATGTGCACAGTAGGCCTTTCTTTTAGCAATATGGCGACAATTGAAAATCGCTAACAAACAGCCTGAGAAATTCTTCCTCCCCAAATTCAATGAAAGTTATCATAGTTAATTTGAACCCATATATTTATGTATGTATGTATAATTTTCTATAAAACAATCAGCATAATCTAATTACGTTTTCGCTCATTTTGATTTGTATACTATGCGTTTACCAAAAAAAACCCCAAGAACCAAAGAAACTAATTGCTGTAAGTTCCCCATATGTTTATACGTATGTGTTTGAACAAAAGATACAACCACATTGTTAACATGTAATTTGTTGTCAGTTCGCCTAATTGCGGAATGTATCAACAACAATTTAGAATGGAAGATAATTTTCAGGAAAAGCGAAATACAACTCAAGCCCACTTCCATGTCACGCGATATGGTTTCCCTCTACTCATCAATCATTTATTTATCTTTGGTTTGTATCGAGTTTTCGTCGAACCAATACTATTCATGAATCAGAGTATACAACATTTTTAAAGGGGCGTATTCCAGTAAAAGCATGTACCATGTCAACAAACAATTAATTCTGTGATGCTCACCCACTTGAGGCACAACATTATTCTTACTCTTTCCAGTGGTTGCATTCACACAAAATAATTGTATTTAATGGCACGTATCCATGACGATGTCACCAAACTGATCAGATGTTGATCCGATGGAGTCATAAAAATTAATACAGGTTTATGACGTCCACATTATAGTCAACGTACTATAACACGAATTAATCTTTTCTATTTCTGGACTTTGAGTACAATAGCGATTTGTGTAAGCGCCCGGAATAAGTAAATTAAACATGTTCAGCATTATACACGACACTCGTCACTATTTGTGATTTACCGGGACAATATTTATTCCTGCCTAGAAATCATTACGACGATTAGCGAAAACACCATCTTGATATCTAATTTCCCTAGGTCAAACACCTAAGTTGAGTGATAGTGATAACAAGGAATTTCTACGGGAGCGAACACTTTAATAAAATTACACCAACCCAACATTATTAAAAATACTTATTAAAAGATCTGTCGATGAGAATGTTTCATAGGTTATTTGAGAGACAATGAAATTGGTGCGGAAGTGGGGGCGGGGCTTTGTATAACGCCCACTCGACACTATCTATGTCATTCGGGATAATCTGATCAAAACACAAATCTATATTTAGTTACGTTGTTTTTTATACTTCCGATGGTCTAAACTACATGCAGATCTGACCGGTTGTTTTAAAAGGTCACGTCAGAGGTCATACGAAACTTTTGACCCTATGACGTAAGACATTTGATTAATCAATCAGCATTGGTGTCACCACAGTTCCGTGCAAACCACGCCTAAAGCTGGCCGTAACAGACCGTTTGACTGGCTAATACCTCACACCATTCAGAACACGTCAATGGTAACAACTCATCCAGATCCTAGTGTCGTATAGACAAGTAAAACGAAATTCCAAACTATAAAAGCGAAACGAAATATGAACATACGGTCACCCGGAGAAAATCCTCTAGTTTGAACATGCCACCCTACACCTTGCCACGTGCACGGTTCAGAGCGAAACCTTGCCAATTGACTCAATTGTATTTCATTTGATGGTATGCAATTCAATAAAGACATACAAACTGACTGTTTTAAACAATATGAAAATCCAATGGGTGTAGAATTTAACAACTTATAGCCGTTGATTTTCATTTGAATTATTTCGGACTATATCTAATTCTTCACGGCTCATTCCACCGTGAAACGTTGATAGGTTTTTAGTTGATCATATCTTTGTAAATACTGAATGGGATTGAATCATTGTTGGGTTGATATTTTTTTGCAGATTCAACTAGTGCGAAATAATGATTTCTTAGCAGTGTTCTTAGTCGGCGACATCCTCAGCCCCTCCAAAACATTCTGTACCGCACCCCCCCCCCCCAACATTCTGTAGCCACCCCACACCCCCCAATTTTATGAGCTGGCTCCGCGCCCGAACTAGTGTAGTTAGCTAGGGATTACAAAACCCACAAATCCTTTTATCTCTATGGAAACGTGCAAAATTTGATAAAATTTGGTTAATCTGCACCAAAATACATTTATTTTAAGAAGATAACAACACTGGGCAAATTGTAGCCAATCTTAATTTTTTTCAGAAAACATGTATTTTATTAAAGTTGATAATAGTACTTATTTTACAAATAATCCAGTTGATGTGAATGACCGAATGGTTAGCGTGAGTGGGCTGCATTATAGAGTATGTCATATGGTCAACTGGTGTGGTTTCGATTCCCCGGTTGTACGTGGCAATGAGTAGGGTGAGTCCATCGGTCTCCTCCCACTTCTAAAGACCCTTTAGTGCAAGCGAATTATTGAAATAAAATTTAACTATATGCTACTCCCGAAATGACCTAGTTTGTGTCGAGTGAAAGTTAAACCCCCCCCTCTCTCTCTCTCCCTCTCTCTCTCTCTCCCATACACACACCCAATCCAAACCGGAGGCCACCTTCCCGCCCACAAATCACCTTTCTACCGATTTTAACTGTTTATCGATATTTCATTTAAACGGAACAACTACACAAAGAGCAGGATTACAAATTCCATTTCGCTCTATTACAGACTGAATTAATTTGTTTCCAACTAAACGTAAGAAGAAAACCACTTTCCCTTGAATTTTATACTTGCTTCAATAAATGTACTCAAAACCAACGACATGCAATAACTCGCATCTTTTAGTCTTAATAGCCTATAAATTACGGAATGTATTTTTAAGAGGAAAAAGAAGAGATTCGCTATTTTACATCTCTGTTAAAATGAATGCTTCAATCGGTTGGTAAAAGGTTTCGTTTAAGTTGGGTTGGGTTTTTTGTCGTTTCGTGTCGACATGTTATAAATCTTACACCGGCATTTAAACAATAAAGCAAACTCACATGGGATATGTTCATGTTCTTGCACAGCTGTTAAGAGCCCATTTTATATCCATCAAAATTATTCCGCCAAATCCCACAATTTCCTGCAATGACGCAATAATAACCTATTAATGAAGACTTAAAAACAATATTTTATTAGTACCTTTTGAATAACTGTACCGTTATATATGTGGGGTATATAACGTGACGTAATTCACTATTAATGATGACTTAAAAACAATATTACATGTTGATTACGTCTAATATGAGTGGCATATTATTATAGCGTTCGGAAAACACGTTAACAGAACACAGCTTTTATGCGAGACGATCACTAATATTATTCCTAAAGCCCGACGTTTCGACAAGTATCCTCTTATCGTTGTCAAGCACAATGACATTTAGTATATGTATATATATGCCATTGTGCTTGAAATGACAACGGGATATTTGTCGAAACGTGGTGCTTCTGGGTGTGTTTCTGACGCATTTGGGAAAAGGTGATAAACTCTTCCACCTATTTAAAAGAAAGAACACAAAGCATTCCAAAAATCTTAATATACGTTCTTAAAGGCCCGTGTGAAGATTAATTTAATGCGCAAGAGCCGCTGACCAAATCGTCACATACTGTAAACAAACAATGCTATTTAAAGTCATGAAAAAAGTCGAATCTTTCAACTGTGGAAGTGTTACATTAACTAGACATTTTAATGCATTCATCTTTTAGTTGAAATTTTCAATGCATTCATATTTCATTATCTATTTTAGTTTATTATCGCAACAGAGCTGAAGTTTTCAATGTATTCATTTTTCAATATTATTGTAGCACGAAAGGCCATTCCTTTTTCTAAATATTGCATAATGCCACTTAAATATATATATATGCCATTGCTGAATACCAGTTTACAAGCCAAAAATATCTCGGCGCGGTATCAGCAGAGAGTAATGTGATGATTAAAACTTGTATAAGGATGGATCGATTTTAATAATTTGCGGACCGATATGTTTTATGACAGGATATTATCCACTGCGTATGGTCGGAAGGTCTATACGCCTATTGATCTGGAGAGTTGGTCTAAAATACTGAAACGGATCCGACTGATTAAAAAAAGAAATGTTAAGAGAAAAGTTTCACCCTTGAAATGAATTTCAAAGTATGATGATCACAGTATGTTTAGCAGATGTATTGAATTAATAAGCGATAAACACATCAACTGTTCTCTAAATTAGTATCTGTCCTTTAAGGGTCAGAGGTCATCGCAATTACACATGACAGTGATGGATGGCCATCGTATATTTATTTACGCTGGAATACAAAGGGGAATAACTACATGCCATCCTCCTCTAATTAACAGACGAGCTCTCTTTATAACTTTATTAAGTTGTGTTGATGAGTGATGATGCAGATCAATTGGCGGACGTTGCCCTGTCAATCTATCTATTCTGCAAACAGGAGACACGTAGGTCTGCAGTGGTATATAATGATACATCTGATATATATTCTAACCCTTGTCAGTATTTGTATTAAATATTAATGGATATGTACGTGCTTTACAATAGAGAACGGGGTTTCACCAATTTTTAATTGTCCACTAAATCCCCATAAGGCGCCTTCAAAGTTTTTTTGGATGGGAATGGTTTCAATTCAAATACAGCAATGAACCTAAATAACGTTTAAAGCTACAGTTTCGTATTTTTTAAGTTATATTTTTAAAATTTATTAAAATAAAGCCCCTTAAAATAGATGGTATCTATAAACAGTCCTTCTTCAAATGTTTAAAGATAGCTATTGCATGGATGGGCGGTGGTAGAAAAACGAGAGAGGTAATTGTGTTATTAATTCCGGTGTGAAGGATGTATAAATGTGGGAAATGATGCCTATGATCGTGTAATAGTGAGTTGACAACATATTTTGAGCAAAAAACATAGAAAAAATGATGACTATGTTTTGACTTTCTTAGAAAATATGAAATTCTCGCTTTAAGGCTTACTTTTCTGCATCCAGCCGGGTACTCCGATTTCCTCCCATTGCTAAAGACCCCTAAGCACAAGCGAATTATTGAAATGAAATTAAAATTATGTTATTCCCGAAAAGACCTAGTTTGTGTCGAGTGGACGATAACCCCATTTCTCTCTCTACTTTTTCCCTTGACTGTCTTATCGGCCCACCTGACTAAAAAAACCAATTTGATTATATATTAGTAGATATGACAATCCTTACATTAAAAAAAAGAAGGGAAGAGAGAGAGAAATGGGGTTTAACGTCCACTCAACACAAACTATGTCATTTCGGGACTAACATATGGTTTAATTTTATTTCAATAATTCACTTGCGCGTAGGGCTTTTTAGCAGTGGGAGGAAACCGGAGTGCCCGGAGGAAACCCACGAGGTTGAGAAGGCGCCCCTATCTCCATGCCACATACGCTCACACCAGGGCTCGATACCACAGCCGCAAGCCAGAGGTGACCGGCCAGCTAGAGGTCGAAGCGCGGCACTCTAGACCACTAGGCCATCCCAACCCCCCAAAAAGAAGGGATAATGATAGTCTGAAACTGCATTTCCGTGGATAGCAGTTGGAATTATGATCATTATTTATTATTACTATCTATTTCTGGTGGGCGGATTATATATTCCACGTTTACATAAAAGGGATTCTGTGAAACTGGGTTATTGAAAACGGCCAACATCATACAGTGTGGTATGAGGAAAATGTGTGCACCGGCACTATTCGTTGTCCCTTGATGGGCCCTGGGTCCGGCACCACTGACAAGGGGGAACCTCTCCGGAAAATCCCGATGAACTTTTTCGGCTAACAGCGGAATCGAACACAGGAACTCCCGCCGGTTAGCGAGTCAAAGGCTTACTCAACGAGCCACCGCGACTCCCTTAAGACGTGGGACATTTCTTACTGTGTATTTCTTTATCTATTTCAGAAAGTCATGAATTGAGAGTAATTCAGTTTAGAATGTAGCCGACATTAAGCAGTTTATATATTCATATTAGATTGAAATAGTTATATTATGGTAATCATACTCACTTTTTAGTTCTTAAAAACCTGTTTAAAAGTCTACAAATTAACTTTTATTTTCGCATAGTTTATTTAATTGGATATTCCAGCGCAAATAAAATTTAAATTACCGTAGGTCATATTAATACCAAAGTAATTTGCCGACATATCGACTCCCAGTAAAGAAAACAATTTCCCCTTTTTATATAGGTTTCACCCACTCACGCATTGGTTTATGTCGAATAATTTGTTATATTTATTCCATTAAACATAGGGAGGTCACTATGATTAATGCAACACATTGTTTTAAAAAATATATGTAATAAGATCTTAGTAGACTTCTGTCTGATCCGGTTGGCGTGAGAAATAAATCGAAATGCAGATGATCTGCTCAAGAAATTCTTGTCTTTCACGACATTAGGTCATCCGCCATTAAGTACTATCTCTTGGCGATGCGGCTTAGCTTTGTATGTCGTGTCTTCTTGTGCAGAGGAGGTGCCAATAATGTGCCCGCTCTGTGTTCATCTTATATATCCCGGACGTACTGGCAGATCCAGATGGGGTCCTCGGTGGAAGTCATATCCTCCACCTCGATCCCCATAAACAAATATCCTGCGTCCACAACTGTACGGAGCATTAGATATATGTTCAAAAGTTGTTTAAGGTAGGAGTCCTCTTGCAATTTAAATAAGAATCACACAATGCCCGCCACCATATTGGGTAAACTGTTAGTCTAAATAGCATTCACAGACAAAATCCGAGCTAAATTTGTAGTTCGACTGTTTGGAGCAAAATTTTTTCCACCCACCCAATTGTTTGGCAATTTGTTTCCTTTATAGGTCTAGAATCGATGACGAATTTACATTGTCTAACAGGTTTGGGAAACTATTCATGATGGTGAGTTAAATTTGACGAGATACCTTTCATATGCTAGATTTCTTTGTCGTTAAAAGATTGTGATTATTGGAATGTTCAAAAATGAAATGCAGTGAAATGGGGTTTAACGCCCAACTCTTCAGCTACCATTGGACTACTGAAGACGGAGATTGTCAAAAAAGAATCATGAAGAAATAATGGCTTATCCTACCGGCTTCTACTATTTTTACAATGAACATCTGGGGTGTCCTACTCTTGTTTTTTTGAGCTAGCAAGACAAAAATTATAAACTGTTTAAGTTTAATATAAATTCTTTTTCAGTTTCTCCAATCCCAGTTTCACAATAAGAAACAACTCAGGATTAAAATAATACAACCGCACGAAAATACTAGAAGCACTTTACTGAATTAGGGTTTACCAAAACTGGCGATGTATAAAGTTTAGTGCAATAATATAAAATAGTTTTTTAGTTTGATTTTTGAGTAAACTGTTAATACGTCTACATATTATTTTGTATCTACCATTAATTATTTGATTTGATATTTCAGTGCAAATAAATAGTTCATGATTTAAAAAAACAAAACAAAAAAATTAAGTCGTATTAATATCAATGTAACAAAGTTTCGTGTAAACATAAATAGTTTTAGGGGAAATTGTTTTCGATTAAGAAATAGTGCTTATATAACAAGTCTACATTCCAGGTAAAATCTCATATCTCTACAGCAATGAAACTTCGGCAGATTTTCAGGATCGAGAAGAATGTGACTATCAGCAAAAATTCATGATGTTATGACATAAGTTTTTTTTATCATTCGATCACAAAAAAATATGTCTTGGATTACTTTTAATCCAATTGTTCTTTTTTAAAATTTGATTTCCTATACTATGGATACACGTCATTACTTAAACAGTATTTACACGGCCAATTGATCGCTGAGCATTTAATGCGGTTTAATGAAGGACTGTTATTCATCAACCATTTTAACCTCGATCTTTCTGTTTTCTCTGAGTCAATTTCAATAACTTTTACAAAGATGGTTGAAAATTGACTGCCTTTGAACATTACATAGCCAGGCCCCTGCAAGAAGTAAGTTTAATTACCGACAATAATGCAACAAGGCTTTTATTATTTACCATTGGCCAAGAGATTTCCTATTCCAGTCCGAGTCTGGATTGCATTCCTTGTGTAAACACGATTTTACATCTTTTCATTATAGAACCATATTCACAGACGTTTAAACAAAGATTTGAACCGTATTTTTAGCTGCGGCTTTCCGGATATATTGCTGGGTGCTGTGGACTTTATGTCGTCTGGTCATATTTCATACAGAATTAATAATTGAACAAGAGCTAATGTAACTAATCTGAATTTAAAGGCTATATCAACAGCCAACCAAAGGTTGAGAATAATGGGACGGGGATATCTTTACAGCTCTTATATTCCAACATTCTAGACTCTTAAATATGTTCTATGTAATAAATCATATCACTAAGTATTCGTCGAGAATCTCCCCCTCCCCTCCCCCATCTGCGAGAATCTTTGATGAAAGAAATGCAAGTTTCTGGGTGTAAAACATAGATTATACGGAGGCATTTAGAATTAATCGAGTAGGTATGACAATTACAAGCAGGTATGACAATTAACTACTCATCAAGTAAGTTGTAATAATTCCGATCAGACATCCCAATGACGTTTATGTTCAGTGTCAAATATCAGCACTAGGTTTAATTTCGGTATCATGGCGATATGAGTTTTGAAATTATGTCTCGGGGAGTCTCAAATTAAAGGTTTTCCTCCGTCCACAGGCATTTTTTTTATCTGACACAGGTAATTCGATATAATAATTTTTGTTTATAAATGCGATCGTGGTAATGGGTTAATACCTTGTATTGAAAGCCGAGAACTTTAATTGTACTCATCATTTATAAAGCACATCAGCACATTTTACAACCCCACACTGACTGTATGGTTATTACAGCGAGAATCTCATATTTTCTAAGAAAGTCAAAATATGATTATTTCTATGTCTTTTGCTCAAACGTTTGAATTTGAAGTTTCAAATGTTATATTTCTCAACTGGCAATAGTGAACTATTGGATTTTAAAAGATTATTCTTTAACACGTTATGACTGTTTATAGATACCATCGATTTTAAGACTTTGTTTTAATACATTTTAAAAATATAACTTAAAAATATGAAATTGTCATTTTAACTAAAAAGGCCCATGTCATTTATTCGTGAACTATTTCCATAGAAATAATGATACATATTAAATACATACTATTCCAATGGAGTTGTTAGGTCATGCCCTAACACAATACGGCGTGGTTTCCCTTGTCAGTGATGCAGAACGGTGGGCCTGACAAGGACAGCTGTCTAGTCGTTGGGATGGCACGAAAAACCGAGGTCCCGTTTACTCATTGACGTGCACGCAATTGGAATTCGATATAAGAGTAGGCCGTAGCGCCGCTGCCCGGGCAAAATTTCCCTCATAGCACATTGTATGTCGTATGCCCGTCTTCCATTAGCCCAGGTTAGGTGCAGAAGAGTTAAACCCCATTTCATTTCATTTCCTAACACAAATCTAAAATTCTTACTTAATTTTGAATTCTTGATAGGATTCGTATACAGATATATGATGAACATACGTGACAATGATTGGCTTGTTTTTTCACAAGATGTATGTGGTCAATGTCTTGGCGTTCGGGATATAATAATATAGAGACACGAAATGCAAATCAATGTTGCGATTATCTTTAAAACAAAAGGTAAAAAAGATGTCATGAAGTGCGTAACATTTTAATTTTCTTATAAACTGTCGCCACGAGATATCAACGTGATTTACAGTATCTCTAAGTCACTGATTTCTTTTTATATATCTGCTGAATCGGGAAATGAATTATTTAATGGGATAGCTAGAGAATTTCAATTTTCTGAAAGGGTAAAATCATTATTTTGTTATCTCAACAAGAGAACACCTGCATTATAAATATTTTATGTTTTTTTCCTTACGACACGACATGCTGATAAAAATTGAGTGTAAGACGGAGTTTAGAGTAAGAAGCCTTTGGTTATTTTGATTTAGTTTTAGATTAGAAATGGAATTAAACGAACTGTGTAGGAGTTTCATATTAGACGAGACAATGGCAGTATGGGTGCAAAACGACAGTGACCGAAAACATGGCAGAGAGACTTGAAACAGCCGTTTGGATAAAACCGTAGGCGGTGATATAAAAGGTTTGATCTACCCACTGAAAACTCGGTAACTGTGGCAAGAGAGAGAGAGGGGGGGGGGGGAGGCGACACAAACCAGGTCATTTCGGGACTAAAAATGGTTCAAATTTATTTCAATAATTTACTTGCACGTAGGGATATTGCAGTGTGAGGTAACCGGAGGAAATGGAGAAAGTTCACGCGACTAGACAGACGACCCTACTCCTTGTCACTTACGACAACCGAGTAATCAAAACCACGCCAGTTGATTCATTGTAGGACTTCATGATACAACGCATACGCGCTAACTATTTGCCCCATCCCCGTGTGCTTTGTTATTTTTTGTATATCCCTGTTATATTCAAAATATGAAAAACACGAATTACATGACAATCAATATTGATGCTGTTAATAACTTATAGTGAAAATATTGATGTTGTTAACTTATAGTGAAAATATTTTATCCTAACATAAAATATTTGAGACAAAATGACCATTTTAAAATCAGTCGACGACGACGGCGCGTATTCATGGACAAGCTGGTTTCGAGCGCGATTGATCTTTTTAGAAATATTCCTTTCCAGATTAAACTCGAATTCCAGTTCAATCCAACACATTTCCTTATTAATTCATGGTCAATATTGTACCAAATTTGATTAAGACTAGACAATGGACAGGGTGCCTTAATCAAATAATGATTATAAATGGATTCAACTGAGTCAATTCTTAATGCTTAATTACAGTTAAAATTGTTATGGAAGCCTTTATAAAGACGATCTGTTACATGGTGATTGTGTGCTATCTGGAAACAATATGGTCTCTATCTATGTCTGGTAAAATATTCGGTTAACCGTCTTACAAGTTAATATACACAGACTCGAGACTCTTTGATAAACACTAATTTAAAAATCAGTCCTTGATTAATATACTTTCTATCCCACACTCTACCATTTACTATATCGTTCCCAGACAAATTTATAATTTGACCACTCCAGGTTATAGCAGACAATGGTGACAATCGCAATGATACAAATTACACATACAATATGGGTAATTATTACTTGTTGTGGAAATTTTCACCCAGATGTCACTGGGAAGGGGTAGTAAGTACACTGGTGGGAGTGTAACAAGATCGTAAGTGACATAGATATGTGCAGTAACAACGTACTTCTGGCAAACCGAGCATGACTTTCCACCAAAACGGAGGTGTAAAGAAGTCCTTTTATTTGCGATGATTTGCGATACTGCAAGTAAGAGACGTTTTAATACCCCACAGCAAAAGAATATATCAAATCAAATGAATGCTAGTGGAATTCATGAGAACATATCAAGAGTTAGAGAGAGACAGGGAGTGTGTGGTGCTATGGGACAGAAGAAGATAAAGAGAGGGTGAATAACAATATAGGGGACTAGAGAGAAGTCTGTGAAAAGAATGGTCTCGTAAGACAGAGAAAGAGATCGAACCAGAGCGAGGGTGAGTTAGGGAGAAAAAGGGAAGAGTGTGATACTTTTAGAAGAATTTTTGCTCGAGAAAATAAGATGGCATATTACTTCATTAATTAATATCTTTGGCAAGTCAGTAGATTCACATATATGTACTTAAAGTACTTAAATCAACTTAGTCAATGATGGACATATTGTTATATAAAAAGAGCCACAGAACCATAACAAACTGGTTCTATCTTTCAACAAAATACATGTGATTCGAGATATTCCTATTGCGTCATTTGGCTTAATTTAACCAATCATTTCGTTGATTGCACAGGTTCATGGTCATGAACATGCACGACTGTGCGTGATACCCTTGCGGCTATATAGGAAACTATAGTATGTCATTAAATCAGACGAGATTTAGATTCCAGAGAGAGATTACTATCTGAGTTCCGAGACAATAGCTTGATTCCAGAAGGAGAAAGATGTAGCAAGTTCTACTAGCAAACTCGCTGGGCGAGTTCGGGTGACTAGTGTTTGAGAATGACTTAGTATTGTAAACTATACTATACTTGTATGTATCCAGCTTGAATATATAAAACGTTAAAATGAACTATTGCATTGTTATTCCTGGTAAGACAAACGTCTTAAGAAAACATTAAGAAGAAATACACAACGTGAAGGAGAAGCAAAGACGATCAGAGATCAATCCTAGACGATCACTGGGCTATGAAAAAAGGTAGTAAGAAAAGATGCATGGGTCATACGTAGGATGTGGCGACCAGTTTGTGAAAGGTCCGCTCTCCACGTCAGACAGAAAGGCCCATGGTATTACAAGAGCCAGCTTGAGGGAGGGAGGGCGAGGGAGAAAGATAGAGAGAAGGTTGTGATACGACGAGACTCGTCCCTAGGGAGAGGGAGGGTGCACGCGTGAGAGACGGTGTGACAGATACAGAGCGCGAGCTATAGAAAGATGGAGAAAAGTGGGGGCTAGAAATAGAGTTAAAGTAGCACCCTTGCATAACTGGAGGTTGTCCAAACTGATCAGCTTACTACAGCACCAGTTTCCTCCGTTACCAGTATTGGCCAATGTTCAACTTCCTTCCACTGTGGATCCAAATTACTCATTGTGTGACACACCATTTATGCGAAGATAATATAACGTGGCTGGGGTTGGATGGACCTTGGTTGTTTTATGTTTTTTTTATTCCGATGTCGGGTTAATGAACTACTGAAGGATCTTAAAAGTATGCATGTAAAGTAAGGTGAAGCATATAGATACTCTTTTTGGTGTGAATCATTGAGATCTGAGAAGATGAATCCCGTTTATCGTGTTCTTTTCCAGATATATATATAATGCGAGTCCGGAAAAGCATATTATGAACATGAAAAAGATCAAATTTCTTGAAGGCATCCCTATTAGATCCGGTCAATATCCAAGTTTTCTTTTCAGATAAGCTGCTGTCTATGGCTATCTGCATCTTCAGGGACAGTAACAAAGTAACATTTTCTTAATTGCCTATGTTCCATGCGTTTTATTTTTTGGGTATAAACCAATCAGAAAAATCAAACAAAAAGTTAATCAACAATATGACAAAGAGACTGATGGCAGAGTAAAAACATTATGCAAGGTCTTGAGGGACTATAAAAAAACAGATACGAAGTAGACATTTGTTTTACTTATGGCATGTACAAAGTTTGAGCAAAATTATCAAGGGATGGCCAGATTATACTTTGCCAGACCAATCTGTGATTATCTTCTTGTGTATATTGTAAGCAGTCAACGTGCTGGTGATCATCTTTATGCGCCACAGACCACCCGAAAGCTTGTACGCTCAAGAGAATTTTATAACATAAATATTTATATTATAGACAGTGAATTGAACATTTGGTGTATTCTCTTCCCCAAACCAGTGAAAGCATCTGAAGCGGCAGTAAAACGAACATTTGAAGTTTTCTGTTTCCCATATGATATGCCCGTAAAAGCTACTGGAACGGCAGTGAAATGAACATTTGGCGTACATGCCCGTAAAAGCTACTGGAAAGACACGTAGCCAAATGGCCTTTCTTTGCTGGTTAAGCGTTTCCTCAAGACAGTTCGGGAAGATTGGTCACCTTCCAGAGCATAACATAGCTAACATATCAAATATCTGCATTATATTTAAACAGGAATGCTGTGATATTTTTTCTCCGTGTTTATATTCACCACTGGGTTATTAAATTATTAAATACTGAAGATTGTCGTTGGGCATGGCCACTGCTTTATACATTTGATTATCTTCTATCCGGCATTTGTGGATTGCTTGCGACATTGTTTGCCTTTAAGGTGCGTTTAGAAAGAGTTATATAGAGAGCTTGCCATTTATAAAGTGTTCAGAAATAGATGATGAAAAGTGAAAAATTCAGTGAAAATATCTTATTCTTATCGAAGTTATGAGTGTTTGAAGTTATCAAGTGTCAATGTTACGATATATTAAATAATATTTGAAGCCAGAGATAAAACATGATCGGCAGATTTAACTCTTGCATAAATCATCTGATGTACAGTCCGTTCAAGTAGTCACAAACCTTAACGTTTCCCAGAAGAATAAGTCTACTGGACATGTGAATCGGATTTGATAGCCACTGTCTGAAACTCAGACAACTCTAACACGGTGTGGAGTCTAGGGAAATAGACATAAATACCACCTCAACTTAAATTAGGAGAGGGACCTATTTTCTACTGTTGTAGACTCATTATCGCAGAAAAACAGTGACGCAATATCTATGGAAATTTGAAACTTAAACAACCTAGTTAGTAAGGAAACTTATTTATAAGTTTGTTGATTGGACCAATTCGCCGTCTTCAGACGTCATTTCGATGATGAAAAACGTTCGTCTTTTAAAAGGTTTACAAACACAGTGTTGTCATTTTTAAAAACAAATTTGCATAATTATGGTTCAACTCTACACGAGAAAGAACCATAACGAAATTGCGTGTGAACGTCTACAGTCTTGTGAACGTCATACGATAGATTTGATGATACGATTTTGTTAAACTCTGTGGCATCTATTTATGATGCTTCGCACATGCGTTAACCAACCACCCATGTGACATTAGATTTTGAATATTCAGAAGCTCAATCTAGTTCTAGACATTTTTAGTTTTCACTTTGACTTATTGATATCCCAGTATATCTTAATGAGGGGAATAAATGCAGTGTTTCTTCTATTTTATGTTATCATTCTATACAACAGAATTAAAATTTCCCTCGTTTAGAAGTATAGAGGGAAATTATTGTATTAACGTTGCGAGTATAAATCACTGGCACGTGATCTGTGTCACGTGATAAAGGCGGGAGTTAGAGAGCAATTCATTCTTCTAGCCCACCTCGAGTTGTCAACAACAAAAGTTGATTACATTTATGGTTAATATGAAAGATTTTATAAACCGTTCGAGTATACCTCTGGAGACGATTATTGCCTAGGATTCGAACCCAGGTTCCAGAGCTTTTTTGATCAAAAATCTTTTTATCTCCGGTTTTCCCGGCCGTTGATGGATAAAAGTATAACACGCTCGTTATTCTTTTAAAACGACAATAAGATCAATATGTATTATAGCTTTAGTATTATTTTGACGTTTGGTAAATAGTGTTTTTACAGCTTTAGTATTATTTTGATGTCATTGTAAATAGCGTTTTGGATAGTGAATTGTACAGGAATATTTTTTTTTGTAGTTATTCTTCATATTGTAACACTACAGATAACAGACCATCAGCATAGGTTGTAGATCTTTTATTGAGAACATGGAATAGACATAGATCGGAAGGAGCTCTATTCAAGTCTGACTTACTGTCAGTTAATTCTGGCTTTATAAAGCATACAGCCATTAAGAATAATGATACATGACAGATTAACTTATTTGGAATTGAGAGTATAGTTTCTATAACTGCACTGCATCTTCCCTTTAATGTCGCGAAGTTCTGCCGAGTGTTAAACACATAGATCATGTGTAGGTTATAAATAACATATAAATAAATAAGATATTTAATGAGATCGTGCCTTTTGTCAAAACGAGCAGAGGTCATTCGTGTGTTGCCCGTAAATAACATATTGAACAGATTAGCAGAAGTTGTATATAGTTGAAAACGTCAAATATAATATAATGTTAAATCTAGCAAAGTTCTATGTAAAAATAACTTTGTCACATTCCTTCATCACCCATGAGTTATGTACCAAAAGGACATAACAAACACAATTGAAAACGTCCAATATAATATAATGTCAAATCAAGCAAAGTTCCATGTAAAAATCACTTTGTCACAATATTCCCCATTTATGGTTACATTTGTATTATATCAACGTATGCATTTATATATTCCCTTATTTGTATTATATGATCGTATTCATTAATTTATATATTTTTGTTAATAAAATACAGTCGTCCTGCTCTCGTCTGGGCTATCGGCAAATTATGATTTTGTGTTTTGTATTAGACAAAATTAGATAGTAAAGTGTGTACTGTAGTAATGCTAATTTCCATGAAACGCCCAATTGCTTTGTCGGTGTAAAGAAATTTCGCTTCTTCGCCTAAAATATTCACAGAAATATAAATTTCATTTCTCAGTTTTGCATATTAATCTGTGACTAGTCGTTCAGATCAGGCAAAAAACGAGGGCAACCATTGAGAAATTCCTTGGCTTTTCAGACGTAACCATGGAAAATGAAAAGTATAATATTTTAGTCTCAAATGATTCAGCATTTTGTTCATCAAACGTCAAATCCTATTCACTGAGCTTCAATCCAATACAGAAATTGCAGTATAGCCCCTGGCAGTATTATGTTTTTCAGTTTCAGCTTCGAAGATTGCATCCGTGTAAATAAACACCCTGGAAGAACTTGCCGTGGGTTTTATTTCCTCAAAGGTTGATATTGATACTATTTCTCACTACTTTCCCTTCATATCTAGCTAGGTGTTATCTAATGAACATGTTTAGCTCTGTCGGAAAGCAGACATCAAAAGCCTTTTATCTCCTTAACACGAAAACTGACTTAATTCAAACGTTTTTGATAAACTACTTGCAAGATATTTCCGCCGATGTGCAATGTAACAAAATTTTACCTTGAGTAATATTTTCAGTTTAGTGGCCTCTGGCATAGATACGTGCAGAAGCTCCAATTGTCATAATTACATAATTATGGGATGGCTTTGTTAAGGGTCTGAGTCAAATAACAATTCAATAGGCAACAATTGGTGATTACGAAGACATATTGGAAGGAGTATGGAGAGGTCGCGGTGAAATAGTGGAAAACTCAATTGTTAAGGCAACTTGCTACGCCCTCGGTACCCCCAACATCTCCAATTTTCACCTAGTCACACACCAGACACGATTATTTTTCCAACAACGGCCTCGCTACGCGATTATTGTACATTTTTCATATCGTCGTGGCCTGCCATTCTCCCCATGTTGCTAACATGACCCCACGACGCCCTTTCTATGACGCGTCGGTAATATAGGCCATGGGCTGGTTGCTCAAAGCTCTGTTAACTTTTAACGATCCGTTAACATGGAGTAAACGGATCGTTAACTTTAACGGAGAGAAAGGTTGTTGCTGGAAGCCCCGTTAACTTCAACGGATAATGAAATTGACTTTCCAGCAACAGAAATTTAACGGACCGTTAACAAACGACACGTGAAAGATAACGATCCGTTAGTTTAACGGCCCCATATCTATAAAAATAGTTTCACGTGGACTAAGAATGCTATGAGTTGTCCCGAAACCAAACTTTTCCGATCGTAGGTGTTTCTTGAACTTCGTAAGTTATTTTTGGAACAAAATATTTCATGCAATGGCCAGCTTTCATCCACGAATCGTCCCGAATCCAAATTTTTCCCCGATTCGTAGACGGTTCTTGACGTTCGTGAGTGATTCTTGTTTGGTTTTTAACCATTCGTGTTGTTCGGAGCATTCAGTTAGTTTTTGTTTGTCAAAAACTTTCGTGGGCGGTCTACGAATTTCGGTAGATGTATCGTGAACACTTCGTAGCCCATTCTTGTGCTCCGTAAAGCAAGGCTGACGCTTGCACGATTCCGTGACACACATTGGCACGTCTCGAGTCGTGCCAGAGCGCAAACTAGTCGTAAACTAGCTTGAAGTGTGCGTAAACCCGTCGTGACTGCGTGCCAAGTCGGGACGAGAATTTTGAAATGTTCAAAATTTTGGTCACGACAAAATTTAGCGACCGGGTCGTGAACTCGTCGGAACGATGCATGCCAGTGCATCTTCTCTTCCCTGCAATGATTTAGCATGTTGTCACTTCCACAGCCCATCCAATAATGACCAAGGGTTTGGGAGGCCCCCTGTTTATATTACGTGCCCAATTCGGCACGACACCGTCCGAATTGCTCAAACACGTCGTGCCATGCAGAAAGTGAGTAAACAATACGTGAACTCGTCGTGCCAGTTCGTGTCAATGTGGACACTGATTGGCACGCATTCGTGCCCCACAATGGCACGAGTTGCACGACAAAATCGTGACCAAAAGTCGTGCAAGTGTCAGTCTGGCTTAACAGTTTCCTTTTCGATTCTTTCACAAATAGTGCCAAATATCGTAACCTTGTCGTAGCTTTATCGCCATTATTCGTGGATAATACAGGTTATTTTATGTATTCGGCATATTCGTAACTCCTTCGTAACTGAACCCTTCTTTCACATCCGGTATATTTTTCAGTCGATTACCCACGAATTATCGTAACTCTTTCGTAAACTATTTGTAACTGCTTCGTTGCTATTCTGGATTCTCTACAACATTTTTGCCGAATCGTCATTGATTTCGATTCGCCACTATTCGGGATAATTCGGAGCATTCGTTGCCCAGGTGAACGCCAGGAATTAAGCTGTAATATCTTAGCTTAAAATCTCTGGTCGTCATTTGGAGGATCTTTAATCCCCTGAAAACCACACTTTTGTATTAGTTGCTTCTTTAACACAAACACAATATCTTTCATTGTTCGACATCTCATTCTGACGAGATAAATTGACGATGGACAAATCAAGCCAGCGGCATTACCTATACAATGAAGCGGTATCAAAAGTAATACCAGTCCTCTAAATACTAAACAAGAGATTTTATTGATATTGTAATCCAATATTTTTGTTGCTTTATTACCTGAATGTTGGTGATAAAAACCAAAGAAAACAATTTTGACAAAGGAAAAACATTTTGACGTTTTATAAGTAATCATGCCACTACCATTCGATTTGGTTCATTGATCGAATGGTTATTAATAATGTGTTGGAAAATCCGTCTCTTTCTCTGAGCAGTTAAAACAGCCAGTGTTCTAGTTTTTTTTTAATTGTCCCTCGCTTTTCGAAGAAAGTTAGGGGACTATTAAAATGGGTTCGTCCGTCTGTCTGCCCGTCACACTTTTTGGGACACAATAACCCTCTTTCTAATTGAGCTAGAATGTTCAAACTTGGTGTATGTGTTTATTAGGTCAATGCCTTGATGGAGTTCGAAGGTGAGCATTTTCCGCTTAGGGTAAGCAGAGATAAGCAATTTGAATGGTTGATGCTTTGGGACACATAACTTTAGTTCTAATTAAGTGAGAGTGATGAAACTTGGGTGTATAGTTTTATTACAGCGATACCTTGACTAAGTTCGATAATGAGCATCTTCTGCTCGGGGTAAGCAGAACGATAAGCAATTTAATTGGTCAAGACTTTGGAACACGATAACTCTCCTTCTTATTGAGTTAAAATGTTCAAACTTGGTGTATATGCTTATTAGGTCAATGCCTTGATGGAGTTCGAAGATAAGCATTTTCTGCTTAGGGTAAGCAGAAATAAGCAATTTGATTGGTTGATTCTATGGGACACGATAACTTTAGTTCTAATTAAGTGAGAGTGATGAAACTTAGTGTATAGTTTCATTACAGCAATACCTTGACTAAGTTCGATAATGAGCATTTTTTGCTCAGGATAAGCAGAGCGATAAGCAATTTGATTGGTCAAGACTTTGGAACACAATAACTCTCCTTCTGATTGAGTTAAAATGTTCAAACTTGGTTTATGTGCTTATTAGGTCAATGCCTTGGTGGAGTTCGAAGATGAGCATTTTCTGCTTAGGGTAAGCAGAAATAAGCAATTTGATTGGTTGATTCTATGGGACACGATAAGTGAGAGTGATGAAACTTAGTGTAAAGTTTCATTACAGTAATACCTTGACTAAGTTCGATAATGAGCATTTTTTGCTCAGGATAAGCAGAGCGATAAGCAATTTGATTGGTCAAGAATTTGGAACACAATAACTCTCCTTCTGATTGAGTTAAAATGTTCAAACTTGGTTTATGTGCTTATTAGGTCAATGCCTTGGTGGAGTTCGAAGATGAGCATTTTCTGCTTAGGGTAAGCAGAAATAAGCAATTTGATTGGTTGATTCTATGGGACACGATAACTTTAGTTCTAATTAAGTGAGAGTGATGAAACTTAGTGTATAGTTTCATTACAGTAATACCTTGATTAAGTTCGATAATGAGCATTTTCTGCTCAGGGTAAGCAGAGCGATAAGCAATTTGATTGGCCGAGACCTTGGAAACAATAATTCTCCTTCTTATTGAGTTAAAATTTTCAAACTTAGTTCAATGATTAACATTTCGAGCTGAAGCTAAGTAGGGCTAATCACTTCCATCGGTCGATGCTTTGGGACAAGATAATCTTCATTTTATCTGATAGTAAGTGATGACACTTCGTGTACAGTTTGATTGCTCGATACTTTTGAAAAAAATAAATGTGCGATTAATTAATATGTGTCATCTTTTTATTTTGAGATTTCGGCGGGGGACATCAGCCTCACTGTTGGCTTGTTTTTCAATATGCCACCATCAATTAATAACACCCTTTCAGAGTTGTAGTATTGTTATTCAATTATTGTCAATGATGGAGTGTGGCCAGTTTGATAATGACAGGATGGTCGTATAGTTACCAATGACACCCAGCATGGAAATTTCATTTGTCTTGTTATCTTTCGAATGTGTTTTGGGGGTTTCGGGTGTGTTTCAATAGGCCATTGTTTGCATTCCGGTGTGGGTGACATGCACACAAGATGTCATGAAGATATCCTCGCGTGGAATAAAATCTTGGGAGTACATTATTTTGCTACTGCTGAGACACTCTAGAAGACTGTTTTAAATATTAGACAAAATTATTAGAATCCAAAACATTTCCGCTTTGGGCTCCACCAATTGTATTTGAAAGATTCACATTCAGTAAACTGGGAATTTCAACCAACTATTTTAAGATGCATAATGGAGACGTACATACGACATGCAGTTTTATGTGCAGAAAGGGTTCATCGTCGAATTCCGACTGAAAAGAGTTTGTTTTCTGCATGCCAAGTACTGCATCCTGCACCACTGACAAGAGGAAACAAACTAAAAAAATCAGGATGAAATTTCATATCGAAACCGATTTTAGTTAACCAGCGGCTGAATTTGGTCTACACAGTATCACTCGGCTCCGTGACAAAAGTAAAGTAACTCTTAAGTCATTTTGACTTACTGTTGATTTTTTTCCTTCGGCACAGACTTGATGCATCTTATAGGTAATTGGTGGAAATCATTTGACATTAGAGGTTATATATGTGTGTGTTTGTCTGGAAGGACTTTACACGCAATATTTTCATTACACGAGGATCACAGAGCGGGGTATTTATTAGAAACATCAATCTAGTTATTTCACTTGTCAATTACTTTCTAAAATAAAGCCATCTTAACATTTTTGAGGCTCTAAACTGATAAAAATGTACGGATTACACAAGGTATTAATTGTAGGCAATGTCTTACGCTGATAACTTCTCCCATATGGATTTTTAAGGATATAAAAAACACTGAATGCCATGTCTCTTAGTACACTCAGTGTTAAGTTGACACAAACACTGGAACTATATTTATTCCCCCAGCAAACATGGAATGTTATGTAATGGAAGAGTTTTTGTCAAGACAATGAACCTACGGCGTACTCTTATTCGGAATTCCGAATGTCAGGGGTTCATTTATGGGTATGTTATCGAGTCCTCAGTTTTTCGTCTGAAACGAAACACAACTCCCCCCCCCCCCTCCTGTCAGACAACCTGTTCGTCAACACTGAAAAGGGGGGAATCAAGGTGGAACATCTCTAGGAACTTTTTAGGCCAACATCGCAACGGAACCTGAGGTGCTTAGTGTGTCAACGCCCAATTAACTGAGCCACCGACAAGTCAGAATTACTATTGTTATCCGGTACTCGTTTTCCCATCTAGAATAAATTGACTAATCTTACGCGAAAATGGGAAATAAGGTTGTATAAATTATTGTTGCAAGTTGGTCAGAATGCCAATTACCAGGTATCCCGAGAAATATTTGATGCTTTGAGAGGTGTATAGTTCTATTACACAATAACTTTGACAGACTGTGGGGATGGTCATTTTCTGCTTTGGTCAAGTAGCAATAGACAACGAGTTCAAAAAACTATAACCTTGATACTATTTGAAATGGAGTAGTAAGTGTGGGGTGGTAATTAAATATTTAACATACATTTAGACCAAAGGTTGGACCCCACCAGCTACCGTTGTTGGTCTTGGGGGGGGGGGGGAAGATGCCATTCATGGTGGGAAGCTTGTTCCTCCGACAATTGTGCATTGACGTCAAAATTCAAAGATAACTGGCATCTTGTTCTGTTTCAGATCCTTATCACGACTAGGCCTATTCGGGTGATTTTATTGTACCAATGTCGTCTTTAATTATCGATATTTTCAACTCACATAAGCAAGAAAATAACACACTGTGATTTTCATTATCTAGATTTTCCCTTTTTGTGTTTAATCGCGTATGATTGACGGCTACAGCTGTATATATTTTCTAATCTGGAAATGCATTCTAAATATTTAATTCCCTTTGCAATATAACACGTTCGCGTCTGTGTCATTTGAAAAATTGGGCTATCATAAATTGGATATGCATGTTATGTTTCAAATGTCTGTTTTCTTTGGTTAGTTTGAACTAAATCATTGCCATTCCATGGAAGGGTGGAGGTGAATGCTTTAAGGTCACAAGGTCTACCATTGAGTAAAATTGTGTGGTTTCGATTCCTGTTGTCCGTGAAAGGTATTATGGTCGCCTATCCAACCTCAAGAGTTATTCCAGGAACCCAGGTTTGCTCATACACCTAAAGACAATTATTGGTATAGAATTGGAACACTCGGAAATGACCTAGTTTGTGTCGCGTGGGTGTGAACCGCATGCCTCTCTCAGAATGCACTAAATCAAATCTATTTTTATAATAGTCATACTTGTCTCGTGCCCCTAAAAAGGTGTTACGATGTATCACTTCCTTCTATCCTTACCTTTGGCCCCCTCCGGGAACGGCAGTGCGAGTTCAGATTCAGATATCACGATTCTTTTAATTCAATGTCCACTTACAAAGTATCTAAGTATAATGCCCAGCACAATGCTGGTAAAATATAAGAACTCAGTGAATCGCAGGGTTATTGTGGTAAGTTATATCTGTCTTCCATCCACTTCCGGATGCGTTCAGCGACGGTGCTTTAGATTACAGTTCCGTCAGTGTGAGTGAATCACGTAATATCATTTTATGCTGATGACTCCCAGCTCATTGACAGCTTCAAACCACTTCTGGCCGACCAGCATGTCGCCATCAAGAATCTAGAAGGATGTCTAGACAATGTTAAACAATAAATGTCATCCAACATCCTTAAACTCTGCGATGAAGAAAGGAAGAGCTTCTACTTAAGAAATGTGACTATACAATCTATTAAAATTGGAAACACCGAGTTCTCAGTTTTGAAACAACGTGAACAACGTCTGTAAAATACGTCATTACCATCGACGAAAGATGGGGTCCATTCGTCATCTAATAACAGAAGATGCTGCTGCAGCCTTCGCTCGGTCATTTGTCCTGTCTAGAATCGACGATTGTAATTCGTCGCTTTTACTGGTGAACAGGTTTCAAAGCTTCAACTACTATTCCAGTCTTACACCAATTACATTGGGATCCGTCTTCGAGCAAGGATTAACTTTAAAATCTTATCGTTAACGTATCGATTAATTAACAAATCCGCTCATGGTTACCTTCAAAATCATGTATCACTGTATGAAACTAAACGCTCATTAAGATCAGAAGGCAGATTATTACTGGATGCACCCACCTATCATTTAAAAAACATTTGGATGCAGAACTTTTCAAATATAGAGCCTCAATTGTGTAGAATATATTTCCGGAATATTGCCGACAATGTGATTCTGTGTCAGTTTTAAAATCCAAAGTGAAAATTCTATCATTAAGTCTCCAAGGTGAGAACATTTTCCAGCGCCTAGTGCATTCCGTAGAGGACTGAATAGTGCGCGATACAAATATCATTATTACATCAGACTACCGAGGGGGCAAAGCCGTATATAGGGCACTGCTCGGGATGACCATGTCGCCAACTTATTGGTGATGCCTTTAATGTGACTATAGATAAAGTTGTGACAATTAATTCTTAAAAAGCAAAACACACGACCTTTCATCCAACTATGTAGTTGCTTACATTTACCTAGTATAGTATTTTATTGAAAACTTGTTCTATCTTTAAATTATAAGGCAACTTTATTACACACATACTTGAAACCTATAAATATAATCTTATATGAAATGAAATGAAATGGACATACTGCTTTGCTCCGACTGGGCTAATTAAGCAGGACATACACCTACACCGTTTGCTCTGATCGTAATTCCCAATGTGGTTAGGCTAAGGATCTAACACCTGGTCACGTACGCGTTAGACAGTTCACCCCCCTCCCCTCCTCAATATAAATTACAAGAATATGCGCGTTCCGTTTAATCTTCTATTGTTAATAATACACCTAAAGATAAAAAAGTGTATTTATCAGGTGTTGAATATAGCTTTTTGGTGGCATAAATATTGCGCGGGGGCGGGGATACCAGAGAAAACTCACCAAGTCGGGTAGGCGACACGCTTCTTGTCACGTACGTTACATGTATGTAATTAACAAGAATATGCGACCCAGTTGTTTTTTTATATAAATAACACAAATACCAGATAAGAGATGATTATTTATATGTTGTTGTTGCGTTTTGATTTTATTAATAAAGCAATATAATAACAGGGTGAAATAGATATGGAATCGATTAAAGATGAAAGAGAGATAAAGGTAAAAATATCACCGGTATTTCCACGTGGTTACCATTATCAATTTTTATATTTTATTATATTTTATTACCATATCGAGGTATCTCTCAGATATCGGTGCTTTGAATGATGTAAGCTCAGTTTGAACACGAGACATATGATATTTGTTAAATTATACATAAAAAGGAAATAGACTCGCAAGTTGATAAGCACTGAACTATAGCATCTAGAATGTTCCGGCTTCGAATCCCGACTCAAGTCTGGTCCAGTGTGTTAAGGGTATGGGCTAACAAGTGAAGCATTGCTTGTATGAGTCGCTCGGACGAGACGAAATAACGAAATATTGGTGAGAAGAGGTACCCTACCTCTCACAGTTCCAAAATTGATACGCCTTTGAAGAAAGCCTGAAAGAACTGGGTGATATTTTTTTGTGTAAAGAGAGGGAGAGAGATGGGGTTTAACGTCCATATTGGCGAGAAGTGCCCGACATCTCACCTAACACAGTTCCAACATTGATACTCCTTTGAATAAAGCCTGGAAGAACTGAGTGATTTGTTTGTGTGTAGAGAGAGAAAGAGGGCGGGGGTGAGAGAGGGGGGGGGAGTTAAAGTCCACTCGACGCAAACTAGGCTATTTCAGGACCAACACGTGTGTTACACAATAGAGGAAATATCTCTTAACACCCTGCATACATGAAATCAATTAGCGATCTTATGAGATGAATAACACGTGCTTCATTTTTATTTCAATAATTCGCTTGCGCGTAGGGGTCTTATACAGTGGGAGGATACCGGAAAACCCCGGAGAAAACTCACAAGGTTGGACAGGCGACCCTACTCCTGGTCAATTACTGTCCAACCCGGGAATCGATACCACGCCAGTTGACTCAATGACAGACTTCATGATACTTTTGTAAATTGAATATTCATATTAATATGTAGTAATACAGTACAACATCTATTCTTAGAAAATCAAACATATATAAAGTCATAAACTTCACACCTTCGCAGAGATCAATGTCAATCTACTTAAAGTAATGTTTCATTGATGTAAATTGCTGTAGAGAAATGGTACATTAAGCAGTTTTTTTTCAGATCGTGAAAATAGAGCAAGGGGGAATTACTCTAATTAATTTTCTTTAACGTGCTATTGATAGAGTGCTCATGTAATTTTAATGCATTTTTATTTATTTGATTATGTCATTTCCTTTTCGACCTAATCTTGAATTTTACCTCTTTTGGTAATGAAGTGAGTTATTGCATGTTACATGGACCCGTGGGATGTAAGGTGCAGTAGCTTGTTTAATGGCAGAGAACTAGAATTGTTGCATGGCGTGTTTTGATGTGATCAACCATCCTGCTGGGTTTGTTTATGAAGAGATTTCAACTATGATAAAATGTCACTACTTTTCGCCTAACAATGTTTTAGAGGCTCGTAAAAATCCCGTCATTCTTTCTTCACGTAATATAAGTTAGGTAATGGAGAGTTAATTGCCCCTGTATTAGCTACAATAGGTAATAATGTAGGATAATCACGAGATGGAAATGTATTAAATATGGCGCATGCACATTTATCATTAGATTGTCTTAAGGGAAGCCAACTGCATTAATGTGCTCTTATACCCTAAGCCCCATCGAGATTAGGGTCTAATGCTTGTTGAAGTTCAACATCCGCCTGTTGGTTTCAAATACTATATTCTTTAAAGGTGCAATAGTCAATACCGAAAAAAGTCAATAAGTTAAACACACATTTGCTCTCAAAGCAAGATACATAATTGATATATACATGCACATGTATATATAAGTGTTACTATCGGGGGACTATAATCAAGGAAATTACCATATTGCGGCCCTTTTCGTTCTGAACAATGGGTATCAAAAAAATGCACGATCGTTTGAGTTTGAGATTGGGCAACGAAAATGTTAAGCAATGGCAATTACACCGGAGATTAATTTTGAAACACTGAATAATATAACTGATTACACTGGATAGGAACTGCTCGTAAATCCGTGAGGGTCGGGCGACTGCAGGTCTTGTTTAGGGACCCGGATCCTAGATGTATGCCAAGTAATGTTTTAAATACATTTGTTGGAATGAATTAATAAAATACAATACACTGTTACTTGATCGTAAAGAAGAAGAAAACCCTTAGTTATCTGGTGGCATTTGCTGGATTAGAATCACATTCTGTCAGTTCACTTTTTGGAAAAAATTTGTGAATTAAAACTATAAGCCACCGCAGCTTGCCCGGGTCATCGCGCTTCGGGACCCCATTCGTTCCTCGTTCCACTTGTGGCCGTTTGTGTATAGAACAACATAAACGAATAGTTTATGTGGTGAAAAAAATTTTTTTTTTTTTTGGTGATATTTGGCGACTGATGATCACGGCTTTTCTTTCCATTTGTTTGATTGCCTGCCGAAATCGTGAACATCTGAGTATTATCAGCAAACCTAAAATGTAATATACTGTATTTAATATGGTATGTGTTAAATCTCAGTTTCTGTATTTAAGCAAAGTAGCCTTCAGTTACCCCTGACATCCCCCAAAATGACGTTAGAGACCATGTATCTTTCAAAAATGTTTGACTTCGGGAGAAATACCCCCCACCCCCACACACACCCCGATCCACCCCATTTGCGAGTTACTTACCACAGGGTCCCGGGTCCTGGTTATCAAATGATCATCGTCTTCTCTTAAATTTAAATACACTTTATATTAAAAAATATTTTTTTATAAATTAGTTTAACGCTTTGTCAATTAGGCAACCTTGGTGATAACATTATAAACAAACGCACTTTATTTCATAATTATAGTTAGGGTTCATAATATAGTTTATAGTCCGGCATGTCCATTTTCCATTTTGAAAGTTCATGATTTCAACAACAGATATGAAAAAGGGTCACCGTTTATCGACCATTTCCATATCTAATTTACGTACCAGTTGTAAGTTGATGTCAATAATATTCTCGAATAAATTAGTTTGTAGTTTATTCGACAGATACTGATAGCGAAACATTCGTGATAAAATATGTCTAAACATCGTTGTAATGCAGAAATTTGCAACACGTTTTAAAATCCTTTTTCATGGTAGTTTCAGTGGTCCCGAAACTAGATAAACAAAAACCAAATACGAACAATCCAAACCGTTAGACAAAATTCGAAGCCATAAAAACGGTAAAGGCATAAAAGTGTAATCATTAAATGGACTGTTCCCTTTGTACAAAATACATGATTAACAATGGTAACAGGTATCCGGAAGAGTAGGGTTTACATTTCCAACATGACAAAATGATGATTAACTTAAAATCCGCCATTTTGGATTCCATTTTGGCTGCCATTTGAATTGCTGCTGTATTGGATTTTCAAAATTTATCTTATAGCAATTTATCGAAAATCTTATAGCAAAAAGAGTTATCTTGTTTATATTGAGGAGCTGCCATTTTATTTTGAAAGAAAAAAAACTGGCCAAAAAACCAAAAAATGCATTTTGTCTAGGTTGAGGGGGGGGGGCACATTTCGCCTCTATCACCATTAATGTTTGAAGAATTTTGAAAAAAGATTACGAGATAACGCTCCCAGAAATTTGTTGTCGACCGCCATGTTGAATTATGTTAATTACGTCATTTTGTCATGAATGAAATTGGCCGAGTATGAGTATGGTATTGTCTGACCATAACCATAATTAAGCAGTTTGTTCATAGTTTGAAATTCATGACGGTAATTTGTTATATATATTTGGCCGTAGATTATAGAATTATTATGTATCACAGTTTTTAATTTTTATATTTGTAAGAACAGAATATTATGAGAAATAAACTGGATTGTCCCAAAGACATTGTAAAGCTTCGTGTATTTATGATCAATACTTTATTTATGGTTAAAGTAGCTAAGTCTTTAACTCAACGTCATCCTCGGGTGTCGACATTCCAAACACGACTTATTGCTTCATTTAATTCAACAATGGTGTTGTAATCTTACCTTGAAAGATGGGCTTATGATATCCAATATTTAAGCCACAGTGAACATTTTGAAGTTGGAACACAAATCACATTTGAGCGCCATGTTTAACGACGCGACTCGATGAACGAGTATAACATATCCCAGGGGAGTATACTGCCTGTAAAGACTGAAATATCCAGACGTCAAAGTATGCTACTCAATTGGGACTCCTCGCGTATTTTACCGAACATAACTCATTAAAAAATAACAGATTAAAGATTCATTTTTTTAAACAATGCATATTCCCTTCTACGTTTATAAAAAAAGAATATAAAAAGATATGAAATTTTATTTATGAGCATTTCGTTGATGCAGAAATTTTTAAGTATATCTTTAATGTATATAACATCAGGTATGTATTGTGATTTTGTACATCCAATCGTTAAATGTATTAGCTTTTACAGCCACTAAAAATACACAAAAATATCTATACCCAAACGGCAAAGAAACGATGTTCTTAAAACATTCAATTTTATTATGCCCGATTGTGAAAATAATTTATTAGCACTGTGTTGATATGACATTTAATGTACTGTATATATACCATTCAAAAAAATTAGGGGATATTTGATTTTTAAGTGTTATTAAAGTCACCTAATGAAACTGACGAAGAAACAAATGACAAAATGAAATGAAGTTCACATTCATCGATTTATTCCAAATGATTGTTAGACTAAGTAAGGCACAGACTGACCATTATAAGGGTAAAATGATACCCGGGGTCAAACTGCAAAGTTACCACAGCATCACAACAAAGTCAGTAACGGGTAAATCCTCCTCTGTTTGCCAAACAAGCATTGATCCGACGTGGCATACTCCTAATGAGACGTCTAAGGTAATTTTGGTCCAGATTGTCCCATTCCTGTTGCAACGCAGCAGCAAATTCTTGGACATTGGCAGGACGTTGTTGACGTTGACGTAACCTCTGTCCAAGCATGTCCCAGACATGCTCGATGGGGGAGAGGTCGGGACTCAGTGCTGGCCAAGGTAATGTGGTGATGTTCTGTTGTTGGCGGTAACCTGTAACGATCCTGGCCCTGTGACATCTTGCGTTGTCATCCTGGAAGATGAAACGGCGGCCATGACGTCGTGCGAACGGCACAACATGGACTGCCAAGATGTTGCCCCAGTAGTACTGGCCTGTAACACGCCCTGCAACAACATGTAAAGTCGTTCTTCCAGCAACAGTCATGCCTCCCCACACCATAACAGAACCACCCTCAAATCGATCATGTCTGATGACGTTAACGTCTTGGAAGCGCTCGTTTCGACGACGCCACACCCTCCTACCTCTGTCCAAAAAATCAACAGTGAACCTTGACTCATCTGAAAACATCACATTGCTCCAGCGTCGATTATCCCAGTGTTGACGATCCCTGCACCAACGACGTCTTGCCTGAATGTGATGATCTCTCAAACAAGGGATCACGTCGACCTGAGCGTGGTCTGTCCTGTACAGATTGTGTATCACGGTATCTGGACCATAGCCTGCTTATGACAGACTGAGAAACATTCATCGTCCGCGCCACAACCGCCTGTGTTGTGCCGATCTGTAGCATGCCAAGGGCACGTAACTTTTCATTTTGGGTAAGCCGACGCATATCAAAATTTGTTTTCTGGTCACTAAAACAATTAAACTGATGTTTCCACCCTGGAATTCAATGCAACAATGACTGTAACATTCAAAGTCAGAGTCGTGCAAATCTTGGGTTGGACCCCCATGATGATCCCAAGCATCACCTGCATTCCATGCGGTAGCTATTGGTGCGTTTGGGCGTTACATGTAACTGGAAATGTTTCTTCTGTTAGGTTCTATAGTGACTTTTTTCGTAGTCATTTGCATATTTTAGTATTATGCCCCCAAAATCAAATATCTCCAACTTTTTTTGAATAGTAGTACTGATAGTGAATGTACAATATCTATAACATTTAAAATGGGAATATATATTTTACAACATTGTATTGATAGTGGATGTACTGAATCTATATGTAAAATAGGAATAGGTATATTTACAACAGAAAGAGTACAACATATAGTTTTAAACGACAAAGGGGGTTGTTCGTGTATGTGCAAATTCTTCTGAAACGCCCGAGTTTATCACCATATTGTATACTTTGTCTGTGACTGTATATACCTAGCTCGCTACCACGATTTGATTACGTAATCGATAACAAGTGCATTGCAGACGTGGTTTTGTCTGGGACACGTGCTTTTTGATAACATCGTCAGTGGATATCAACATTAATAGCTAACATGGTCTCAACTCGATTCAATTAACTTTTCCCAACCGTCCATTTCCAATAAAATCGCTGATATGTGCTGTTTTCTGTAAATTTCGCTAAGTTTTTACCAAGTTGGAGAAACAGAAGTCACGAACTTGACGATTGATTTAAGTTGTGTAAAACAGGGTACTCACGTTTACGAGAAATCAAGCTGACACAAAGTAATAATTTTACACGATTCGAAGCCATAAAAAGTGTTGATTATTAAAGCACCTAATATTATTACTAAATCATAGCGAGGCAATTTAATTTTTTGTGAGGTACAACAAAGTCAAATCTATTTGTAAACCAGACATAATAGGTCAACGAAATGTGTTTCGAAGGCATTTAGTTGACCTTTCTTTATGCTTTTCTAAAATAAATTGTATATATATAGGTCTACAGCATGGTGATTATGTTAGAAAATTATAACCAAAGTTCAAGAACTCATATTGTTCATATCTTTTAGTAGGCTTTCTCAACTTAGGCAGTATTCCCGGGTGTTGATTAAAGAGCGAATGGGGTTTAATGCCCACTCTACACTATGTAAGCTAATTGAAGCTAATCAACTGTTCCAATGGTATTTGGTAAGTGAACGTATTGACGACAATTCTGTGGAATGTAAATAAGTGTTACTTATTATAACTGAGCATGTAAATTAGTATTACTTATTATAACTGAGCAATATTGTAATTGAGTTCGACGGGATTGGCAATCTGCTTAAATACCAATTTAAATTTCATTTGTTTCGTTATACGTTCAATGACCTAGACGATATATATCTGAGGGGTTTCAGTCGGAGATCATATTATTGGTAAAATGTGACTGGATGACGCGGGTAAAATGTTTAACTTCAGATCTGTTCCCTATCGCTCAAAAGGTGACTCCAATAATTCTCGGTCACATGTAGCGCATGGTTTATTTAATGATTGTAGAATTGTTTCCCGTGTATAATACGAATTTGAAAAAAAAAGATCAGTTTTTAAAATAATCCCCACATATAACATTTTGTATTAGTTCTCTATAGACAGGTACCAAGATGGCAGTTTTTAGCGCATGGGTCTAGGAAAAATAAGGTACACAATTTTTGAGGAGTTGTCGACCGAAGTTATTCACATTTTGGGAAATAAATATGTTTCTTTACCCGAAACTGAACAGATCCTTAAATTCTACCATGTAGAAGCTACTTCATTACCTAACCGACCGGAGATCAGTTAATCCAGGAATATCTTCAAAACCTTTGACCTTGCCTATTATATAAATTATTATTTACACATTTATTCAGGCGACAAGCCTATATAATGTACTCCCTAGGGCATTGTGTGGATTATACAATGTTTGCCATATCTTCGTTAAACGATAATATGGCGGTAATCGGGGGGGGGGGTGTTCTCACTTTGCCGGCAGACTGTTAATTCCTTAATTGAAACTATAGTCTGTTTAAAAGTAGTCACTCAAGAACCGTTCACTAGTGTTCAGCGTTTATGAGCTCTTAATCCCTTTTAATAAAATTTATTAACCAACTAATTAAAGAAGGATGTTCTTACCCCGCACTACCAACCACGTAGAAGGTTGACATTCTAGTTGAATAAAATGACAGCATGCCATCCTAATATTTACAAGTTCATTAACTTAATAAAAAAAGAACAATCTAATGTCGAAATCACCATTTCACAGATATCGTTTGGTGGTGCCAAAAGGCCGCGAGTTGGGAAATATCGACAACTTGATACAAGGATTGACCATTTGAAAACACAGTTATTAAATGGCACTTTAAGTGTAAATCAGTATGGAACAAATGTTACCTATTTAGTCGGACTGTAAATGATTGTTAATTATACAATGCAATTTAATGAAAGTTAAATATTATGTAAATTGTAACGCATTTTTATATGTGTAAATTATTTAATGTTTTTAATAAATGTTAAATTTGTTAAAATCAATATATATTAATGTTATTTACTATGGACTATAGTTTATAACACCATTGTTCTAGGATTAACTCTGGATTAGCGGCAAAATTTGACATCAAAGCCTGCCGGCAATTTAGATTATTTCTATATATCAATTTCACATTACCATTTTTTTTAAATAAAAAAAAACACCGACTTGTTTACATTTAAATAACACGTAATAATTAATATTGCCAAAACTATATTTTAAATTCAGGAATTCAGAGCGATTACGAAGACTCTGAAGCAAGGACAATAACTGTATATAAAATTGACGTTTAGATTTTGGTTTGGATTGCTTTTATGTTTGTTATGTAATTTGAAGGGGGTGGGACAATTACTGTTGACTAGAGATTGTACGTCCTTTTGGGTGGAGTTTATCATTATTTTGTTATATTATCTAATATACTAACAGAACTCTTATATTTCGGACTATTGATAAGGGAGACAACTCATATTGGAAGTAGACCACTTATATTTTTTCCAATGACGTCAGTGTTAAAGGACAATATTGGTCTCCAGCAATATTACAAAGGCGATAGAACAGGTCAATTTAACATAGATCGCATTGATACAGTAAATACGTAATATTTATTTGAAGAAATGGAAAGTGACGCAATACAAACGAAAACATGGGTTTCTTAATGGATATATCTGACTGGAGAAGAGAGCGATAACAGATACGCGGTCGATTTTCAACTCACTGATATTTTCTTTGAAGATAAAGAGTTGTTATATAAATCTGAAAGAGGATATCTGTTTGAATCGGGCAATTCTTTAATCAAGAGAAAGCAATAATTCAAGTTTTTTTCTGATAGCCCGTCTGTCTCTGTCACTATGGATCATTAAGTCGCAATTATGCGCTCTAAAATGACAAGCAGGCGATCTTAATTTATCAAATACCACATTCATATTAATTCTCATCCGACCTTTTAAAAATTAGTGGAGTGAAAAATTATTTCTGTGGATTTTTGTGGTGTCTTCTTCTGGTCAGATTTGAACAAACTGGGAAATTCGGCCACTACACACCAAACAAATATATTTATATACAAAGGTAAAACAAATAGTGGCAAGGTATGCGAAGTGGTATGATGTGTTTTTTGAAAGAGTAAGCGTATCATACCTTGTACACAACGCCAAACACTACTTATAACTAAACATTGATTTCAAAAGCCCGCATGCTAAAATTTCTCTGTTAAACCACATCCACGAAAAAGAAAATAAGAAAGGGGCTTAGAATGTAGAAATCAGGTTTGAAATTCAATCTAGATAGGCTAGAAGTTTGGAAGTTCGCGTTCATAATATAGTCTCACGCAGAATTGCTTTTTGTAATCTACGTTGTGTAGCCTGTAGATTTATGATTCAAATGACTTTGTAATAATATGAATATGCTTTGTAATCCATGTGACGGAGACAGTCGTATCTTGTTAAGAAAAAAAAAATATTAACAGTATTTCTGTATATTTATAAGAATTAACAGTGAGTTGAAAATCGGCCGGGTATCTGTTACAGCTCTCGCCTTCAGTCAGGTGTCTACCGTAAAAAGATCTCTGTGCCAAATTTGGAATGTGTTTAACGAGTTCTCAGTTTTGGCCAACATTTACATACATGTTCGGCCAGTTGTACCACATTCACAAATTTTCCTTTGAAACTAATGTTTGTCCCACGTAAACTACGGGGCTTCAATTTGGTCACGGTCTTGTATGGCCAGGATCACCACATCAAGGATCGCAACCATCCTTGATGCCGCTTAAACATTCAGTTTCATTTAAGAAATCGCCTGTGGATCCAGAAATCATGTATATTAAGCAGGTTCTGACAGAAAATAAGAATTCGGGCCCTTTATATTGATTCGGGAGCAAAAAGTCAACACAACTTGGCATGTAAATGGCAGGAAATGGGACACAGAATTATCCGCAATGACGCGTGATGAAATCAGGGGAAATAACTGTGTTCAAGTCCCAATCATTACAACGAATACACCTTCATATATCGATATTAGTAGTCATACTAACCACATGGTTCAAAGAACCTATCTTACGTTCGATACCAGTAAAGTTATGATTTCTATATTAATTCCGCCGCGGAAATTACTCAGTAATTTTAGTAGAACAAAGGACAGTAACAAAAACTGTTTTAATCAAGGAAGTTGTCTGGACATTTCTGTTTTCGGTTACACATTCGTTTTATCTTTATACCAGAAACAATAATTTTCCATTTCCTATCATCTCTTATCGTTTAGCAAATAATTTATATGAGACGATGGTTGTCAGATTTTGAGATAAATAGATGTATGTGGCTTACGTACAAATAGATCAAAACGATCTGACAGGCATTTATTTGAAATAAACATTATGGTCAATGATAGGTTGGCCAAACAGTTACGATATTTGCCCACAATCTTTATGTATAACCCGCAAATCCAAATGACTTCTTTGTTCCATCACACCAAAAGATGACCAAACGCGTCTCAAGTATTTTGAGTCGCGTTGTAAAGTTGAAGAAGGTCTTCTTGAACCATATCTTAGTCTCGAAATGACCTAGTTTGTGTCGAGTGAACGTTAAATCACATTTCTCCCTCTCCGTTTATTTGAAACAATCGACATTTGAACTGTTTGTGAACATTTGTGTGCGAAATAGCTATTTTAAGGTCCGCTTTCGCCGCGATGAATTCGCCAACAAGTTACCGGAACTTTTACGATCCATATAATAAAATGTGGTATAATTGTGATAAACGCGATGACATTAGCCAATAAAAATATATCTATTAATATTGCCTCTCAAATATTGTTTATTAATTCTAGTTCGCAAGGACCTCTTGGAGGGTGTTAAAAAGAAATATGTCAGTTAATAGTGGAGGCCAGACTCAGACGAAATTCGACAGTTCTTTTTGTTTCATGATTGAATCACATATCAAAACAGACATATTACTTTCAATCGCTGTCATGCTTTTATGATACATTCGATTCTCGTTCAACATTTGCGGCAAATCTAAGTTACAGCTCACCATGTCCACTGAAATTAATGTCTGGTTTTTCTCCTGATACACACAGATAAAGACTGAAGTCGGTTACAATAACCCGGATATTTTTGGAAAACAATCTAGTGGAAAGAAGTGACGTTTTTAAAAGATGTTAACACGCTAGAAAATTGGTAATTACCATAAATACATTATCATGACCCGCGCCATAATGAGTCTACTAAACGTCACGCAATGTTCCATCACTGACATAGCAACAGTTGTTGGGATCCTAATATGGCGAAATCAACGTTGAAGACGAGAGGCCATCAATATCAATTTCCATGGGTCCTATGTGGCACCCATCACTGTAACAAGTATAACCAGAAATGAATCAACTTTTCGATACGGAATGATGAGGGTATTGTAGCCACTTTTCTGTACTAGTTTGAAGGTACAATTGCATAATAGGCTGTTTACAATACAGACACATGTGGCGATTGCATGCATTAATTTTTTCATATGAAATAAAATCCAATAATTTCAACATAATTTGGCATTTAATTGATTTGTCCTTGCAAAGTTGTTTGGACATTATTAAACGCCGCATGTGTCTGACTAATACTGTTTATTTCCCATTATACGCATTATATCATAACAACAACCCCAATGCGTAGTACAAAAACATATAATATGTCATAAAAACCATAATATGACATGAAAACACATGATTTGACATAAAAGCATATAAAACATATAATATGATATAAAAACATATAATATCACATAAAATATCACATAAAAACATATTATGACATAATAACATATAATATGACATACAGTAAATAATATGACATCAAAACATGACATAAAACATAAAATATGACATAGAAACATATAATGACATAAAAACATATAATATGACAAAGATGGCATAAAAAACAAAGTAACCTTGTTACTTACATCATGGAACTTATCCATGCCTACACTTAACGTAAATGAAATACGGTCCATCAAGTAAATGAAAACTATAATTGAATCGAATTAAATGTGGGAGTGAAATGAAAATGCTAGTTAGTTATAAGTAGTGATGGGTGTTATGCATATATTATCTTGTTCGAACACAGAGTAACCTTGTTACTTACATCATGGAACTTACCCATGCCTACACTGAACGTAAATGAAATACGGTCCATCAAGTGTATGAAAACTATAATTGAATCGAATTAAATGTGGGAGTGAAATGAAAATGCTAGGTAGTTATATAAGTAGTAATGGGTGTTATGCATATATTATCTTGTTCGAACACGTGATACCACTTCTCGTATTGGATTTCACAAAAGTAACATTTCAGTTTGTTACAACCTGTACTTCACATAGTTCAGTTTATAATTACTGCCACTGGGTTTACGTGGGTATATACTCACTTTCATTGATATCCCAACGGACTCCAACCAACACAAGAGAAACCCAGACTTGAGTTATTCCTACCATGTCTTGTATTCACTTATTCATTTTATTCTTTAAATATTCTCCCGTCTTTCTTGTTGTGTACAAAAACGGTCAGGAATTTTTAACTTCATTTATTCATTCATTCAATAACAGCTTGTGAGATAAACAATTAAAAATAAAATTATTTAAGATACTATTACCGGTGGTAATTTAACCATAACGTTTCATTTCCCCAAGTTTGTTTCTTTTCCTTGCTGAGTTAAAGGTTCTGGCTTATAAATGTATAAGAAGCAGTGAATTGGATAACTGCGTATTGTAGTTAAATTAAGAAAGAAGAGGAAAATGTAATAATACAACCGAATCATATTCTTAAAAATACATCTTAAATTTTCAATTTGGTTATTTATTTATTCACATTTTCTAACTAAAAATGAATCAATGAATAAATAAACAACTAAGATTGATTTGCTTTTAATTTTATGTTGTAATTTAAATGGGGATTAATCTATACTTTCATCTGAAACAAATATGTTCCGCTCCGAATGTTGAACGTTTAAACCCAAAACATTTCCGGATACTAATTTATACTTTAGACAGAAATAAATGATAACGTTTTTCACAGGACACTGACGATTTATCTTTGATTAGAAAAGACTTTCAACAGCCCACACAAACACACGGTTTTCGTTTTAATTTATATGGCGTGATATTTCAATCTGATTTCATCTTTGTTTGGCATCTTTCTTCTGAATCAATTCCCCTTTAATCCCTTCACAGAAATCGCCTGTTCTGCCGCCCAAATCAATTAATTAGCCTTTTTCCCATCAACCTTTAGTGTGGCTATGAAACTAGAAAGATCATGTCTCCAGGGAGGAAGATCAGTTCCTACAGTGGAGCACATGAGAGACCGTCCGTCGATCCGTTAATAAATAATGTGATTGTTATCAAGCTCTCTCATGCAATGTAATCAATAAATTAACTAAACTCACCACATTTTGCTTTTTATTATTGTAAAATAAAGCTTTAGCTGACATTTAATTTTCATCTATTGTATTAAACGAAATCGAAATGCGTGGAGTTGTCTTGTCATCAACCGACTGTTGTTGACGGAAGTTCCTTTATTTGGATTTGCTATTTTTCCTATGCGTGGGAGATCGTATGACTTAGGAACATTCTGACATTTTGTATACATGTTATGAAAATGTCCATAAATTTCACAAACATTCCGAAAGCACATACTATACGTTTTGCAATGCCAAAAAATAATACCATAAGTTATTATTTGGAAGAACAGTGGACATTTTCTGCGACATCGCCCCCGGGGGAGGAGAACGGTTATGACGACGAACACAGTAATGATTTTAACAATGAACATTTCAAGTTTGAATTATCATAGAGTATACATTAAGACTTGAAAATAATATTTAAGGGTGAATTAAAAAATGCCCCATTATAAGCTATGTGCGATTCAAGTTCCTACAAAGAAAAGTTGTCCAATATTTTCATCGTTTCATAAATTACCCAATCGTGAATCGTTTATCACGCGGATATATGGTGAATTGCGTTTATTCACTTATCCGGATGAGGTACCGGGGTTAATCGCATCGAATACTTACCACTAAAGACAAGCGGTTTGGAAGTGAGATGGAATTTTGGCATCGACTACCAACCACATACGGAAACTCCATCCCATGTCTGCAGTCATCGGTTTCTAATCGAAACTTCCAGACAGATACAACCCACCAGATTCAATAAACTAGCCGTGGGTGACTCCTTAAATGTGTCGATGTGCATTTTGCGGACTTAATAAACGATAAACTATACTCAAATTGATTCTTTAACATTGAATTAAAATATTTACGGTAGATAATCTCCTGCTGGGATTCATTGTGAATAAAAAGAGACACATTAATGGTTTTTAATGAAGGTTATAGCTAGCGCTCCGCACAGTGGTTCGTCACAGTGATTAGCCCAGATCCCTCTCAAGAGAAGGGTTTCTTGGGCCATTGCTCTAGGAATGGCAACTGTCCTGTTTTAAACATATCCCTTTTATACAATATTTAACTCATTATAACTGTATCAAGTCTAAGTGGAGTGGAACTGTGTTTCAAATGACATTCCTTTGAGAGATTTCAGTGTCACAACACACTATTCTAGGTAGCAAGGGATTAAAAATATCTCTAATGGCGACCAGATACATTACAGGAAAACATCTCTAAACACTTTTGCTTAGATTAAAAAAAAGATATTTAAATGGGTTGATTGGTTGTGTAATTTCCAACAATATCCAGGCACACTGAATGCACGAGTCCATAGATTAATTTTAATTCTATCTGACTAACTATGTTGACATATATAAGAACACCTAATCGAATTATAGTGAACATGTATATAAATTCTGAACGGACATAGACTGCCATTCTGTAAAACAAATCAAATTTCTGACCGTCTTGTCCTGCAAGTTAAATTCGCAGATATTTCTGAATGGAAACATAGTAATCATTAAAAGTCCCTACTAGACATTACTATCAAAATGAAACTGTTGATACCCTTACTGAGGATAGCTAGCGATGAATCCCGGTTCTCGCCTGTAATCCTGAAAAACCTGGTATGTCCGTATACATTTCATCTGTATACTTATATGGAAGATTTTTTTTCACATACTTTAACATTTTTAACTAAAGGAGAACAAACCCAACAAGTCCAAATATGGGTCTAACTCAATTTTCACCAAAATTTCACTTACTAGGTTTTTCCAGATTACTGAAGTTCTGTGCCTATAAGTGAAGTGCGGTCGTTTTGCAATTGGTAATAGAGTGTGCAACTTTAATAAGCAAGTAAAATTTGGCTTAACGCATAATCAATATAATTTAGTTTGAAGCACTTGCATGTTAATCACCTGATATATGTAGTTTCCATAACAAGTAGTAGCCTGTTTCGTGTCAGGAGAAAATATTATGTCTTTAAAATACGCCTTGCATTTTAACCGGTAGAAAACTAGACTTATTTGTTATCATAAGAGTCGAGTTAAACACTATGATCAGGACTTGATATATATATCTGGTCTTCTCTTTATTGAGATTAATATTCTTAAATTTGTATTTATGTATACATTTAATTGTACGGTATCTGGCTAATTCTAGACTTCACTAATCTTAAAACATTTAATCTTCATGCTGGGCTTTTTCCTATTCCGTGGCATTCCTTGGTGCTGGTTATCGTCAAAGAAACTAGGAAAGACGTAGGATGTAAGAAGGAAGATGGAAATTAAATTCAAATCTAAGCGAATTTAAATTTCCGTGCTTAATCTTTAAAATTTATTTTCAAAGAGGCGAAACTCATAGTATTGTGTTTTGAATATATTCATAATTTGACAGTTAGAGCATATGTTTTAAAAGATGTATTCTGATGATTGTTTTAGGGAAATGTTTTTGTTATTATTTTTTGGGACCGGAAGCATAGCACCAAGCACCACGCATCATGTTCTTCGTGTTGACCCCAGGCGCCACTCATCTTGTTCTTCGCGTTGTCTGTCTTCTTGCTGGTGTACTATCGGAATGAAACTTGCATGTTTGTTCGTCGACCATTTCCATTTTGATATGATGTCGATGATGAAGTCAAAAACGATTCCTGATGAAATAGTACCTTCCTACATGTGCGCTTCCCTTTTTTTGTGCGCATCAGTTCATTCTAACATGTGGCGAAATAGTTCCTGCCTGCATGTTTTTTTTAATAAAGTCACTTCCGTTTCATGTGCTCTTTGCGTTGACGCACTTACCCTTTGTCAGTTCAGTCTACATGTGGTTCCTGTATCCATTTATATTGAAATGTTTATTGGTTTTTACATTAATGAAATTACGACGTTTATTGATTGTCAGCGATTTTCGAAGATCACTTGTAGAGTTATGCCTCTTCGTCACCAAATAAATGATTCCTGGTTTTAACCATTCATTGGTTTCTACATGGCATGGGAATGTTTATTGATTGTCAGCTATTGTCGACGATCACTTGTAGAGTTATTTCTCTTTGATACCAAATAGTGTTAACATTCTGGATGAGTCGGTTATTATCAAACTCTTTAACGATTATGCAAGAGCAAAATCTGCCTATTGTAGGTCTTTCATTAGGCCTGAAATGTTATAAAAAATATTAATAAGACATTAATTAACTTATTCAGAGCATAATCAACTGTCGGTGTCGAGGCTAGCATGAGATTTTTGTTGGATTGTAGTTCGATTCGCTGAAATATTTTCCTTCGTGATTTACCAATAAAAATAGATAACCGAGACTACTGATTTTGTCTTACCGACTTTAGTAATGATGACCGAGGCTAAGCGGAACTTTCATTCACTTAGTTCTAAGTTAATAGTTGATCAATTTGACTGAAATTTTCAGCAAATTGCCTTTACATTAGCTAGTTTTTAACTATTGTAGTGAGAACTGCCAACTCGTTATCCAATCTCCCATAATGTATCTTTAAAGAGAAGGTGGTTGTCACCTTAGAGACAAAAACTATCAGACGATCGCTAGGATATTTTAATCTGTAGATAAACTGAATTTTAATAGGTTTTGAGTAAATCTGCCAAAGTTATAACCGCATGATCCGAAACGTGATTATAACATCCTACAGTCCTTATTTACCCTAATTGAAAGAAAGATCACTAATGATTTTAGCTGATAACTAGTGATCGTTGTTTCGACGTAAAATGCTTGACTGGCATCCTCTGCTTACTCATTTTCGTCCATTTTCTTCAGATTATTTGTTGCTTTGTTTAAAAAGGCTTTGTTGAATTTCTGAAAACGCTTCGTTCCAGTAACGACCCCATCCCCCATTGCGTGGTGGGATAACGTGTTCTTATCTCGCTATTCTAAGTAATACGTAAGAAGCTGACCGAGAAGTCGTTAGTATTTTATTCACCTAAAATTAAATGTTTGAATATAGGTTTAAGAACTCCTAATGTGGCATTTAATGTAAAAGGTTTGATGACGCCCTGTGAATTACTTTTTTGCACTAATTTGATGCCTAATGCCAAGTGAATTCCCATTTTTTACGCATGAGATACAAGCGTTACTGAATGATAGTTCAAGAAGATGATGTATGTTCAAAGCCTTTTAGCTCCGATGTATAAATCTATCGTAAAACTCGATTTTTAATGTTAACCTTAATCACTTTTGTCAACTCTGATCTATCTAATGGTGTTATATGGCCCATAAATATTTACATATATTCATACACGGCCCTTTCTGTTACAAAATAGCGTGACTCTTGTTCAAAGAAATGAGACACACATAACAGGTCGTAATGGGGCATGAAATGGTTTATTTTTACGATGGACCCGAGTGAATCAATCTTATTGCGATACGTGTGAGGGTTTGATAGTTGTGATTTAGTACTAAACTGGACATTCGAAAATATCTTTATTTGTTTATGTTTTAAAAGATGTATTCTGATGATTGTTTTAGGGAAATGTTTTTGTTATTATTTTTTGGGACCGGAAGCATAGCACCAAGCACCACGCATCATGTTCTTCGTGTTGACCCCAGGCGCCACTCATCTTGTTCTTCGCGTTGTCTGTCTTCTTGCTGGTGTACTATCGGAATGAAACTTGCATGTTTGTTCGTCGACCATTTCCATTTTGATATGATCTATCTAATGGTGTTATATGGCCCATAAATATTTACATATATTCATACACGGCCCTTTCTGTTACAAAATAGCGTGACTCTTGTTCAAAGAAATGAGACACACATAACAGGTCGTAATGGGGCATGAAATGGTTTATTTTTACGATGGACCCGAGTGAATCAATCTTATTGCGATACGTGTGAGGGTTTGATAGTTGTGATTTAGTACTAAACTGGACATTCGAAAATATCTTTATTTGTTTAAAAAGTCGGAAGCGGTGTGATTTTAAATTTCGGAGCCCATTCAACAACGACCAAAATACACGTTTCTAAAATTTGCTTTAAATGATATGTAATATGCCGAATACAAATTAGCAGAGATTTTTATGAATCCAGGGGGAATCGATTGATTTGCATAAAACAGCGCTTGAGCCCGCGACCCTTGCGACCAACTGTGTTGAGGGAGTCCAACAGAAATTCCCTTGATCGAGAAATTTTGGTATTCTGAGCTTAACATTTGAATAAAAGTAGTACATATTTTAGGTATACAGCAATAGCTGCAGACATAGAATGGGCCGAATGGAGTCGATATCGATTTGGAATAGAAGAAATGAAATGAAATGAAATGGGGGGTTTAACGTCCTACTGTTATGGGCTAATGAAGACGGACATACGCCATACAGTGTGCTATGGGGAAAATTTTGCCCGGGCAGCGGCGCTACGGCCTACTCTTATATCGAATTCCAACTGCCAAGGGATCGTTTATGTGCATGCCAATGTGTACACGGTTTTTCGTCCCATACGAACGACTAGACAGCTGTCCTTGTCGGGCCCTCCTCCCTGCATCACTGACACGAAGGAAAATCTGGATGAACTTTCCCGGCCAATGCAGGGATTGAACACCCGACCTCCAGGCTAGGGAGCCAGCATCTTACCCACTTAGCCACGTGAAGAAAAATAAACAGTATTAAAACAACCGTCCCATACGAACGACTAGACAGCTGTCCTTGTCGGGCCCTCCTCCCTGCATCACTGACACGAAGGAAAATCTGGATGAACTTTCCCGGCCAATGCAGGGATTGAACACCCGACCTCCAGGCTAGGGAGCCAGCATCTTACCCACTTAGCCACGTGAAGAAAAATAAACAGTATTAAAACAACCGTTCAGGGTGACTGTGCGACTGTTAAGGGGTCTATAAATGGATAATCCTTCTCGAGGGGCACTAGCTTCCAGCACTCTCGTAACAGATTCCTAAGGGCAATGCCATCCGTATAAACAGCGCTCGGCACGCAATCGTTCACTAACGTACTTGGATGTTTTGCTTGGATGTTTTATTAACAAAGAAAATTATCAGCGATAGAAGTCTGTAACAAGTTATTAGAAGACCAAGTTAACCACTTAGGGCAATCTACATATCGTGTTAAAAATTGTCTTTTCTGTCTTTGATTATTAGAACTTTTGACAGTGAAAAGACCACATCTCCGATAAAGCAGCGTGTGAAGCGAACTTGAAACGTATTAACGGGGTATGATTGGCCACTGTCGTATCTCTTTACGCGTATAGATATGGATAGTTTTAGATATTTACTGTGGGCTATCACAGCCGTTTTTCTTTCTCTTTGTAATCTCAGATGATTTGATTGTGTTTCTGTGTAGAGCGTTTCAGGTGCCCCCCGGTCAAAATCCGAGCAGCAATTTTCTTGGTTTAAGTATGACAGAAACTGACAGCCTTAGAAACTTGATGATCCTTTGCTATAATATTTATCCATCAATTATTCCCACTACTTGAATAAAATGCACTACTCCGTTTAGAAACTGGTGCCGAGATATTGACAAGCGAAATTGAAGGCGTTTTTTTTTTGTTTTGCTATATCGAGGTTTCTAAAACAAACTCTGCTTTCAGCTTTTGTAGCATAGGGAATAAATGTCATCTTGAAATAAAAACATCGTTAAGAATAGGATACCTAACCAATTTATGATAAGGGATAAGAAATAAATGTCATCTTGAAAAACAAAACAATCGTTGTGATTTGGAAACTTGAACAATTTATTCCGGAAGATAATTTAAAATATCACTCTTTTATTTAAGCGTGCATTATCTTGCTATATAGTAAAGGCTTCTCCATCAAATCCGTTCTCCGCTTTCCTCATGAAATGACCTGAATTGATATCTTTTATATGTCAGTCGAGAAAAATTTATCAATCAAAAAGCATATATATAATCACAATCCTGCAGGGTCTGAAATGCGATAATACACACCTTTAGGCAGTTTTATTTGTTTAAAATATGTATTCCTAAACTACTTACGGAATATGGACATCATTTGTAGAGAAATTTAATTACGGATTAAGTCGAATGCTTAGCGCGTTCGCGCTGTATTGTAAAATTGAACCATATGTTAGCCCCGAAATGAACGAGTTTTTGTAGAGCGGAGTTGGCACCATCTCTCTCTCCCTCTCTCCCCCTGTCTCTCTTTCGTCGTTCATGGCCCCATATATTGTAATAGAAAAGGGAATTCAGACAATGTCAGACATCTGCGAGAGGTGGGTCATTTCGGGACTAACATATGGCCCAATTTCAATAGGGGTCTCGCAATACTTTGAAATGAAATGAAGAAGACCCAGAGAAGAACGACGAGAGTCGTTAGACATCCCTACTCCTTGGCTGCTATAAGTTTGAGATCAAAAGGCCAATCACTCCCTTGTGCGTGGGAGTCTCTAACACTTTGGAAGGAACAGAAGAAGACATGGAGAAAACTGACGTTATAATGTAGGTAGGAAACACTACTCCTTGGCACGTAAAAATTTGCGACCATATGACAGACCTTAGATCACTCAAGCACCTAATAGATGACGAAAACCAAAGAAATCATTACTAGACACAAATAAGTATTAACAGTGAATTACTGAATATAAAATTGACAATAGTGATTCATAGAAGTAACCCACTAACTGCTGTAAGACCCTTGGGGGTACTGTGATGATTTATAGTAGCAGGAAGAATGGTCGTCACCTACCCAATAGTACTTCATTATACTTTATAAGACTATGTAATGAATACTAACATACGCTCCATCCCCTGTGGTGTAATTGATTATGATGATCGGGTGACGTGTGATAAATAAAGAATCATGTGTAGTAATATATGACATTTATGTTAAATAATCTGGTTAATATTCGATTTACATTTCGTTTCGTTTAATTGTTTCTGAATTTTTATGATAGATTGTAATGTATCATGTTGTCTATCACAATCATTTGCACCCAAAACTGTGTAAGGTAGCTTTATTTTTATTGAACGCCCGCTGGCACTGCAGAAGGAAATAATCTTGTTAATCTGCTACCAGAAGATTTTCTGTTCTTTAACATAATTAGTTCGGTTAAGTATACAAACAAAGACATCTATAAAAAATATTCCTGTAAATGTAATTTTAGGTCATGACTTTACAAAAAATATTAAAAATGAACAGAAATTAGGAACAAGAAATTTTATATTTTGTGATTTCTAGGTGTATTACTTTCTACGTATATCCTTCTTGCTCGTTATTTTATCTTCCATACAAACCTGAAACAATATAGTGAAACCCATACAGAAATATGAAATTATAAGGTGTTAATTTTCCTGCATACGTCATGGAATATCCTATCAGCGAAATCTTGCCAAGGCAGCGGAGATAATTGTGTAGGGATTTACATGTACTGTTAATAGCACACAGGGCCCATGTTATTTGTCCAAACTGACCAAATTCCAACCTGTACCGTTGACAGGGAAGGGGGGGGGGCGGAAAACGAGCATGTGTAGCTTCCTTGCTAATGATTAATAATCCAGCATCATATTCACCTAGCAAACGTGTCTCTCACACATTCATGGTCAATTTCAAAATGACCTCTATTGTAATGATCACGGTAAACTAAACATTATAGTACAGAGGCCGTGTTTTTTAAATCCAATACTCTACCTATGTTGTAAAATTACCTTCACGCATGTATATTATTAAGAAGACATACCTTCGCGTCTTTTTGTTGATTCCCTCTGTTCTTTTTTTCTGCATCATGAGCTCACATTTCAACATTCAACGCCATAAGTAAAGTCTGCGATACGCAGGCGTTAACTTAATCCAACAGTATAACGTGAATAAACAAAAGAGTGCCGTTAATTATGTTATTCCAAACTCCGCGCAGTGTTTCGTTTGAATAGAATTAATCCCACTACTCACTGCTGTAAAGAGCGAAGATTCTTGTTCTAAGTTATGATTGGCCAATAGTCCCATTAACAACCTGACTGCGATACAAAGGCGTTACCCTTAAAAGTTAAACAGAGCGCCAAATTGGACCAAATATGTTTACATAACGTTACGTCATGACACACGATTTTATTATGCCCAATTAACCAGTGCATAGCAGAATATTACAGTGAAACTACATGTAATTGCTATCAAATCGAATAAAATGTAAACAATACTTTTTGGAAACGAACATACTTTCGCCGTTTTTAATACCTTAAATCACTGTCCAAAGTTTTAGAGAAGACTCAGATTAAACGTAGGACTGTCATGTTGTTGTTCTCAAGTGATACCTTTGTTTGAACGGGAAAAATAGACACACTCCCGCAAAAGTTCAAGTATCAGAAGCCAATCCAGCGATGTCCAGAGAGGGATAGCTTCAGGAATATGATGTTATTCTGGAATATTACAGGTCTTTTGATTACTAATACAAGCTATATTGTTAATAAACAGCTTTTATCAGTTAATATACTGTGTCTATCAGTTCATATACCGAAAAGTGTGTCAAAATACCGACGTTTCTGTCAAAAGACAGAAATGCAACTAAATCAACAGATTTTATGATAAAAATCAGAGTTATTTATATCAAATCGCAGGTATTTCTGTGATAATTCGGATGATTTCTCTCAAAAAAACCCAAAAAGTAACGATTTAAAAAACATTTTTTTTTAATCTATAGAAAATGCAAAATTTCTTTAAAAAAATTGAATTAAAAATTCCTTTATATACACCCACATACGTCTTTTTATTAAATCCCGATTTATTTAACTTCAGCTTCCGCCGCGGTTATAATATCGCCGACACACAAAACCCTTCTTATCCACTCTTATACGCTTTGAATTAAAAAATCTCCCAATTCACCACAAAACTAATTCCGTATCGCGAGACAGATAATCGGGTTGGTCAACAATCTCTTCTTTACATATAAAATATCTCAGATTTTACATCACACAAAAGAAATTAAACGAAACGAAAAGGAAGTTGGTCAAAACGAGGAACAGATCATAATAATCTTCCTACAAGTCAACTATTTCTTTCTATGCTTATATTAAACATCCCGTTTCTGAGTACAGAATTCTTTTCTTTTTGTTTAAACAATATTTTATTCAAACTAGTGAATAGGATTGGGGAACAGGACAGAGCCTATATCACCCCTCTCCGATACAAAAAAAAGTATATACAATAAGAATTATGAGAAATATTCTATAACATATATACAAATATACAATTACATACATTTCATATAAAATAAAAAATTTTGGCAATATATTAACATTTTTTAAGAAAAGAATTTAAGATGAAAAGTATAGTTACTCAATGGCTGAAACGCTTCGATTTTTCAATAAAATCATGAACAGCTGAAAAATTTTGGTATTATCTTTTAGTGAAAAATCGGAATTTCCATATAAAAGGATATTAATATTTCGATATAATGGTGGTAGACATAATATGGTATTATTTCTGACATCTGAATGTAAGGAGCAAACAAGAAGGAAGTGATAAACGTCTTCAACTTGATGACCACAAATGCAAGCTGGGGAATCAGAGAGATGACGTAAAAAAAGATGAGAATTTAAGTCGCTACAAGAAAGTCTGAATTTAGAATGAATTATTTGATTTTTACGTTTGCCAAAATTAAAATAAATACGAACATTGATATATGATTTAGTAAAATGTAATTTAAATTTTGCTAGTGATTCTGAGGACTGGGCAGTAGAGTCAAGGGAATTCCATAATCTAGTAGCAGATGGAAAGAACGAATTGTAAAATAAGGTAGTGCGGCAAAAGAATTCTGGGATATTGGTATGTCTAAAAGAATAATATTGGGGTTTGGTAATGCATAAGTTAGATAGGTATTCAGGTGTTAGATTTTTAACAATTTTATAAAATAAAAACAACTTATGTCTTTTCCGTCGTTCTTTTAAAGGGACAATTCCAGTTTCTTTATATAATAAGGAATGGCTAGTTCCTCTCACGCCGCCACAAATAGTGCGCAGTGCATCTAATTGTAGTTGCTCAAGTCTATTAGTTAGGTGTTCTGTGCAACCGTCCCATATAACATCTGCATAATCGAAATGAGGTAAAATAAAGGAAGTATATATTGTATAAAGGGATTTTCTGTTTAGTCGATATTTCAGAGATCTTAAACAATTTACTAGTTTACTAACTTTTTTACAAATAGTATTAATGTGTACATCAAATTTCGAATTATTTTGGAAATAAAGCCTAAATATTTATGTTCTAAAACTTCTTTAATTTTAATATTATTCATAAATAGGGGCGGTGATTGAGAAGGCATTCGTGTAGAAGTGGTGAGTGTTTCAGTTTTTGAGGGGTTGAAAGTAACTAGCCATTTGTCTGCCCAAACATTTTTTCTCTCGATATCTAGATTTAAGATTTCTGCACTTTTAATTGGATCTTCAATAAGTAAATATAATGTGGTATCGTCTGCAAATAATTTAACGTTTGAATCAAGTTCATCAACTATATCATTTATGTAAACAAGGAATAAAAAAGGACCGAGAACGGAGCCCTGTGGAACACCAGCAGGAACAATGGAGGCATCAGAAGAAGCACCACTAAGTATAAGCATAGATAGTTTTTAAACCAGTTTAGTAGCCCCCCTCTGATGCCTACAGAGTCCAGCTTATGACAAAGTCCGGCATGCCAGACTCTGTCAAAAGCTTTACTGATGTCACAGAACACCGTCCTCGTATAACGTCCTATATCAATGGCCTTAACAAAGAAATGATTTAGATCAATAAGTTGGTAGATAGTTGAATCTCCCTTCATAAAACCACTCTGAGATTTTGTTAGTATGATATTATCCAGGAAGAAGTTAAAGACATGTTTATAAACACATTTTTCGAAAAAATTTTGGAAATTAAACACAGCAAGGAAACGGGTCTGTAATTTGAACAATCATTCTTACTATTTTTCTTATGTAATGCCAAAACATGAGCAAATTTCCAAGGAGTGGGGAATAATTCTGAGTGCAGTGATCGATTAAATAATTGACAAAGAGGTAAAGGAATTTCGGAAGCTATATATTTTAATACCTTTCCACTGATATTATCAGGGCCGGAGCTTTTTGAAACATCAATTGATAAAAGCATATCTTTAACTTCTGTTTTGTAAGTGTGATGTTAGTAATTGATGCTGTAATGCGTTTTGTTGTAGGAAGATCGTGCTGTTCTTCGTTTAGTTGTGACTGCTTAATAAAGAAATCGTTATGCGCATTCGCCTTCTCTTTTTGTGTAAAAACAGTGTCGTTATCTACTATTAGAGGGGGTATTTCGTCTTTAGATGAGCCATTTTCTTTAACAAATGAGTTTAGTAGTTTCCACAAGGACTTTTTGCCAAAATTGTTTGGGTCATTTATTTTGTTGTCTAATTTGGAATAGTATTGTAATTTGCTATTTTCTATAAGGTTCTTGTACTGGTTTCTGATTTTCCGAAATTCTGCCCAGTGATTTGCCAAATCTGACTTTTTAGCTTTTTTATGAATTTTGTTTTTCCTTTTACTCAATCGCCTAATTTCATTATTCGTCCAGGGTTTGTCTCTTGGCCTTATTGTAACTAGTTTGTTCGGAATGTGTTTTTTGGTAGTTTTAATAAGCTCATTTGTAAATGTACTGCATGATTCATCTATAGATTCTAGGTTTAGTACTGTGTCCCAATTAGTTGTTAATACTGCGTGTTTCAGAGAGATGTGATCAATTTCATCATAGTTCCAAATAAGTCGTTTGTAAGACTGTTTGTGATGGCTATGAAATAAAAGTTGGCAATATATCGGACAGTGGTCACTGCAAAAGTTATCAAGACAGCCAAAATCTTTGATAAATTGGGGAACATTGGTTAAAATGAGATCTAATGTAGTATTTTTGCCAAAATTGCTAATTCTGGTTGGTTCAGTTATAAGTTGTGTCAAATCAAACATATTTATAGCAAAAGGGGGTTGGGATGGCCTAGTGGTCTGGAGTGCCTCTAGCTGGTCGGTCACCTCTAGCTAGCCGGCCACCTCTGGCTTGCGGCTGTGGTTTCTTAGAAAATAGGCAACTGTCGCTTTAAACGACTATTATCTTCGTTAATCCAGGAAGAAATAGTGATATGTTGTTTGTTACTTCGGTATCCATCAATCCTGTCTTTGACAATATGAATTTCATGAAAATGGCTCTATCTCTAGTCTAGATTGAAAATACCCATCATCTCTCAACATTTAAATGATAGATTATGTCTAACGAGAACGTCCCGTCTTCATTAGCCCAGTCACAGTAAGACGTTATACTCCATTTCATTTCTAAAGAGAGCGATTTCAACACAACTTTAAAATATCATGTGATGTGATTACGCGGGGCATAATTCATTATGTATTGTCATGGTTGTGGTGTTACTGTTATGTTTTCTATTCCGTGAATTTAGTTTAGATGTTATGGTGGACATCCAGAATATGTGCCCTAGTTGTCTTAGGCTCGGTCATCAAGATCAACTTTAGGCCTAAATGAACGCATTGGATTTGACAAACAACTTGTATTTCCAAACCAATAAAACTATGACAATAAGAAATATTAAAATAATTTCAACCGAACGCTACTTCATTTATGTTTTTAATTTTAAAACTAATCCCAATAAAGCTGTTGCCTATTGACTTAAAACCTAGTAGTGTTAATAAGCGAATAATGACAAGGGAAAGAACTCGATTATGATTCCTACTTCCGATAGGATTCATCTCAATTACCAGCCTTACAATTCCCACTTCAAAATCTTTGACCAGATAGAATCATAAAATGAATCAGATAACGGGAATTAAGACCATGAAAAACGTATTCACAAATTCGATTTTAACCTGTATGCCCTGGGCGGACCAAGGGTGTTAAGTTAAGTACTGGTCGGAAGTGACGTTATGGATCGTGTACGGGGGGGGGGGGTCAAATCCTCGTTTGTGCGTGGCAATGAGTAGGGTCGCCTGTCCAACCCCGTGGTTTTCTCCCACCGCTAAAGACCCTTACCATGTTAGTCCCGAAATGACCTAGTTTGCGTCGAGTGGACGTTAAACCACATCTCTCTCTCTCCCCCTCTCTCTCTCTCTCTCTTACTCTCTCTATCGGGTTCGTGTCATTCGCTCGATAATTGGATTGCTTGCTTAATTTTTTGCGCCGACTTGAGATGGTGGCAGTTTTTGTGCCAAGATATTAAACAAAATTTGAACGACTCCTAAATTAGCATTTTCTATAGATGGCATCGCAAAATATGACACATTCACACCAAGCATAGTAATTACTAAGTCGGGCACACAGACACGCATAGTGTTAATAGTGGACTTATGTCAATGATAAACGTCTTTCGAAGGAAGGGGGGAGATGGCCGAGTGGTTAGCAAGTGCGCGCTGTATCATAAAGCCTGTCATTGAGTCCAATGGCGTGGTTTCGAATCACCGGCTGTACATGACAAGGAGTAGGGTCGCCTGTCCAACCTCTTGATAGTCCCGAAATGACCTAGTTTGTGTCAAGTGGATGTTAAACCCCATCTCTCTCTCTCTCTCTCCCTCTCTTTCGGAGGATACAATTTTAGATGAAGAAGATGATTATTCGGTAGAGCTAACATGATGGCTTGGAATTGGCTATAATATGATGACAGTAGTGGTTTGATTGTGAACAAATGGTACGAAATTAAACAATCGGACTTGAAAGGTGAACCGCCTCTTGTTACAAAATCCAAGCCCACCTCCTTTTGTCGAAGCGGTGTACAGCATGTTACAGTTTTTAACATTGGGATGGTACAATATTTTTGTCTACGTGGGTGGTTGCCAGTCTATTTTCAAATTTATATTTATAAGAGACATCGTCAAACATAAATTGTTTCAGACTGCTTTATAGCGTCCTTTTTATTTGATTACAACTGCAATTTTGAATGGTAATGTCTTTAGTTGTCAATTGTTCCCTTCGTAATGGATATTAAAAACTAATTAAGTAGTCAATACTAGATGTCGCTTTAACCTTAATATGTCGCATTAGCATGATCATACGTAGAGGATATTAACCTACACGAGGTTGATATGGCAGAGAACACGAGGGCGAAGCCCAAGTGTTCTCTATAACATCAATCTGAGGGAGAGTAGGTTAATATTCGACATATACAACGCCATTTCATTCTTAAATTAAATGGACTCCTCCAATAAAAGTCAACAATGATTGGATGATTGGATACCTGCTAGATAGTTTCCGTCAAATAACGAAAATTACCGAATTAATCACGTGAACGGATTGTTTATACTTTCGCCATTTTGGACCGTAGAGAAGGATTTCACCAACTGTGTTATGTGGATTGTACGCAAAAATACTTTACAAAGGAACTCTTGGGCTATAAATACTTTTAACTCTCGTAGTGTGTGCGGAAATAATCGAAATGTTGAAAATTTTGAAAAATATCAAAGACATCGACAACAGATCTAAATATGCCGTCTGTCTATTTTGAGAGAGAGAGAGGGAGAGAAATGGGGTTTAACGTCCACTCAACACAAACTAGGTCATTTCGGGACTAACATATGGTTTAATTTTATTTCAATAATTCGCTTGCGCGTAGGGGTCTTTAGCAGTGGGAGGAAGCCGGGGCAAACCCACGAGGTTGAGAAGGCGCCCCTATCTCCATGCCACATACGCTCACACCAGGGCTCGAAACCACAGCCGCAAGCCAGAGGTGACCGGCCAGCAAGAGGTCGAAGCGCGGCACTCTAGACCACTAGGCCATCACAACCCCCCTGTCTATTTTGATGCTGAATGCTTCAAACTGTACAATAAAAGATTAAAAAATATATTTCTGTGTTGGTTGTTTAAGTGGCATTATGTCTGTTCCTTGTATTATTTCGATAATCAACAGTTTATATGAGCCGAACATAATATTGACCTGAGATGACGTCATTAGCGGTTAACATGAAGTATCAACCTGTCGTGACGTCATAATCGGTTGATATGAACCGAATATAATCAGCTTATGATGACGTCATGTCAGGCTGCTATGAGATATAATTGCTATGAACGTCTGACAAAAAACCACCGCCACAGTTCTACACCCTCCTAACCTTTTATCAAAACAGTCATAGTGGGGAGAGTGGGGTTAAACCACCTGTATATACAACTGGCGGTAGTTTTGTCTTTGGTGTGCATAGGTTTAAACTCACTTTCCCCACATTTGACTGTTTTGATAAAGGATTAAGGGGGTGTAGAACTGTGGGTGTAGAACTGTGGGTGTAGAATTGTAGTCTGTTCTAATTAATTAGTATCATTGGCGTAAACTTCCCACTTTAATTATTGTTACTGGTGAACATTTCCCACTATCAGTAGGTTTGGCAAATTGGTGAAATATGGTCACAATCACAATCACAAATGGTCATTCCAAAATGGCGAACGTACTGGTTAACTTTAAATACATCGCTACTGATACTAAAGGTGGTCAGAATTAAGTACTAGATGGTTTTTAATTCAGAGTGACGTTTAGACGTAATATTATTAAAATTCTGAAAATGGTATAATATAAGAATCCATATTATATTGTAGTTTTTACATGTAATCTTTTCCAGTAATATTATTTAGGCCTAATTCATTTTGTTAAAGTGTCATAAACTTGTTACAGACTATACTTTAAACCCCCTTTGCTGATTAATTAGTCATGGCCTGGTGAACCCAGACTCTAAACAATAGATGAGGGGAAAGTGAGGTGTCCCCATACAAGTATACACACTTTTCAGCCGGTTTTATCAAGATTCTCTGTTTAGCATACCAAAATGAATGACTTCATTTTCTAACATTTTTATGGCGAATTATCTGGGTTTATTATGTGTGATATAAATATTATATCCACATTCTAACAATCGCCATGTTTCACTTCAATGACGGGCATTAGCGATGTGAATTAGCTCTAAAATATGGACGGCAATAAAAGTTTGTTATTATGGAGCCGGTAGTACTACTGGGGGAGTTAAAACTAATCTCCTCTTACCATAAATCGGCTCTTCCAATCAGTTAATAGATGCACCAGTTGACAATTATTGATGTATAATATCCACCATGATAAAAGTGGATTTATCATCATTTCAATGTTTGATTATATATACTTGTGTATATTTTATGTATGTGGATTATAAATCTCTTAGTTAACGAAGTTCATTGGACATATCCATAATGTCACGCACTAATGTCGGTTATAGTGATACTGCAGACAATAAAACATTGGACAAATGGTTGGATGTCCAATCGGATCGTATTTTACCCCTATATGTACATCAGTGAAGTTATTAATTTTCATGACACTCTTCCTTAGTAATTTAAAGACAGTCGCCAGGTTAGATTATGACAGGAAGTGTGACCATCTACATTGGCATGTAGTTCTCGTATATTTTGCCGGCTGTAACTTTACCCAACCCTTTTCTTCAATTTCTTTATACACTTTTGAGAGACGGGGGGGGGGGGTGTGGTTAACGTGTGTTCGTTGTATCAAGAGTTCTGCTATTGAGTCAAAAGGCGTGGTTTCGATTTCCCGTTTGTAGCTGACAAGGAGTAGGGTCATCTGTCCAACCTCGTGATTTTTCACCGGGTCCTCCGGTTTCCTCCCACTGCTAAAGACCTCTACGCCCAAGCGAATCATTGAAATAAAATTGAACCATGTGTCAGTGTCCCGAAATGACATGGTTTGTGTCGAGCAGACGTTACCACCACCACCGCCCTCTCCCTCTTGGGAGGCGGAAATTTCAACATGCTCAGTTAAACACCACAAGGCTGGGACAGAACGATACTCCCATCCTCTCCCCCAAGCTCTAACCAAGTTCCTGTCTGGAAATGATCTCCCCGATCACATACGATATGCTTTTCAGATTATGCTGCTAAAAAAGTATTATTTTTGTTGAATGTGTGTTATTGTATTTATACTAAAGATAACGCAGAAGTTCTCGAAACTGTCTGGACATTGAACCCTTCAAATCTTGCTTGACCGATTTTCATAAATATAAATATTATCTATCGGCTATATCCTTTAATCGTTCAGATATCACGGCGTGTTCGCTAAGCCGCTTAGGATATTTCTGTTAGACAAGCAGGCGTTCCTGTTGCGTCATGTTCTACTGGCTTTATTAAGATGTCTAGTTTATGTGATGTTTATTTAAATCTAGAAATGTCTGTTGAATAAACAAATTGATGTGTCTGTGGAAGTAAAAGTACATTAATTTATCTTCACAGACTGGGGTTTTATTAAACGGTTTGGTAATTTTAATCGTATGTAAAATCAGATCAAATGCACAAGTGGGATAGTGTTTTAGAAAAGTAAGATACCCGTCTCATACCTCTCTCTCCCTTTATCTTATTTCTCTCTCTCTCTCTCGCTCGTTCTGTCTCTCTTCCTCTCGGCAGTGCCTAAGCCGTTGGATCGAAAACCAAGTGATGTCGTCTTTACGACCTGAAATGGACGAAAGCGTTACGCGAGATTTAGGATTTTTGGACGTGATGTCCGCTTGTCAACGATGCACCAACATCATCTAGTTAGTTGGATACGGAAACACAAAGTTCCGTGTACAACATGGCTTTTATATAGTTGGAATGCGAAATAAAAGTAGCACACTTTATGGCGTACCGGGTATCCACGTCTTTATTATCACGGTTGGTGAAGCACAGTATGGCCTTAAACCTCTCTGTTGTTGAAACAAATTCCCAGCGTTAACCTCTCCTAAAAATTTGTCGTCGATACACTTTACTATTTTTGGATTTGTTTGAGATCGCCAAACAGACGAGTACTTGTTAAACACAAACTGACAGGATTATGACAGTACGGATATTAAACAAACCTCGTCTTTTTTCAAGCACCAATTATTTTAAGTAAAACCAACCCTTATGATCCGTGTGTTGTTCCACTGAACTCGTCAAGTACGGAAATTAGGGTAGTTACATTGGTTTCAGTTTTATCGGACAAATGCCAGAACAATGATTGGACACCATTCCTAGTGCCCCAGTATCAGACAAGAGCGTCATCGACACGACTCTCAGTGGCTATCAATAACCCATGTAGGGGGTTTCCTTCATTTCTCACTTCTCAAACCATTGTGCAATAACCCGATAAAAATGATATTTTCTTGAATTTCATAGCAATAATAATTCTCGATGAGTTTGCTTACGTCTTTTCGATTTCTACTAGAACTCGTAATAGTTAAAATGACATTGTCTGCTCTTCAAATATCGCCATTTTCTTCTCCGAAATTATCGACATAGACGTTCGCCAGTTTATGGCGTGTGACTAAGGCACGAATGAAATCCAACCGAAAAAATAGTTCTGACTGTAATCTCGTTTTGGGAAAAGCAAATAGCGATGTAAAAATCATTGAATGATGTATTTTTGAAAACGTTTGTTGACATTAATTAAATGTTGTGTGTGTTTACACATCACATGTCACCTTCAAGATTTGTATTCTTTTCAGTTAATATATTTTCGACCGAATTTCTTAAGTGACTTAGCTTGAGAAGAAATTAAATATATGTTTTACACTGAGTGTGTATTTAACGCTCTGTTAATTTAAACTATGACATATCGGGACTATTAATTGGTTTATTTGTGAAGGCAGGGTTTTTTAACATTCAGGGGAAACTTGACAGCCCAATGAAAACTCATGGTTTTAGGCAGGCGTACTTCGTTACCGTATAAAATAAATCAATGATCGAAACCATCATGTGTCAAGTTATAAAAAAGGGCGTTGACTGAGAATATTGGTCGTATTTAAATAGCGAGATTTCAGTTCTGTTCGTGTGGTCCATAACGGTGACCAGGAGTAGGGTCAGTTGCCAGTGGGTTATCTTCGGGTGTTCTGATTTACTTACGCTTTTCATATCCGATTCGCACAAAACAGTTAATGAAATGGTGATATACAATGGTTTTTTTTTTCGAAATGACCCAGTTTGTATTAAGCTAATCGGAAATGAAGCACCAAATTATCCACGCTTATAACTGGCATCAATAAGCCTGACAAATGAGTCCCAAATGCTAACGGTAGCTTCTTCGAATTTAATTTTTTGCGTATAAGATATCTGTGCAAATTTATGCACTTGCAAGTCAATTACTTGGCTCTTCACTACATTTCAAGAAAATGGTTGTCTATAAAAGGTCTGTTTTCTTTCAATGTGCCTACTTTGAGATTTCTTGTAGCCCATGTCGACCATGATTTTGGGAATATACCCCTTTTTCTCAAGTTACCTTCTTTTACTGTTAGTTTGTTTTTCATTTCGAGTGAAGTATGTTTCTCTACAGGCCAGTGGACGTATACAACCAGACCCGGGATCCCAAACTGATCCCGCAGTGAATATTCGCTTGGCCGCTACAATCACTGATAAGCATGACATCGACGAGGCTTAATGAGTACGGCATATTAACTTTTTTACTCCGACAAATTAAATTCTCAAACATTTTTTTCAGATAAGAGAAAAATATATAAAGACGTTTGAAGTATTTGTAGTTAAAAAATATTTCCTATTTAGTGTAAATGGGTATTAAAGTAAGTAAACATTGCACGAGCCGTTGAGCCAATGACTACGAGGCGTGCAGTCAACGCACGTGTTTTGGACAGGCATCCGTTACAAAGATAATTCGTAAGTAATTCTCTGTGAAACAGATTGCCGGGATCCATTCACGATGTGGTGTCTATATATTTTAACCTGTCCGTAGGTTGGTCTTGTGTCATTGTTTGTGCGTGATGCCGCCAACCCAACTGCACTTAATATATATATATATGTTATACGTTATCTGAGAAGTCTTCTCTTCACTAACGGACATGAAACTGGTTTCATTTCTGCATTAAATCTCAATAAAAGGAACTTGGGATCACGACTATGCGAAACTACTCGATCAATCAGGATGTTTTATTGGGTAAATAGACGGTCCTGTGTGACAGATTGTTTAACCATAAACTTGTATCATTTGCATTCCATAAAACGTTAACTGATCAGATAAACCGTGAATAACATCACCATTTTTAAACTGTCAACGGGGTTTTATTCAATTACACTAAACTTGATTTAAAACTAACTAAAACGTCACGTTTAATTGACTTGGGTTTTATAGTTTTTAAGTTATAATCAAATACCCGTTTGTTATGCTACATGTATTGAGCTGTTGGGTCATGCCATTTCAAACCAAGTGATAAAATAATGAAATAACTAAACCAATCGCGATTTACACTTAAAATGGAATAAAAGGAAACTGAATTTGTTTAGTATCAAATTTCAAACTTTCATTCCAATGTTAATTAGTATTGCAAATGAAACAAAAAGATAAAATCAGTCTTCTGCTAGTTCATATCTAAGGGGTTAATACCCAATAGAAAACAACCACAAGTCAACTGTATGTAATTTAATTACTTCTGTGTGACGGTATGATACGTAAAACGTTAGTTGTGAAAAGGGGAGAAAGAAAAACATCATGGGATTTTATTCTTTTTGTTGTACGAAACATATTATTCAATTAATATATCTGATTATTTCGGAAAATAAAATTGTTCCACGGGCTAATGTTGAAAGTCATGTGAAAAGTGTGTAGGTCAAGGTTATTCTATGATTAACCGATTTTATGGTGTATGGTTACAGTTCATCAATACCCAATGCTTTGAAACTATGTAATGCAAACAGGAACTGGTTCTCAATGAAATGACGTTCGCTGGATGTAACACAGATGGTCATGGCCTAACTGAATTGAATTTGTTCTTGGAAAGCTTGGTGTCGCCATTTTGAGTAATCATCTCATGCGGCGACGTGAGCGCAGTTGGAATCCCAGTCCACCAGATTTAACAGTTATTAAACTTCCCTGATCGTAGATGGCAAAGAAGTTTTACAGTTTTAATGCGACATAAATCTGCTTTTAGATGTCAAAATGGTAGGAAATTAGAACCATAAATACGAAAAGAAATTATGACATAATTTTGTTTAAATTGCTGTAGTGGAATTTTTATTTTTCAAATATCATCCAAAGTCTTCGACATTTAAAACACAAATTATTTGTTTATTTAAATCAACATTGATGTAATCGTGCCGGGAAATGTGGGCTTCTGACCAAACATTTTACTATTGGTACACATGCGTTAAAACGTCATTTGTTACAGGGGACTCGAAGAACGAGGCAAGAAATATTCCACGAGTCCTGTCGAAAAATGACCCATATTCTTATTTGAAGAGCATGCGCAATAAATACTATAGGTGGAGACTGACATTACCACACGCTACAGATTGTCATTAGTTTGGGACTTCTTGGCGTATTTCGCCGAACATAACTGAATTGAAATTATAGTGAAAAGAGAAACAATTGAATCTAAATCACATTCACATGCGTTTGTATGCGTTGCGACAATTTTTTGTTAATTTCTAGATCCCAAATATCACCAATTTAACACCTTTAAAGGTGGCAACTAAGGTCTTTGAGGATATTTCCCGCATGTAGTGATACTTATAGGAATAAAAAAATATAATATAACCACGAACACTAAAATTCCCCACAGTAAATTAAAAGCCCGGTTGAAAGACATTATTCACAGTGCGTTTCGTCTAAATCGGGAACTGCTAGATATCAATATTTAGTTGTTAATTACAAATTCACATATTTCGTTAAGAATCACAATGATTCCAAAAACAAATTCACCGCCATCAAGATAATTCAGATGTTGGATTTTTTAATTGATAACATCTTTGTTGAATTTGGAGGAGAAATATATCAGCAAGTGGTAGGTATCCCCATGGGCACCAACTGTGCACCTTTGCTTGCTGATTTGTATCTCTATTCGTACAAAGCCGATTACATCCAAGCGCTCGTAAAAACAAATAAACGATTAGTCAGACATTTTAATTTCACTTATCGATATATCGATGACGTTTTATGACTTAATAATCCTAAATTTAGTGATTATGTCGAATTCATATATTCTGATGAGCTCGAAATTAAAAACACCACTGACAGTGACAATTACGCTTCCTACTTGGATCTGCGTCTCGATTTTGACGGATGCCATAAACTGAGTGTTAAATTGTACGTGATGACTTTGACTTTCCGATTGTTAACTTTCCATTTATTAGTAGTAACATTCCAATATCACCAGCTTGTGGAGTGTTTGTGTCTCAGCTAATTTGTTACGCGAGAGCTTGTTCCTTTTATTCTGATTTTTTAAGTAGATCGAGGTATTTGTCATCTAAGCTTCAACTACAAGGATACGTGCGCACTAAACTTATAAAAACCTTTAAAAAGTTTTATGGCCGTCATATTGACTTGATTGGTAAATATAACGTGTCTCTCTCGGCTATTATTCTAGATATATTTAATTGACACGTATACTATTACTATCTCCCTGATTATGTCTACTACATCGTTAACACAGTTCATCACGTGCATTTTGCATACCGATAGTTCATTGGCCAATCACGCTATTTTACCGACATTTTGCCTAATAGTTTGGGTGCAGCTAAGGCGGGTGTGGCGCGCCAGGCAGGATAAGCTTACTCTTCCGGACACAAGTTACCACTGTTTGTGGTGTATTATGTACACGGGGAGCAGTCCATTTGCTGATTACACTATTTTGCCTATAACGTTTTTTTTAGGACTTCAAATTCTGTCTAATGGTTTGGATTGTTCATACTTGGTTTTTATTTTATTCAAATGATTATACAAATTGTCTCCGTCCCCTTTGACTTCACGAATCATAGTAATTTAATATAAACAACATAATTTTCGTGGAGGTTTTTCAGATTGTATCAGTTAATATGATTAAATAGAGACGATGCAATAACGCGATGATTATAAATAAGACTGTTTTACATGTTTACTATCTGTTTTCTATTTTAACTCCAAACTGGTTGTCAAGTTGGGTGTCTATTTTAACTCCGCTGTGATTGTCAAGTTGTGTTTCTATTTTAACTTCATACTGATAGGAATCTTACACTATTTCTAGTGTAACTCGATTCTGATACTCATTATTAGTACTCACGATATACATCGGCATCATTTCCTATATCTAAATTACTTGAACATGTCGATACACTGAGACAACTTATTAAATAATAATACTTTATTCAGCGATACAAGGTCACGGATCCATAGTACATGGAGTATAAATATAGGTCTATAATAAATATTATTGAGTATATAAATAAATGTGTATATATCAATAAATGATATCAAGATTGGGTACCCGTGGAGTTTACAACGAATGACAACAATCTGATTAAAATACAGATCTATATTTCGGTTCAGGTTATTTTTTTAGGTACTTTCGATGGCCTCTTCCACATCCTAGTGAAGTAAAGACAAGTAAAACGAAATTTTGAACTATATAAAGCGAATCGAAATTGGATCTGTGTTCAGATTGCGAATGACAACTAAAACTTTCTAGAACACAACGCCTCCCCCATATATTCTGGTTATATAGATATCAATACTGATCTATCTCCAACAGTGTATAACTTATATATATAGAAGATTTACATCATAATACTCTCTAATGCAGCCCAAGGGAAGATATTTAAATCGGTCAGATTGTTACAAGTAAATATAAAATGGTATTAATTTTCATTTCCTTCATTACATAAAGGACATACTGGGTTCTGAAGGATACTTCTTTTGAATAAATCTTCTGAGATTGGTAACAGGTTTAAATATAATCGTGTAAGATTACGCCTCAGCCTTAATTCCTACATTACAAGATAAATGTCGCTCTTGTCTAAATTTAAAGTAGCTAAGTCTCAAACTCAATATCATCCAAAATCTTCGACAATAAAAACACAAATTATTTGTCAATATAATTCAACCTTGGTGTTGTGATATTACCGGGAAAAGATGGGCTTCTGGTATCCAATATTCAAGACAAAATAAAAAAAAATATCGGTGGTACACGAATCGTGTACCATAATCCGTTTCAGGCCCATTTTAACAAGGGACTTGGAGAACGAGGCTAGACGGTGGTGCATGGAGAACATACGCAATAATGTAGACTGGAATAACCAGACGGTATAGATTGGCATGCTTTTGAGACTTCAGGCGTATTTCACCTAACATAAGTGATCTAAAATTAGAGTAAAGACGGGATTTAAAATTAGAGTAAAGACGGAAATGAATGAATGTAAATCAGTTTACATACATTCATATAAGATTATTTTATGCGATTATTTTGGGTAAATTTCTAGGCCACAAATATTTAAATTTAAAATTTCACTGAGACGACGGTTATTGACAGAAATAACCGCCATAAGTTCATATTTTCGACTTCCGTAAATCGTTATTTTGATTTTATTGGGCGGTAAATGATGTGTGTGATATTGGGTGATAAATAATTTCATAAATTCTAAGGTGTTTTATAATGAATCAATGTGTATACAGGGATTGGAGGAAAGGGTTGAGTGGGGTAGGTCCACCCCCCCCCCCCCCCACACACACACACACACCACTCTGTGCCTTAAAATTAAAAGCAAATAATCACAAAAATGAAAACATATCTAGAAACAATCGATCATTTAGAGAAAGACCAATGACCCCCTTGTTTGCCTGCCCAGGAGGTCATAATAAAAATATTTTCTCATCTAGCATATGTCCTTTTGTGACCGATTCCAGCAACAACTCTCGCTCTTGGAATTACACCAATTCAGGGGATTTGATATCTTGCAGGGTCTTACATATATTATTTATTTGAGACTGAGATAGTTTGGACTGTAAAAGACAAACCAAATCAGCTTTCCTGTTAGACTGCACTGCTACAAACTAAAGTGTGAAGGAACAAAATCTTGTCACCCAGAAAAGTTACTTAGCAGACTAATTCTCTTTGGAATAGTACCTTCAAATAATTGTCGTCATTTTTCATTCGTAACTCTAAAGTTCTTGTCCCTTAGTGTTAGAACTTTTTTGGTAATATCTTTCTGGTGGCACGTCAAGTAATTGTTATGTCTACCAATTTCACAGAAAATAAGGAAACACTGACGCTATTGGACTTTTATGGCACGTAAACCCCTAGTGAGTCCAATTTGCGTCATCTATTAAAGGTGTGTGTTAGAGCGTCATCGATGTCTGCTCTGAAATAATTTTGAAACTCCTGAGAATTATTGTTCCTGAATCCTTCACACGAGCTAAAGTTTCACTATCTTGTGCTTAATGTATATCACCTCGTTTTTATGTGAAACGGTCTACTAATATTTCCCACATTTTCCAATTCTAAAACGTCTTCCATTATAGAATCTATTTATACAAACCCCAATAAGAATCATTTTCTAAGTGGTTTAGATATGGAAGATGATTACTGTCCTAATTGTCTAAAAGAATTTTAAACTTCTTTTAAGATATATTCCAGAAAGAGTTAAACGTACCTTGCAGCGTTCGCGATGCCCGTCGATGATATTCGATTATCTGTGAAAAAATAGATTTGAATGGAAATGACACAGACAACGCATTCATCGATAGTTGTATTTTTGTCTAAATTAAATACCTAATCAGCTGAGCAGGGTGGGGTTTCGACCCCCCCCCCCTCTAGATCCGCCACTGCTAATTTGTGTATTTATGAAGGGAATCATAGATGAAATTATTTCCATTATTTTTATACGTACCCACGATTAAATGTGATCATATCATTGGAGTCACCTTGTCTACCAACAAGGTATTGTTATAGTACTCCAGGGCTGATAATTTTAAGACGTTTATCAGAAAAACATCTACTGATAATTGCATGACACGTTTGACTGCGGACATTTTATGGGTTATTGTATAAGCTGGGTCCTTTAAATCTCACTTGGGGGGGGGGGGCAACTAGTGGTCTAGAGTGTCGCGCTTCGACCTCTAGCTGGTCGGTCACCTCTGGCTTGCGGCTGTGATTTCGAGCCCTGGTGTGAGCGTATGTGGCATGGAGATAGGGGTGCCTTCTCAACCTCGTGGGTTTCCTCCGTGCACTCCGGTTTCCTCCCACTGCTAAAGACCCCTACGCGCAAGCGAATTATTGAAATAAAATTAAACCATATGTTAGTCCCGAAATGACCTAGTTTGTGTTGAGTGGACGTTAAACCCCATTTCTCTCTCTCTCTCTCTTAAATCTCACTTAAAGGTTTTCTCCGGACCTAGATGTGGTCCTTTAAATTTGACTAATTGTTTCTTCAGCTTATATTGGACCAATGACCAGGGTATGTGCCTTCAAATATTAACAAACGTTTATTCCGGCCAATTGTCTGTATGTGTTCCTTTAAGTCTGAAATACGGTTTTTTTTCGGCTGATATTAGATCAGTGGCCTGCGAGTGTTCCTTTCAATCGTCATAAACGTTTTCTTAACTATTGCACCAATGTCCTGTGTGTGTTTTTCTCATATTTGATCAATGACCAGGGTCAACTATTGAACCAATGGCCTGCATGTGTACCATTAAAGTTTAGTAAAGGTTTACTTATACTCAGCTCATTTGACTGATGTGTTCCATTAATGTTTACTCTCAGCTGGACAAATGAACCACGTGTGTTCCATTGAAGTTTAATAAAAGTTTACGACTCTGCTGATTCGACCAATGAACCACATGTTTTACATTAAAGTTTAAAGAACGTTTATAAGTCCGCTTATTGGACAACGTGTTCTATTAGAGTTTACGAAGCTTGTGTTTTGTTACCGTTGCTATATGGACACTACGGGCATCAATTATGCCAATGATGTCTGACAATGTAAATATGCCAATGATGTCTGACAATGTAAATATTTATCAATAGATAGTTAACAAAAACATTTTCTTGTCGTCGAAACATGTCCATTGTCATTCTGTTAAAGATAGATAGAGAGAGAGAGAGAGAGAGAGAGAGATAGAGAGAGGGGGATTTAGTTGGTTTAGTTTTAATTTAATTAATTCGCTTGCGCGTAAGGGTCTTTAGCAGTGGGAGGAAATAGGAGTGCCCAGAGGAAACCCACGTGGTTAAGAAGGTGCCCCTATCTCCATGCCACATACGCTCACACCAGGGATCGAAACCAAAGGTGACCGGTCAGCTAGAGGCACTCTAGACCACTAGGCAATCCCCCCCCTTAAAGATAGAGAGTCTATATGAGGTGGGCATGCATATTTGGCATTTGCACATGAAAAACAGAGAAGAATGAAAAGATTAGAAAATATATTTAATGGACTGCTGATGTGCCCCATTGCATGTCTTCGCTTGTGCTTATGAAGCAAAATATTAAAGCTGTTCTCTCGATAATACTGAACTTTCCCGCTATAATCAAATTTTATTTGAGAGTTTCAGATTTAAGTATCCATGGTTAAAATTCCTAGTAATTTACTTACACGTTATAAACAAATATATTACATCCCGCATTATTCATTTAAAATCAATCAGCCAAGTAACAAATTGATAAATATAACTGTTTGTGAATTTTCTAAAAAACTTAAAAGAAAAAAAAATGAAACCTACCCAAAACTTATTTATTTTAGTAGGTCCTATAATTAAGACGAACCTAAATGGTGATTGCTTTTGAAATATATTCCAAGTTTATCAGAATCCCCCTTGAGGTGTATAATGCACTAAATAAACAACGTAGCTGTGAAATTTATGAAGTTATAACAAAAATCTCATTTTTTTTATGTTCATACATACATATACAATTACAAAAAGTTAACTTAATTTTGCACAGACGTTTGCTTAAAGGTACATGATAATAAAGATTTATGCTATATAATATTATTATGCTTATTAATTCTTTATGGCGTGTTTATGGTCAGATCCCCACGGATTGCCAGAGATAATATAATTTCAACTTAGATTATAAATCAAACGGCCTTTGGGGTATATTAAACGTCTCACATGTCTAGAATGATAGATTTTCAAAACAACAGCCCAGTAAACACGGTTATAAATTTATCTTCTGTAGACAAAAACATTTACTCTTTAAAATAAAAAGTTTTCAGCCAGATACAAATACAACAGCCTATTAATCACAGACATAACTGGTTGTTAAAATGTACTTTTAACACAATGGGAAACCAGGGATATGAAATGAAATGAGTTTAACGCCATATTGTGCTTTGCCAACCGGGCCAACGAAGACAGACATTCGATGGTCTGGAGATCATTTTACTCGAACAGTGACGCTTCTGCATATTCTTCTTCACATTCTAACTGTCGATGAGTTGTTTTTTTGCGTGCATGAGTAGATCTAGGTTTTTCGTACCACCCGAACGACTAGACACGTTTACTGACAAATTGAAACCAGGCTGGAAATCCCAAGGAATTGTTTTGACCAACACAATTTTCCCTTGGCAGTCGTGAAGGACGGTGGCCCGGAAAGGACAGCAGTGTTTAGTCGTTCGGATGGAACGAAAAACCGGGGTCCCGTGCTAATAAAAAAAAAATCTTGAAAGTTGGACGCCGATATAGGTGAAGGACGTAGCGCACAGAAAGACAAGGTGATAAACCACGCTTCATTTTCACGGTATTTTTTGTAAAAGTTAGACACATATTTAAGTAGATAAAGTACAACTTCTAGGTTTACGGAAGATAAATTCATAACTAAATAAAAATACGTCCAGTAAATAATTCAACACTTCATTCAGATATACATTAAATCATAAGCTAACACTCTGTCCTCTATATGGGCGTCTTCAGATGTTAATAGTGTATATAAATAATTAAAATTTAGCCATACATACTTTCGTGGAGTAAAAGACTTCCATAATAATGTATTATAAATAATATCAGGTTAAGTACCAGAAAAGGTTATAAGGTATATAATATACTCTCCCAAAAAAGAAACGCAAAGTTACATTTCGTCGTCGGCATATCCACGCTCTACCATCGCCTTGTTGCAACAAGAACCGCGACACGTCGCTGAACCAAACTGCTCTCCAGTGTTGCTGTGTCCATACCGTCAGTGCCTGATCCATTAAAGTTCAATTTCAAGGTGTTGGCGTATTTCAAAACAGAAGCTCTAACGGGGACGTCTGCCTCGTTATTCGGTTTCACGTAGGCGTTTACCTACTGTCTGGTGCGAGATTCTACGCCGTCCGGGAATTGCTGCTGCAGTAGAGGTCGCTGTTGAAAACCATTTACGCCAATGACGTAACCGGACGTGACGATCCAGGACAGGTGGGGTCACTCTTGTTTGACCGGAGCTAGGGCGGTAACGCGTTGAACTTTGTTGTCGGTACCCATCCCAAAGACGAGAAATGGAACCAAGACAAACATTCAGCAGCCTGAATACATCTGTTTTGGATTCACCTGCTTGTAATCGCCCAATAGCGTTGTTGTGTTGGTCTTCGTTCAGATGTGTCATCATTTGGTTCGTTGAGTGTTTACATGTGCAATTGATATGGAAACCGAGAACTCCGGGATTTTAAAGACCTTAGATCTAGGTTCCATGCGAAAATCTCGCGAAGTTGTTAAATTCATGTTTCTTGGTGCAATCAAGCGATAACAAATTTCTACAAAAAGGATGACCAGTCACAATTAGTGACCCTACCTTTAAAATCAATAATGAATTTCTTTTATCCTTGCATAATGGCATTGAAAACAAGTAAGATTTACCGAAACAACGACCTCGTTTAAATAAAAAAATTGATGAAAAATGGGTTGTGCGTTTCTTTTTTTGAAGAGTATACATAAAATGATATTGATTTACATATACTTCCTGATATAGTTTGACAATATTACAATACAGGAGAAATGCGATGAGCTAAATGGATAGAGAGAGAGAGAGAGAGAGAGAGAGAGAGAGTAAGAGAGAGAGACTGGGTCATTTCGGGACTAACACAAAGTTCAATTTTATTTCAGTAATTCATTTGCGCTTAGGCATCTTTAGTAGTGGGGGGGGGGGGGGTACCGGGGGTTCTGGAGAAAACCCACTAGATTGGACACGCGACCTTACTCCTAGTAACGTACAAGCGGAGAATCGAAACCACGCCACTTGATTCATGACAGATCTAATGATCCAACGCGCACACGTTTAACCACATAGACCTCCCAACCCCTGCTCCTTTGATTAGAATTTATTTATCAATCTTATTATCTGATAAACCGGTAATAATAATAAATTTGACGGTTTATAATCTCCCTATATGTCAAAGTAAAAAGTAAAAAAAAAACCTATATTAAGATTTATTTAAATTTTATTTGTATATTTACAGGGTAAATAAAAAAATGGTCATTTTTAATGGCATTCCATATTTCTTCTTTTGATTATATTATCAATTTTGACTTTTTAAAGGGAAATATTATTAAATGTAATATTCAAATCTTCCTTCAGCTCAAGTTTTTTAATATGTACTCGGGCGCGTGCGCTTAGTTCATGCGAGAACATAAAATAATTTTTAAGTATACTAATTTGCAGTTCATATTATCATTAATTCTAGACGTATCGTTAGTATTAGAAAATACATATGGAGTACAGTGTTACAGGTCTGAAATTCTTTACACAATTGAACCCTATCGTGTCTTACGTTTCAACTTGGGTCCAAACTCATTAGAATTTTCCCACCAAACTTGAAAACAGTTTTACAGACATGGCTTCACAGCAAATATAGTTGAGGAGTGATGTTCCAAAGGGTTCTTCTTCTGGAGACTAGATAAGTATCGGCCATTGCCTGTACTGGTTTAAAGTTCCTCTGGATCTTAGAGCTCAACGACAAGACAACGAGATTATAGCAGTCGTGTACAAGTACAGAATCTACAACCTGTGAAGCCATGGTTGTAACGCACAGTTGCAGGTCTTGATATTAGGGTGTGTGTTATTTAACAAATATTCTGGAAGCCAAGCCGTGCGGTGCTTTAAATATGTGGAGGAGTATCAAAATCCACTACTAACAAGTTTGTTAAGAATGTCTTTCACAGAAGCAATATGACATTGAAAATGATCCGCAACAATCGAATATGGCGGCAATCCAATATCGCGACCAAAATGGCGCCGCAAATATTATTTTGTACTTTTCGACCAAACATAGTGTTGTAATATGTCGACTACTATGTTTTCGAGGTCGTAGAATTTATCATGCGGTGAAATTGAAATATTCACCAATTCGAATACGGTTACATAGTATTAATATTTTGGCATGCTGGCAACTTTTTGTGGTCCTTAATAAACAGAAAATGTCACTTTGTTTAGGTACTAACAAGGCTGAACCTCCAGCATATCTTACTTCGATATAATAAAATGATTGTTCCGCATTTTTTCAAGTAATAAAGTTGCTATTTCCTTGCTACAAAACTTCTGTTTGTCGTCCCAGGCTTTCATTACAGCAGGAATTTCATACTTAACGATAATACTATATTATCGGAATGCACTAGAATACTGTGATTCAGTCAAGTCCTGTGATTTGGCTTTTACCTGTTGCTGCAAAAGACTTTGTTTCTCTTCCAGGTTTTCATTACAGCAGGAATTTCATACGTGGTGATATTACTATATCCTTGGAAGATTGGGATTCGATCAAATCCTGGGAATTGGCTTTCACTTGCATCGTGGATGCTCATTTCAAATTTTTAGCGCCCCTTTCCTTGAGCTCATAGTTTATGAAACCCACTGCCTATCCCGAATCTAGATGGTTTATTGGAGTAATATCGGATTCTAAGAGCCCGCATTTAGCTTTATTTCCCAAGAACGTTTCGATCAAACAAAGTACAGTCAGGATATACGTAAGTCACTTGGCAAAGCAATTGAAGGTACCCGCTCGGGGTTGATCAAGGTCCTCGGTAAACTAACTGTCGGTTTTCAACGCAAGAAGGGCGAAATATTTTGTTTTGGGTTTTATAGCGGGGAGTCAGATATTACAACAAGGCTCTAAATATTTGAAATGTGCATCCACTGTGCATGTAAAAGCCAGATCCCGGGTACATTCCGAGGATATAGTATTGTCGCTATGTATGAAATTTCGCCTGTAATGAAAGTTGGGACGAGAAACAGAAGCTTTTGTGGCAAGCAAATAGCAATCGTATACAAAATGCGAAAATAATCATTTGATTATATCGAAGTAAGATATGCTCGAGGTGCAGCCTTATGAGCACCTGAACAAAGTGTCATTTTTTGGTTATTAAAGGACCATAAAAAGTTGCCAACATCTGTTTATGGGGCCAATTTGAAGGTTTACCTAAGCAATCTTAGTTGTAAAGCAGATGTAACGATGAGTGATTTGAATTCAGTCCTAGATAGCTTCACTTTTCCAAAATAATGATACTATGTAACCGTATTCGAATTGATGAATATTTCACCACATGATAAATATGTTGTTAGTGGTTCCTTCTTTGGTTGAAATCCCCATAAATTCGGATTCTACGACCTCAAAAACACAGAAGTCGACATATTACAACACTATGTTTGGTCGAAAAGCACAAAATACATATTTGCGGCGCCATTTTGGTCGCCATATTGGATTGCGGCCAAATTGGATTGCTGTGGGCCATTTTCAGTGTCATATTGAGACTCACAGACCACGAAAACCGATATAAAAACCTGTCAAAGGCATTCTAAAAAAACTTGTTAGTGACAGAAAAACTAATAGTTTTTGTTCATCAAGGGGCACCCATATTCAGGGGGTATGTACATGGGGGTTACGGGTGTCGAGGGTAGACATATTCTTTATATTATTAATTTTGATACTTCTCCGCATGTTTTAACACTGTACCAAAGAAATCGACTATTATCACACTCCCCTGTTATAGTCAGTAAAAATGCATCTCGCTACATTTCATGACAATACGAAACACACTTTGGCTCTTCTGGATTGTTAAATAAAAATTGTGTGGCTATTTGAATGATTTCTTTCTCTCGTGAATGATAAAATATTTATCAAAAGAAACCCTGCATAATTAATGTAGTTCTTTATTACTCTTCATTTGTGTAGACAGGTTTGTTTTTTACATTTTAATGAAGTTTGATAATGGCCTATTTAAATTATACTGAAAAAGACAAGGTTTTTATTGAAGAAAAATGCCAAATGGCCACCCTCCTTAATTTTGACTTTAAAATTCTTAAAAAAGAAACCCCATATCATTCAAAATCGCAAAAAATGTTCCGATTTTAAACACCCTAATAAAAGGCACGTAGCCATAGGGGGGTCAAGGGGGGGGGGTGCCCCCTTGAAAAAATGTTTTTGAAATACCAGTGTTGCAGGACAATAATCTAGTCGCTCGCATGGGACAAAAACTGAGAAATCTTGACAACTGGAACTCCATATAAGCATAAGGAGAAGCTGCAGCGCCGTTGTCCGCGCACAGTTTCCCTCATAACTCATTGCATGGCGTATGCCCGTCTTTATTAACCCGGTCGGTGCAGAGAGGTAGGGCGTTAAATCCATATTATTTCCTAATTTACCCGCCAGTGAGTACTTGTCAACGGCAACATACTTCGACCATAAAGTGTATTTTTCATGCGAAATATTTATTGCAATCACATGATCTCCGTGAAATTAATTATGTTCAATGCTTGATCAACTCATTACTGACCTTCCAAAACGAAAGAATGTGTGTGAAATAGCTTTATTTAACGACCGTTTCCACCGAAGTGATATTGCAGACAATAAAACGAAAGAAAATTCAGAATAACAATTTATAAGTGTCAAATTATAAGTGAAATTTCTGGGCCATTAGGATTACGGCAAAGAAAACTTTCTAGAAGACTAATTATCAGAATTTGACCTTGTTCTCTCTTGTTATAGACAAGGTGTCTACAACCAAGATTTGATTCTTTAATTGAAGTGTCATTAATTATACTGTTTGTTAAATACATTAATACAAAAATACATTAACGACAGAAAGGTCAGCTCGGCGTTCTTATTGCCTAATTGTCTTGTTCAAATCTTTAAAATTGTGGGGAAAAGAAGACTGCAACAGCCATCTTGGTTGCTAATTGCTTTATTTTGTTTGTAAATTACACAGACTAATTGTTTGATAGTTGATTGAATGCTTGGAGTAAAAAGACGGAATACTTCTATCTTTCACAAAGATCTCTTTATATAAACTGGACCATTTATCAAGCCCCACTTAATATCCTAATTGAATGTAAAAAGATTTTTTTCCTAGGGCCAATCGACAAATATTTAGACAGGTTCCAAAAGAACCCAGCTGGTAATTTGAAGTAATTTTTCGAGAACACGGATCTCCTGAGGACTGTTATAGTGGTACATATCAAAACTTAAATTCTATTAGTTAATTACGGTTAGAAACTGACAGCAACATGGGATTTTAAATCACTTTTCTTTTTAATCTCAGATGACTGTAAATAGGCAGCTAATTTCATTATGGGGTTTTCAAACGATTCCAATCACCGTTTATTACTGAATAACTCTACTTTTAGACAAGAAAATCTGTAAAATCAAATAACAAAAAAACCCTAATTCCTTTAAATGTATTTTAGGACTTATACGCTGATAGTTTAGATGATGGACATGATTTACTATTTATTTTTAGTGCGTGTTCAATAATTTCTCTGTACTAAGTGCAATGGGAATAAAAATAGAGAAAATATTATTTGTGCATTAAACGAAATTGTAAGAACATTGCACAATTAATTGAAAACAAAGAAACATAACCTCTGTTGGCGGCAGCTAATCTAGAATTATTATTTGATAAAATAATGAGCAGGGAATTGTTTCGTACAAAATAATAAAAGAATAAAAGAAAAAAAAGAATTGACCGACTAACATTTGATCTAGATTTCAAGTATAAAGTGCACTGGTACGGTGCCGAGGCCACCTCATTTCAGTGGGCCAGATTGGCACGGTAATCAGCAAGGAACGCTTACATCTGACCCGTTTACACTACAAAAAAGTTAACCGCACCGTGCCAGGAAACGTTTCTGGCACGCTTAGAATTTGTAGTGTAAACGGGATTTTAGAAGGTTCAACATTGAAACCCTGGTGCTATAAACCTCGTACAAACAAATGTGGTTTTCCAGAATACATCGTGGGTGTTAAGAAAACATAAAGATTTTGTTTTCAGTTATAAGATTATAATCAATGATTCTAAAAATAATTCCAAGATGCCGGATTAGAGTCACAATACGTAAGGAGGTACAATCAGAAACACAATTGATTATGAAAAATGTCAATATTAGTCCACACGTGATCTATAGCGGGTAAACCCGTCACGTGCCCGGGTGACAGCTTTATTCTCCAAATTGACGCTGTGACGACCCTACCCAAGTCGCAATCAGTACTGATATCTTGATTAGTATGAAAAATACCAGTCACGTGCCCGAATGACGGCTTTATTTTCCAAACTGATTCCGTGACGACCCACCCAGACCGCAATCAGTACTGATCTCAACCTGGTTTGGACATATTGGGGTGTCGGGTATAGGCATGAGACTCACCGTTACAGACTCAATCGGTGGCAGCTCTTCATCGCAAAAGACAGTAGTTGCCCGTTTAGCAAATCGGATCGGACGAAGGGTGGAAGCTGTCATCGGCACATTGTATCATCAATGTCATCTATGAAGATGTGTAATAATGTATGTGTCGTATATTAGTATGCTTTTGTCTCATTTGTTTTCTTGTCTTGTGTTTATTGAATGTATTTTCTATATCGACGTGCATTTGTCTTGCTGGTTTGTTATGTGTTTGTCTTATTTGTGTTATGATTGTTTATTTGTGTGTGTTTGTTTTACTGGTATTGTTATGATTGATGTTTTCTCGTGTCCTATATTGTTGTTTGTTGTTCGGTTATTATGAGCAGGCGCGGATCCAGAGGTGGGGGGCATAGTTGATTTCCATTTTCGTTTGCTTTGTTACTGTTGTAGTCCACATATCTGCTCTTTAATAGATGATATAAACATGATTTTCACATTGACTCCGCCTCTAGCAATCCAAGGTTGCAGCGTATTACCATTTTCTCCAATGTGTGCCCCCCCCCCCCCCTTCGACAAAATCCTGGATTCGGGCCTGATGAGCATCGTTCAATAATTTAGAAGCCATAAGTGCTACGGCATCTAAACGAATCTTGTGCGTTGCGTGTGACATCATCAATGATTGTGCACTTATTTCACCTTTGTTCTTGGTGCCGCTGAAGATCGCGGTTGACCCTTGCATCGCCACTGTGACTTAATAGGTTATTTATATCAACTAAGATTAAGAATATACTGGGCGACCCGAATTGATCGCGGCACTCAAGTCTTGCTCATCCAGAATCAAAGAAAATTCCCGTTTATCGACGACTGGCTATTGATTCACTATTAAGTCTTCATAGGGGTTCTTTGATCTAGCAATTAAGATAACTGTATTTCTAACCAAGACGTGCATCTTTGCATCAATTGAAGGAAAGCGTTTCAGGCACCACATGAATAAATTGAATCAACGAAGAACCATTGTCAATCGAAATTTTCCAGTCGTCAAACTTGCTGTTAGGTAATTAGAACTTTTATCCGATGATCCGGAATTAAAAGCCTAGACACATGTTGATGGTAATTGAGTAATAAAATACGTGTGAAAGAGGTGGTTGACATCTAAAAATCCGGGTGAATTTTCAGTAGAAACTACAGCTTTATTGTAAACATGTCTGTTAGATAAATGGCACCGCGTTAGTCGAATGCTTAGACTCCCAACGAGAATGTATTATGGTTCCGATTCCGTCCGGCGTGGGCCGCGAAGAACCTACATGGTTTGTTCACTCGTCTTGGGTGGCGCCAGCTGGACTGATTAGGGGAGTGACAATAGTCGTTCCCAAAACTCGGGCCCATGACCCCATCCCGTTTCATATTCATAAAAAAGAACCCTTGATATTTGGATATAGGTAGAAACGACGCTGTAAAGACATAATTCATCTGGCTCGCAGTGCTTAGAAATTAAAATTGATCGTTTTGTGACAAACAGAATCCAATGTTATTCTGATAGATATTTTGATCACTGTGTTGTCAAGCGATAACAGACGCCGGTTCTCCAAGAGACATACTTGACCACATATCTACCGCATGCGACAACAAAATTTCCAAAAAATCCATTTTTGGCCAAAATGGCGGCCATCTTGATTCCAATACGGCCGCCATTTTGCTCGAAACACGTTGGTGTATAATTTTTGTTACTCTGCATACCCCAAAACATACTAAAAAGCATATTGGAATACATATCTGCCCATTCGAGGACAAAAAATCTCGAAAAAAAAAATTTGGTCGCCATTTTGGCCGCCATTTTGAAAAATGCCAATTACCCGACCGAAAAAAAAAGAGATAGAACAATTATTTTGCTAAAATCCATTTCTTTTTTCAATCAATTTCAGCTAAGAAAAGTACACGTGGTCCCATCCCTATTTATATAATATAAGCCATTACGATTGGAACATTTCCGTAGTATATTGACCGTAAACTTCCCGAATAGACGAGAAGTGGTAAAGTGGAGTCAAATGTTCTAGAAAGTGAATTAAACTCTAGTCGCCATGGTCATCATGAATAGACAACTTTTATTATGCTTTTATTACATACTCAACACTAAAATTCAAAGAAACCTTACTATATATATCTACACTTTACATATCATAAATATTTATAGGAATTGATTATGTTTAACAAGCGGCTGTCATGCAAGATGCGTCCGCATTTTTCAAGAGATACTCAGAAAATATGGAAAATAGATCGGGCTCATCATAATGCTATACTCTTGCATCAAACGCTACGGAAGTCTCTCTTGACATTAATTTTTAAATTTTATTTTATCAGAGCATGTGATCTCAGGAAATAACGGTCCGTCTCAACATCCAGTTAAAATTTCGTGGAACAGGCCCTGGCCTTTTGGCACCAAGTGACATTTTCACTTTCTACAAAGCGTTTGCAAAACTAAATGGAAGCGAACTATGTCTACGTGATGAGTAGTCAGAATGGCGAAATTGAGAAACTGCTACCTAGATTCGTGCGATATACCCTACTTTGGGTTGCGTGTCGCTGTGTAGTTTTATTTCAAAAATCGTGAGTGGGAAATTGACTGTGTCTTCAGATACTGAAAATATTATCTCGCATGCAAGTCAGTGATAAACTGAAGAAGAATGAAATGAAATTTCTCAATCCACGTTCACTACATTAAGTTCCGTGATGTGTAATTATCACTTCCTCCCACGATGGTGTTACAAACAAATTGAAATTGGCTTGCATTGTTTATCTTAGCACACTTTATGACAGAATTCTATAGTTACGCCGAATAATTTAGAAAAAAATATTTCTACTGCAATGACTAAGGTGCTACAGTGTTTATTTTATGTTTGACAGATTGATGTTTTGCTATGCGGATTTATTCATCTGTGCAATTTTTTCTTAATATGCTACGAACATAATGAAACATGTTCCTTTCGAAAAACAGTGCTAGCTAAAATGAAGACATCGGACAATTCAGATCATGGATTTCAATTAAGCATTTAATTTTTATTAGTCACATACAGGGTGAGGATAATTTGATTTTGGCAGTTTATTTTGTAAACTTAATTTGTATGAAAATTCGACTATAACCAGTCCATTTTATACATTCACCGTTTTTCGTTATGGAGATTAGTTTCGATTTGGGAGCTAAAATAACATTCGTATTCGTAATCAAGGTAATTCGCTCTGGTTTGCTTCGAAATGAAATGAAATGGGGTTTTTCGTCTCATCCAAACGGCCAAGCACTGCCGGCACCACCAGCAAGGGAAAGCCACACGGGAAATTCCAGAGGAAGCGAAACCGAGATTTCCGTGTTAGCTGGACCAGTTTGTGTCTTATCATACAGTATGTTTTTTATCATACCGAATTTAGTGATGATGATCGAGACAAGGCCTAAAATTCGATCGCTAAATTGATCGATATGACTGAAATTTCCAGCAAATTCGGTTGACATTATCTAGTTTTTTACTATTGTAGTGAGAACTACCAGATCTTTATCAAATCTCCCATAATGTATCTTTAAGTCTATATTGGTGCCATATTATATAAACCAAACATAAATAAGAGATTACTTTTATAGAATACCCGGTTATTAGACCAACCTGCGACTCGGGGCCGGTTAATACGTTTGTGTTTGCTTTGAAAACCATACTCTATTTCCTATCTCCTACGTAGAGATTTAATTTGAAAGAGGATTAGTCCATCGGAGAGCGTCTGCCGAATGAAAATATATGCTTACATCGAGGACGACGGACTCGCCAACGCATAATTATTTAATATGAAGGACATCTCTGTATTTTCGTGAATTGTCAAATATTTACAAAAAAATAGTAACTGAATTTAGAGTTGGGATACAAAATTGCTATATGCAGACTTGTCCAAATGATTATTAGATGAAATGGAGTAGGACGGAGTTTTGGTCGACGTGCACGGAGGTCCTCTGAAAAGATGAACATTATACCTCATTTCATATTAGTTCCCCCGACAAGGATCATTATCTAGTCGTGCCATGAACGTAAAACAACCACTGACAGTTGGAATTAGATAAGCGTACCGGGCAGAACTTCCTTCATACATCGTACACTGCATGGCGTCTATGCCCGTCTTCAATAGACGCATAGGCGAACGGGCTCGATGACAGTTAGGGGGTGGGGGCAGAACCCGAAAAGCCCGAAAAAATTTCCGGTTTACAAACAACGGCGCCGGTCTTCCCCAACAGGCGAAGGAGCAGGGCTTACCATGTATGCACCCCCCACCCCCCAAGAAAAATTTGGAATATTTGACGGCTGCAAACACGTTTCCCTGCTATTTCAGCGGCGTGAACAAAGCCTAATTAAGGCGGCTGACTCGAATTCCGATCAATCGTTTACAGTCCACGAAGACTGGACCGTTGGGAGAAAATTTTGAAAATGTAACTGCCGCAAACGCGTTTCCTGCTATGCCAGTCTGTGAATACAGCAACAGTTTTACTTCGATGTGGTCCAATATAGTCTACCTGGATGACTCGAATTCCAAACAACCAATCAATCGTCGCGGGGTATGGGGGACTCACCCTCCCGGAGAAAATTTTGAAAATTTAACCCCCGCAAATGCGTTTTCTGCTATTCTAGCCCGCTTAAATAACTCCAAAAGTAACCGATGTTTTTGTAACCAAAATCCCTCTCTGAATTCCAACCATCCAATCAGTCTGTTGCAGCTGCATTCACAAATAATAATCGATGCCCGAAAAATGTCGCACAAAGTAGAGTGGTTCCAGACAAAATGCTTTAATTTATAGTCAACTCAGATTGTCGTGGTATTCAATTATAGGAAAAGTAAAATTAGTGTTTTATTAGGGCTCGATGGCAGTTAGGGAAGCAAAACTAGAAATGTCTGAGAAAAATTCAGGTTTAGAGACAGCGGCGCCGGTTTCCTTCGAGAGGCGAAGAAGTGGAGCTGACCTTGTATGGACCCCCAAGAAAATTTTGGAATATTTGACGGCCCCAAAAGCTTTTTACTGCTATTCCAGCACGTAAAATTAGTGTTTTATTAGATTTCGGGCACTTTATTGTGCCAAGTAGATGAAATAATTTTTTTTTTTCAACTTTACCCCTCTGCCCGAAAAGTCAACTTGCCCGAAATTTAGGGAGGCAGCTGCACCCCTGGCTCGTACGCCTATGAATAGCCGTCTTAATCCGCAAATTCGCTTTTTTCATAGGACGAAATACACAACCGTATACTTTCATTATAATTTCCAAATTCAGACAGTTTCCCATTCCGAAACTGATTTATAGCTAAAACAATTTTCTGGTCACTGGAGCATATTCCTCAGGTTTCATTTATTGAGATGGTCATTAGGAAGATCTTTCGGTTCTTCTCAGCCGGTTTTATAATTACAAATAGAATGTTATAGTTATCATAAACAATCAAAGTAAGTACAATATAGTTTAATATTTGTGTCTATTTCGATTCCATTAGTAACTTCCCGATATTTATCAAGTCAAATTTATGGATAAAAAGCATTCAATTAATTTTAAAATCAGCTGAATATACCAAAAAAACAATATGATTAAAATACATATTTATATTTCGTTTCGTTTTTTATACTTTGGATGGCCTACATCACATCAAGATCTGACCATTTGTTTTAGGAGGTCGCGTCAGAGGCCACACGAGCGCCTATTGACCCTATGGCGTCAAACATTTGATTAACCAATCAACATTGATGTTTCTAGTGGATTACCCACAGTTCCGCGCAAAACACACCAAAAGTTCGCCGTAACACCTCTTCTAGATCCTTGTGTAGTAAAGCAATCTGATTAAAATACAGATCTATATTTCGTTTCGTTTTTCTATACTTTCGATTGCCTACACTACACGAATATTTGACACAGTTACAGTAGAATTTCACGTCAGGTTCAACCGAGCGGCTTTTAGCCCTATGACGTCAGACATTGATAAATCAATCAGCGTTGACGTGTCTAGTTGTTTACCCACAGTCCCGTGCATCAAAATGCCAACAACTCGCCGCAATAGACCGTTTCATTGGTTAATCCACACATCATCCAGAACACATCAATGATAACAACTGTTCCAGATCCTAGTGTAGTAAAGACAAGTAAAACTAAATTTTGAACTATAAAAACGAAACGGAATGGGGCCTGTGTTTTAATTAGATTAGTAGTAAAGACAAGTAAAACGAATTTTTGAACTATGAAAAAACAACCGGAATAGGATCTGTGTTTTATTCAGAATTTCCACAAAACAGAGAGCGTCAATTCGGTAATCTAAGGGAGATAAATCCAGTTAAGTACACCAATCCCTCCAACGGGTATTTTCGGTTAAACTGATTTTCACAAGATGATGGCTTCCTCATCAATAGAGGTGGAAAGGGGTGGGCTACTGCAACCATCTTAACATTAGACCATTCTAATTTTGTCCTGACAGCAGCACTATGGTTTTCTTTTGATTTCCAGCTCCCTGGGAATCTTTAACATTCAGACTCTCTGCCCTGCACCATTGATCAAGGGAAATCAGGCTTCAAGCATGGTTGTATTTCATTTCAATAATTCGCTTAAGTAGGGGGTCTTTAACAGTGGGAGGAAACCAGAGAACCCTGAGAAAATCCATGTGGTTGGACAAACAACCCCTGCTCCTTGTCACATACAATCCTGGAATTGTATCCACGCCACTTGACTCAATGACAGACCTTATGATCCAATGTGAACGTGTTAAGCATTCAGCCAACCAACCCTGCACTAGTTCAAAATAGAAAGAACTTTCTCAGTGCACACCATGATAAAACTCTGGACACTTGGTCAATAATCCACTGCATATTTTCTTTCTAATTTAAAAAGCAACAATCAAATCCATCAAGTAGTAATTTATTATTAATATATTACATATTAAATACCATCGTATACACAGTCTATTTTAAGACGCTAACAAAATGGCAACATGAATAGTTATGGAACATATATGGGAGTCAAATTTGTTTGATCCCTTTGACTGGAGATGAAAACTATGTATTACGAAAAAATGTTTTTCATTAAATGGCAATAAATATACATTTGGAGTAACTTCTAACATTAATGTTTCATTATTTCCATTGTTTCTTGATAGACATATTCTTCTCTGAATCCTTTAACATAATCTGAAAATAATCAAAACAATTATTAAAAACATTGATAATAGTTTCAAAAGTTCAAAACCCAAAATACAAATATTTTAGACATTCCAATATCACTTTTGCATTTAAAAGACAATATGGGTGTCAGTCATTTACACATATGTGATAGAATTGGTTAAACACATTCCAAATATAAATTTAAAACAGAGAACATTGCTACAATAGATGTGTAACGAAGATTTCAAGATACAGAAGTGATGAAAGAAAAATGAAAACACAAGTTATCCTTATATAAAACTGACTGAAGTAACAAACGAACATCAATGATGGTGTTAAATGGAATATATATATTATTATTTACCTTAGCAACAGCCAATTCAAAATCTTCCTGTGTAACATGAACTCGCCTTTCTCTTAAGGCATACATTCCAGCTTCTGTACATACACCCTATAATAAAAGATAAATAGTTTTAGGGAATGCAACCAATAAAGCTACCCACCAGATATGAATGATGACTTAAAGATACATTATGGGAGATTAGTTAACAAGTTGGCAGTTCTCACTATAATAGTTAAAAACAAAATAATGTAAAGGCACTTTGTTGAAAATTTCAGTCAAATTAATGCACTATGAACCGAAAATAAGCAAGTGTAATTTTCGCCTAGTCCTGGGCCCTGTTTCACGAAATTTTAACTTAAGATAAAATCCAATTTTAGTAGATACTTCAATTTTGATTGGCTAAGCACTAAAATCAATCTAATATTATCCAATCAAATTACTAAAATTGGGATCTTATCTTAGTTAAAATTTCGTGAAATAGGCCCCCGGTCATCATAGCTTAAATCGGTACCAGAAAAAGCAAAGTCTCTATTGTCCATTTAAAAATTAAATCAAGAAGGAAAGTTATGCTGTAAATCGGATCATAATCCACCAAAAATCGCAGGCTAGCGATGCTAACGAGAGTTGATTATGGTCTCTGGATATGTTAATTAATGTCAAATTAATAATTTAGATAACATTCCAGGCCTAAAAAAAGACTTGCGATAGGCAGATTAAGCTCTTGCATAATGTATGTTTAAAGGATGTCGGGGGGATTGCAGATTGTAGATACTCCCAAACAGGGTTATCCATTGTCACATTATTAGAATGCATATTCACGGATCATTTCATTTCTCTCGACCTATTTTTCATATAGACTGCCACAGAATTCTTTCCAAATTTTTCTGGTATTAAAGCCCCAATAACACTCTTGTTGTAACTGAAAAATATGTCCCAATTTTCATTCTGGTCAACAAATCGTATTATTTTAGGATATTCCAATTAAATGATGATATAAATTTTATCTTAACACACCTAATTTAAGAAATTGGAAAAATTCAACCAATTGATTTGAAAAGTCTAACGTAAACCTTTTCAAATGTGACTTGGATTTTAAAATATTTTCGAGCCCTCTGGACAAATAAAATAGGTTGTAATGGTAATGGATAATTTACACAACAGTAGGACATTTAAACATCTAGTACTTAGAATAAGGGTATTATTTATTTTCTGGAGCTACCAAGCCAGCAAGAATGTTATTGTTCCTTTAAGTAATGTGGCTGAGAGAAAGAGTGAGTTGTTGGGGGGGGGATTCACTCACCCTATTCCCATTACTTTGAGAAAATCTCAGCAACTCGAAACTACTTGATAAAAGTATCTACTAACCTTCACTTCAGCACCAGAAGCTCCAGGCATCATTTCAGCAATTTTTCTTAAGTTTATTCCTCGAGTCAAATTCATTTTCCTTGAATGGATCTTAAGAATATCTTGTCGAGCCTGTAAATTAAATGCCAAATAAATTTACCCAACATTGTACAAGGACTGGTTGACTGGACTGAATGCAAACAGCTAGTCTGAAGGAACATTCAGTGAATTAACATTAAAAGTAGAGTTTTCAATCATATCAGACTCACACAGTCAGAATCAAAGAATCATGTTCCAAAGCATCAACAAATCATGCTGCTTGGTCTGAGCAGAATAAATGATCATTATCACATTTAGTCAAGGCAACAATACATCGAGTTTCATCACTTTCACAAGTTTAAAAGTCTCAACCAATCAAATGGGCTTTATCTGAGCAGAAAATGCTCATTATCGAACATAGTACAGTTACTGATGTACATGTGATGAAGGATCAAAGTTCAAAAATCTCAATAATGAAACTGATCATATATGGGCTTTATGTAAGCAGAAAATGCCCATCCACGAACATAGTATAGGTACTAATGTAATGAAACTATACATCTAGTTTCATTGGTTGCAATTAATTAGAATCAATGTTAATGTGACCTAAATTTTCAACAAATCCAATGTTTATCTCTCCTTAGCCTGAGCAGAAAATGCTCACCCAGAATCAATATGCCAAATTTACCTGTTTTGTGAATAAAAGAATATTTATATTATTAAAACATGTTACCTCTTCATTTGGTGGAGGAAATTCTATCTTCCTATCAATACGACCAGGTCGAAGTAAAGCAGAATCTAAAATATCTATACGATTAGTTGCCATAATCACCTATAATAGAATCAAATACAGAGCGTTAAAAACAGAAAAAGAATGAATTGAACAATTGAGAAACAAATTGGACAATACTGGCTATAAAATCTGTAAATTAAAAACAACAAAAAACCCAAGACACATTGAACTATTTTTTCTATTTTGTCTTTTCTGATTCATGATTAATGATAAAATTGATTATAACTGATTATACAAAGAGATAAATATATGTTATTTCATGCCTCATGTTTTTCCATTTTACCAAAAGCACTTATTTTGAAATGAAATTAAGATATTTCTAACGGCCAAGAACGAAATGATTATAAATTAATAAAATACCAAACAAGCATTCATTATCATCATGTTTAATATCTCCACTACCCACATGTGTAATGACAAAATTTGTAGATAGAAACATATAATTTTTTAATCATTGTTTTAAGTAATGGGAGCCGGGATTATTAAGTGAGTATTATTGGATTGCTAACCTAGGTCCCAGATTCAATCATGGCGTTCGTTGATAAAGTTCCTCAGGAATTCCCAGCATGGTTTCCTTTTGCCAGCGCCTGGCAAGGATCAGTTCCTAGTCATTTGGTAGGGACAAAAAAAAAAACCCTGAGATTATGTGTGCATATTGACGTGCAGGTACCAGGGCTGGGGTAATGGTAATGGGTAATGGTAATGGAATGTAATCATTACATTTTTTAAGTAATGGCCATGTAATGAGTAATGGAAGATTTCAAAAGTAATGAGTAATGGAAATGTAATTAATTACATTCCAAAAATGATGTAATGGTCAATTACATTTCAATTACTTTTCAATTACATTTTATGGCACATATAAATATTTCCATATGATAAACATCAAATTTTATAGCCCCAAAGAAGAAAATTAAGTGTATCTGACACAAAATCCAATTTGTTATAATTCTTTAAAAAAAAAAAGATTTAAATCAGATTTAATAAATATAAATAAGAAAGCATTCAACATTTTCTTTTATTACTTTTTATGCAGGATCCTTCTTTAGACATGTAACCAAAAAAGTGAATCTTTGAAAAGAAGTATATTTTAATCAAAGATTAGTGTTAATTTACAGTCAATCACTCAGTCAATCAATCAATCAGTTAGATTAAAAGACAATAGTCTTACTACCCTTTAATCTTAATCTCAAAGTAACAAGTGACAAACCAAACAATGGCTTTCAAGCATCTCATTACTTTATGGTTATCAGTTATACAATGTATTATAGACAGACTATTTGGATTGATTATGAATCTCATAAAATTACGTATTAAAGGAGCTAAATTGATATTTTCTGGGCCCAGAAATTGACCCAAATGGGTTGCAATACATATTATAATGTAATATGAATACATATAAACTGGTTTACATTCAATCCTTTCTGTTTTAATTGTAATCTCTAATCAGTTGTGTTCGACGAAGTTCGTCAGTTTTTATCACCACAGTCCGTCACATGAAAATTTGCCTTGATAATTTATAGAAATAACAATTCATAAACAAATATTTATTAAAGTGATGCAAGGATTATTTTGAGTTTGGTTATGTAGGCTGTTCATGACAGAAAATTGTGTTCTTTTTTTAATTTCTATGTGAAAAATGATTTTTATTTATATTGTCATAAAGTAATGGGTAATGGTAATTAATTACTTTCAATGTAATGGGTAATGGTAATTAATTACTTTGCTAAAAATGAGAAAGTAATTGTAATGATTACATTTAAAAAGTAATGGTAATGGTAATGTAATTAATTACATTGGCAATGTAATGGCCCCAGCCCTGGCAGGTACAGAGACATCTTAAGGCATGTTGTGACTTGCTATACAACATTTTTTTAATGTTTCAACACTGATTTTGTATGAAATACCTATACAATATGTTCTATTTTTTCGACCAGTTAGGATTTCTTTCCTGTGAGTGGTTGTGTAGGTAGTTGCCCCAGGCCATATAAAGTATATTACACAATAGTACCTTGATATTCTGTTTAGGTTCAAATCCATCCAATTGATTTAATAATTCTAACATAGTTCTCTGTACTTCACTATCACCTAGGGAAAGAACCCAATAATTCGTTAAGAGAATCACACATCAAAATAAATACATGAATGTACATAACAATAATTGTAATTTTCCTCATGTTAATCTTGATGGTAAATACTGATAAGAAATTCGAGAATTGATCGATTGTCATGCATGAAGCAGTTAATGCTTGAAATTCTTAAAACTACTCCTTATAGTTCATATATCAAACTTTATTACATTCATTTCAACATTGAATTGATTGTTGGCACTACATGTTTTTGCATTGTTGTCAAGCCGTTTTATCAATCCGAATCCTTATAATGCTTAAAATAAAATAAAAACTGGAACAAGTAAAGAAAATAAAAACAAGAATAAGAAAAATAAAAACAGGAATAAGTAGAGAAATATAACCAAATTACAGTACCTCCCGATCCGCCTTCTAATCTTGATGATCCTATAGAATCAATCTCATCCATAAATATAATAGATGGAGCATGTTCTCTGAAATAAAACACACAGAACTTGTATTGAGCTGTGGCTTCACAGAATTTCTGTAAGGGTTTTTTATTTGTATATTTGCTTGAAAGGTTGCTGTTCAAAACTATAATCAACTCCATTTGTCCCAATATTGTGACAGGCTCAAATGACATACACGTAGTAGGTAAATTTAAATTACAACCAACAACCAAAGATAAGAACATTGGTATCAGCTCAATATATCATCACTATTTCAATTTTAGAGAAACTACTCACTAAGTTTCTTATATTGTATTCTGAATGTTTTCTATCCACTGTAAAATTCATCACCTTGGATGTTTTTAAACAAATATTCAAATTTACTCTTTAGTTTTTCTTTGTTCAGTTCAGATCACAGCCTACTCAATTTTAAGACTAATTCATTCATTTGGGTTTTAATAAAATTAGAACACATTGGCTGCTTTATATACATATCTATAAATAATCCTAATTTCATTATAAATACATAAAGTTAAAAAAAAATTACCTAGCCATAACAAAAAGTTCTCTGACCATACGAGATCCTTCACCAATAAATTTTTGTACAAGTTCTGAACCGGAGACTCTAATAAAGGTACATTCTGTGTGATGGGCTACAGCTCTAGCAAGTAGCGTTTTACCGGTACCTGGTGGACCATACAATAACACACCCTGTAATTAAAACAGCTTAACTCAATATCATCCAAAATCTTCAACATTGTAAACACAAATTATTTGTCAATTTAGATCAAAATTGATGACGTGATCTTACCGGAAAAAGATGGGTTTCTGTTATCCAATAATATTTAAGACAAAATAAATATTTTACCATTGGTATATGAATCGTGTACCATAATGTGTTCCAGCCTCAGTTGTAGCAAGGGACTTGAGGAACAAGGATAGAAACATTGCACCAAATCAAAAGGTGAATGTAGACTGGAATAACTAGACGCTAGAAATTTGCATTCGATTGACACTGTTGGATTATTTCACCGAACATAACTGATTTTAAATCAGAGTAAAAACGGAAACCATTGAATGTAAATCAATTTATATACATTCATATTAGAGTATTATATGCGTTGCGACCAACTTGTGTCAATTTCTAGGTCCCAAATGTTAGCGATTTAGCTCCTTTAATTTACTACAAATAACATATTCTATATTATTAACATTAATTGATATGCCTATCCTGTAACCACTATCCGATAGAGTATATATGCAATGTATAAAACAAAGATTACGTATAGTCATTACCAAGTTGTCACCTAGCCTATATACATATAAAATAACTTTTTACAGACAAAGACAAAACCATGCAATATACCTTGGGTTGTGCGATACCAAGAGCTTCAAATAACTCTGGATGTTTAACTGGTAACTCAATGACTTCTTTTATTTCTTTGATTTGTTTATCTAGACCACCGACCATTTCATATGTAGAATCCGGTACTTTCTCTACCATCATTAAACTTACTAATGGATCAACCTGTAATAAAAAAAGATGAATGAACTTAACTATAGCTCCAATAGTAGTAACATGGTTCATTTACAAAGTCGTGAAAGTATGCAATATTAATTTTAATCTTCATCTTCTATTTCGGGGGGTCGGGTGGCCGAATGTTTTAACCCTTAACTGGTCAACGTCATTTTGACGTCATGACCTGAACTGGTCACGCTAAATAAGGTGAAATATTTATATGCCTATTTCAAACTTCTACTGCCGGATAATTGTAAGTGATAGACTCTTGACACCAATCAAAAAGATGAAGAGGATAAGTTGATCTATAATTTGCACTATTTGTGTCACCTCATTTCAAAATATAAATTAAATATAAAACTAAATACTCAAATGTGGTCGTGACCACTTCGAAGTATAACGTTGTCGTGCACATATGCGACTATGACCGGTTAAGGGTTAAAAAAACGAAATGGTTGTCGCTTCTAGAGGACATCATCCATAAGAATTTCATTCAACACTGGAATGCTGATTAGGTCAATTCAAAAAATATAGCTCCTAATTAATCTCACCTTATTAGGTAAAATCTTGTGTAGAACATAGCTATCATTCCTTAAAGCAACTCGACAATTAGGTGTTACAGAATTAATATCTATATTTTTATCTATATCAACAACAAACTTTCCTTCTGGGTGAACCTGTAATATACAATATAAAGAAATATAAAGAATAAATATACACAAAATGATCACTTATAAAGTTTCATAATATTGGCTTAAAGATCATCTGCACCTAATTACATGTATACCTACTACATCGATCATATCCAGGGCTAGGAAAAGGTGAGAGGTGTGAGATGGTGGTAAAAGATGTGGCAAAGGAGGGTGGGGGGAGGGGCGGGGGTATATTAAGGTACGAGTCTCCCACACTTTTCTCTATCATAACTTTTTATAATGCTTTTCTAATTTGGATTCTCTTTAAAGTGACAATATCCCTTTGATTGTGAGTCATTTGGATGTAGAAATAATATGGAGATGAATTCATATAAGTTATTACATCTGAATTTCGTGTCTTTGAACCTAGGATTAGTGGTGGCATTTGCTCCATTCTTGTACTCTTTGTTGTAGGCATATTTGTCTCTACAAGTGTTTACAAACATACATCACAAAATTGTTTTTACCTTCACAAGAACTTTCTTTTTATCCATGGGTTTGACAACCTCACCAACATAAGACCCTTGTTCCTGTAGAAGTTGTAATTCTTCTCGTAACATACGAACTGAAAACATATAATTAACACTTAGTAGAATAATGTACCTTGTAAATAGGCCGACTTTTTCTTTCAATGACAAACTGAATTGATCAGGTTTTCCCATAATCTTTTTTAGCATGGCACCACCAAGCATCTTTCAGATAACACTTTGACTTTGTTTCATGGACAACATTATAACAATACAATAAATAAAATGACTAAATAAAGTGACTTATGCATTAAACACAAGGAATAGAAATGAAATGAGGTTCAGCTTCGTACTCTTTGGTGATATTTTGGGTGATGAAGAAGGTGTAGGCTATACATGTATGCCATGCAATGAGCTTGGAAGGAAAATTTGCCATCTCAAGGAACTTTCTCAGCCAACTCTTAAGACCTTCTGGTTAGTAGGCCAGTGTCATATCATGTGGGGAAACTTTTAAGACACCTAAACTTATCACATTTACAGTTTTTAATTTTTTTAAAAATTATTACCGGTATTTCATTATACTAATTTATACTAATATCTTAATAAAGAGTTAATGAAAACCCTCAAACCTTTGGCATTCAATTCATTTCGCTGTGCTTCAAGACGACGTAAGTTTTGTGTTTTTTCTGTTACAATTAACTGTAAAAGAAAAAAGTAATACAAATATAGAAGTATGCTGAGAATAGGATTGGTACATATTTTTAAACATTCAAAGTTTTCTCAGGTTTGTAATGCAAAAAAGATTTCAATAGAGAAGATGTAAAATATTTATGAATTTATTGATTTCAATGAATAATTCTTGAAGTTACAAATAATTGGAAATGTTTCTAACATTACCCACCTGTTGTTCTTCTATTTTACTGATATAATACTGTTTGATCCCTTCATGACTGCTACTACTTTCATCTACTTCCATTTTCTTTACCTGAATAATAAAATTTTGCTCGAGGTTTAATCGTTTCGTTCATACGGACTGATGTGTAAGCTGACTAAAATATCGACACTCAAAACCTACTGACATGTACTTTAACTACTTTATGCATTCAAAAAGACATGGATAAGTACAACAAAATTTGGGTCATTTTGGAGGGGGGGGGGCAATAATTCAATAAATATTCATATGTGTTTATTTTAAATGATTACGGTGTGATAGGTGGGTATAATAGAACATGTTACTTTTTAAAAAAACATATCTTATAGTTATACTATGTAATTCATATTCGGACGACAATGACATAATTCAACTTTTTTACTTATCTACATCTGACATTAAAGGAGCTAAATCGCTAACATTTGGGACCTAGAAATCAACACAAGTGGGTCGGAACGCATATAATAATGTAATAAGAATGTATATAAACTGATTAATATTCAATGGCTTCCGTTTTTACTCTAATTTCAAATCAGTTATGTTCGGCGAGCAAAGCCAGTATTCTCAATCGAATGCAAATCTCTAGTGTCTGGTTATTCCAGTCTATATATTTGGTGCAATTTGTCTAGCCTTGTCCCTCGAGTCTCATGTTACAACTGGGGCTGAAACGCATTATGGTACATGATTCATGTACCAATGGTAAAATATTTATTTTGTCTTAAATATTAGATATCAGACGCCCATCTTTTCCGATAAGATCACAACATCAATGTTGATTTAAATTAACAAATATTTCGTGTTTTCACTGTTGAAGATTTTGGATGATATTTAGTACTTTGAACGTACTACTACTAGGCCTAATTACCAACCACCAATTATTACAATCAATAGCCAAGCCAAATACAATAATTCTACAAAAAATAGCTTTTACTGCTATCCATTATTCATAGTATTAGATCTAGCCTCTCCGATTCTACAAGATTTACAAGGCATTTGTTTTAATATCATTAATAATGTTGTCTATTCACAAAATAATGATAGCTCATATCATTGCGCACAGCTTGCCATTATTATTGCAAATGATGTGATTATGTGATGCAGGGTAAGCATAGTTCTACGTCAACACGAAACCAATAAGTATAAATAAATCCTTGTTCAAAAGTATGGTCACATTATTTCATATATACACATATTCAATTTCAACTGATATTTTATTTATTACCGGTAATAAAATTTTTAATTCATTCACAACAACGGAACAACGTGATTGAAAATAACCAGTTCTTTTCTTTATTACTACCCAAGACAAGAGATGTATGGACTCAAAATTTGTAGTCACGCGTCCAAGTAGATTTCAGAAATTAGAGGAATTGCCAAATTTCTACTATACGTAAGCTTTACAATACATTTTTGACAACAGTCAACAGTGACTTTTCATTATTACCTGCTCCGCCATGTTGGTGAAAAAGTCTCGAAGTTTGACGTCCACTCTCGTGAATAACGAGATTAGAAAAATGTCGACATGAAGAAATGGGATTGGAATTTTATTGACGTGTTTTACGGGTGAAAATAGTTTATAATATGGGTATTTGAATAGTGAAAGTAGTACCATACCGAATAAGTCTTTAGAGATTGGTACTGATAATCTTTTGACCCACTTTTTCTCAATAATTAGAGTGATTTCGGAAACGTCAAAATCTGAAAAGTTTGTTTGGTCAAGGGGAGAGAACTCTTTAGAATACTTTTTTTCCCAAAGTTAATTTATAATTTGTTACCTTTGCTGATTACATAAATTAATCATGGCAAGACACGTCACCTTGTTACAGTGCTATAACACAATCAACGTTATAATCGACCCCAAATGTTGTAGACTGCTAATGCCAGCCATCATCGGAATTAGTTTAGGCATCGCCATGAGTATGATGTATGCCCCGTTCAGTGAAAATAGTTGTGAAACATTTGTAGCTAATCATGACCCGCAGGAATTAGTCAATAAAAGAGAACAAAAATCACTTCAAGGTTTAGAAGACTCCCTGAAATTTGAACCAAAGTTACGGCTGCAACAAGAAAACGTCGCTCCACAAAGAAGTCCTACCAAAAAACTCATTAGACCAAGATATGCATCGACGGAACTTGGTATAAGAGAGCGCCTATTTGTGGCTGTCATGACATCGAAGACAACTATTGACACATTAGGTGTCGCTTTCAATAAAACAGTACAACATCATGTGACAAAAATGGTATTTTTTATGGAGGAAAAGGGTCAGACATTACCTGCAGGAATGTCGGTAGTCAGCTTTTCTGATAAATATCCACATCTTGTACCAATTCATGTGTTGAAGTACATATCAGAACATTATCCTGAGACATTTGATTATTATATGTTTGTATCAGATAGAGCTTATTTACGCGGAGAGAAACTTGTAGACTTGGTTAATCATATCAGTGTTAGTCAACATGTTTACATGGGTTTTCCCCAAATGATGAAGGATGGCAGTGGAACATATTGTCCTTTAGAAGGGGGAATCATCCTCTCTCAGGTAAATAATCACATTTGGAGATAATCTGGCATTTGGGTCAAAATGGTTAGAAATAGAAGTAAAGTACCGGTACCGGTACCGTAATGCTATTTTAATATTATTTTGGCCATAACATAACTTTAATGCATAAAAAACTCGCGGAAGCAGCATACAATTACATGTAAAAAAGAAATACATGTATTTACAGTATTATATTAAAATTTGATCTTTTTTGTCAACAATATTGGAGTCTTGGACATATGTAGGCCCTACATGTAAATGTATAAGACAGTGACACATGAATGAAGTCAGTTGTACATATATGTATGGGTTGTATCTGATCTATGCTTGCAGTTACACACAATTTTGTCATAGTACGGTAGTGAGAAATGATATGTAGATGTAGGACAAAATTATTTTCACTACAGGAAGACAGGTCTGGAAATAACAGTCCATGATCCGATAAAGTGTCAGACACTACTGTCGGTAGTACCATACTGATATACATTGTACATTTTAAACTTAGTACTGGACAAATACCAACAAAATCACACAAAAACACCCCAAACAAATCAGTGCCAGACAACTGGAGTGGTTGTGTCTTACAATGTCTCTGAGAGGTGCCTTATTTCCAGACTTGCAGAAACCAGTTAAGTTGCTATTTTGACCCCAAAGTTAAATACTTCATTTAATTTAATTTCCTGTGTTTTATCTTTCAGTCTATTTTATCCAGAGTTTTAGCTGAATTAGATTGGTGTTCAACAAATTGTCATTCATCAGATCCTAGTTTAAATCTAGGACAGTGTCTTCTACACTCAACTGATATGAACTGTCAGGATCATACTGGAGTAAGATATGATAAAAATCTTTTATTCTGCTGAATGAATTCCTTTAAAATTCCTAGATAATAATTTAACACAATAAAACTATTACGAACTCCATTAAAAAACTTGATGGAATATTGAGATAAAAATTCCTATACAGTGTACACCAAGGCTTCCTGTTTGACGAAATGAAATGGACTAATGAAGACAGCATACGCCATACAGTGTACTATGAGGGAAATTTTGCCTGGTCATGTTTGAGGTGCCCTTTGGGTTCTGTCATTCACCTAAATTTAGGTGCATTTGTTATTGCTCTTCTGTGTCCTCTGTAATTACTCATTGTGAACTTACTATTTGATTTTCACAAAAAACATCAGTAATTGATGAACATGCTTCGTTAAGCCTTGATGGGTGTTATTTATGTTTACTTACCATTAATTAGATATGTACCGATGTCAATTGCATTCCCACAATATTTTAAGCTTCTGGTGGCTGTATCATAGAGAATTCTTCACAGTGTGTCATTCAAAAGATAACATTTAAACTTACATGTACATGTAGCACAACAAAGAGAAATAGCATGCTTCTATTGCTCGAGACGAGTTCCTTAAATAACTGTTAAACATTTTATCTTTACAGACTAAAAGCTACACCTATTACAAAGTATCAGATTTTGATTTTGATGATGAAATACCCAAACTGAAACAGAAAGAGGTCTTTAATGCATCTATTTCTGTATTCCCTATGCCTGATGATATCAACCATTATAAATTACACAGGTATATTTACCATTACAATTTAACTTCTGGGGTATCACTGAATTGTGTGTAAAGTGTTGTGTAAAGATTTTCCAGATTCTATCATATTTGTGGGGGTGGGGGCGGGGGGGGTAGGGGTGGATGGCCGAATGGTTAGCACATGTGCGCTGGTTTGGAATCCCCGGTTAAATGTGACAAGGAGTAGGTTCTCCGGGTCCTCTGGTTTCCTCTTATTGCATATTTAGTGGAATTAACAAATGTTTAATCCTGCTTCTAGATACACGTAGCATTTAAAGAAATGCCCTTAAATGCTAATGGAGTGACTTTCCAAGTTAAAAAAATCATAATACAGGGCCATTAGTTTTTATCGAATTGTTTTAAAATGCAGCTATTCAGTAATTTATCCAAAGGGAAGAATTATTTTCTTTCATAAAGTACATGTAAGATATTTACAATGTAGAATGTAATTAAATATGATTCAAGCCACTGTAAATGTTTGTTTAATACAATGTTATATTTGTATTACAGATATTTTTGTCAACATGAGTTAAATCAAACTAAGAAAGAGATCGAGAAAACTAGAGACAATATAATCTACATGAGTCAGTTTGCTCCTGGTGGTAGAGAAAGTGTTAACTGGCCTATTGGTAAGATATATTTTAAAAGCTTTTCAGAGTTTGTGCCGTATTATAGAGATCAGTATTTGTAAACAATGTTCCAGTAGAAAGTGCAGAAGAATTGCTCTACACACAAAATAAAACCTACAAGACAAACTAAGTAGTCATTGCAAGAAATAAAAAACAAATATCTAATCAAGTTTATGGACCTAGGCCGCCTGCTGTAAGCATCCACGGTACTGTAGGTCCAGGGCTGGTAAAACTGCACAATCAGAATTACAAAAGTGTTTCGGTATCTTATTTTTCGGAACAGATTGAAAGAAGAGTGTTTGAATTTCTGATACATTTTGGTGAATGTTCATGAATTTGAGGCGGAAGGCTCAGCAAGTAAAGACATGAACTAGGGAAATCACATACCATATGAAAATGACATCACTGCCTATAAATTCATTTGATCGGGTGTAGCAAAAATCAAGATGATTAACCTGCATGACTGTGACATATTGGGATTATTTGGTTATAAAGATTAGGTTAATTTAAATAGGATGTTATAGGCCAAGGAATGGCTTTGATTTGATATGGAAGTCATTTGGAAATCTGAATCATTGAAACAGGGTTACTTCCCTTTAGTCTTCAGCTTCCCAACTATGTTTATTTTTGTTTCAGGTGTGCCAGAACCATATAAGCCTAAAAGTCGATTTGATGTGATAAGATGGGATTATTTTACTGAAACACATATTTATTTTCAAGATGATTTCACTAATTATAAAGAACTTAAAGGTACATTTTGTTGATTTATTTAAAACCATTTATATTTCATTTAAAGTAAAATGATAACTTAAATATGTATATTATTATAATAAGAAAAGAAGATATGGATGTAAACATATACATTGTACCAAGCTTGTTAAAGACAAGAGTGTCAGGATTCACTGAATTAAGGATGCAGTGATACACCAGGGATTGCAATTAAGTATTGTTTAATGGTCGAGATCGAGACATTAAGTATATTGATACTGCGCGAGGCGTAAGCCGAGTGTTGTTTCAATATATCACGCAACATGATTAGCTCGAGACCTTACAAAAACTTAAAATACAGACACTATCCCGCATGTGCTTTTAAATGAAATACGTCACACAAGTCCAATATTTATCTATTACAGATAATGTATAATTGGCAAGTTGCCCGTACATTATTAAAAATAATGGCACACCAATATCAAAGGATGACGTCACAACTGTATTTTAATTGCTTTTATTGGGTCAAACGATCAGATAATCACCTTCATAATCACTCTATCACAATATATCATATTTTTAAAATAAACACAATTATGATTTGGAATTATGATTTATAGAATTTGGGAAGTATTTTGTATAATTTTGGCCGAATTCTTCTTAAAATGACAGTAGGATAATAATAAAACATCTTGTGTAAACAGTTTCTAGTTACCCCACTGCGCGCTGTGTTGAGCAGAGCGTCATTGTCATAGAAACCAACTCCACCGGTCCAATGGTTGACCATGATTGACTATCCAGTCAGCAATTATATTACATTCAAGTTAGGGTCTGGATAATATTTCTATTTTCTTTGGTAACAAACAATGGCTGCCAATAGTTGTGATAATGAATCCTCCAGACATGATTATTTGAATTATCTCGATAAATGATCTCATCATGATAATCCATTTTGCGATGATCATGATTAATCACAATTATATTTTTATGTATCGTTGCATCCTCAAGCTGAAGTAACTTTTGTAAGATCTTATTTCTGGCTGTATTTGGCACGTTAATTGGTATTTAATCTATGTCTAATTTACTGATGTAATATTTCAGGTGTAGATAAACAAGATGTACAGGAAGTTATCAAGATATCTGTAAATCGCTTGAATGAAAAGTATGGTAACATTTTCCTCTATTCAAGCCTGGTCAATGGTTATCGAAGATTTGACCCACAACGAGGCATGGAATATACCTTAGATTTGGTCTTAAGGGATATTTCTAAACAAAATTGGGAGGTGGAGAAAAGAGTACATCTTGTTCGACCCCTAGGTCGTGTGGAAATTGTACCCATGCCGTATGTCACAGAAAATACGCGTGTCAATTTGATCTTACCTGTCACAGTTGATGAGAAGGACGGAGTGGCGAATTTTCTCGACTCTTATGCAAAGACTTGTTTAGATTCAGGAGATAATACCTATCTATTAATTGTTTTTATTTATAGACATCAAATAGATGGAGGCATCGAGGATACATTTTCCGTTTTGAAATCTCTAGTTTCGTATTACGAAAGGAAATATCAGAATGGGGGCAAAGTATCATGGGTTAGTCTCACTCATCAAGAAGCTTATATTTCAGATTTATATATTGTGGATGAAGTTGTCAGTCGATTTCAACCAGAATCTTTGATGTTATTGAGCAGTGTTGGTATGGAGTTAGCGCCGGACTATTTTAACCGTGTACGTATGAATACGATACAAGGCTGGCAAGTATTTTTCCCTATCGGTTTTTGGCAGTATAAACCAAATCTCATTTACGATCAGAAACCCTATCCCACTAATATTGACATTAATAGTAAATCTGGTCATTATGATGCTAATTCCTTTGAACACAGTAGTTTTTATGTCTCTGATTTTACTGACATGAGAAAGCTATTCTCAGCAGAAGAAGCACAAGATTCCGATATTTACGATTTGTTCATAAAATCTCAGAAACTCCATGTTTTCCGTGCCATTGAACCAGCTCTAAAACATAAATTCAAGAATTTCTCTTGTCCTTCCAGTGCCCCTTTAAAAATGTTTCAGCGTTGCCTCACTCGTAGATCCTTAGGGTTAGCCAGTAGAGGTCAATTAGCTAAACTTGTTTTTGAACATCAGAAAAAATTTGGTCCAGATCAGTTGAATTCTAATAATCTGAATCAAGATTCTGGACGAATTCAACTAATTAAAAATTTAAATTAGAAAAATTATATCCGTTTAATTTTGGACATTCCAATTTGAACTTTATATATTTAATCTGAAAAAAATGACTAGTCATATTTCTATTAAACTCAACCTAATGAATGAAATGAAATGGGGTTTAATATCCTACTGGTCTGTTTTGACTGACCTAATGAAAACGGCAAAGTATTATGAAGGGAGGGTCAATTACAAAGCTAATACTTTTAGACAATATGCTAAAACTATATTTTCAGATTAATAAATGGGCGGGAATAATTGAATATCACAATCAGAAAATGAGAGGGATACTTTATTTAATCAAAACTGAGGGATACTTTATTTAATCAAAACTGAGGGATACTTTATTTAATCAAAACTGAGAGATAATATATTTACTGAAGTCAAAACTGAGGGATACTTTATTTAATCAAAATTCAATGATTTTTTATAATAATATTGACAAAACTGAGGAATAGTTTTTTTATATTTATTCTAAATCTATATTTCAAAAAGGTGAACGTATATGAAAGGTTGTATAGAACTAGAAGTATGTACATTATGATAGTTTGTATCATTGATGTATTATTTATACAACTTGGGCTTCACCATAATGCTCTTGATGGGATCAAATGATATATAACTCAAGTTATAGCTGGTCCTCTATATATTTGACTGAAGGCTTCACTTTAACACTAATGTTGGAATCCATTGATATATTGTAACTGGCACAACAACAATTCCCTGATATATTAGACTGAATGTCTTTACTTTAATGCTGTGTTGAGTCCTGTCTTATAGTGAAACCTGCCTTCTAGCTAAAACATTTTTGCAAACCACCTTATAGTGACTTTTTAGTGTAACTTGCAATGTACAGATGGGCTACAGTATAGATGGTGCTATAATAATACTGTAGACATAACATCTGTTTTTTATATCCTTAAATCAAAATATTAATGTATTATGTCCAAATTAAATCAAAATACATGTTCTTATAGTTAAAATGGCAATCAAAATATAGATACAGGTATGTTCCTAGGGTATATTTTTGTATACCTTTTATATAAAGAATACTGTATATTATAAAATTCCTAAAACAACGAAGCATAGAAACTTTGATTGCATCAGAGTGTACAAATGTCATAAATATTTTTTTTACTTAAGTTTTTCTATCAATTTTGTAAAATACATGTAGAGTATATGATGTATTTTCCAGACAAGCATTAATTATATTTCATAGAGAAGTATTTGTAGAAAGTTATTATATACAGTACCTGTTTTAACACCATTGGTTGATTGCTAACAATCCAAATCCATATTCTCTTTCTAGAATTAATTCACAAACAATTTTGAAAACCTCAATGGCTTGAGACATTCTTTTGCCAGATTCACATCTGGCTTTAGATGTGATAACTTATAGCAGGACTTTCTTTTCAGGCATATATTCCAGTCATGACTGACTGAAAGTAAAATTGACAAACTGAAAAACTTAGCTTTCAATTAATTGCCATGTCATAAACTGATAATTACAAAGAATTTAACCAGAAAACAAAATAAATACAGTTTTAATTTATAGTTTTTATGTAAAAACACTTTAATTTATTTAAAATTGTTAATATTCTTTGGGAAAATATATTGCCAATCTGAGGAAAACAAAATGTCGGAAATTTACTGTCTGGCAAAATTATTAAGTGAAAGCCTTGATCTGTACTTCAACAAAACCTACACCAGAATCTGAATCTAGGTTTTGGATTATTAGCTATCAAATACACCTTAATATTAGTTATGTCGATGGCACCTGGTACTACTTACATTAGAGAATTGTGTCTCAATATTAATTTAAATTTTTTTGTTATCCTGTATAATACTTATCAAATATTTTTTGATATTGTTCAAATGTTGTTATTAATGATTGTTATGTATGTTATAAATTTAAAGAAATTAACTGTACCATATTTAAAAATATGTGTGCTATGAACAAACACGTTCATATTGTTTCATTGAACATAGTCTTTCAACAATTAACACACCACTATTGAATCTCATAGTTATTTTGCTACATTTATATGTATTTTAATATGATGTATATATTAACAGTTTATTTCCGCCTAACCCCCCATTATTACTCACTTTTTCACATTGTGCTTTAATTTTGCTACATTTTTGTATTACTGACATTTATATTAACAGTTTATTTGAGCCACATCATCGATTATTACTCACTTTATTGCATATACATTGTGCTTTAATTTTGCTACATTTATATTTTATATTAATGAGGTATATATTAATAGTTTGTTTCAACCTCACCACCCATTATTACTCACCTTGTGCTTTAAAATTTGCTACATTCAAAGATGCATTATGTAGGATTTAGATAAAGAGCTGGATTTTCTTGCTATAATACTAATAGTTCAAAAATAGATGTTTGAAAAATGAATATATTGAAAATTTCATTCCAATTACATTATTCTGAGCAAAGTTATGACTATTTGAAGATATGACTTTTGAAGATTTAGCCTTGATTGTGCATATTATCATAATTTTCTTAGATATCACAAATGTTTAAAACCATTTAATTCTCAGCCATCCAATGAACTAGATAGTTGATTAAAGGCTTGCTTGGAGTGTTAATAAATGTCTAAATAATTCATATACATGTAACATTTGAAGCCTAAAGAAATACCTGTAATAAGCAGATTTAGCTCTTAGATGATGCATCTTTAAATGTATTTTGTATAATGACCTATATATTGTTACTCGTTTTTTCACATATACATTGTGCTTTAATTTTGCTACATTTAAATATATTTTGTATTAAAGCTGCAATTTCATATTTTTGAGTTATAATTTTAAAATATATTAAAACAGTCCTTCCTTGTGGAAGAATAATCCTATTAATCCAATAATTCACTATCGCCAGTTAAGAAATTGGCAAAAATATCATTTTCAACTTTAAATTCAATTTTAAAGATAGCTATTGGATGCGGGGGAATGGAAAAACAAGAGAGGTAATTGTGTTATTATTTCCAATGTGAAAGATGTTTAAGTGTGGAAATAATGCCTATGGAGGTAATTGTGTTATTATTTCCGATGTGAAAGATGTTTAAATGTGGAAAATAATGCCTATGATTGTATAATAGTGAGATGACAACCTATTGAGCAAAAGTCACAGAAATAAATATGTTTTAATTTTCTTAGAAAATATGAAATTCCCGCTTTAATGTTGTATGGTATATATTAAAAATTGTTTCAACAACACCAACCATTATTACTCACCTTCTCACATTCACATTGTCCATTAATTTTGGTAAAAGCTGCCTATACTGGATTTTTTGTATATGGCTGGCATTTTAATTGTCTTTGATATATTAATGTATTTTAACATTTTGTTTCACTCACCTCATTTTAGATTAGACCATATTTCATTTTTATGTTATTCATATTTACATCACAATGCAATCAAACATTTAAAGAGGTTGTGTGCAAAAATAATTTGAAAGAAAGATAATTTTGATTGGTCTCTCTTTTTTTGCTTTATGTAGTGCCATGTTTTGCTTAGAATTGTTCCTTGATCAATGAAATCCAACATTGAAAGTATGATTTTACTTATTAGTGCTATTTTCTAAACTTCTGTCCTATTTTTGTAGTTTTCTTGGTAAATTTATAATTTTTGTGATCATTATAAGGAATCTTTTATTAAGTGTTATAAGCTGGTCTTATACTTAGTACACTCTCTGTCAGATGCCATTTGTAAGCAAGCAGTTGGATATGATGAAATCTTAGCTGATAATTGGTACTTCCTGTGACCACCATTTCAGACCAGAACCATCTTCTTAATACAAGGCTAAATTGAATTCTCCCAGGTAGAACCCTTGCATTCATGAGCCAATATTTAACTGTTAATAGGCTGCACACTGACCAATACTAACCTACAATACTACAATGCAAAATATTGGGCATTAATTGTTTATTTAATAGCCTATGCATTAAAGTACAACTTCCTGATACAAAGATTAAAGATGCCAAATTAACTAACTTAAAAAAAAGAAACCCTAAAGAAAGATTTTCGAATATTTATGTCAGTCATTGTATGAGGAGTGAAATTTATAGTTTTACAATAAGATCTATCTATGAAGTAGTTATCATTGAAGTTTACTTAATTCTTTGTGTCCTGTTTTCTTATTTATCACTTATTGTATGTAAAAACCACATTTGTTATTAAGAGGGAAGTAAATTTAGTATTTTCATATTTTTATGTTACAAATTATACAATTTTGTAAATTATCTTGTATGAGAATATACTATATATTTTGCAGTTTATATACATGGTTGTTTTGAGTTTTACTCTTTTAAGTGAACTTTTCATTTAGTGATCATATTTAATTCTGGCAAGGTGGTCACATACACCTTTTTGAATAATGGAATTACTTGCAATACCATTTCTAACAATTTGGTACCATCGTGATGTTAGACTACTATAACAGCAGTATATTTCCTGCCGGGAGCATTGAACTACAAGGTCAAACATATCAATCTTAAAAATGGGGTTGTATATACTTCAGTGCACTGATAACTAGTCAGAGAGCTCAGGTAGATATTTTCAAAGAATCATTTACTTTTAACAAATGCATGAAAATTGGCATATCAGTAGTTTTGATGTGTTCTTTCTAGTAAGGAAGTTAGAACAACAAAGCGAAATTGAGTTTAAAGTCCTCTCAAAACAAACTAGTTCATTTTGGGACTAACACACAGTTCAATTTGATTTCAATAATTTGCTTGGGGTCTCTAGCTGTGGGAGGCAACCAGAAGACACAGAGAAAACCCATGACGTTGGACAGGCAATCATACTACTTGTCATGTACAAGCGGGAAATTGAAACCACACCACTAGACTCAATGACAGACCTTGTCATTTCACATGCATGCTTTAATCCATTCAGCCATCCAACTCTCTTCCAAATTTGATCAAGGACTGCTGGGACAGTCTTTTTCTTATATATTATAATGGTAGGCAATGAAAACAAAATGTCCACCGGCAGCTTTGTTGACTTATTATGACATGATAGGAGTTAGTCATAGGAGAAATAACACAATCTCAAAATCATTGGTCATTATAAAATAAACAAATATATCAAGATAGGAATTTATTAAATGCCAGTAGACTATGTACCTATAATGACATAACTGATTATGTATTATTCATATATTTGATAACAGACATTATACTGATTACATTTTATATAAAGTGGTTGAAATTTTGTATAAAAATTTGTTATTTTAGATATTGACTATAAGGAAGGTAACAATACTTCTGCAATATAAATAGTTTTGTTTTGTACATTTTATTGTTGGATTTTAAAATCCAATTCATTTAAACCTCTGGTATAGTCTAGAGAGTTGAATATGTTAACATAAATAAAAAAATAGTTTATATATAAGCAATATGAATCTTTAAAAGGGAATATTATGTCATTTTGTTTGGCTATAATACCAAAAGTCAGTAAAACAACAGACGAAATTAAAATTAAATTCATAACAATAATTATATTTGGACTGTTAAACAAAATACCTTTCTATACAATATTGGGAAAAATAGTAAAATATAACATTGATAACAAATTTATGAATTTTACAACAAATTTTAAAATAAATCTTTTTCATAAAAAAACAAACAAAATACTAATTATGAAAATATTCAACATGAACACATACAATTGTGAATAATATTACCAAATTTTTAACAAAATATATATTTTGGCATTCTGGCCTATCAAATTAAATCTAGATATTAGTTTTGTGAAATTGCATCCTTGACCTGCAACAATCAATGATTAACAGTAAGCAATCAAATAAATGTTTTTGGATCCATTTCTCTTTACCAGTCAATTTGAGTTTTGGATCGAATGTGAAACCTTTTTCAGTAGTAAGGTTTTGGTAGATTTTTGTGACTGGCATTATATATAGATCAGATGAAATTCTGACACATAGATCTATAAATAAACAGATGACCTACACATTTTATAAGATAAAAACTTAACACAAATTGTTTTTCATCAATTTTTTCGTCCTTGTTGATCTATTTAATCTAACAGTCTTTGATTAAATTACAACATTGATTGACAAATACATTCTGCAGTGAATTACAAATTATGTAGTATCATTTGGCTGCCATTTGATAATACTTAATTGTTACTACTCATAACATTATATACATATTATATCAGGTTTTCATGCAGATGAATTATAGATGCAAAAATCTATATTATTCTATACCACACAGTTAACACCGGGAGGTGAATTGAATTGAGATATAAGCTCTTTCATAATCTTCAAATTATCATGTTTTCCTGTGAAAACCATTTCGTCCAGTGTTTGGTTGTCTTTAAATGGGATAACTTTACATTAAATCATTTGAAGAAAAATGTTTTTATCATAAAATTCAGTCTGACAATAAAATTTAGATAATAGCATGATATTAACTGATTACCTCAAATCTTCAATGTAGCAATTTGTGTTAAAATGCCCCACAAATGCAAAATCTGGATATCAAATTTACACAAATGATTTGTATCGGGCCAATTATGTTCAGTTGCGATAAGAGACATTGTCTTTATTCATATACCATTTGAAGACCAAAAAGAGGGATGGAAAGGTCTTCTAAAGCAAATTTTCTAAAGCAAATACCTGGTAATTTTAGACATTTAATTTATAATCAATGGCTTATTCTATTTATAATAAACTCCCAGAAAAAACTATGCTTAGTCAATAAAAACAGTAAGTCACAGGTAAGTTTTATATCTTTCATAGTTATCACAGTTAGAATTAATACTAATCTACCAATATGAATTAAACATCATCAAAGCTGTCAATGATTATTTGCATATACATCATGAAACATATAAAATTCTTGTATTATATTAGGAACTAAAATTATGCATAATCTGCTAAAAAGAAGGTTAATAAGTCTGTGGTTTATAAAGTCTTTATTTAGCATGTTGGTTACAGACTGTGTCTTTATAAGTCTTTGTGTGCCATGTTTATTACAGCCTGTCATTTGAGAAGTCTCAATGCAGCCGCATATTTATTACAGACTGTGGTTGTCTAAGTCCCTATGCACATGCTTACATACAGACTGTGGTTTTATAAGTCTTTATGCAAGGTAAGATGTCATTCAAATATTGAATAACTTAATTTGTGGTTAGTTTATTATTTGTGGTTTCTTTAATATCATTATTGGAAATATCTTTACTCATGAAAAAAAGTTTTAGTTTGATGCAACACATCGTTAATATCTTTTTATGACCTATATCTGCTGGTACCTCATTACAGTATGGTTTGATCACTAGAAAGAATTTGGCACCCAGGGAAATACTTCAGATCAATATGATTTAATGTATATCATACTTTAAGCACTGAATACTGAAGAATCAAAATTATGATGAACAATTATTCCTGATTAAAAATGCTGTGAGCTATTTTTTTGAACCTATAAGCTCATTAAGTAATCATAATAAAAAGATGAATGTATAGATAGTACCGAGCAGCATTGTGTATGGTTAAATGAATAGGCTAATATTAACATTACAATCATAAACATACCAACAGTTTTATTAAATTTGTTATGGAACAATCTCAATCAGGTAAACTTTGGTTTTTTGACTTTTTTGTTAGTAATCTTCAAATCTCTCTTAAAAACTTTCCTTTTCAAAATTCATTACAAAATGTTAAACTTTTATATATTAGTTGTTTGGTATGTGCAATGATTTGATGCTTTATGGATATCATTATTATCATTACAGTACTCAAAAATATATTCATATGTGTCATAAAAGGAATTATAAGGTCAACAAGAGGTGTCAATAAAAGGGATTATAAGGTCAACAAGATGTGTCATTAAAGGGATTATTATGTAAACAATATGTGTCATTATAGGGATTATTATGTCATGTATGTAGGCAATAATATCAATTAAGTTTGCGGATTAATCAAAATTATTGATGTCCTTTATCTAGATATTTAAAACAGTTCTATGATTTGTTCCTATCAATATGAGTATAATACAGAGATTAATTGCAAGTTAAAATCTGTATGAATCTGTAATAATATATGCCAGGGTCATCAGCCTGGTTCCTTGTTTCTGTGTTGATGTAGAAACAGAACCAAGGGGGAGATAACTACTAACAACTAACATCAAATTTATCATAGTAGTATAATAGTTATCAATTATTAACTACTATTCGTAGTTGAGTTCCCGAGAATAATCTAGTATATAAAATAGTATAATAATATCACAGACTATAACAATATGTTCAACTTCCATATACTAATAGCACATCTTTCTGTAGTCTTTGTTGTACTGGTTTTACCTCCAAATATAATCACTTGTATATTATTGCCATCTGCAGGTAGTTTCTGAAAAAAAGGTTGATTCAAAGGGTTACTTAATTATATAACTCTTTTGAAAATAGAAAATATACAGTTTTTGCAAAAAAACATAATTCACAAAAAAAGAAGAAATTCAGGCTGAACAAAATGTGAACCTGCTATAAAAAATCTCTCTACCAACATAATATCAGTTATACAAGATTTGGAATAGTATGAATAAAGATTAAACAAAACTATTATATTTAAGACTTCAACAGCAGGACCTAGCCCATTCTAAATACCAAACAAATGTTTAAATTCAAAATTCATCATGCAGCCTAACTGAAAACAAAAGTGGGTGTGTTAATCGTACAACTACATGTCACTGCTAACAGAATTCCAACATTCACATATTAGTTAGTGATCAAGCACCATAAATCACTGAGCAGCCATGGCTTGAAGAACACATATATATCTAGATGGAATGGAACATGTCAAATGTTCTTGAGTGGTATTTAGTGATTCAGCACATTAAAAAACACAACACAATTTACATGGAAAACAATCACTGGTTTATACACATATAGCACAGCATTTCGATAAGATTTCTCTTATCGTTATCAAGTACAAAAACTTTGTTGTACTTGATAACGATAAGAGTTTTGAACTTGATAACGATAAGAGAATACTTGTCGAAACGTGCTATAGGTGTATAAAACCTGTGATTGTTTTCCATATAAATTGTGTTGTGTTTTTTTTAATGTCAAATGTGAATGCATACCTTATCTGCAATATCTGATCTGGAATCCTCCATCACTTCATAAACATGTTGTCTACCACTTTCCGTGACAGGTCTTCTCACATCGTGAATAACATCATCAGTTTGTGTTGCTATTGATGTAAACTCTTTTGATGGCGAAGGCAAAAGTAAGGAAACTGAACTACAATTGTCTCCATTGCATATATGCTTAAAATTACATTTGGAGCAAGAAGTAACTATATCACAATTATCTTTCCCTGAATTTGGTTTAACAACGTCAAGTTCTATTATTTCACGGCCATTTTGATTATTACTATAGTCATGATGCATGACATAAAAAGAGTTTGGCAATGGCTCAGTTTCATTTTGATTCTCATCGTCAACTTGTTCTAAATCTTCTACAAAAATATCACTCTCATGCCGCGATCGTCTTAACGGTTCGGAACATATTCTACAAATTCTAGATCTTTGTAAGGTATATGCTATCTTTGGTTTTGTAGCTTTGTGCTTGACAAGACATTTTGAACACAAGTCTGTAGGTCTGCTACTTGCCTTTTTATACAAATGTGAATCCTTGTCTGATAGTATTTCACCTATATCCGACTGTACACCGTCCGTTTCATCAGATAAAATATCTCGCACACAATTATCATAACCTAAACTAAGATTTCCCGAGCTATCATCTAGCAGGGGTTGTTTATCTGTCTTTCGTTTTAATCCAACATCACCTGTCACTGTTGTCAATGATTGCAAACAAAAATCTGATAATTTTTCATGATTATCACTTGTGGTTGGAAATATCTTATTGTGAAAATTAACCGAAGATGCATTTGCTAGGCCACTCAGGGGTGTCGACTGTGGTCGATCAGGAAGTGAATATTGACTGGAACGTATTTTCTTTCTTTGTAAATGAGGAACAGATGAAGTTCTGGCACCACCTTCTGTCTTGTGTGATGCGTAATTCTGTATAACAATAGTTGAATGTTGGGTTATAGAAGGTAAGGCAGCTCGGTTATCATGTTCTAACTTTGTCCATGTACTTGATTCTGTAAAATAAATATTATAGTTATAGAATGTCTTCGAGAACACAGACAAGAATGAAAGGAAATGCAGGGATATAAACTTAGGTAGTAAAATGATTAATATATAGATTTGTTTAATAGACAGATCTAGCAGCAAAGGCAGCTTTCTTAATCATTATACTCCAATGACAGCGTCAATTTTTAAGGTACGATTTTGTATGTGGTCATCCAAAGCCTCCTAGTCTTCAAAGTATGGAGGGTCTGGGACTGTTGTCAATATTTTGACGAAAAGTTCCATTGCTCATGCGTAACCAGGAGTTTGCTTTTTTATGTTGTTGTAATTATCCAGTATCGATTTTAGGCTAGCCGCGATCGTCATTACTAACGTTAAGGTAATAAACAAAGCCTTGATTATTCATTTTTACTTTAAATTATCCATCATAAAATGTATTCAAATTCACTAAAGAGCTGATTATGGTCTGGACAAGTTACTAAATGTGTATGATCATGCAAATGTGTACGATCAGATGACCAGGCATCTCTTTTCTTACCAGCCCTGCAGGAGCTATGATTAACAAGTGTAGGTTCTTCTCGACCAACACTGTGGTTCAAACCCCATACATTCTAATGAAGATTGCAGTTCCTTAACCTCATGACTACCGCAGGTACCTAAATGTGTAAAGAACTCACCAAAATGATAAGACCAGATGTCATTAGAGAGTTTTCCTTGATTTTCACCACCAAATATCAACATATTATTATCACCAACCTGCAAGTAAATTTATACTTTATTTCTAATTTCCATTGATATAAGAAATGGTAGTAAAAATCTTAAAAAAAAAACTCATGTTAATTGAATTATTACATCTGATTTTCCTATTCAGTTGAAATGAAAAATATAAGTGCCAGCTAAATCCATGCTAAAATGTCCAAAAATCTCATCAAAAGATATTAGCAAAGATTATAGATGCCACTGGCTTGTTTTGATCATAGCCTGTTTTTATCATCCTCAGAAACACTGAAAAGCGATGAATTTAACTTTCACAACATTGAAGTTTGCAAGGGATTCAATTTCCCTATAATAACGTCCACAGCCTTAAACTAAAGAGACAGGTGAGAGGTGTTCTATATCTATGAATAGCATACATATACATTCCTTATGTTATATATTAGTGTGTTTGATTTTATTCTTACCATAACTGCTGAATGTCCAGTTAAAGGAGGTGGTCCACCATTTACACTTTTCATCAAGAACCATTTCCCAGAAACTAAAACAAGAACTCATAGGCATGAAAGAATTGTTCAAGAAGATACCTAATGTCATATAATGTCAAAATAAAACAACAATTAAGGTATAATATACCTAATGTCATGTATAGTAAACACTAAAAGAGGTCAACTTATGCAATTTTCTTCAAAAGTTATATTTTTGGGGAAAACATACTGAGACTGTAATGCCTAGTAGTTTAAAACACCAAATTAAAATGGGATATTGCTACTGAAAGTTGAAGGTTGAAAATCGAAAGAAAAGCTATACTCTATGTGATGTGCTGCCACAAATCAAGACAAATTCAGGACTACATTTCCTGGACTACTTGCTCCACACGTTTTAAGGAAATTTTTAAGTTTTGTGTATTCCAGGTGTTAATTTTTTTTAGTTGTCTATTGTTTATTGATGAAAATACTTACTAAAATTATAGCGCCATAGATCAGTTTTAACAGTAAGATCTTTCATACCACCATAGATCCACATACTATTAGCTCTGACTACAGCACTGTGACCATGACGATTACCTGGTGAATCTCCTCTTGGTGAAGGCAGTAAACACCATTCTTCTTCATCTATATTTAAATACGAAATATTTCATAAAATTGAAGAAAGTCTCAAAGAAACACATGTCTCTATCATTTCTTGGCTGATTGATATTTTCCTTTATTATTTTTTTACAGACATGACCTGTGGCAGGAATTTTCAAAACATACTAATACTTTAGGCGATTTGTTTTTTATTTCCTTCTACCCAGGAGGTCTCTGGTTCAATCTAGGTGTTACCTGACAAAGTTGCTCAGGATTTTGCGGTGGGGTTTCCCTTGTCAGTGTTGCAGGACAGAGGTTTTGACAACGTCAAACTTACACATTGAACTAAGAGCACAAAAAAACACCCTTGACACCTAGAATTTGAAATAAAAGTGAGCCACAGTGCCTCTGTCCGGGAAAAATATCCCTGTCTGGAGTTTTTCTGAGTTAATTGGAAATAGTCTAGTCAATGTTTTAATTCACCAGTCCGGTTTCCTCCCACTGCTAAAGACCCCTATGGGCAAGCGAATTATTGAACCCTCATTTCTCTCTCTCTTTAATTTACCGGTTGCTCAAAGCTCTGTTAACTTTTAACGATCCGTTAACATGGAGTGAACGGATCGTTAACTTTAACGGAGAGAAAGGTTGTTGCTGGAAGCCCCATTAACTTTAACGGATAATGAAATTAACTTTCCAGCAACAGAAATTTAACGGACCGTTAACAAAAGACACATGAAAGATAACGATCCGTTAGTTTAACGGATCGTTAAAATAACTTAGTTTTGAGCAACCGGCCCCAGGACTTTAAATTTTTATTATTTAACGGAGACCTTAACTATAGACTCTAGGGATGTTTTTCTTCTAGATTAGCAAGCTTGATTATAAAGAAAGATATCAATGAAATCAGATTAGGAACCAACCTATGCTGTATTGCCAGAGTTCGGATGTCGACCCTTTTATATCTATAAAACCACCATAGATATACATATTATTATTATATATTACAGCTGTATGTTCTCGTCTACCACATGGTTGGCTTGCCGTCTGATCACACCAACATTTCCTTATATGGTTTAAGTCTGAAAAATAAGAAACCAGAGTAAATAGAAGATATATATATATATATTTAAGGCTCAAGCCTTATATTTATTTACGTTTATAGCAGTAATGTCATTTATGGTGAATTTCACTAGTGAGATATCCTCAGGAGATAATCTCCAATTTATTTCTGATTGGTTACAAACATTTCAAGTTGATTTCTTCATTTTGTTGAACAATGATATTGGTTGACAAAAGAATATCATGCAGATATTTTTTAGAATTTTGCAAAATTCCAATTTTCATGATGACCGTTAAATATTTCACATAAAAAAGATAAGTATATAAGATTTCCTACCAGGATTATATATCCATAGTGGTGCTGTATTAACCGTGTTGGTAAACTCTCCACCAAATATTAATATCAAACGCTAAAATAGATCACATTGATTTACAAGACATGAAAAAGGTTAAACGTCCAACCTTAGGCTGTAGTTACATGAATCAATATTAATTTTACGACATTAAAGTTTGCGCCACATGTAATACAGAATATATGTAAATACAGAATATCCTTTACCCAGTTTTTGACCAATATGCCTCTTAGAGATCCAACACTGACAGTAATGTAATTTACAAGGGTATAAAAATCCCTCAAAGGACTTAGATTAGAGATTCTAATCTAGCAAAATGTAACAAAGCTACATTACTGAACTAAAGTAGTACCGGGTACTTGAAATTATATAGTTATGTCGGATTTAATTTTTTTGTACAAATTATTCAGCAAGAACAGACAACAGTCTGAGTAACCACTGAGCAACCTGAATAGTTTTTGCATGAAATTTTGAAATTATACAAATGAAAAAACTGTTAATAATATGATAAATATAACCTACCTTATAAGATACTAATGTGTGACCTTGAAGATGGCCTAATTCTGAGCCATGAGTATCAAGTTCATTCCATTCCTCGGTAGCTACAAGACAATTAAAATAGGATGTAAGTAAAAAAAAATTCCCAGTTAAAATACTTTTAGTGAGTCTTACAGAAAAAGATATTTTAAATGAAATTCAAACTATTGCCCTCTTGATTGGTGTTGTGACTGAGTTGCAACAATGCATCAAGGATAGCCATTTTCACGTTTCACTTTTCTGTTATCATATCGTCATTTGTTGAATTCAAAGTATCGCCTTATCGCCATTATTTTCATTTGTAATTTTCTCACAATGAATTTGCTATTAATTAATAACAGTTACCAGAAGTAAAAAATATAACAAAATGACAGCATGATCAACATTTTTACCGAAAACAAAGGGATATAACTCTTATCACTATTTAAGCAGGCGAAATGAAATGAAATGAATGAGGTTTAACGTCCTACTCTTCTGCACCTAACCTGGGCTAATGGAAGACGGGCAAATGCCATACAGTGTGCTATGAGGGAAATTTTGCACGGGCAGTGGCGCTACGGCCTACTCTTATATCGAATTCCAACTGCCAAGGGATCTTTTACGTGCACGCCAATGTGTACATGGGATCTCGGTTTTTCATCCCATCCGACGACTAGACAGCTGTCCATGTCAGGCCCTCCGTCCTGCATCACTGACAAGGGGAAACCACGCCGGCAAATCGAGATGAATTTTTTTGGTCAATGCAGGGATTGAACACCCAGCCTACAGGCTAGTGAACCCACTTAGCCACTGTGATTCGCTATCTAAGCAGGCAGTTTGAGACCACACCCAATGTAAATTAAGTCAATCACCATACATCTTTCTGATTACATCATTCCTGTTCATTTACACACAGATATCCATGCAATATGCTTAACTCAAACATTGTAATGCTTCCAAATACATGGATTCTCTTCAAATCATTTATTCATCTAACGTTAATTTCATTTCATAAAACTGATAATTGTGATATCCCTCAAAATGTGCAAAAGAATCAACAACGTTCTGAATGTGAGAAAGAGTATTGTCCTTGATCAGATGTGTTCTATGTAAGACCCCCAAAATTTGAAAGCATATAAAGCTACTTCAAAATTATCTAGTTGTTCAGTTTACTTTATTTAAGACAAAAGATCCACTGAAAATATTTTGCTTGTTGGAGCAGAACCACTGAAACTGTCCAGAAAGTTCATTGTAAGTTCATCTTGATTTGAAAAAGAAGAACCGCTTGCTTGTCATCTGAACCCCAAAACCTTAAACCATACGATAAAATAAGCTTACTTGTATCAAATCTCCAGAGATCTTTGAGAGGTTGTGTTCCATCCTTGCCACCATAAATATATACATAGTTACCATGGAGACAACTTGAATGTTTAAATCTAGATCTTGGACTTTGATTGGATGAGGATCCTACTCTCTTCCAAAAGCAAGATAGAGTTGTGTCCACTTCTCCATTTGTTAATCTCATCTTGTCATTTCCAAATCTAACAGGTCATAGTTTCCTGAAATAAAAAAACCCATGAGATTAACATTTATATTTGGAAAGGGGAATAGATGTATAGATTCATTTGATGGCTTTAACATTTTGCTAGGCAATAATAGTAATTTTTATTTCTAATGCAAATTGGGAGAAGTTTGTCTGTAAGCAGTTACCACACTGTTAATCAGGGTGCTTTTACATGGATGCCAATATTTTATCAGGTCATACTGGCCCTAGGTCTTTAATCTTCCAATATGAATATAAAACAGCGACACAATTACTTGTCTATAGGTTATAGGCTTACAAAATGAAAAAGGTTTTCTAAGCCCCTGCCGAGAAGTTGTAAAATATTTCGTCGAGATTTTAACCTGATAAAATTAGTCCAAAATTGAAATGATTTTCAATTTAAAATAAAAATATTTGTTATTAGTTCCTAGTGAATCAATTTTATTTACATGGTCCAGATATATTCAATGTTTGACAATCACTAGCTAGCTTGTTATGTGAAAAGCATGTTACATAACATTTTCTAATGCATAAGAGAATTATCAAACTGTATGATTATAATGATTATGTGTCTGTGTTTTCTATGGTAATTAAGTGTTGAACTGATAACAAATTTCTATTTCTGACATAGATAAGATTTATCTCTATTGTGAGCTGAAGTTCACAGCAAATTTGTAATGACTATCAGTATCAAATTCAACATTTACAATATAGGTAATGACTGGTGCACCCAATATTTGTAATGACTGACAGACACAATACATGTATTTGTAATGACTGGTACACTCAATATTTGCAATGACCGTTAAACTCAAAATTTGTAATGACGGTTAAACTCAATATTTGTAATGACGGTTAAACTCAATATTTGTAATGACTGGTACACTCAATATTTGTAATGACTGTTAAATTCAATATTTGCAATGACTTTGTTATACTGCTAACTGCCAAACTCAATATTTACAATGACTGTAATATTTACAATGACTGTAACTGCCAAACTCAATATTTGTAATGACTGTAAAACTGACAAACTCAATATAATAATTATTTTATTTCTTCATCATTCCAATTTACATAAATTTTCTTTATTTATTTATACTTTTGATGTCCTTCACTATATTCAGATCTGAACAGTTGCGGACGGAGGTACCGTAGGTCAATCAGATATCATGTAGGTATAGAGTTGGATTTTAAACTAGCAAATCTTTGGGTAAAAAAACAATAATTAGATCAATTCAGCCCAATCAAAAATCATCCATCAAATGTCTACAATTGTGTTAATCTACATGTTCTAAATAACCAATAAAAATTGTCAAATGATTAATGATCTATTGTTTTCTTCAATATTGAAGGCTTGTATTCACCATTATTGATTAATCAATTTGAGGAATCGTACGTACAAAAATCCATGTGGAATTTCAAAACAATACTAAATATCTATCAATCATTTTGAGAAATCTGATTAGAACACAAATCCTATTTCTTTGTTTATTAGTTATAGTTCAAAATTTAGTTTTACTTGTCTTCACAACACTAGGATCTGGATGAGCTGTTATATAACTGGCCGTCGTTCGATTTAGTTGATTTGAGGAATTAGTCAATGTAACAGTCTGTTACGGTGACTTCTTGGTGTGCTCTGCACGGAACTGTGGATACATTCGTAGAAACGTCATGCATAGTCACTTAGTCATAAGAAAAACAGAGATTGGTAATATATTCACTTCGTTAGACAATTCTCAGTAATTGGCAAGTGACTAGCATATAGAACCAGATAATTCTGTACATGTAGCAGCTGTCAGTTTTAAGATATTACGAAAATATGATCATGAGTCATGAGACATATAATGTGGTGTTATTGTGATCATTTTGTGGGTTATTATAGAATGAACATGGCCCACTCCTACACTGATTTATATATATCCTATTTGATACAATAACCAGGTCTGGTCAATTCATGCTCAATCTACACCTTACAGCTGTTTACCTTAGCGATAATCTTACATTTCATTAAATCAACACAGCAACACAAACCAAATAATATTACATATTACAAAATCACACAGCTTTGGCAGATTTTGACAAAATAACAAGATTGATTATGGCCATTCAGAGGTGGAAATTCCAGTCAAACCTAAGCCAACTTGCAATTTGACATATTCTAATCCCAATTCCAGATGTACTTGACTGTTGTGGCAACTCATAGCTTTCAAGAAATAAGAAGGGACTTGACACTCTTACTTGCCTTGCTGACTCTTTTGATGAACCGGCGATTTGACTCAGACTTGAGGTTGACATTTAAGATCTAATCAACAGTTAACGTAAATCATACTGAGACTAACATACCACATTGCCAGTAGTAATATTCTGATGACAATAGCCACATTTGACCCTTAAAGCTGCATTTAGATCTATTCTTTTTTAAAAAGGAAAATTCAAGGGTTTTTACATATTCCTGAAGCAATGGCCCGAGAAATCCCTCTCTGGCCATTGCTGGATTAGCTTCTGATTCTTGAACTTTTGCGGGAGTATGTCTATTCTTCCCGTTCAATCAAAGCTATCAGTTAAGTACAGCAACCTGACAGTCCTTCGTTTAATCTAGGTCTTCCCTAAAACTTTGGACAGTGATTTAAGGTATTAAAAACGGTGAAAGTATATGGTCGTTTCCAAACAGTATTGTTTACATTTCATTCGACTTAATAGCCTCGTTTGTCATGCAATTAGTTTTACTGCAGTATTCTGCTATGCATGGGTTAATTGGTCATAATAAAACCGTTAGCCATGACATAACGTTATGTAAACATATTTGGTCCAATATTGGCACACGTTTTAAATGTAAGGCTTTTGTAGAGCAGCTAGTCATTGGTTGGTAGTCGGACTACTGACCAATCAAAATTTAAAACAACAATATCCACTCATTACAGCAGTGAGTAGTGGGATTAGTTCTAATCATACGAAACAATGCGCGGAGTATGGGGGTTTTTTTTGTGATATACAATCCCAAGTTTGAACATCACTTAAAAAACCTCAAATTGATTTTTCTTGTATTGTGCTGTAATTCAACTCCTAACATACAATCCAGTAAAGAATCTGAGCAGCCTATATGTAGGAAACAATTCTAATCATGAATGGTATAAATCTCTTCAAGGGGCAATATGTAAGATTTAAATAATTGCAAAATTAATAATTCGAAAATTTCATTCAAATAAATCAAATTAACCTATTTTAAGCAAAGTTATCAATGGTCATAGTTTTGCCAAGATGTGTGCATTGATCGTAACCATACCATACTGGTCATTTGAGTCTTACCCTTGCTTCTCCATTTTAATTTATGATATTAAATCGCCAAACCATTTTTATCTACTTAAAATCGGAGGCATCCGGTGATACAGAGAGTTGATTATGACCTTGTCATATTAATAATTGTCTAATTACTAATTTATATAACATTTACCAAAGAATTAAGACCTGTAATAAGACAGATTTAGCTCCGATATAATGACTGTTTAATCTATTAGGAATATTGTCATTTACATCCATTGCAAGTACTGTATGCTTGTTATATATTATTCTATATTTACTATCCTACTATCCTTTACATGATCAATAAAATACCATTCCCGGCAACTATAAATCAATTAATACATTGAGTAAAGAACTAAATAAATAACAAACCACTTACTATCTATCGTTCATCCAACCAGAATCATTAATATCAAAATAATAAAATCTCCTAGTCATCGAACTCTGTCAGAACTATTCCATAGGAATTTCACAACAATCCAATTATTCTTAATAAGAATGGTGCTCCATAAATAACTTGTCATCATATCCCTCGATATTAATAACTATAAATTCAGACGGGTTCTATAACCTATTCATTTGACAAAACACAAGCTCCATAAAACTGTCATTACCGGTATATATTATAACCTCGTATATAACACGAGGATTTCGCAATACTTAATGTGTTTTGTGTGAAATAACTCCACCACAACCAATCAACTTATAGTCATTGAACCCAACCCATATACAAACAGCATAATATTCACAAACAGATCTTAATGTTTTGAACACTAATAGTAAGTGCAGGGGGACTGCACCACACACAATTCTACACAAAAACAAATATACAGATAAGACATCATACTAAGAGACCACAAACAAAAACAAATCAAATATGCTATAAATAATTGATTTGCATAAAGTATGTCAAATGTTTTGATATCCGTGTTCCTCATATATCTGTAGACCTATTGGCTAATGTTAATATTCTAATTCATATTTGCCCAATTTCACAATCATAATAAAATGAATAGTTCCTAATGCCTCAGCAAACATATTGAACCATTAACTAAAACAAGGACAAATATTGCTAAAAGCTGCATTCTGATCAATTACACAAAATCCTGCCAATTTGCCTGTCCATGCTGGTAATTTAAAAGGTGGAACCAATCTGGGAATTTAGAAAGTTCCTCCTGTCTCACATTCTATACATCAATTTAATTTTAAAAACATCTACTGTAGCTCTAACGAAGGGTTATGTGTGCATTTAGGTATTCGTCTTGTGGTGGAGTGGGACATGGCAACTATCATTAATTAAATAGTCCTATTCCCAAAGCCAGAATGAGTTGCAATTATAAAAAATGAAAATTTATTGTTTACACTTTTGTTCTTTAAAAACATTCTTACTTGGAACTAAAAGAGATAATTTCAAGATCTATAGATCTTAAATAAGTCTCTTCAAGATTGTTCCTAAAAAAGTCTCTTCATATTCAAAGTAAGAATTTTTTAAGGAAGAAGATTACTTGACAACTCAGCTTTTAAATATCCAGACAAATCAAATTGGTTAATTAAGTGACAAGTTGATTGATAAATTGAAATGTAATTTTAAAACAATAAACTTATGATGAAGGCAAAACTAATAAGGAAATCACCAAAATAGATAATAACCAAGCTAATTAGTATAATAAGTAACGTAACAACAGGTGTTAATTGTGCAGGTGGCAGGGTGGACATCAAAAATACAAGATAACAATTATTAACCCCATTTTGGAAAGTCACATATTCCATATAATTTCATTAATATTTCATTAAACCTATCTAGAGAACCTTACCATTATATATACCTTTTCTTCAATTTTGTTTGAGGTCAATAGTTCATCTTTAAATACATGTAACTAATAATATCCATACAATTTTCTTCTAGGTCATAGTCATATCTTCAAAATCATTACTATTTACTGATCATTGTAATAACATTAAATGGGAATTGCCTTTAATAAACAGAATATCAAAAGTTCTACATAAACCAAAATTAAACTCTACATATAACTCACTTGTTATGTGACAGGTGTAAAACGATGTTGACATCCGTACAGGTATGATACACATATATAACCCTTTACATGTCAACATCAAACCTCTTATATCCATTTCACAATATCACCCCAAATACATTAGAAATAGCCTACAACTATTTAATAGACAACCTCAGTCATGCTTGACCCATTTTATTCATGGCATGATGATAAAAAATATTTAAGCCTTGTTCATCCAGCACAGAAAAATATATGTCCATAATAAGCTTAGCTGTATCCAAGATAAACAAGTCAACTAATAATGTTGTAATAAAGGGTTGATAACAACCACAATTAATCAAACAGAATATATTAAGCAATGATATTTATCTTTACTATGTTGCAATGTAGGCTAGAAACTTTTACAAAATACATTTAAAATAATGATTAATATAGATTAACCAATGTTTGAATTATCTATGCACTACTAGACACATTTTTTTGAAAAAGCCAATTTAAAGTAGCTAAGTGTCTTACTCAATATCATCCAAAATCTTCAACTTTGAAAACATAAATTATTTGTCAATTTAAATCAACATTGATGCTGTGATCTTACGGCAAAAAGATGGGCTTCTGATATCCAATATTTAAGCCAAAATAAACATTTTACCATTGGTACACGAATCGTGTACCATAATGCGTTTCAACCCCAGTTCTAGCAAGAGACTTGAGGAACGAGGCTAAATACATTGCACCAAATCAAATGGTGCATGTACTATGTAGACTGGAATAACTAGACGCTAGAAATTTGCATTTGATTAATCAATGGCATATTTAGCAGATCATAAGTGATTTGAAATTAGAATAAAAACGGAAACCATTGAATGTAATAAATCAGTTTATAGTATACATTCATTTTATAGTATTATATGTGTTGCGACCCACTTCTGTCAATTTCTTGGGCCCAATTAATGTTAGCGATTTAGCTCCTTTAAACAGTGGGGTTCTCCTTTCAGTCATGTTTGTCAACTACTATATTGACTGTGTTTAGAATGGCTGGCTTATCTGTAACTACTGTCAATTAATTTACATAAAACAGGTGCATTTTTATTCTAATCTAAAATTAAAAGAATTAAAATTAATAAAATACAGATGTGACGTCACCCTTTGATTTTGGCGTACCATTATTTCAAATAATCGTACGGGGCAACTTGTCAATTGTACATTATTTATACCTGTAAATAGTGGACTAGTGTGATGTCTTCCACTGTAAAAGCATGTGCAGAGTGTCTGTATTTAAGTTGTGTAATTGTCTTGACCCGAAGACATTGCGTAATATATTGTAAAAACCATCTCGACCATTTAACAATACATAACCTGGTATGTAAGATCTAAATCTGCTTATAAATTATTGCACATTTTTATTTTTGCTACAAGTATTATGTAAATTATTATTAAAGGGCCAATCCCAATAAACTCATCAGTCTTCATCTGGAAATAGAGACCAGTGCCCCTAGTTTGTATTATACAGTGGCTGTATAAAACCAGACTTTTATTTTATTAAAATAACATGTAGGTAAAATTTAGCATTAGTTATCAAGTACAGCACATGTGTCATTCACTGCATACACCTCTAAAGGAACGGGAATCGATTATCAGGTCAAAATGAAAAAGTTTAGCCAAAGCCTTAAAAGGGTTATGTGTTCAGATAAGGACTTTTTACGTTCACATCAAAACGACTCATTATTTTGAGGTGAAATTTTGAGACAGGGTAAACATACCATTTCTCCACATTTTGGCGCATAAATTTCATACGTACTCGGACCTTTATTTTTGTGACTCTGTTCAAATCAGGATAACTTATTCACATGATAAGCTTAGAAAGAAGTATAAAAGCTACAGTATTCTAAACTCTAACCTATAATGAATTGATATATATTAATTATTACCTGTCATTATCAACTGCATACTAAATAAAATTTGGCCATGTTATTCCAATCTGAACAGTTCTTCCATATTGCTTTGCTGGACCTGAAAATAAAACGAGTGGCTTATCAATGGTTGTCATGGATACTTGACAACAGAGAGCCCACTGAAAGGTCCAACAACAAACACATAATTAATCAAATTGTACACACCAATCCCGTGCGCCTTTCTCTTAATTTATTACCGGGTATTGAACTGAAGCTAATGATTACATCAAAGCTGGACACCTATATACTGACTTCTACCTCATTCGGTATGGTCGTGTTGTATCACTATCAGTATCAGTATCAGTATAGATTATTAGATAGTGTGATAGTGATATGTAAATATTTAATAAATAATCATCGACAATCGACGACTAGAGGCTAGTCAAGTCCATCAAACCATACTCTTGTGATTTCTGGATTGAACAGAGCTGGAGTCAACCCAAGGACGATGGAACTCTGTCTAACTTAACTGCATCCCGTTATTTGGGGTTAATTATACACGACGTGCAAAGTCTAACTAGACTGCAAATTACAAATTAAATTTGAGCCAAAGGGAGACAACTCTAAATAACAGCAAAGAAACATGGCGTCGAAAAGTTCTGATAAAGGCTTATTTTTTAGTCAAACTTCAATTCCAGACAAATTTGAAGAAAGCTGCTTGAAATTAGATGATTTCGTTAAACATCAAGTTGTTCTGAATAGAAAAATCATACTGATTACTTCAGGGGGAACGACTGTGCCATTAGAAAGTAGAACAGTTAGATTTATTGACAACTTTAGCTCTGGTACAAGGGGTTCTACATCCGCCGAATATTTTCTACAAAACAACTACGCTGTTATATTTTTACATCGACATAAATCTCTGGAACCCTTTTATAGACACTTAAACAGGGACATCTTTGACAGTTTAGAATTGACATCAACAGGAGATATTGTTGTAAAACACGAGAAAAAAGACCATTTAGCAAAGATTATAAAACAGTACAAGACAATAGGAGAAGAGAAATTGTTACTAAAGTTAGAGTTTACATCACTTGGTGATTATCTACATTTACTGAAAGCTACCTGCGAGCGACTCAATAAACTAGGCACATCTGTCATGCTTTATTTAGCTGCTGCAGTTTCAGATTTCTACATTCCTAAAGCTGACATGAGTGAACACAAAATACAGTCTTCAAATGGACCACTAGAACTTAAATTACAGTTAGTTCCAAAGATGTTAGAACCATTAGTGAAAGACTGGCTACCCTCAGCTTATATTATTTCATTTAAACTAGAAACCGATAGTAGATTGCTGATTTCAAAATCAAAACAAGCTTTAGACAAATACAAACATCAGTTAGTGATAGCCAATGAACTCGAAAAAAGAAAACGGGAGGTTACTCTTGTGACATCAGAAACCGTAAACCCGATAATATTATCTGAAGAAGATTTAAAAAGGGAGACTGAAATTGAGAGTGTTATCGTTAAAGAAGTCATAAAACTTCATGACAATTATATAAAATCAAATTAGAAACATAAAATTAAGCTGAAAAAATAAAATTATTTTATAAATGAGAGTGCTATTGTTGAAGAAGTCATACAACTTCATCATTCATGACAATCATATCAAAGTAAATTAAAGGCAGCCACAGAAAGCTTGGAAATATGCCTACATGTATGTCAACCACAGTTACCATACCAGCCTGTGTGTCTCTACAGCAGCTTACGGTATCCGGAAGGCCCCTTGATGTTGACCAAATTTAATACCGTGAGAATGTAGGATCCTTTCAAAAAATCTAATCTTTATCCTAATCCTATGGTTAAACATAATATCAAACATGTATAGGCAATAGTGCTGGCACGATAAATCGTTGAATCGATGTATCGCGATTCGCCGTCTCACGATACCTGTATTGAATCGCAGGATGCCGAATCGATTTTTCACGATTCTTTTTTGCTTTTTATCAAATATATCATGAACTTTAAAAACTTTCAATTATATCCACAACCCTAAACTTTATTTGAAACTATGACACTTCGCAAACGATGTCCAGTAGTCTTGACATGTGTGTTACTATAAATAGTGCATGACCGTAATTACCGTTAGTTTCGTAGGTAAAGATTAACAACATTTTAATGTCTTTTCGTTTTGTTTCCGAATTTCAAAGTTTGTTATAAGGCTTAGGTAATAAAACATACATATTTGAATACATAAAACGACATTTTACTCTCGAATTTTATAAATTCAGATCGTAAATATAATAGATAGTACTATCACGGTAACATGCATAGTGTGTAGAAATGTCGTCAGAGCTACTAGTAACGGGCTTCTGCGTTAGAAAATCCTCCAAGCAAGTAGAAAAGCTTAATTGTGGTTACTATTCATGGAAACCGGTGAGAAATATACGTGTTGTTAGTTGTCGCTTAAACCCGTCAATACTTGCAACGTACGTCAGTTTTCTTATAAATGGTCAGTAATAATCATAGGGTGAGTATTTAAGTTAATCAGTTAGTTTTTCTAACTTGTGTCAGTATGTAAAAATAACGTGAGTAATCAAACAAACGTGAGTTTATACGAACATATCACTAGTCTGGCGTGTGTTGGAGAAATCGGGAAAAGCGTGACTAATTAACAAAACGTTACCATTGGAGCCCCCGTTCACTATCTAGATGAAACCGCCAGTTATCTTTGATGTGCGCTAGTAATTGGACACGGCGCCAGTAGAGCGTGAAATCATTAACTATATAATTTCTGATGAGTATTGTTACTATAGGTAATTGTAACTTGCCCGTTAAATTGTCGCTACGTTCTGAATAAAATACTAATTAATTATTTATTGATATTCTCGAATCGGGAAATGTTTTCTTTAACAATAATGGATGGCAGTGAACAACAGGAGTATTTTTCGGTTACCGCTGTAGTTTGCAGAATACTGTTTTTAAACAATAATGGGTGTATTTTTTCAGCGATTTCCATAACCGCCGTAGTTTGCAGGATGCGGGCAATATGTATAGTGTTATTCAATTTACAATTTGTATTTATTGTTGTTCATCTTGCTATTTTATACTCTCATGGGGCCGTAAAAGGAAAGAATAAACCATAAAAAGCCTCATCGGTCTCCGTTATATAAATAACCACGCGCACGGCAACCGAAATAAAAGTACAAAATCCTTACCGGTCTCTGTTATCTTTTTAAATCCTTATTCACACACTGTCTGAGAGTTCGGTTCTCTCAATCCGACTTTTGAGAATACCATTCTGCCCATGTGCACACAGATATTACAATATTTAAATTGTTTCTGATAAGTATTAACCAATTTATTAATTATGAAATAAACAATGGTCCTCACTATAGTTATTTGTCTTATCGTGAAATAGTTCCAAAACTTACTACTTCGCGTCTTTTTTTCACGTTGCTTCTGTCTAGATCACTGCTGGTATTGTCTGGACACTTAATCATTACGAGTAGAAGTACTGGAAAGGGCGGGAAAATGTACCACATGGTTTAGTAGAGGTATTGGAAAAGGCAGGGAAATATACCGCATGGTTTACGTGTGAGTAGAATGAAAGATGAAATGGAGGATATCCCTTTGATGTCACAAGATTGACATTTCAGCTTCTAGATGCTGATGAAAATTTAGAAATAATTTAGTGATTTGTTTTGTTATGCTAGGCTACTTTAAGAATTTAGACACAGTTTGTATTAACAAATAATAATTTATAATATATATCATACTTTATTTATTAATAATATTACCAACAAATAAGTTCCCATTAGATGGTTTTTTTCTTAACTACAGTTCTAGAAATGGCGGGAGGATGTCACGTGATTGCAACTGTTACAGACCGGTCACGGAGCTCTTCGCTTTGATGTTTCAGTCATTGCCGCATGAATCATTCCGACATCTATTATAGGCATACAGGTGTCGATCACTCTATGAATTACATCGTAATCCACACATGACATATTATAATCAATATGTGGTTGTTATTTTAGTACGTTCGGCCCTTTGATATCTGCATGGGTTAAATTTGGAATCACAACTAATGGTTTAGAAAAGATCATCGACGCAAATCTGCTTTCACTAATTTTATTGAAAAAGATAATAATAGCAGATAACAGAAATAATGAATTTCATACGTACATACATACAAGCTGTAATTCTGAGCACCGAAGAATCGTGTGAATATCTATTTACATTATTATTGGTAAATTTGTACCATATAACCCGATTCCAGATAAAACAAAGAGTATATGATTCAAACGTCAACCCGACTATTTCAGACTTCACGTCTTACCGTTTCACGAATAGTCCGTGCAAAGCGCGGAGTCGGCAACCAAGTAACCCTTCTAGATCAAAGGAACAATTCTATTTATACATGTACAGGCGTGCATGCGCTTATTCAGGGTTCATATTGAAGAACTTTTGGTTTCAAGGCGTCTGCAGTTCGGAGGCTTTATTTAAAAAGATAACTGATATTAAACTTGGGGTCGCCGAAGAAAAAGCAAGTTAAAGATATCGTTATATTCTAACACTAGATCACAAAACAACCACTCCATATATTTGTTAATGTTTGTTTAATATTTCTCTGGGTGTTATAATTTAGAACGAAAGAGAATAGTCCGTGCATTAGTAATATAGGTCTTGTATATTAAATCTTTTATGGGATTAAATTCTGCTAATCTCATCACTTAATTAGCACCTTTGTGTTATAGTGCTCAAGAGATTAAGAATGTTGATTAGGTTGGTTTACCAACTCAGTAGAGCGTGAATTCATTAACTATATAAATTTCTGTTAAGTTTATTGATAAACTGTATCATTAAAAGAAAATGTGTTATCGTGACTATTGAAGTAGAACCCAGACGAAAATTTCAAATATGTAACTGTCAAATTTTAAGAAATAAAAATGCTCTATTTGTTGAAAATCTTTGACAATAGTTTCGCTATCGTTTCGCAATTTCTTGTAATTTCTGGTGTTAAGAATTGTATCAGTTTTGAATATGTAATATAGTTAAGTTATAAATGTGTTTTTTTAGGGAATAATTTTCAACGTGCCTATATATGTATTTCTATAAGCCTTAGTACGGGATATCTACATGACTTTCAAATTTCACATATTAAAGGTATCCCAAGATCGAATGTCTTACACGTTTCCACTATTTCACTATTGCATTCAATGTATCGGTTATATTTATTGTGTGCTAAATAAAACAATTTCTAAAATATTAATAGACTCTCTCGTGCTCATAATTTCGAATTACTTGAATGAAACTCATTTTTTTTTCTCTTACGTACGATCATATTGTATTTTAACATTGTATATCGTATCTTATTATATGCTATTACTATTGTCATCGTTATATATATCGTTTAATAGTTATTTTTTCTAAAATGTAAATATATTATAATTATTGATTAATAGTTATTATTTCTCAAATGTAAATAGACATTCACATGATTCTTCGGTTCTCAGAATTTCAGCGTGTATATATGTGTATGTGTATGAAGTTCAATATTATATGCTATCATATTATCTGTTTCAACAACAAAATTACCGAAAACAGATTTGCGTTGATGATCTTTTTAAACCACTAGTTCTCATTCCAAATTTACTAATCCATACAGTGCCGTCTGCCCTAAAATATGTGCCAACCCGCGTGTAACGAGAATACATATAAATTGTAAATTTAAAAACACTACACACTGCGCCGTATTCTGCATGGGAAACCCGCTGTAAAAACGTGAACGGGTACAAATAGTGTGACGAATCAAACCTCGTCAATGAGCATTTAAATTTGTATTTATATATGAAGGTATTGAGAGATCGATCTATCTAACCATCTTCGATGTCTTTGGCAAACTACCAAACTACGAAATCGCCGACAAATACTCCCTTTGCTCACTACCACCCGTTATTGTTTTAAAAATTTCCTCCGATTCGAGAATATTAAATAAATAATTAATTCATTTATTCAGGATACTTAATATACATATAATCACGTTCTGTAACAATACTCACCCAAAATTTATATAATTAGCGATTTCACGCTCTACTGGCGACGTTTCCACTTACTGACGCACGTCAAAGATAACTGGCGGTTTCACCCAGGTAGTTAACGTTAGCCCAAATACTGACGTTTTCTTAATTAGTCACGCTTTTCCCGATTTCTCCCGCACACGTCTGACTAGTGGTATGTTTGTATAAACTCACGTTTGTTTAATTAGTCACGTTATTTTTACATACTGACACAAGTTAGAAAAACTCACTGATTAACTTAACTACTCACCCTATGATTATTACTGACCATTTATAAGAAAACTAACGTACGTTACAAGTATTGACGGGTTTAAGCGACAACTGACAACACGTATATTTCTCACCGGTTTCCATGAATAGTAACCACAATTAAGCTTTTCTACTTGCTTGGAGGATTTTCTAACGCAGAAGCCCATTACTAAAAGCTCTGACGACATTTCTACACACTATGCATCTTGCAGTGTAGCTCTTGTAAAAATCAAAATGGCGGTAAACACAGTCGCAATAATAAATCCTCCAGCGAGATATAAATCTAAAGTTTGGGAAAATTTGGGGTTTTTAAAAGGGAACACAACGAAAGTTGTTTGTAGAATATGCAAAACTATTCTAAAATATTGTGTTAATACAACCAATCTCAGCATTCACTTGACAAGACACCGTAATGGTGTCCATAGTGGCGACTGTCTTGTCTAAGTACGTCTGCTAGGATTAGTAGAGTTTACTTCTAAATAGTAGGCCCAATCAAGTTTATTTATTTCCTGGTTTTAGTGACTTCATTAAAGCTCCAATAGCATTTTTTTAAGTTATATTTTTAAAATGTTTGAAAATAAAGCCCCAAAATAGATTGAACCTATAAACAGTCCTACCTTGTTAAAGAATAATCCTATAATTCACTATTGCCAGTTGAGAAATTGGCAAAAATATAATTTTCAACTTCAAATTCAAACGTTTGAAGATGGCCGTCCATGGAGAGGAATGGGAAAACAAGGGAGGTAATTGAGTAACTATTTCCTCAATCACCCTGTATCACCCTTTTTAATGCCCCAAAAATTTTGCCCATGACCGTATAATAGTGAGTTGACAACCTTTTGAGCAAAAGACATAGAAATAATTATGTTTTGACTTTCTTAGAAAATATGAAATTGGAACTTTAAAAACACAATCACATATTTAATTTGTTGTTTTATTGATAAATGTACGACCTAGTTATGAATCGCGATACGTATCGTATCGCGGCACATGAATCGCAATACGTATCGTATCGTGACTGCAGTCGCAATACCCAGCACTAATAGGCAATAATTTAACACAGGATGTTTTCGTTTAATTTAAAATTCCAATTAACTATTAATTGATAATTTGAGGGGAAAGTGGTAGGTGTGAAACGATTCTGTGTGAAATAGGTGTCCCGAATAAAAATGGGTTCACTGACATTAAATATCTGGTTCTACAAATTTGGTCATAAGATTTGTTCTACACATCACTAGACACAAGATAATAACTCCTTTCTCAGATGAATACTATTTGGAACAATTATTTCCCTTTCATCGCAAACTCCAATAAACAATTTATTTTTGGTTCCAGAGGAAAGTTCTACAGGCGGTAGATAATAATAAATATATGATTTAATGATTTCTGGTAGGTTGTTCCACTGTTTAGGTGCATTAACTAAGAACGATCTGTATCCGAATGATTTTAGTTTTAGCTTCCACCTTGTGCAACACAACTGATGAAGTCCGTTTGATCAGCGGTTACGCGGGTGAACATGTATTTGCATTTGCATAAGGTAGGATATGTATTTTAGAGCTAAGTCATTTACACACTGATAAGCCAAGCTGTCAAGGACAGAATTTTGAAGATGATTCTTTCATTTGTTTGCAGCCAATGGAGTGATTTTAGAACCGGAGTTATATGAGAGTATTTTGATGCTCTGGTAACAATTCGAGCTGCAGTATTTTGCACATGTTTTTTAATATTGACACTAGATGTTTCTGCTAACAAGTTGTTACAGTTGTCAATCCTTGAGAATACTAGAGAACATATAAGTGTGGCAGCTGCTTCCTGACTAATCAAATGTCTTATATGGCCAATGTTTCTGAGCTGAAAATAGCATTTTCGGCAAATTTCACGAATGTGACTGTCTATGCTAAGATTGGGCAATGAGAGGACACCTAATTTCTTCACAGTGTCAGATGGTACAATTATTGCATCTCCTACAACCACACCATTTGGATTAAAGAAGATGCATTCTGTTTTACTGTCATTCAATTTCAATACATGTATGTTTCTTGTCACCCAGTCTTTAATGTCATATGTACACAATTTGATATCAGAAAAATTTTGGGATGGCACAGTTTTTGAAATGGAGTAATTTGCAGTCAGCTGTGTATCATCTGCATAAGAATGTCGTCCTAGACCATGTTTATTGATTAGTTGTCCTAAATTCTTAGTATGCATCACTAAAAGGACAGGTCCTAGGACTGATCCTTGTGGAACTCCAAAGTTTGAAGTTGCAATTTCATATTTTTAAGCTATATTTTTAAAATGTATTAAAATAAAGCCCTAAATTAGGCTGTATCTATAAACAGTCCTACCTTGTTAAAAAATAATCCTATTAATCCTATAATTCACTATCGCCAGTTGAGAAATTGGCAAAAATATCATTTTCAACTTCAAATTCGAACATTTGAAGATAGTCTTTCCATGGGGGTGAATGGAAAAAGAAGAGAGGTAATTGTGTTATTATTTCTTGTGTCACTGATTTTAATGTCTGGGGACATAATGCCCATGATCGTATAATAGTGAGTTGACAAACTTTTGAGCAAAAGACATAGAAATAATTATGTTTTGACTTTCTTGGAAAATATGAAATTCCCACTTTAATAAAAGCTTGGAGTGAGGCGGCGTCCCCCAAAGTTTTAACGAAGCATTGGTTAAGCCTCTGTTAAAGAAACTTCATATTAAAGTTTCCTACCACCCAGTCTCCAATTTATCTTTTCTTTCTGGTGTATGGTGGACTATGGCTGCCATAGCAAATACATATTATTTTCATGAAATTTAAACTTTTTAGGCCTATCTATTTTTTTATTTAAGTCTTTTTTCTTTCATTTAAAAACAATTTAAATTTATATTTATTTTAATTTTTTTTTTGTAAAAATTTATTTTAAATTTTTTTTTTTATAAATTTTATTTTAAATTTTTTTTATAAATTATTTTTTAAAAAATTTTTTTATAAATTATTTAAATTTTGTTCATAAATTATTTTTTAAAATTTTTTTTATAAATTATTTTTTAAATTTTTTGTTTCATAAATTATTTTTTTATTTTTTTTTTATTTATTTATAATTACATTTTGTTTTTCATTTATTTTATTTTTTTTTATAATTTTTCATCTTTAATATCTTTTTTTTTATAAAACTTTTTTTTTTATTTATTTTCTAAATTTCCTAAAAAAAAGAAAAAAAAAAAAAATTTTTTTTTTGTTCATGTTCCGTGCTTTGCCATAGTCCGTATTTTGCCATAGTCCGTGATTGTATGTTAAGGTAAGGGTTAGGCTTCGTCCAGGGTTAGGGTAAGGGCTAGCCCTGTTTACATCTCGAGACGAAATCTACAGGTGCTAGCCCTTACCCTAACCCTGACTCCCACAATCTATACATGACGTCATATGTGCTAAAACGCGTAGGACCGTCTTCGATCTAGCGTTCTCTTGCTTTGCCATTGTGAATCGGTTATCCATCTCTTATTCTTGTAGTCTCGTATAATCAGTCGACTCTACCTGCTGCTAAAACCAATGTTCGTGTTCTACAGTGTTTCGCTTTTGGGTGTTTATCAACATATATCCTTTGACGAAAGCACATGGTGTTAGTACATTCACCCCCCCCCCCTCAAAGATATCACACTTGGACACTGTCCTGTGGTCCAGTTTTCGATCCTGGTCTTGGTCGAACTTTGCGACGTGGTTCCACCATGTCACTGGTGCAAGACAGAGGGTCTGACAAGGGGACATTATGGTCATTCGGATGGTACAGAAACTCGAGGTCCCGTGTACACATTGGCATGCACGTTAAAGAACCCTTGACAGTCATAGAATATGTACTTATAGTCAGATCTCATACTTACTTGTAAAAACTAACACTCTGTGCTTTCGTCAAAGGATTTATGTTGATAAAACACCCAATAGCGAAACACTGTGGAACATGAACATTGGTTTTAGCAGCAGGTAGGGTCGTCTGATTATTCGAGACTACAAGAATACCTTTAGAGCTGAATAACAGCGGCACTATGGCCACTATGTCAAAGCAAGAGAACGCTAGATCGAAGACGGTCCTACTCATTTTAGCACATATGACGTCATGTATAGATTGTGGGAGTTAGGGTTAGGGTAAGGGCAAGCACCTGTAGATTTCGTCTCGAGATGTAAACAGGGTTAACCCTTACCCTAACCCTGGGCCAAGTCTAAGCCTTACCCTAACCCCCAATCACGGACTGTGGCAAAACATAGACTATGGCAAAGCACGGAACACGAAAAAAAAAAAATTATAAAATATTTTTTTTTTTTTTAGAAATTAAAAAAAAAAAAAATCTTTTAAGAAGATAAAAAAATTTTTTCAGAAAACAAAAAATATTTTGTTCATGAAACTTTTTTTTATTATTTTTATAAAATAAAAAAAAATCGTTTTCAGAAAAAAAATGTTCATGATATAAAAAAGATAATAAATATAAAAAAAATGAAAAAAAAAATAAAAGAAATTTCAATAAACAAATAAAATAAATTTAAAATAAAAATGTAATAAAAAAATATTAAAAAAAAATAAAATTTATAGAACAAAATTAAAAAAATAATTTATAAAAAAAAATTAAAAAGAAAAACAATTTATAAAAAAAATTAAAAAAAAAATTTAAAAAAAAAATTCAAATAAATATAAATTTAAATTGTTTTAAATGAAAGAAAAAGAATTAAATAAAAAATAGATAAATTTTTTTTAAATTTTATGAAAATAATATGTATTTGCTATGGCAGCCATAGTCCACCATACTGGTGATATCTAAAAGTCGATTTTGTATTTTATATGGACGATTTTATTAAAGGGGCGCCTATTGCCCCCCACCCCACCCCACCCCAATCTGTTTCACAGAGAATTACGAATGACTGTAGCGGCTGATCAGTGTGCCTGCGCACCCGCTAGATACGTTTCTGATGAACCTGTGCAGTGTGCACCATTTCTGAACTAGGGCGAGTGTAATGAGTATGGTGGCCTATGGTTATCATAGAGAAATATGTAAACAAAAAATGGAAATTGTAAAAAAAAAAATGAATAAAAATGAAAATTAGCCCAAAAATTGAATTAAACGAAAAAAAAACTAAATTAAATAAAATAGAAAACTATATTAAATTAGATTAAAATCGTTTCTGATAAAACAAAGTAAAATAAGATAAATGTAAATCAATAACTGAAATGTAAAAAAAATATAAAAAAAGTAAATTGTAAATTTAAATGGAAAAAAAAATTAAAAATATATATAAAAAAAAAATGAAATTTTAAATTTAAAAAAAAGAAATAAATAAATGAAATTGAAAATTTAAATAAAACATTATCATTCTAACGGAACTGTAAACGATATTTTACATCCAGTGAATCGGATGTATAATATGATATTTAGAGATACAATGAAATGGGATTTAACGCCCTATTGTTCTGCCCTTTTCGATCCCTGGTGTGAGCGTATGTGGCATGAAGATAGGGGCGCCTTCTGAACCTTGTGGGTTTCCTCCAGGCACTCTGGTTTCCTCCCACTGCTAAAGACCCCTACGCGCAAGCGAATTGTTGAAATAAAATCGAAACCATATGTTAGTCCTAAAATGACCTAGTTTGTGTCGAGTGGACGTTGAACCCCATTTCTCTCGCCCTCTCTCACTGTTCTGCCCCAACTGGGATAATGAAGACGTGCATGCGGCATACAATGTGCTACGGGGAAAATTTTTCCCGGACAGCGGCAGAGCCTACTTTGATATTGAATACCAACTGCCACAGGATCTATTACATGCATGCCAATGTGTACATGGTACCTCAGTTTTTCTTCCCATCCGAACGACTACACATTTCCCCTGTCAGGCCTGCAGGTAAGCGAGACAACGTGCTTCTAACTGAGCCACGTGGCTCCATGTGTTGTAAAGATTAAATATGCCAAATTCCAGGATGATCCGTTCAAAATTGCGATCTGTAGGCAATAAAGACAAGAATTGGTCGGGGCTGTGTCCCTGAGCCTAGGAGCATGCACTAAAATCAACAGTTGCCATCCTTATGTTATAAGGATTAAATATGCCAAGTTCCGAGATGAACCATTTATAATTGCGGCCTGCAAACGATAAACACAAAAATTGGTCGTGGCTCTACTCCTTGAGGTTAGATACTGAGCGCCATAGAAAACGCATCACTTAGTTTTTCGTAAACATATCTTATTTCTTTTGCTTCTTATTGTGAACACTATTCAAATGGGAACACATCAATAACAACAGATTTGTACACTTATGGATGTTTAATCAAAGGTACAAAGTCAGAGCGGTCAAAACCAAAAGTTTAACGTCCTACTGTTCTGCCCTATACTGGGCTAATAAAAACGGGCATGCGCCATACAGTTTGATATGAGGGACATTTTATCCAGACAGTGGCACTATGGCCTACTCTTACATCGAATTCTAACTGCCAATGGACAAAGTCAGAGCGGTCAAAACCAAAAGTTTAACGTCCTACTGTTCTGCCCTATACTGGGCTAATAAAAACGGGCATGCGCCATACAGTTTGATATGAGGGACATTTTATCCAGACAGTGGCACTATGGCCTACTCTTACATCGAATTCTAACTGCCAATGGATCTTTTACGTGAATGCCAATGTATACACGGGTCACGGTTTTTCGTCATATCCATCAGTCGTGCACCACTGACAAGGTGGCACCATGTCCGAAAATCTCGATGTCTGTGCGATGAAGGGAAAAGAAATAGAATGTCAATGGGGAATTCACAAGTCTCAACCAATTTAACTGGGTTTATGTGTAAGCCAATGTGTACACGATTTTTGTCTCGTCCGAACGACAATGTGTTATCTCTTGCCAGGCCCTCTATTCTGCACCACTGACAAAGAGGAACCACGCCGGATTCCCGATGAACCTTCTCGGCAAAGTAGGAGTCCCGACGAACATCCTCGGCCAATGTAGGGATCTCCAGGTTAGCGAGCCAACGTCTTAATCACTGAGCCATTCTGGCTCCATATACATGCGATTCGCTGGATGTAAAATATCACCTTATGATTAGAATTATTAGCCCACGACACGTTATAGGCGCGTTCGTTTAAATGATAACGATGGGCCACGTCGAGACACGTGTATTTTAGTTTTCATTTACTTTTCGATTTTGTTTTCCATTTAAGAAAAAAAAAGGTTTTACTTATCAAAAACGATTTTCATTTAAAATAATTTAGTTTTCTATTTTATTTAATTGTTAATTCATTTGATTTTTATACGCCCACATTTTCATGCGGACGTATATTGTCGACGCCCCTGTTCGTCCGTCCACAATTGTTTGTTAACAGTCTACAGGTCACAATTTTTATCTGATTTAAATGAAACCTTAAATAATATAGGTTTATCACCCTAATATCTCAGTTCCTTTCGATATTGGGATGTATCAGACTGTAACTTCATGGGTTATGGCCCCTGATTGTACGAAAAAATCACATTTTTCGCTTGTGAACACTGTATAGAGGTCACAATTTTGAATCGATTTTGATGAAACTTGAAATGCATGTTCATAACCCAAAGATCTTAGTTCCTTTCGATATTTGCGCATTTCGGATCTTAACTTCCTGAATTATGGCCCCTGATTGTACAAAAAATCACCTATTTTAGCTTGTGGTCTTTCTGGAAGTCAAAATTATTATCCGATATAAATAAACCGTCTGATTATATCACCAATACACCATTCGAATTTCGCGAAAATCGGACCAAAATTGCCGGACAAAATGGACGACACTTGTACGCGATTAGTGTAAAAATATGATATAACAAGGTCGTGTACCCTGTACTGTAGGTAACAATTTTAATCCGATTTTGATTAAACTTGAAATGCATGTTTATAACCCAAAGATCTTGATTTCTTTCGATATTTGCGCATATCAGATCTTAACTTCATGGATTATGGCCCCTGATTGTATAAAAAAAATCATGTTTTTCGCTTGTGAACACTGTATCGTAGAGGTCACAATTTTGAACTGATTTTGACGAATCTTGAAATGCATGTTTATAACCCAAAGATCATGGTTTCTTTCGATATTTGCGCATATCGGATTGTAACTTCCTGAATTATAGCCCCTGATTGTACCCAAAATCGAATTTTTTAGCTTGTGGTTCCTCTAGAGATCTCAATTATTATCCGATTTTAAAAAACGTTTCATTATATCACCGTTACACTGTAGTGAAGGTTGAGGTCGAATTTTGTAAAAATAAACGGACCAAAACTGCTGGACAAAATGACTTTCGCTTATACGCGAATAGTATAAAAATATGATATATCAAGGTTGTTGACCCTGTAGAGTTGACAATTTTAATCCGATTTTGATGAAATTGGAAATACGTGTATAAATTTATAACCAAAAGATCGCGGTTCCTTTCGATATTCGCGCAAAGTGGACCACAACTTCCTGAATTATGGCACCTGTTTGCACGAAAAATCATGTTTTTTACCTTGTGGACCTATGGGGGTCACAATTTTAATCCGAATTTTAAAAAAAAAACTGTTTGACTATATCCCCGTTACACATTAATGTTGGTTGAGTTTGGATTTCTTGAAAATCGGACCAAAACTGCCAGACAAAATGGCCGCCCCTCGAATGCAAATATTGAACTGTTTTTGATAAACTTTAAATTTATCTTTATATCACAAAGATCTTGGTCCCTTTTGATATTTTCGCATATTGATCTGCAACTTTGCGCATATCGGATTGTAACTTCCTGAATTTTGGTTGCTCTAGAGGTCAAAGTTAATATTTGATTGACTTTAAATATATACACAGTGTTTATGGTCATGAGGCAAAGAATCCTAATGATTTTCAGCGATTTTCGATAATTACTGCCAGAGTTATGGCCCTTGATCACTTTAAAAAATCTTGTGGACGCTCTGGAGCTCAAAGTCAATATCCGATTAACTTTTCATTTATACACAGTGTTTAAGGTCATGAGAAAAAAAGCCTATTGATTTTCAGCGATTTTCGATAGTTACTGCCAGAGTTATGGCCCTTGATCACTTTGAAAAAATCTTGTGGACAGAGTTTAAGGTCTTGAGGCAAACAAGTATATTGATTTACAATGAATTTTGATTGTGGAGCAGCTAAATCCATAATATTAAATGTTTTGCACACTAAACATTAGCACGGGGCAAAAACCAATCAAATTCTAATGATTTTCTGATAATTACTTAATAATGCGACAATTCTTGTTGACTGCCCGGACGATTTAGCTGCTGAGGGCGTATGTTTCGTTGCCTGGCAACTTATTTTCATTTTATTCAATTTAATTTAGTTTTTATTTTATTTAATTTAGTTTTTATTTTATTTTTGGCTAATTTTTATATTTTTTTACATTTTTGGGGGGGATTTTTCTTTACACATTCTCTATGATAACCATGGGCCACCATAAATGTGACTTACGTCACCTACGTTCAGTGATGAACTATATTTATCCCTGTTAGTGCAAAGACATATCAAATGAAGAATAGTTGCACTACAAAGAACGCTAAACAAACGTGTATATTTGTTAAATTCAGTAAACTTGAAAACCTTAGTACATATATTTTAAAATCAATACCCATGAAAGAATCCCCATTATGATTTCTATTTTGACTGCCTTTTTTATAACCCCCCCCCCCCCCAAAAAAAAACATCTGGCTGGTTTTTAGTGTCTGAATTGATTTAAACAATATTTATTCAAATAAGATAGATAATGAGTACATACATTGTCAAAAAAAATAAGGATTTAAAAACAAGTTACGGGCTTATATTGATTCGTCTCTTTTATTTAATAAGTATTCTACACAGTACAAATACAATTATAATATACTACTCAAAAGAAGTTAAGGGTCACCAATTATTTTTGTTTGACATTTTATTAGACACAGGGAACGTGCAAATCAGAACTTTTAAGCACACTTTTGGTCAGATTGAGTTCAATATGTCTCAATGCTGAGTCTGTTATGCAAAGCATATTCACCTTTTATACACAACTTTTCTGAGGATCTGATGAAAATTCGTAAGCAGTCGACACAACGACGAGGCATGCTGTCGATCAGACGTCGAAAAAACATCTGGGGAATGGCCTGCCACTCTGTCTGAAGAAATTGCACCAATTCTCGAAGATTATCAGGTTGCCTATAATTGTCTCTCACACGTCTGGCCAACTCATCGCATGCATGCCCAATTGGTGCCAAGTTAGGAAAGTATGCAGGCCAATCCATTCGTTCAATACCATTTTGGGTGAGAAAATCATTAACAACTCGTGCTCTATGCGGTCTAGCATTGTCATCTTGAAAAACAGAACCTGCTCCAATTTGACGAAAACTTGGGATGACAAAAGGCTGTACAATTTCGATTTTGTTGTCTGACGTTAACATCAGCAAATCTATCTCCTTGAACTGTAATGCAAATCGGGACTCATCAGTGAAGAGTACCCGCCCCAGTGTCGCCGTCTCCAGTCTCTATGACGTGTGCACCAGTCACGACGTGCTGCCCTATGACGTTGAAGAAGCGGTGGTCGAACCGCTTGTCTTTCAGATCGAATGTTGTGGGCTCGCAGACGACTTCTTGGTCTGGTCCGATACCTGAACACCACTTGCATTTCGCAGTTCATCTCTCAGACATCTCACTGTAACAACGCGCTGACGTAAGGCCATTTGAATGGCATGCCGGTCTTGACGTTGCGACGTTGATCTGGGCCTACCAGATCGTGGGCGATTCTGAATTGAATTGGTTGCGTGGAAACGCTACCATAGTCTCCCAATCACACACTGGCTACAACCGATTCTCTGTGCCACATTCCTCCGTGTAAAACCCTGTTGAAGCCACGCAATGGCTCTTCCTCTGTCAAGTTCACTCAACTGACGTCTGGCCATGTTGAAATTTCAACTGAGAGCAAGACGGTCATGGAAGTTTTTTTTATGCCAAAACTGTTCATGGAAAATGCATAGTGCACGAGCAAGGACATACTCAACACCAAAAAGTCGTACCCTACTGCGTTTGGGCGATGCAAACAGTTTTGTGGAGCCTTGCTGTGAGCGTCAGTTTATGGTTTCTAAGGAGACTGTCAAAAATCGTTTTGTTTGAAAATGGCATATTATGCCTTGTACAATACATATGTTTTGTCGTCAGGATATCGTGAATCAATTTTGACACGATTTCCGCCAATAATTTTATATTCACATCTGATATGTGCATAGACATTTACCTGGTAGAAAAAATATTTGACTCTTAACTTCTTTACATATATAAAATACATTTAACATTATGTTATTATACATTTATAAATCGTGCATGTAAGTAATTTAATAGTGCCACTTTCAGTGCAATACAATTTCATAATACGCTTGCTTCCTATTAGGGGGGTCAAGTGGGTAAGGCGCTGGGTCGTTAGCCTGGAGGTCGGGTGTTCGATCCCTGTATTGGATGAGAAAGTTCATCTCGATTTCTTGGCGTGATTCCCCCTTGTCAGTGATGTAGAATGGAGTGCCTGACAAGGACAGTTGTGTAATCGTTCCATGGGACAAAAAACCGAGGTCCCGTGTACACATTGGCGTGCACGTAAAAGATCCATTGGCAGTTGGAATTCGATATAGGAGTAGGCCGGGCAAAATTTCGCTCATAGCACACTAAAATGATATTTAAACTATTAATTACACATTTATTAACAATATTTTTAGTTTATGAAATACCATCATTAGTCTTTCTTTAGGGCTGAAATTTTATTTAAACTATTAATTACACATATATTAATTATTTAGTTTATGAAATACCATCATTAGTCTTTCTTTAGGCCTGACATGTTATTTAAACTATTAATCACACATTTATTAACATGCGCTATTGGCGATTGTTTTGACTGCCAAAAGTCAGATGGTTATTTAATGTGATCACTGATATCAAATAAAATCGTGTTGATTTTGACTAAACACAGACCAGGCCATTTCAGGATATTTCTGATTATATTAAGAACATGTACAGGCTGGAAATTGGAATAAATCTTGACACATCATAGCTTTTTAAGTGCCGGTTTTAGCATGTCAAAGGAAGAAAATATTTTCAAAGCAAGTTCAGGAAAGTAAATGTTTTTTTCAGAGAACGTATGAAATTCGTGTCGGTTTAACATATGAATTAGACATGACACTAAATGAATGTTTAATTAGAGTGTGTTTTTATTGATTTGATCATTCATCGATTCAGCCACCGTTGTCTTGAATGCACGTGAATTATATCCTTGCCTGTCTACACCTGTTTTTTAACATTGACGAACGAGAATCGACAGCTGTTGTTGATGCCACTGGAAATAAAAGTGATGGGAAAGTAAATAATTTTTAAGTACGAAATAATTCTTTAGCGGTTCATTCAGAGGTTAAGAAACTCAAACTTGATTCAGAGCATGCTTTAAGATCAGTAATAAATTCACGCATGTCATTCCAAAACCTCGTAAGTCGACATTTTTTAGGGAATCACTTTTTTTGCATAACTCAATTTATTAACATAAAATACATCATATATTAAAATATCAGAATTGTGCGATAAATAGTTTTAGTTTTATTAGCGTGTGACCAAATCTGATTTTGTTGTTTTCTAAAGACGACGTCAAAGGTCTTAAGGCGTTGTACATGACACAAATTCACAGAATAATTATTGTAACAAGATATTTCACAGTAGGCATAATTTATAGGGAGTAATTAATAATATTTCCAGCATGGTTTTCATACGCCCACATTTTCCTGTGGACGAATATTCTTATCGCCCTTGTCAATCCGTGTTCACATTTTGGTTTGTGGGCAACAACCCTCAAGTATTCATCATGACGGTAAGTTTTGCCAGAAAATTCGAATTTTACAAAATCTTCACATTTGGTGTCAAAATATATATTTTTTGAGGTAAACACGACTGATTCCATTATCTCATTTTGGTGATAAATTTGTTCGCCTCGGTAAATCTATGAGGGCATCCACTTAGAGAATGTGGGATCAAAGATACTAATAAATTTGATTTGGACTCCCTGGCCCACCACTGGCCTCACTAACAGCTCAATGCGGAGACAGTGAAAGGGGCCACTCACAGCGAATGCAGCGCAGTGGGGCTTGTCTATGTTTAGTCAAATTAGCCAAACCTATTGAAATGGAATTGTTGTTAGTACATATAATTTTGATTGGTCTTTTTTGTGCTATTCAATTTTAATTTTACTGCATGTCAAATTTATCTTTAAATTGTACACATTTTCTTATCATTTTAATCAATTTTCATATCACTGCATTTCAAATTAATATTTATATTGAAAATATTGATCTTGTCACTTTCATTAATTTTTATATTTCTGCTTATGAAATTAATCTTCATATTGTAACATAATGTTCTTATCTCATAAAATGTTCTTATCTTTTTAATGATTTTTCTCAACGCGTGGAGCATTAATTTCACAAAACGATTTAAACGATCAGACACCGATGGATACCGATATGTACTGAACTGTCAAATACTGAACTGCCCATCGTCATCCCGAAAATAACGGGTATTGGATTGGAGGCCTTAATGTGGCCAAAGTATTTGCATACCATTGCCTTTACATGGTCTGATTAGGCGGTCGATTAGATCACAGACCTCGCAACCACTATTTTGTTGGCATATCAAGACAGGACAGGTGAAGACTTATAGTTTAAATCATCTTTCTTCAATAGACATGGTCATCTTGGCTCAGTTACCGACGTGAGAGTTGCCCGAGTCGAGCTGAAATTGGCCCCTGTCGTAGGCCAGAGAGTTTAAATAAAATTAAGATGTCATGAATGTCATTGTATTAGGTCTAAGGCATGAGTATAATTAATCTCCTACCCTTAATCGGTAACCTAAATCCTTAATTGGACCTCCTCCTATACTGACACTGGATGGGGGTGGGGGTTTAGATTTATGGTCATTTAAAAACTAAAATATGCATGAAAATGAATTTAGCTACATTGAACACGTATATTATAAAATTAAGATGTCATGAATGTCATTGTATTAGGTCTAAGGCATGAGTATAATTAATCTCCTACCCTTAATCGGAAACCTAAATCCTTAATTGGACCTCCTCCTATACTGACACTGGATGGGGGTGGGGGTTTAGATTTATGGTCATTTAATAACTAAAATATGCATGAAAATGGATTTAGCTACATTGAACACGTATATTATAAACACCAAATGTTCCGCTCAAACAGGCCGCCATCTTAAGTGACCTACCAATATTGACTCAGTAGTATCATTAATCACAAAAATTTGATGGACATGGATACGCGAAAAACGTTTATTTTGTTACCAAACTCGATAATAGGTTGACAATTGGAATTTTTGAAGCCATTTTGGATATTGGTCAATTTGACGCACGCATTTAGACAGAGACTAGTTTTGGTGATAATAATATATCTAGACGTAGCCCATTTGTAGTGTACCACCTCGCACTAATATTCTTGCCTGGACCACTTACTCGTTATAAAGTAGGTAACAAGTCACTACCGATTAACTGTCTCTGAAGACGATCCATCTCTACAGACGGTAGGCCTATATAGGGGCGGCACTCTAACACGCTTCAGATGTAAATGTCACAAGGAAAGTCGTCGTTAAAATAGCATTATGCAAGAGCAAAATCTACTTATTACAGGTCTTTCTTTAGGCCTGAGATGTTAGCTAAATAATCAATTAGACATTAATTAACATATCCAGACCATAATTAACTCTTAAAGTCAACGCTAGCCTTCGATGTTGGCGGATTGAATTCCTATATGGCGCTTAATGGCTGTTGATAATTAAATCAATGAAGTGGATAATCGAGACTATGCTGTTTATATTAATGATTTGAGTAATGATGACCGAGGCTATGTGAATATTTCAAAGGCTTTTTTCTCGGCTAATAGTGGACCAATTTGACTGAAATTTTCAGCAAATTACCTTTACACTATCTAGTTTTTAACTATAATATTAAAAAAAAGTAGGGGATATTTGATTTTGGGGGCATAATACTAAAATATGCAAATGACTACGAAAAAAGTCACTATAGAACCTAACAGAAGAAACATTTCCAGTTACATGTGACGCCCAAACGCACCAATAGCTACCGCATGGAATGCAGGTGATGCTTGGGATCATCATGGGGGGTCCAACCCAAGATTTGCACGACTCTGAATTTGAATGTTACAGTCATTGTGGCATTGAATTCCAGGGTGGAAACATCAGTTTAATTGTTTTAGTGACCAGAAAACAAATTTTGATATGCGTCGGCTTACCCAAATTGAAAGGTTACGTGCCCTTGGCATGCTACAGATCGGCACAACACAGGTGGTTGTGGCGCGGACGATGAATGTTTCTCAGTCTGTCATAAGCAGGCTATGGTCCAGATACCGTGATACACAATCTGTACAGGACAGACCACGCTCAGGTCGACCAAGGGCGACAACTCAAGCCCAGGATCGATTTATCCGTACCTTGGCCTTGAGAAATCGTGTCATCACAGCAAATCAGATCAGCGCTCGTCTTCAAACAGACACTGGTGTGAGAGTGAGTGGCCAGACGATTCGGAATCGACTGCATAGGGGTCACCTTCGCGCCCGACGTCCTCGCGTGATCCCTTGTTTGAGAGATCATCACATTCAGGCAAGACGTCGTTGGTGTAGGGATCGTCAACACTGGGATAATCGACGCTGGAGCAATGTGATGTTTTCAGATGAGTCAAGGTTCACTGTTGATTTTTTGGACAGACGTAGGAGGGTGTGGCGTCGTCGAAACGAGCGCTTCCAAGACGTTAACGTCATCAGACATGATCGATTTGGGGGTGGTTCTGTTATGGTGTGGGTCATACTCCGCGCAGTGTTGCGTCTGATTAGAGGTAATCCAACTACACACTGCTATTATGAGTGGATATTGTTGTGTTAAATTTTGATTGATCAGTAGTCCGTCTACCAACCAATCACGAGCTGCCAATACTGGACCAAATATGTTTACATAACGTATACGTCATGACTCACGATTTTATTATGCCTAATTAACCCGTGCATAGCAGAATACTGCAGTAAAACTAATTGCGTGACAAACGAGGCTATCAAGTCGAATGAAATGTAAACAATACTGTTTGGAAACGAACATACTTACACCGTTTTAATACCTTAAATCACTGTCCAAAGTTTTAGGGAAGAGCCAGATGAAACGAAGGACTGTCATGTTGCTGTACTTAAGTGATAGCTTTCGTTGAACGGAAAGAATAGACACACTCCCGCATAAGTTCAAGAAACAGACGCTATTCCAGCAATGGTCAGAGAGGGATTTCTCGGGCCATTGCTTCAGGAATATGGGTGTGGGTAGGCATCACTGTTGCTGGAAGAACGGCTTTACATGTTGTTGCAGGGCGTGTTACAGGCCAGTACTACCGGGACAACATCTTGGCAGTCCATGTTGTGCCGTTCGCACGACGTCATGGCCGTCGTTTCATCTTCCAGGATGACAACGCAAGATGTCACAGGGCCAGAATCGTTATAGGTTACCTCCAACAACAGAACATCACCACATTACCTTGGCCAGCACTGAGTCCCGACCTCTCCCCCATCGAGCATGTCTGGGACATGCTTGGACAGAGGTTACGTCAACGTCAACAACGTCCTGCCAATGTCCAAGAACTTGCTGCTGCGTTGCAACAGGAATGGGACAATCTGGACCAAAATGACCTTAGACGTCTCATTAGAAGTATGCCACGTCGGATCAATGCTTGTTAGGCAAACAGAGGAGGATTTACCCGTTACTGACTTTGTTGTGATGCTGTGGTAACTTTGCTGTTTGACCCCGGGTATCTCTTTATCTTATCTCCCATATATTTGAGATCAAATACAATAAATAATGTAGATATTTGAATATGGTAATTTTTATTCGAATATTACATTCTACGAGCAAATATTCAAATATTCGCCCCGAACACTACCCCACTGACCTGCATAGGGTCAATAACCTTCAAGTAACTTACCCAGCTGAACATGTAGCCCTGTAGGCCATGCCCCTCACATAAGCTACCATGCTGAATATCTTGACCTACCTGTAGACAATAACCCTTGAGTAACTATCCCGACTGGACTCCAGACCTACCTGTGGCCAACACCCTTCAAGATAGTGAACATCTGAACCTACCTGTGGGTAATACTTTTCAAGTAACTTACATCACTGAGCATCTAGACCTAACTATTAGCACTGCCCTTCAAGTAACTTACCCAACTATGTATACCTACTTGCAGATCATATCTCTCAAGTAACTTACCGCCATGTAGATCACCCACCTGTAAGCTATACCCCTCAAGTAACTTACCCCATTGGACTTACATTTTATATAAGTAGCTGTAGGAACATCTTGATTGACGGGGCGCCCAAAACAGTGTGATCAGTAGGGCGCCCATAATTACATACGACTCCCCGCGCCAACATTTTAGGGCTAAATACGGGCCTGCCGTATAAATTAATCTTTAAAGAAACATGTGAGACGATCTTCACCCAAACAATGTTTGATGGTTTCTGAATTAAACGTAACATAATGTTATTGATCTTTAGTTATAGCGATATATTCTTTTAAATCAAGAAGTTGGGTGGTGTGTGGTGAAGATTGGTTTATGGATAATGACACAATCATGATTTCATATAATTCAGTTTCTTAACAACAGCTAAAGTAGAGAGAGAAAGAGAAAAATGGGGTTTAACGTCCACTCCGCATAAACTAGGTCATTTAGGGACTAACATATGTTTTTAAAATTTTTATTTCAATAATTCGCTTGAGCGTAGTGGTCTTTAGAAGTGGGAGGAAACAGAAGTACCCGGAGGAAACCCACGAGGTTGAAAAGGCGTCCCTATCTCCATGCCGTAGCTGACCGGCCAGCTAGAGGTCGAAGCGCGACACTCTAGACCACTAGGCCATCCCAACCCCGCAGCTAAAATATGCATTTTCAATCATAAATTGTTGACTAGTAACTATAGGTACATTTTTGTGTTCAGACAACAAATTTATATCATCTTGAGTTGCTGTACCGAAAAGTGATTTTGAAAAGTGGTCTTTTAGATCTACCTCACAGTACATGCTTAGTTTGTGGCAATAAATTTATAGGAAATTTTACTTTTTTTGAATAGTAATAACCAGCGAGAATCTCGTAAAATTTTTACTGTATCTTTGATATGGTTTTCGATATCTCTGAATTTAAAGATAAATTCAAAAACCTAACATGGTAGCAATTCAAAATGGCAGCCATAGTGGAATTTAAAACGACCGAATTTAAGTTAATCGTCATTTATTCCTGCTGAATATGCCATGTAACATGGTTGCAATTCCAAATTGCCGCTAAAATGAGTTTAATTGGTAGTAATATAATGACATTTTTTTCCGTATAACCAGGGAAATATCGTAAAATATGACCTTTACTATGTCTTTTATATGATTTTATATGTTCCTTTAATGAGTATTTTAGTAAAGGAACCTGTCGATACCGGACTATAATACTAGTTGGTCCTGATTGACTAGTGGTCCTGATTCTTGCTCCATTAAGGGTTGCCACACTATGTGGGGAGAGGAAGTGGGTTGCATGTAAATTGTATGGCATATAATAATTCATGACTAACTGGGGGCGGGGTGCTAATCTACGCAATAACATCAATTACTTTAGAGACCCTTGAAAGTACCATTATCCTTTTGAGACTCTTGAAACTACCATAATTCAGACCCTTGAAACTACCATAATCCAGACCCTTGAAACTACCATAATCCAGACCCTTGAAACTACCATAATCCCTTTGAGACCCTTGAAACTACCACAATACTGTTCGTGTCTAATATTAGGGCGTAAATTATTAGGGTTTAAATTATTAGGGCGGGGGGGGGGGGGGCTGGGTGGCCGAATGGTTAGCACCTGTGCGCATTATCTGTTATTGAGTCAACTGGCGTAGGAATAGGGTCGCCTGTCCAACCTCGTGGATTTTCTCCGGGTCCTCCGGTTTCCCTCAACTGCTTAAGATCCCTACGCGCAAGCGAATTATTGAAGTAAGGCTCAGCCATATGTTGGACTTCATTTTAGCGGCTAATCTGTATTTTGAAATTAATTATTTGAGATCAAAAGTTAACTAAATGACATCTAAAACCATGTGAAAGATATCCAAAAGGGAAAAATTACGATTTACTTAAAATCTGCCATCTTGGATTCCATTTTGGCAGCAATATTGAATTTCTCCCATGTTGAATTTTCAAAATTCATTTTTAAATCCAGAGACATCGAAAAACATTTAACAGCGATAGTGAACGTCAATTATAAACAGGGACAATGCTATTTTTTAATACCAGATTTGGCAGCCATTTTGAAAAATGGCCGGTACCATGTGAAAAATATTTTTTTAAAAAATGGTTTGGCCAAATTTGTTATTTTAGGAACATTTCGCCTCTATTACCACTTTCTATTGTAAGATTTTAATAAAAGTATATGCCCCACCACTTAAACGTGATTTCTGTATATTGTGTCTTGTCCATAGATTTATTTTTGTTTGTTTTGTTCCTGCACGAAAACGTTTTGTATATATCAAACATATGTTCACAAATCGATAATATACATACGTTGTTCATCGCATATAACGATGATGCTTAGTCTATGTGATCACTATATATTACTGAAGGAGAAAACGATTAAATAAATGGTAAGTTTACTACTGTAAATTTTGAACGCGTTGAAATAAAATATTTTGCAGATGTTTAATTTACATGTTACATTTATATTTATGTGACCACTGGAACTGGTTATATTCGGAAGTGTTCAGAAAATAAATCGGTTAAAACAAAACTAGCTGAAATAAATTTAAATATCGAATTACTGGAAATTTAACAGTCACGCGCACGCTCTACGATTTCCCTCATTGAAACATTACATGCATATATACATAGACAGCTAATTTCATTACAGGGTTTTAAACTGTATGCATTCCAATACTAAATAACACTATTTTTAGACCAAAAAAATCTGTAAAATAGAATAACAAAAAAAAAACAAAACATAATTCCTTTAAATATATTTAAGGATTTATACGCTGACATGATTTACTGTTTATTTTTAATTCACGTTTGAAACTTTATTTGTACTAAATGCGGTGTAAAAGTGGCAAAAATGTGGTTGTGCATGAAACGAAATCGGAAGAATTACACAAGAACGGTCTTGAGAATTTTCTAGGGACGGTATTTTATTAAGATTCTTGCGTAAGAAAAAGTGAAGCATAACTTTGTGCTTACTTTAAGGATTTTCTAGGAACCGGGCCCTGGAGATACCCAAGATGCCTTTGCTGATTCAACCAACAAATTTCTACCATAATCCGGTTTGGAAGTTATTGAGTGGGTAGTGAAACAGCCCTAACCTGGTTTTCTCATAAATTTAGTTGTTTAAGTCAATATATCAATCGCGCAGTTTAGTCATCGTTTGTGGAGAGACTTATACTGGACAATTACTTGAGCTAGAGATGTTTCATCGGATAATTTGTTCGGAAGACATTTGATGATGGGATTTGTCAAGGCAGATATAATATATTTCATAGGGCATGTATTCATTTCTGCGGGGTGGATCCTGGGTATCTAGACATGTATTTGACCGGTATGAGGGAAGGTGTCCAAGGGTTATTTATTCAGGGTCGGGGTGGGGTAGAATTTCCTTTCTGCATATGTTTCATCAAATTTCAACACATCGATTCTCTTGCAATTCTTGACCATGTGAACAATCAGTCCCACTTTCTTTGTCGACCCTGAAGGAGCCTAACGTATCTTTAGATAACGGGACTTGTACCCGGGCCATGGATACTCTAGTCGAGAGGTTAGTGTAATCGTTTGCTCGACTACCGCGACCCCTACATATATTAAAAATGAAGAAGTCGACAGGCACTGTCTAGCGCTAAACTAAACAAATGAACCATATTAATCAATTGCGCATTTATCTTTTTCAAATCAAACTGATAATCTATGCTTAGTCTAAGTTTTGAAGTAACTGGTAGTGGAACTGTACATTAAGTTACATCAGTAAAAATCAAAGATCCCAGAGATCGACCAACGAAATTGCTTAGCCCTGCGTAGCTTTAGCGGAAAATATTAATTATTGAACTCAGTCATGTTGCTTACACCCGTCTTTTTAGAACCAAAGTTATCGGGTCCCAAACCATCAACCAATCAAATTACTATATCTGCTGCCTTAGTGGAAAATGCGCATGATCGAACCCTGTAAATTCATGCACATAATAGACACTTCGCCAGTTTTGATAATTCTACCTCAATCAGAAGGAGAGTTAATGTGTTCCAAAGTCTTGACCAAGCAGATAAAGGTCTCTACTTCGCCTAATGTTCAGCATCGGATTTTGTAGATTTAATGAAACTATTCACTATCACTTAATAGAAGCAAATTTATCGAGCTCCAAAAATATCAACCAATCGAATTGCTTATCGGTCTGTTCACCATAAGCCTAAATGCTCATTATCAAATTTGGTCGGGATATAGATGTGATGAAACTATACACCAAGTTTCCTCATTCTCACTTACTTAGAACCGCCATAATCGTGTCCCGAAGCTTCAACCAAACAAATTTCTAATCATGAAAAATGCTCATCTTTGAACTACATCAAGGCATTCACCTAATGAACGACTATACCAAGTTTGAGAACATCTACCTCAATTCTAAGGAGAGTTATTGCTCTCCCAAGTCTCGACCAATCAAATAATTGCTTGTTACTCTGTTTACACTGTCCAGAAAATGTTTATTTTCGGACACAATGTACCGATATAATGAAATTAAACACCAAGTGTCACCACTTCCGTCTCATTAGAACAAAAATTATCGTGCCCCAAATCATTAACCGATCAAACAGTTTATCTCTACTTATCCATCAAGGCATTCACCTAATATAGTCTGAAAGCTGAAGGTTGGCCGGGGCTGTGCATTTATAAGTCCAAGTTTTTCTAGATCAGTTTTTTTCATGAGTAGATTCCGAACATGTGTGATGATCAGGCGTTTGAGGAAGGGATGTTTTCGAGATGTGGGGGTCTATAATTGGGGGAAAATCAATCTCGATTCCAAAAATATCTTTGCCCTTCGGTTTACCCTGGTAATATCACCGGCCACTTATCGGCGTGAAACTGGTTCTTAAGCTCTGCCCGACCGCCCCAGAGGCTACTTGTTGGCAGGATTTGTTAGAATGAAATGCTACTGGTTAGCAGGATTTGTTAGAATTAAATGCTGCCGAGTTAATTAGGCATCTATTCGTTGAATGATTGTCCACATCTTGACACGAAATAGTACCGGGAAATAGTTTTTAGCGCACAATGGGAGTGATTCGACTAAATACGTGGTTGATATGTCCATTTGAGCCAATTTGTCCTATTTCGAGATGGGTTGTGGTGATAACATACGTCTAAAGTAAAAACGACCATAAATCGTGCTTCGTATTTTTATTGTAGCACTCATAGAACTATATGCAAACCCTTTAGTAAAATATGGGCAAAGCAATAAATGCGCATATACCTTGGGTTATGACCCCTGATATATTTTTTTGGTTATCCTTTAAATGCAATTGCCGTAATAAAAATATTATTATTAATGAATTTCTGTCACCGAATGTAGGCTTAATCTAATAGGGAGCAGGTCGTTTCATCCCACCACCGTTTCACCCTGGGCATTTTCATCTGAAAATTACACGGGTCGTTTCACCCCACTTATATCGGGCCGTTTCATCCCACAAATTAAAAAACAAGTATCACGTATTTTTAAAATTTTATTCATACATTAACAACAATAAAAATATGATATCAGTGTTTCACGTTTGACGCGAGTGATAGCTCTCGCTTTTCTCGGCTCGCGCAAACGTCAAAATAGAAGAGCTTTTTTTTTTGTTGTAATCAGATGATAAAATCGCTCTCGTCACATTCTACATATATTATTGAGCGCCATAGAAAACGCATAACTTAGTCTTTTGTATAATGATTCTGTAAACATATCTATGGTGGCCCATGGTTATCATAGAGAATGTGTAAAGAAAAATCCCCCCAAAATATAAAACCCGTTAAAAAAAAAATATAAAAATAAAAATTAGGCAAAATATAAAATAAAATAAAAATTTAAAGGAAATGAAATAACAATTAAATAAAATGAACACTAAATTAAATAAAATAAAAAACTAACTTAAATAAAATTAAAACTAAATTAAGTAAAATAAAAACTGAATTAAATAAAATAAAAACTAAATTTAATTTTTTTGATAAAAAAGAAATTAAAAAGAAATTAAAATAAAATAAATGTAAATCAAAAAATGAAACGAAAAAATTTAAAAAAAAAATTTAAAAAGAAAACTAAATCGAAAAAAACTGAAATGAAAAAAATAATTAAATAAAAATAAAAAAAAAAGGAAATTGAAAAATGAAATAATTTTTTTTTCTTTTTTAAACAAAAAGTGAAAATGAAAACTAAAACTCACATGTCTCGACGTGGCCCATCGTTATCATCAGCCCATCGTTATCATTTAAACGGAAAAGTAATCGAACGCACCCCTAACTTGTTGTTGACGAATAACTCTAATCATAAGGTGATATTTTACATCCAGTTACTCGCATAATCGCATGTATATGGAGCCACTATGACTCAGTGAGTAAGACGTTGGCTCGCTAACCTGGAGATCCCTTGTTCGACTCCTACGTTGGCCGAAAGTTTATCGGGACTCCTACGTTGGCCGAGAAAGTTCATCGGGATTTTCAGGTGTGGTTCCTCCTTGTCAATGGTGCAGGACAAAGGGCCGGGCAAGAAACAACGCATTGTCGTTCGGACGAGACAAAAAACGTGTACACATTGGCTTACAAGTAAAAGACAGTTGGAATTCGATATCGTAGCGTCGCTGTCGGGGCAAAATTTGCCGAATAGCGCACTTTCATTTTCGGATGTATATACCGTACCATGTCCGAAAATCCCGATGAACTCTCTGGTCGTGCAGGGATAGACACAACTTTTTACCTGCATAGCCACCGTGCTAACCATTCAGCCACGTAACATCCCTAAATTTGGCAAATTGCTGACCTTCAGCGAGAAACATTTCAACCGGGCGAAATTTTCTATTTTAACAGTTTAATTTGCAAGGCACCTTTAATTATCAACCGAATATTAGAAAACTTTTAAAAATAAGCCCCCCCCCCCCTGATCAGCTTAATCGTTCGCAATAAACGTTTGCCCCTTAAAATCGGCAAATTGCTGTCTTTAACGTGAGAAACATTACAACCGAGCGAAATTTTCTGTTTTATCACTTTTACAGTACCATGGATTACCAACCGATTAGTACCTTTAATTATCAACCGAATATTACAAAACTTTTAAAAATAAGCTCCCCCTGACCAGCTTAATCGTTCGCAATAAATGTTTGCCCCTTAAAATCGGCAAATTGCTGACTTTAAAGTGAGAAACATTACAACCGGGCGAAATTTTCTGTTTTATCACTTTTACAGTACCATGGATTACCAACCGATTACTACAAAACTTTAAAAATAAAACAGAAGGAGAGAAATGCGGCTTAATGTCCATTCGACACAAACTAGGTCATTTCGGGACTAACATATGTTTTTTTAATTTTATTTATAAACTTCCCTTGCGCGTACTGGTCTTCAGGAGTGGGAGGAAACCGTAGGACACGGAGAAAACCCACGAGGTTGGACACCATACTCCATGTCACATGCAACCTGGAAATCGAAACGACGCCGGTTGACTCAATGACAGACGTTACGACACAGCGCACGTATGCTATCCATTCAGTCATTCAGCCTCCCTAAAATCGGGAAATTGCTGACTTATAGCAAGAAACATTTCAACCGGGCGAAATTTTCTGTTTTAGCAGTTTAACTTGCACGGTACTTTAATTACCAACCTATTATTACAAAACTTTTGAAAATAAGCTCCAACTGACCAGCTTAATCGTATGCAATAAAGGTTTGGCGTGAATTGAAAGTTCTGCACCGAGAAAGTTCATCTCGATTTTCCGGCGTGGTTCCCTCTTGTCAGTGAGGCAGAACGGAGGGCCTGACAAGGACAGCTGTCTAGTCGTTCGGATGGGACGAAAAACCAAGGTCCCGTGTACACATTGGAGTGCACGTAAAATATCCCTAAGCAGTTGGAATTCGATACTGTTGAATAAGTTCTATACGATGACTAAATGTGTAGATTTTAGTCACCCACACATGTTTCCCTTAAGAATGAAAGGATGCCGTTTTCAATGTTCGATCCTTTTGTTCTTCTACTCCTGATATGTTGGATTGTTGATCGATGGTTTCATATAAAAGACTACCAATAAGACTCTTTGTAGAAGAAGTTCCCAAAAAATATTAAGTTGACTTTTCGAGAAAGACCTCTAAACATGCTCCAAATTGTAAAAATACGACTTTTTGGATTTTCAATCTCTTTTTTTCGCCTATCCCTGATATTTAAAATAAATGATACAATGATTTCACACAACAGGATAGCTATTGGACTCTCTATTTTGTGTACGAATCAGTAATTGATTGTCTAGTATCAAAAAAAATTAAAAAAAATAGGTCATTCTGACCTATATTTCTTTGATTTTTTTGAAAAATTTGATCCTTAATTTCGTCAAGGGGAGATAATTTAGAAAATATCTAATTATATTTTTGAAGTCACATCGGTAAGATCTACTTATATACTAAATTTCATGAAAATCGTACAACTATGAAAGAAGTTGTCAAATTGGTCTAAACTTCCGGTTCGAAATCACAGCGACGAATTTTCGAAATTCGAAAATGTGAAACTGCAGATGAAAATGATTTTTTTCAAGGTATTCAAAGAAAAAAGAATAAGTAAAATCGGTAAAAAAAAAAAAAAGTTACGACTATGCATTGTCAGTTTTTTCGTTCGTAAAATTCGGTGATTTCGGATTCGTAAAACGTTTTGAAAATATATTTAAACAACGTTTGCACCCCATTTTTGGGGGGTAGGTCAAAGTTTCAGAAAGATCCCATGGTTAGATTCTGAGAAATCCGATTTGGAGAAAATACACACAAAAAAAATAATAATAATCTTAACAGAAACAATAAGCTTTCATATGTAATATGAAAGCTTAACTAGATCTGCTACTGTCCCATGCAGATATGAAAGCTTTCATATTCACAGTCACTTCCTGTCACATGTCATGGGTCATATAAATAATCCGAACACGAAAAAATAAATCATTAAAATCGGTCACAATCTAACGAAATTAATGTGATTTTTCACTCGTAAACAACTTTGTCGGTACGAAAACATCAAAGGCGAAATTCGAATTTTTGAAATATACAAATACCAAAAATTCGACCCGTATCCCCAAATGTATTAAATTTTAGACATAGGAGACGCATTGAACATACTATGCCCTATTGTGTTTGTTTACAAGTCCGTAAATGTCGATTTTTCACTATGTTTCATATTCACTTCAAAATGGCGACCATCAGCTGACATAAATCAAAATTCTGGTCTGAACGTTTTTTAGGTTTTCCTTCAAGGATTCAGAAAATGTAAGTCCCATGTCTGTAAGTGCAATATCGCACGTTCTATTGTTTTTTCACGTTTCAAGATGGTGGCACATCCGGTTCGATCGAAAAACTCCATGTTTTGTGTACGAATCAGTAATTACTTGTCTAGTATCGAAAAGAAAAAAAATAGGTCATTCTGACCTTTATTTCAGTGATTTTTTTGAAAAATTTGATTCTTAATTTCACCAAGGGGAGATAATTTAGAAATTTTTAAAAGTCATTTTTCAAGTTTCATCAGTAATGTCTACTTACATACAAAATTTCATGAAAATCGTACAACTATTAAAGAAGTTGTCAAGTTGGTCTCAACTTTCGGTTCGAAATCGCAGCGACGAATTTTCGAATGTTACAAAACTTTTAAAAATAAGCTCCCCCTGACCAGCTTAATCGTTCGCAATAAACGTTTGCCCCTTAAAATCGGCAAATTGCTGTCTTTAACGTGAGAAACATTACAACCGAGCGAAATTTTCTGTTTTATCACTTTTACAGTACCATGGATTACCAACCGATTATTACAAAACTTTAAAAATAAAACAGAAGGAGAGAAATACGGCTTAACGTCCATTCGACACAAACTAGGTCATTTCGGGACTAACATATGTTTTTAATTTTATTGAAAAACTTCCCTTGCGCGTACTGGTCTTCAGGAGTGGGAGGAAAGCGAAGGACACGGAGAAAACCCACGAGGTTGGACACCATACTCCATGTCACATGCAACCTGGAAATCGAAACGACGCCGGTTGACTCAATGACAGACGTTACGACACAGCGCACGTATGCTATCCATTCAGTCATTCAGCCTCCCTAAAATCGGGAAATTGCTGACTTATAGCAAGAAACATTTCAACCGGGCGAAATTTTCTGTTTTAGCAGTTTAACTTGCACGGTACTTTAATTACCAACCTATTATTACAAAACTTTTGAAAATAAGCTCCAACTGACCAGCTTAATCGTATGCAATAAAGGTTTGGCGTGAATTGAAAGTTCTGCACCGAGAAAGTTCATCTCGATTTTCCGGCGTGGTTCCCTCTTGTCAGTGAGGCAGAACGGAGGGCCTGACAAGGACAGCTGTCTAGTCGTTCGGATGGGACGAAAAACCAAGGTCCCGTGTACACATTGAAGTGCACGTAAAATATCTCTAAGCAGTTGGAATTCGATACTGTTGAATAAGCTCTATACGATGACTAAATGTGCAAATTGTAGTCACCCACGCTGCATGTTTCGCTTAACAATGAAAGGGAGCAGTTTTCAATTTTCGATCCTTTTATTCTTCTACTCCTGATATTTTGGACTGTTGATCGATGGTTTCATATAAAAGACTATCGATAAGACTCTTTGTAGAAGAAGTTCCCCCAAAATATTATGTTGATTTAAGAGAAAAGGAACTTTAAAAATGCACAAAATCGTAAAAATACGACTTTTAGGATTTTCGATCTCTTTTTTTATGCTATCCCTGACATTTAAAAAAAATGATACAATGATTTCACACAACGGGCTAGCTTTCAGACTCTCGATTGACAGGAGTTTCATCACCCTCTCTTCATTATTACTGAAGTTATCGTGCCCTAAAGAATCAACAAATCAGCATATTTATCTCTGCTTACCCTAAGCAGAAAATGCTCATCTTTAAACTCAATCATGACATTGACCAAGTGAACGTCTACACCAAGTTAGAACATTCTAGCTTAATTAGAAAGAGAGTTATTGTGTTTCAAAGTCTCGGCCCTTCAAATTGCTACTTCTTTTCATATTCACTTCAAAATGGAATCCATCAGTAGACCTAAATCAAAATTCTGCTCCCAGCGATTTTTGGGCCAACCGTCAAGGATTCAGAAAATATAACTCCCGTGTCTGTAAGTAAAATAGCAAAAAAGCCTTAGGGATTTTTCACGTTTCAAGATGGTGGCACTTCCGGTTCGATCGACAAACTTCGTATTTTGTGTACAAATCAGTAATTACTTATCTAGTATCCAAAAAAAATCATGTCATTCTGACCTATATTTCGATGATTTTTTTGAAAATTTCTAATTATATTTTTGAAATCACATCGGTGGGATCTACTTATATACTAAATTTCATAAAGATCGTACAACTATTAAAGAAGTTGTCAAATTGGTCTAAACTTCGGGTTCGAAATCACAGCGACGAATTTTCGAATTTCAAAAATGTGAAACTGCAGATGAAAATGATTTTTTTCAAGGTATTCAAAGAAAAAAGAATTAGTAAGATCGGTCAAAAAATAACAAAGTTACGACTATGCATTGTCAGTTTTTTCGTTCGTAAAATTCGGTGATTTCGGATTCGTAAAACGTTTTAAAAACATATTTAAACAACGTTCGCACCCCATTTTGGGGGGCGGGGGTAGGTCAAAATTTCAGAAAGATCCTATAGATAGATTCTGAGAAATCCGATTTGCAGAAAACACACAAAATAAAAAATAATAATAACTAGACCTGCAAGCAGCACTGAACCGGCTTTCAGGAATCATACAGGAAGTTTATTATACCATAACCGATCCAGTGAGCTACTAAACTATACTTTAGTTGTTTTGCTTCAGTGACACCCTCTATCATATGTAAAAGTAATATTTTCTCGCGAAAAGACCGGTCAAAATTGTAAATTATGGCAAAATTACGTCACTTGCGGTGCCGAATTTTTTTATAGGTGAAAAATAAGTCGAAAATTCGCAACATACAAAATACAAACTTTGTTTTATACATATCGGGCAATAAATAATTAACCTATAAACTGAAATTAAGAAGGTAAAAAACTTAAAAGTGACCCTGGGAAAATTGGCTATTATTCGACAAGAGAACATGCTAGAAGCCTTTTCTTGATATCAATATGATGGTATTGATTCAATCTTACTGCTCATTAGAGTCAGACGTTATAAAGTTAAACGAATGATAAATATAAATCCCTTAAAAAAAAATACGTTTTTTGCAAAAATTACATTACTTCCGGTGATATTGAAAATGTTAAATTAGTTCATAGAAGTAATAAATGGCATAAGGCATCAAATGGTAAAAAAATTATAAAAATCGAATAATAATTGACACTTTTATAGACCAAAAACCTTGAAAAGTGACTTATAGAAGATCGCCTATTTCTCTGTAACCGTACAAGTTAGAAACCATTCTATTCGTTGATGGGAATCAAATATCATAATTTTAAAAATATTATAAGGCAGACTCATTTGAATAAAATATTGTTTTTTTTAGGTTAAAAAAACAGTTTTTGCCCAAATGACGTCATTTCCGGTCACAGTGAAAATGTAAAATTGGCTTGACCTAGTCCAAATTGGCATTAGGCATCAAATGGAAAAAAAATATTGCAAATCGAATAATAATTCACTCTTTTCTAGGCAAAATAACGTGAAAAGTGATGCATGCAAAATTGCATATTTCTCGGTAACTGCTCATATTACAAACTAATTTTGGCATACATTCTCTTCGTCTGGATTATTGCTACGAGTTTATGAAAATTACAAATAAATATTTCAAAATATGAAGACGCTGAATGAATTGTAAATAACTGAATTTTACACTTTATTTTACATTTTATTCGAAATTGCCCGAAAATGAAATTGAAATTAAAAAATCTGAGCTAAAGATTTTGTGTGCCTTTACAGGGCGCATCCTTTTAGTTATATGAGTTTTGACAAAAATAATATTTGCTTTCAAAAAGTGGTACCGAACTGTCAAAATTGTAGTTTTTGTTAATATTACGTCACTTCCGTTGCTGACAGAAAAATGTCACCATAACAAAGGAAATTACAATTGGGATCACGGATCATATGAACTTTGTTTTATACAAATCGAACAATAAATAATTAATCTGGGCCCGAAAAACTAATTGAACCAATGGCGGCTAACGCAAATTCCTGAGACAAAATTCTTTCTCACTCCTGCTTAAGTAGGATAATACTTTAACCCTGTGTAAAATACCATCAAAAAATATTCATAAATAAAAACGGTTTTCGTAAAAAAAAAAAAATTTTTCAAAATAACGGACATTTTTTCGACTACTTCCGGTTTTACGATCATTGTCATGATAGCTTTAAGACGTTCTTTGGATACTTAACTTTCTGTAACAGAAGTGTCAGAAATATACCTTGAGTAATTTTGGGAAAAAAGATAAATAAAAGAGCATTTACAAAAATTTAACAATTTTTCATTTTTTTTCAAAATTTGGGGCCATTGTTTGACCAACTATATTATTTCAATGCTTTTCATCTTGGATTCACTATATAGACAACCGATAGGACTTTGAGTAAGAAAAGTTTAATAAAAATCGTAGGCGTCGTTTTCCAGAAAATGGCGTCTCAGAATGTCAAAAAATCGGAAAATACTAGATTTTTGGCATACAATAATTTATTTCCCGATCATCGAAATCGTATTATTTAGATGCCATATGATAGTCCATTAATAGTTCTTTTGGTCTGCTTTTATCTAACGAAGATATGAAGTTTTTCGTAAGAGTGCCAATTTTTGTAACCTTTTTTTTTTCATTTTTTGAATACTTCCGGTATGGAGATTATTGTCGGGATAGTTCTAAAATAGCCGCAGGGCCCTGTAATGATATATTACATTATCTGATCAGATAAAATGCCCCTGAGAAATCTTATGTTTAAAATTGCCAAAAATGCAAAAATAATGACAAAATATGGAAAATTAAATTTAAATAACTACGTACGTATTATACGTCTTTAGAATCGTAATTAGGTCAGCTATCTGAAAATATAAACCTTTTTAGAAAATCTCTTAAAATAAAAAAATAATAGAGCATTTTCCAAAATTTCACGATTTTTCGACTTTTTTCGATTTTCAGTGCGTTATTTGACCTATTCCAGATATTTCAAAGTCTTAATGGAATGTTTCGTACACAAGACTACCGAAAGGACTCTCGATAGAGAACGTTTCATAAAAATCGCTGGGGTAGTTATCGAGATACAGACGTCCAAAAACGCTCCAAATCAAAAAATACTTGATTTTCAGCGTGCCATATTTTGCTTCTTGCTCATCGTATCCGTGTGATTTGGGTATCATACGATAGTCCATTCCTCTTGGCATCCAACGGTACCTTAATTTGTTTCATCTGTTGATTTCGGACGGAGAAATCACGTTTTCCACCAAATCATCCATTTTTTTCATTTTTTTCAAAATATTGCACACTATTTCGACCACTTCCGGTTTAAGGATCCTTGTCGAAATTGCTTTATCAGTTGGTATTGGACTATAACTTCATGTTCCATAACTTTCAGAAACATCAATTCGACAGTAAAACGAAACCACCGCTCACAAAATGGGAAGAAAATTCGAAAAAAATCGAAAAATAAAGGCGATAACTTATATTTCTAGAATCGGATGGGCTTCAGGTATCCAAAAATGTAGGTCAAATTTGAAAATTTTGAAAAATAACAAAAATTGTCTCGTAAACAACATGTTTTCAATTTTCGAACGATAAAAGTCATAGACGAATGTTCGAAATTGAAAAATGTGAGATAGCCATTGTCTCAGAAAAGATTCGGGGATTCCAAAAATGTGATTTGTTTGAAAATGGGAAAAGAATTGATGAAACTATAGCCAATTTTTTGACAACGTACAAAGTTCGGTCACTTCCGGTCTGCGCAGAAGTTTGAAAATTGCTTTATTGAGTAGCCACCACCTGGTTTTCGAATAGTAAGATGAACCGCAAATCGGTATCTCTTTTCGATCATAGAGAAATAGGCTCCCGCGGTAAATAATAATAATAATAAAAAAAAATAATAATTTTAGTAATCTCAATAGGCTTTCAGACGAAAGTCTGAAAGCCTAATAACTTTAACAGAAACAATAAGCTTTCATATGTAATATGAAAGCTTAATAATAACTTTAACAGAAACAATAAGCTTTCATATGTAATATGAAAGCTTAAAGCCCCAATAACACTCTTGTTGTAACTGAAAAATATGTCCCAATCTTCATTCTGGTCAACAAATCGTATTATTTTAGAATATTCCAATTAAATGATGATATAAATTTCACCTTAACACACCTAATTTAAAAAATTGGAAAAATTCAACCAATTGATTTGAAAAGTCTAACGTAAACCTTTTCAAATGTGACTTGGATTTTAAAATATTTTCGAACCCTCTGGACAAATAAAATAGGTTGTAATGGATAATTTACACAACAAGTAGGACATTTAAACATCTAGTACTTAGAATAGGGGTATTATTTATTTTCTGGAGCTACCAAGCCAGCAAGAATGTTATTGTCCCTTTAATAATAATTTTAGTAATCACAATAGGTTTTCAGACGAAAGTCTGAAAGCCTAATAAATAATAATTTTAGTAATCACAATAGGCTTTCAGACGAAAGTCTGAAAGCCTAATAAGAATAATAATTTTAACAAAAACAATAGTGTTTCACACAAGCTTCGCAGTGTGAAACCCTAATAAGAAGAATAATTTTAACAAAAACAATAGTGTTTCACACAAGCTACGCAATGTGAAACCCCAATAAGAATAATAATTTTAACAAAAACAATAGTGTTTCACACAAGCTACGCAGTGTGAAACCCTAATAATAATTTTAACAAAAACAATAGTGTTTCACACAAGCTACGCAGTGTGAAACCCTAATAATAATAAGAATAATTTTAACAAAAACAATAGTGTTTCACACAAGCTACGCAGTGTGAAACCCTAATAATCTTAACAGAAACAATAAGCTTTCATATGTAATATGAAAGCTTAATAAAAGCTGTTTTAATCACATTGTCCGTTCCGGCACAAGCCTTTTAAATGTGTATACCTAGTGGATGGGTTGTTAATTACTAATGAGGGTGTTGATAACATCTTGGTCGTTATAAATGTTTCTGAGAGATGATCGGAGAGCGAAGCATAGCCCAGACCACTGGATAACACAGAACGAGGACATATTTCAACACTGATGGACTGTTCTGTATGCTATTTGAATATTATAGACTATAATTTGTGACACAATGTTATAACAAGTAGACACCAAAGCCAACTTTATTATAGATCATTTGGCACCATATCTCACTATTTCATTCATTTACAGCATATTAACATTTCTGTGACGGTGTGCCCCCCCCCCTCTCGTAAAGGAAAGCTGCCTAGATGTTCGGATGGTACGAAAAACGGAGGTCCTGTTTACACATTGGCGTGCACGTATAAAATCCCTTGACAGCTGGAATTCGATATAAGAGTAGGTCATAGTGCCGATGTCCCGTAAAATTTCCCGCATAGTACACTTTATGGCGTATGCCTACCTGTTTGTTATAAGTAGCCCCGAAGGTAATAATGCATAAAGTTCCCCATATATCATGACGTTATAAATAATCATGTGATATTATTACTCCTTCAAAATATGTATCCTGTAACTTATCTTTTTGATGGTTGTGTAAATAGCTTTATGAAATCTTATCTTAAATTATGACTTTTCCTTATTGTGGTAATATAACACAACTTAGCCAATGAATGGACTACATTCTTGAAATATATTAGTGTAAGTTTTTTTGTAAAGATGACCCCCAAGTGTATCTTTTATGATTCTCAGTTTTTAATGGAAGATAATTATGTTTTACAAGTCAAAATTGTATTTATCATTACCCTTCACTTTGTTCTTATCTATATGGAACACTGCTTAGGAAGCTTTGTAACGATTGTTTATTATAATTATAAATCTTCGATTTTGTGTTGTAATTCATTTATACTTACATACTTGTATTTTCCTTCTGTGATACTTATACACTTTATTACTTTTTGCTACAATTATACTATACTAAACCGATTCGAAAATAATACAGCGCTTGTTTTCCTTGATACCAGTAAATTGTGATAGACCGAATTGAAATGCAGACTGCTTTGTTATGTGTGATTCGCAGAAGGTAATTAAAGTAAATATATATTGTAGTTTTATTTGTCAGCATATCAACACGTTCTCGTGGTTTATTCCGTCCTTTAAACAATAATTGTCTCGTATACAAATTGGCGTGCACGTCATAGATCCATTGACAGTTGTATGATGTATGCTCGTCTTCATTGACTCAGTTCCTAGCAGAACAGTAGGGTCTTGAACCCCATTTCATTTATATTAGTATTGATCTTTATTTTATAAAACAATTTCGATCATTGCTGTCCTCAGAACAGGTGCGTATACATGACGTGGGCGATTGATCGAAAGTGATGAGCACAACAAGTAGATGAGAATTAAGTGATTGCTGCCAGTTTGATGCATACTGCAAATCATTAAAGATCGATTGGCTACACTATAAACATCAGAATGCCTCGTTTGTTCAGAACGGGGCTTGGTAAAATGTATCGTTTACTAAACGTGTTTTTTTCAAGATACTTATTATTAGCGGCATTTGCTAGCGGTATTTGTAAAAAAAATTAAAACCCTTGTGCGTACACGTCGCACGAAAAACGTTGTCGGCTACTACGGGTAATCTAAGACCCCAGACATAAATAGGTTTTTGGGTGAATAATTTTATTCAAATATGATCAAACTACAGCTTCATATCAAGACTGAACAATAATCAATCAGTCTAAAACAGTCTAAGATCTCGGTTCCTTTCGATATTGGCATGTATCGGACTGTAACTTCATGGGTTATGGCCCCTGATTGTACGAAAAATCGCGTTTTTTAGCTTGTGAACAGTGTAGAGGTCACAATTTTGAACCGATTTGGATGGAACTTGAAATGCATATTTATAACCCAAAGATCTTGGTTCCCTTCGATATTTGCGCCAATCAGATCCTAACTTCCTGAATTATGGCCCCTGATTGTCTGAAAAATCGCCCTTTTTAGCTTGTGGTCCCTCTGGAGGTCAAAATTGTAACCCGTTTTAAAAAACCGTTTGATATTGTCGAATTCCAATCAACCTATCAATCTTTTACAGTCCACGAACACGGTACTGTTGGTAGAAAATGTAACCGCCGCAAATGCTTTTTTTCAAATCTTTTGAAAATTTAACCGCCGCAAATGCGTTTTTCTGCTATTCTAGCTCGTTAGGTAAGCAACTCCAAAGATGTCCATTGGTTTCGTAACCGAAATCCCACTCTACACAGAGAAAAAAAGTGGGTCAAAACTTACTCATTTGGGTGAGTTATGAGAAAATACTCAGCTAGATGAGTATTTTGACTCAGATTGGGGGCAAATAGGTCAGCTATGACTCGGTTTATTGAACCTTGCGGGAAACGTCTGAGTCACAAACTAGTCAAAATCCAAAATTTCACGATTTTTCGACTTTTTTCGATTTTCAGTCCGTTATTTCACCTATTCCAGATATTTCAAAGTCTTACTGGATGATTTCATGCAAAATAACTCCGAAAGGACTCTCGATAGAAAAAAATTAAAAAAAAGTTGCGGTTAAGTTTTCGAGCTACAGGCATCCAAAAACGCTCCAAATCAGAAAATACTTGATTTTCAGCGTGCCATATTTTGCTGCCTGCTCATCGTATCCGTACGAATTGGGTATCATACGATAGCACAATCCTAGTGCAATACAATGGTATTGATATCAGACGGAGAAATCGCGTTTTTCCCCAAAATACCCATTTTTTGCATTTTTTTTCAAAATATCGGACATTATTTCGACCACTTCCGGTGTACAGATTATTGTTGAAATTTCTTTATTCCTTGCAATGGTCATTTGGCTTCATGCCTCAGAAGTTTCAGAAACGTCAATTCTGCCATAAAACGAAACCCGAGCTCACAAAATGGGTAGAAAATTCGAGAAAAATCGAAAAATAAAGGGCGATAAATCGGAATGAAACTTATATTTCTGGAATCGGATGGTTTTCAGGTATCCAAAAATGTAGGTCAAATTTGAAAATTTTGAAAAATAACAAAAATTGTCTCTCAAACCACATTTTTCATTTTTGGATCGCAAGAAGTCAGCGATGAAGTTTCGAAATATCGAAATTTTCAATTGCTATTGTCCGAGAAAAGACTCAGGGTTTCCGAAAATGTCATTCGTATGAAAATAGGTACAGAATTGACGAATCTACAGCACAAAATTCGACCACTTCCAGTCTGCGCAGAAGTTTCAAAAATAGTTTTATCAAGTAGCCAACACATGGTTTCCCAATAGAGAATTAGGTCCCTGATCGGTATCTGTTACAGGCACTGAGAAATAGGCCCCGGCGAAAAAAAAAATAATAATAATAAATAATAATTTGAGTAATCACAATAGGCTTTCAAACAATAGTTTGAAACAATAGTGTTTCACACAAGCTACGCAGTGTGAAACCCTAATAAGCCTGTATCCTTAACAAAAGCACCAATAATTTACCTTTTCTGTGGCAGATATCGGCAGATGACTTCGATTTTCTTTTAATCAAACAAGCGTCCAGGCTTCGTCTAACTGCCGCCATAACACGTCCACCCACAATTCTTTTCACCGGAAGGACTCACATTGACTCACCCTTGACTAGGCTGTGACTCACTTACAAAAATTTCATCGCTGGTTATTTATTAACTGAGAATTATCCCACAAGTTTTGTTAGAAAAAATACATATGATTCACTTTTTCCATTGTTGATATTTGCAGATGCTATAGATGTTATTTTAGTCCAGGCTTCGTCAAACTGCCGTCATAATACGTGTGACCGAAAGGACTCACCCTTGACTAGGCTGTGACTCAATAACGTCAAATTCATCACTGAATATTTAATAACTCAGAGGTGACTAGTTTGTGACTCAGAAGTTTCCCGCAAGTTTCAATAAACCGAGTCATAGCTGACCTATTTACCCCCAATCTGAGTCAAAATACTCATCTAGCTGAGTATTTTCTCATAACTCACCCAAATGAGTAAGTTTTACGCGTTTTTGACCCACTTTTTTTTCTCTGTGTAGGGAGTAATTAATAATATTTCCAGCATGGTTTTCATACGCCCACATTTTCCTGTGGACGAATATTCTTATCGTCCTTGTCTATCCGTGTTCACATTTTGGTTTGTGGGCAACAACCCTTAAGTATTCATCATGACGGTAAGTTTTGCCAGGAAAATTCGAATTTTACAAAATCTTCACATTTGGTGTCAAAATATATATTTTTTGAGGTAAACATGACTGATTCCATTATCTCATTTTGGTGATAAATTTGTTCGCCTCGGTAAATCTATGAGGGCATCCACTTAGAGAATGTGGGATCAAAGATACTAATAAATTTGATTTGGACTCCCTGGCCCACCACTGGCCTCACTAACAGCTCAATGCGGAGACAGTGAAAGGGGCCACTCACAGCGAATGCAGCGCAGTGGGGCGTGTCTATGTTTAGTCAAATTAGCCAAACCTATTGAAATGGAATTGTTGTTAGTACATATAATTTTGATTGGTCTTTTTTTGTGCTATTCAATTTTAATTTTACTGCATGTCAAATTTATCTTTAAATTGTACACATTTTCTTATCATTTTAATCAATTTTCATATCACTGCATTTCAAATTAATATTTATATTGAAAATATTGATCTTGTCACTTTCATTAATTTTTATATTTCTGCTTATGAAATTAATCTTCATATTGTAACATAATGTTCTTATCTAAAACAATAGGTTGCCAGGCAACGAAACATACGCCCACACAGCAGCCAAATCATCCGGGCAGTCAACAAGAGTTGTCGCATATTAAGGAATTATCAGAAATTCATTAGAATTTGTTTGGTTTTTATAATCAAACGTTTTTTATTAAATCAGATAATAATTGTGACCTCCAGAGGCACCACAAGCTAAAAAGGGTGATTTTTCGTACAATCAGGGGACATAATTCAGGAAGTAATGACCCAATGGGCGCAAATATCGAAAGGAACCAAGATCTTTGGGTTATAAACATACCTGTCAAGTTTCATCAAAATCGATTCAAAATTGTGACCTCTATAGGGTCCACAACCTTGATATAACATATTTTCACACTATTCGTGTACAAACGGCGGCCATTTTGTCTGTCAATTCTAGTCCGGTTTTCACGTAATTCAATCTCTCTCTTCATTACCATGTAACGGTGATATAGTCAAACGTTTTTTTAAATCGGATAATAATTTTGACCTCCAGAGGGACCAAAAGCGAACAAAAGCGATTTTTCGGACAATCCGGGGACATAATTCAGGACGTTATGATCAAATGGGCGCAAATATCGAAAGGAACCAAGATCTTTGGGTTATAAACATACATGTCAAGTTTCATCAAAATCGGTTCAAAATTGTGACCTCTATAAGGTCCACAACCTTTATATAACATATTTTCACAATATTCGCGTACAAACGACGGCCATTTTGTCCGTCAATTTTGGTCCGATTTTCACAAAATTCATACTCAACCTTCATAACCATGGAACGGTGATATAATCAAACGTTTTTTTAAATCGGATAACAATTTTGACCTCCAGAGGGACCACAAGCTAAAAAGGGTGATTTTTCGTACAATCAGGGGACATAATTCAGGAAGTAATGACCCAATGGGCGCAAATATCGAAAGGAACCAAGATCTTTGGGTTATAAACATACCTGTCAAGTTTCATCAAAATCGATTCAAAATTGTGTCCTCTACACTGTTCACAACCTTGATATAACATATTTTCACACTATTCGCGTACAAATGGCGGCCATTTTGTCCGTCAATTTTGATCCGATTTTCACGAAATTCGAACTCAACCTTCATAACCATGGAACGGTGATATAATCAAACGGTTTTTTAAATCGGATAACAATTTTGACCTCCAGAGGGACCACAAGCTAAAAAGGGCGATTTTTCGGACAATCAGGGGCCATAATTCAGGAAGTTACGATCCGATTGACGCAAATATCGACAGGAACCAAGATCTTTGGGTTATAAACATGCATTTCAAGTTTCATCCAAATCGGTTCAAAATTGTGACCTCTACACTGTTCACAAGCTAAAAGATAGGCTGGCACTGCCAGGCAGGATACGCCCACATTTTCGAGAGATGGACAGAGAACAAGCAATACCGAAAGTGATTTTTCCTACATCTTTAAGTCCTGTATTTCATACTGTATTGGGAGCAGCCATTAAAGTTGGTCAGTTCCAGTCTGATATTAATGAAATTCGAAACCGACAATGATTATGGTGTGACGGTACACAACCTAGAAATGTGACTTTTCATCAAAAGCGGATAAGAATTGTGACCTGTAGAGAGTCCACAACCATGATATACCATATTTTTACACTATTCGCGTACAAATGGCGACCATTTCGTCCGGCAATTTTGGTACGATTTTCACGAAATTAGAACTCAACCTTCCTCATCAAAATCGAATTAAAATTGTGACCTATACAGGGTCCACAACCATGATATATCATTTTTTTAACAGTATTCGCGTACAAACGGCAGCCATTTTTCCGTCAATTTTGGTCTGATTTTCCCGAAATTCAAACTCAACCTTCCTTACAGTGTAACGGTGATATAATCAAACGTTTTTTTAAATTGGATAATAATTGTGACCTCCAGAGGGACCACAAGCTAAAGAAAGGGGAATTTTGCGTATAACCAGGGGCCATAATTCAGGAAGTTACGATCCGATATGCGCAAATATCGAAAAGAACCAAGATCTTTGGGTTATAACCATGAATTTCAAGTTTCATCAAAATCGAATTAAAATTGTGACCGTTACAGGGTCCACAACCTTGATATACCATTTTTAACAGTATTCGCATACAAACGGCGGCCATTTTGTATGGCAATTTTGGTCTGATTTTCCCGAAATTCAAACTCAACCTTCCTTACGGTGTAACGGTAATATAATCAAACGTTTTTTTAAATCGGATAATAATTGTGACCTCCAAGCTAAAAAAAGGCGATTTTGCGTATAATCAGGGGCCATAATTCAGGAAGTTACGATTCGATATGCGCAAATATCGAAAGGAAGCAAGATCTTTGGGTTATAACCATGAATTTCAAGTTTCATCAAAACTGAATCAAAATTGTGACCTCCACAGGGTCCACAACCTTGATATACCATCTTTTAACAGTATTCGCGTACAAACGGTGGCCATTTTGTATGGCAATTTTCGTCCGATTTTCCCGAAATTCGAACTCAACCTTCCTTAGGGTGTAACGGTGATATAATCAAACGGTTTTTTAAATCGAATAATAATTGTGACCTCCAGAGGGACCACAAGCTAAAAAGGGTGATTTTTCGGACAATCAGGGGCCATAATTCAGGAAATTACATTCCGATAGCCCCAAATATCGAAAGGAACCAAGATCTTTGGGTTACAAACATGCATGTCAAGTTTCATCAAAATCGGTTCAAAATTGTGACCTCTATAGGGTCCACAAGCTAAAAACGTGATTTTTCGTACAATCAGGGGCCATAATCCATGAAGTTTTGATCCGATACATGCCAATATCGAAAGGAACCGAGATCGTTTGGGGATAAACCTATATTTCAAGTTTCGTCAAAATCGGATAAGAATTGTGACCTGTAGAGAGTCCAAAATCAAATTGTGGACGACATAATACGTCCACATGAAAATGTGGGCGTATAAAAACGTGATTTGTCGTACAATCAGGGGCCATAACCCATGAAGTTACAGTCCGATACATGCCAATATCGAAAGGAACCGAGATCTTAGGGTGATAAACCTATGTTTTAAGTTTCATTGAAATCGGATAAAAATTGTGACCTGTAGACTTATTCGTACCTTGGCCTTGAGATATCGTGTCATCACAGCAAATCAGATCAGCGCTCGTCTTCAAACAGACACTGGTGTGTGAGTGAGTTGCCAGACGATTCGGAATCGACTGCATAGGGGTCACCTTCGCGCCCGACGTCCTCGCGTGATCCCTTGTTTGAAAGATCATCACATTCAGGCAAGACGTCGTTGGTGTAGGGATCGTCAACACTGGGATAATCGACGCTGGAGCAATGTGATGTTTTCAGATGAGTCAAGGTTCACTGTTGATTTTTTGGACAAACGTAGGAGGGTGTGGCGTCGTCGAAACGAGCGCTTCCAAGACGTTAACGTCATCAGACATGATCGATTTGGGAGTGGTTCTGTTATGGTGTGGGGAGGCATTACTGTTGCTGGAAGAACGGCTTTACATGCTGTTGCAGGGCGTGTTACAGGCCAGTACTACCGGGACAACATCTTGGCAGTCCATGTTGTGCCGTTCGCACGACGTCATGGCCGCCGTTTCATCTTCCAGGATGACAACGCAAGATGTCACAGGGCCAGGATCGTTATAGGTTACCTCCAACAGCAGAACATCACCACATTACCTTGGCCAGCACTGAGTCCCGACCTCTCCCCCATCGAGCATGTCTGGGACATGCCTGGACAGAGGTTACGTCAACGTCAACAACGTCCTGCCAATGTCCAAGAACTTGCTGCTGCGTTGCAACAGGAATGGGACAATCTGGACGAAAACGACCTTAGACGTCTCATTAGGAGTATGCCACGTCGGATCAATGCTTGTTTGGCAAACAGAGGAGGATTTACCCGTTACTGACTTTGTTGTGCTGCTGTGGTAACTTTGCTGTTTGACCCCGGGTATCTTTTTACCGTTATAATGGTCAGTCTGTGCCTTACTTAGTCTAACGATCATTTGGAATAAATCGATGAATGTGAACTTCATTTCATTTTGTCACTTGTTTCTTCGTCAGTTTCATTAGGTGACTTCCAGCTGAACATGTAGCCCTGTAGGCCATGCCCCTCACGTAAGCTACCATGCTGAATATCTTGACCTACCTGTAGGCAATAACCCTTGAGTAACTATCCCGACTGGACTCCAGACCTACCTGTGGCCAACACCCTTCAAGATAGTGAACATCTGAACCTACCTGTGGGTAATACTTTTCAAGTAACTTACATCACTAAAGTAGAGAGAGAGAGAGAAAAATGGGGTGTAACGTCCACTCCGCATAAACTAGGTCATTTAGGGACTAACATACGTTTTTAAAATTTTTATTTCAATAATTCGCTTGCGCGTAGCGGTCTTTAGCAGTGGGAGGAAACAGAAGTACCAGGAGGAAACCCACGAGGTTGAAAAGGCGTCCCTATCTCCATGCCGTAGCTGACCGGCCAGCTAGAGGTCGAAGCGCGACACTCTAGACCACTAGGCCATCCCAACCCCGCAGCTAAAATATGAATTTTCAATCATAAATTGTTGACTAGTAACTACAGGTACATTTTTGTGTTCAGACAACAACTTTATATCATCTTGAGTTGCTGTACCGAAAAGTGATTTTGAAAAGTGGTCTTTTAGATCTACCTCACAGTACATGCTTAGTTTGTGGCAATAAATTTATAGGAAATTTTACTTTTTTTGAATAGTAATAACCAGCGAGAATCTCGTTAAATTTTTACTGTATCTTTGATATGGTTTTCGATATCTCTGAATTTAAAGATAAATTCAAAAACCTAACATGGTAGCAATTCAAAATGGCAGCCATAGTGGAATTTAAAACGACCGAATTTAAGTTAATCGTCATTTATTCCTGCTGAATATGCCATGTAACATGGTTGCAATTCCAAATTGCCGCTAAAATGAGTTTAATTGGTAGTAATATAATGGCATTTTTTTCCGTATAACCAGGGAAATATCGTAAGATATGACCTTTACTATGTCTTTTATATGATTTTTTATGTTCCTTTAATGAGTATTTTAGTAAAGGAACCTGTCGATACCGGACTATAATAGTAGTTGGTCCTGATTGACTAGTGGTCCTGATTCTTGCTCCGTTAAGGGTTGCCACACTATGTGGGGAGAGGAAGTGGGTTTGGTTCCAACCGGGCGCGAAATGTATTTAAATCAACTGCATGTAAATTGTATGGCATATAATAATTCATGACTAACTGGGGGGGGGGGGGTGCTAATCTACGCAATAACATCAATTACTTTAGAGACCCTTGAAAGTACCATCAGGCCCGTATCTAGACACCATTAAGCTGGGGGGCATAACCTTTCGGTAGGGGGGCGAACATTTTGAGGAAATTTTCGGAAAGGTCATTCTAACATACTGCTGTAATCATCATGCTATGTAGTTACCTAGGCGTCTAATAAGTATTTTAAAATAAGTATTCAAACAATTAAAATTTAGCTTTTTTAGGTTAATATAAGGAACTGTGTGTACTTTAATGATTGTTAGCAATTTCTGAGCGGGGGGGGCGAGCATTTCACGCGGGGGCCCCCCGCGCCCCCCTGTAGATACGGGCCCGAGTACCATTATCCTTTTGAGACTCTTGAAACTACCATAATTCAGACCCTTGAAACTACCATAATCCAGACCCTTGAAACTACCATAATCCAGACCCTTGAAACTACCATAATCCCTTTGAGACCCTTGAAACTACCACAATACTGTTCGGGCCTAATATTAGGGCGTAAATTATTAGGGTTTAAATTATTAGGGCGGGGGGGGGGGGGGCTGGATGGCCGAATGGTTAGCACCTGTGCGCATTATCTGTTATTGAGTCAACTGGCGTAGGAATAGGGTCGCCTGTCCAAGTATGCTAAAATTTCGCTTCTGCCCTAAACCATTTTATTTATTTACCAATTATTAGTGAACAACACAAACACACTTGCGTTTTGTTATTTATTTTTTTTTTTAGCTTGTGTCACATTTCATATGTGTATAAGGGACATGTCAAATGCATCTAAATCGACCATTTGCCGGGAAGCAGACGACAAATTATGATGAAATTCGCATACCAAAACTGTTTTTATGACGTCTGAGAGCACCATAGTCTCATTTTACCAGTGCTTAGACTCGTACTTGACTTGTGCTTACGCAAGAACGGTCTTGAGAATTTTCTAGGGACGGTATTTTATTAAGATTCTTACGTAAGAAAAAGTGAAGCATAACTTTGTGCTTACTTTAAGGATTTTCTAGGAACCGGGCCCTGGAGATACCCAAGATGCCTTTGCTGTTTCAACCAACAAATTTCTACCATAATCCGGTTTGGAAGTTATTGAGTGGGTAGTGAAACAGCCCTAACCTGATTTTCTCATAAATTTAGTTGTTTACGTCAATATATCAATCGCGTAGTTTAGTCATCGTTGGAGGAGAGACTTATACTGGACAATTACTTGGGCTTGAGATGTTTCATCGGAGAATTTGTTCGGAAGACATTTGATGATGGGATTTGTCAAGGCAGATATAATATATTTCATAGGGCATGTATTCATTTCTGCGGGGTGGATCCTGGGTATCTAGACATGTATTTGACCGGTATGGGTGAAGGTGTCCAAGGGTTATTTATTCAGGGTCGGGGTGGGGTAGAATTTCCTTTCTACATATGTTTCATCAAATTTCAACACATCGATTATCTTGCACTTCTTGACCATGTGAACGATCAGTCCCACTTTCTTTGTCGACTCTGTAGGAGCCTAACGTATCTTTAGATAACGGGACTTGAACCCGGACCATGGATACTCTAGTCGAGAGGTTAGTGTAATCGTTTGCTCGACTACCGCGACCCCTACATATATTAAAAATGAAGAAGTCGACAGGCACTGTCTAGCGCTGGAATAAACAAATGAACCATATTAATCAATTGCGCATTTATCTTTTTCAAATCAAACTGATAATATCTATGCTTAGTCTAAGTTTTGAAGTACCTCGTAGTGGAACTGTACATTAAAATCAAAGATCCCAGAGATCGACCAACGAACTTGCTTAGCCCTGCGTAGCTTTAGCGGAAAATATTAATTATTGAACTCAGTCATGTTGCTTACACCCGTCTTTTTAGAACCAAAGTTATCGGCTCCCAAATCATCAACCAATTAAATTACTATATCTGCTGCCTTAGTGGAAAATGCGCATGATCGAACCCTGTAAATTCATGCACATAATAGACACTACGCCAGTTTTGAAAATTCTACCTCAATCAGAAGGAGAGTTAATGTGTTCCAAAGTCTTGACCAAGCAGATAAAGGTCTCTACTTCGCCTAACGTTCAGCATCGGATTTTGTAGATTTAATGAAACTATTCACTATCACTTATAATTAGAAGCAAATTTATCGAGCTCCAAAAATATCAACCAATCGAATTGCTTATCGGTCTGTTCACCATAAGCCTAAATGCTCATTATCAAATTTGGTCCTGATATAGATGTGATGAAACTATACACCAAGTTTCCTCATTCTCACTTACTTAGAACCGAAATAATCGTGTCCCGAAGCTTCAACCAAACAAATTTCTAATCATGAAAAATGCTCATCTTTGAACTACATCAAGGCATTCACCTAATGAACGACTATACCAAGTTTGAGAACATCTACCTCAATTCTAAGGAGAGTTATTGCTCTCCCAATTCTCGACCAATCAAATAATTGCTTGTTGCTCTGTTTACACTGTCCAGAAAATGTTTATTTTCGGACACAAAGTATCGATATAATGAAATTAAACACCAAGTGTCACCACTTTCGTCTCATTAGAACAAAAATTATCGTGCCCCAAATCATTAACCGATCAAACAGTTTATCTCTACTTATCCATCAAGGCATTCACATAATATAGTCTGAAAGCTGAAGGTTGGGCGGGGCTGTGCATTTATGAGTCCAAGTTTTTCTAGACCATTTTTTTTCATGAATAGATTCCGAACCTGTGTGATGATCAGGCGTTTGGGGAAGGGGCGTTTTCGAGACATGGGGGTCTATAATTGGAGGAAAATCAATCTCGATCCCAAAAATATCTTTGCACTTCGGTTTACCCTGGTAATATCACCGGCCACTTATCGGCGTGAAACTGGTTTTTAAGCTCTGCCCGACCGCCCCAGAGGCTACTTGTTAGCAGGATTTGTTAGAATGAAATGCTACTGGTTAGCAGGATTTGTTAGAATTAAATGCTGCCGAGTTAATTAGGCATCTATTCGTTGAATGATTGTCCACATCTTGACACGAAATAGTACCGGGAAATAGTTTTTAGCGCACAATGGGAGTGATTCGACTAAATACGTGGTTGATATGTCCATTTGAGCCAATTTGTCCTATTTCGAGACGGGTTGTGGTGATAACCCAATTTAAGGTATATGCGCATTTATTGCTTTGCCCATATTTTACTAAAGGGTTTTGTATTATCATGAGCAAAAAATTAATTTTAATCATTCATTAAAACTACCGAAAACAACATACACGGTCATCCGACTGAATACAACACACTCGGTCATCCGACCAAATACAACACGCTCAGGTCATCCGACCAAAAACAACACACTCGGGCATCCGACCAAATACAACACATTCAGGTCATCCAACCAAAAACCACAAATTCTGCGCCAAATGTTGAAATAAGCGTACGTGCAAGATAACATAAATTAATTGGCACTATTTAATCAATTACATTCATTAGAAATTGTAACATCAATGTGAAAACAAAATTGCCGCACGGTCAAAGTTCAAGGTTGCACTATCATAAAGACGCAAAGAATAGAAAGCACCTCGCACTTTATCACCCGACTTGCAGTGTTTACTTTTCACGTCATACAACTTTCAATATGGCCGACTTGTGACGTCGTTGTAAAACACGTCATTGCTATTCTAGTCTATATTTCTATGGTAGCACTGTCCGCACTAATATTATCTTAATAGAACACAATTTTTATGGGAAACAATCACTGAACCACCCGCAGCACAACGTTGATTGGAATGGGGTGCAGATATTAACAACCAACCAACTGAATAGAAAAACAAGGAAAATCCTAGAAGCGATTAACATTAGGCGCTATTCACCCCAACTAAACAGGGACGCGAGGCTGCATATTTCAAGGGCATACGATCAGGTCATCAAAATGAACAATACAACTTAAATTACAACCCATTAATCACAAGCTTTAACTGTTTAGTTAGTCGGAGAGAATTGGCAGTGTGTACTTGCTTTCTTACTATTAGTATGTATGTATTAGTAAGCTAAATGCCCCCCCCCCTTTATCACCCCATTTATTACAACATGTTTCAACCCATGGCTTTTTTCTGGTTAGGCTATTAACTTCATTTCTCAGTGAGCTTTCACATACCATTAGTATGTATGTATTAGTAAATTAAATGCCCCCCCGCCCCTTTATCACCCCATTTATTACAATATGTTTCCAACCTATGGCTTTTTTCTGGACTGTTTAATTTATTAGGCTATTACTGTTTATTTAGCCTTCTGTTATGGACTATGCAATGCCTACATTAATTTATTATAAGTGTTATCCATATCTTAGTATATGGTTTCATCCCTATTACCTCATTGAAACAACATAGCAGCATCCAACGGCTCCCTTTGATGGTCTTCATAATTAGCTAAATGTTTTCCATTTGTTGTTATTGTCTAATTAACTACCCTACTTATCTTATGTCTAATTTGTTTAATCTTTTATCTTTATTGTTATTGTTATTATATCTTATTATATGGTTTCACCATGTCCACTCTTATATATTCATCTGAAGTTTATGAAATGTCATTGTGCTTGATAACGATAAGAGGATACTTGTCGAAACGTCGTGCTTTTAGAATAAACCAGTGATTGTTTCCCATAAAAAATTGTGTTCTATTAATGTGTTTTCCAATCGCTAAATGCCACTTAAAGATTAATATTATCTTGCCTGAACTACTAAACGCTTTCAATACAGTAATTTGCGGGCGATAGTGATTAATGTGGAAAGATCTCAACAGCTTGATTGCTTGCTTGGCTTGCTTGCTTGCTTGACTGATCAATGTAAATATGCAAAATACTTTTGAATTTGTACATATTACAAATTGTATCCAAATGTACACGAAGGTGACTTTATTTTAGCGTGGGCTTGTTCTCCAATCCATTATACACATGTCGTAGTCGATATAAAATACTGTTTAAACCATTATTATCTTTTAAAAAACACAATTTAACCCACGCTCTTTCGAAACAGGCCAACATAGGGGACGTACATAATATATGGTTACTGATGCATATAACAAAGTACAATCATGTAAACAAAATTGTAGCACAAATTAGAAATTTCCTCGATTCTGATTGGTCGAAAAGTGTGGTCGAATGGACAATAAACCCCCTCTGAATTATCAAGGCGAATTACTACGTATAAATATTCCAGTGTACACATTTTCATTTTTGTGCTCAATGATCTTCCTCAACTCAAATCTTTATTTGCAAATATCTTCAAGAAATATGACTATCACACCATTTTCAAACATCATCTTTTATGAAAATATATTTCTGAAATACATAAAACAGTAGAAAATCAGTCCATATATTAATTACAAAAGATAGGCCGGCACTGCCAGGCAGGATACGCCCACATTTTCGAGAGATGGACAGAGAACAAGCAATACCGAAAGAGATTTTTCCTACATCTTTAAGTCCTGTATTTCATACTGTATTCGGAGCAGCCATTTAGTTGGTCAGTTCCAGTCTGATATTAATGAAATTCGAAACCGACAATGATTATGGTGTGACGGTACACAACCTAGAAATGTGACTTTTCATCAAAATCGGATAAGAATTGTGACCTGTAGAGAGTCCACAACCATGATATACCATATTTTTACACTATTCGCGTACAAACGGCGACTATTTCGTCCGGCAATTTTGGTACGATTTTCACGAAATTCGAACTCAACCTTCCTCATCAAAATCGAATTAAAATTGTGACCTATACAGGGTCCACAACCATGATATATCATTTTTTTAACAGTATTCGCGTACAAACGGCGGCCATTTTGTCTGTCAATTTTGGTCCGATTTTCCCGAAATTCAAACTCAACCTTCCTTACAGTGTAACGGTGATATAATCAAACGTTTTCTTAAATTGGATAATAATTGTGACCTCCAGAGGGACCACAAGCTAAAGAAAGGGGGATTTTGCGTATAACCAGGGGCCATAATTCAGGAAGTTACGATCCGATATGCGCAAATATCGAAAAGAACCAAGATCTTTAGGTTATAACCATGAATTTCAAGTTTCATCAAAATCAAATTAAAATTGTGACCTTTACAGGGTCCACAACCTTGATATACCATTTTTTAACAGTATTCGCGTACAAACGGCGGCCATTTTGTATGGCAATTTTGGTCTGATTTTCCCGAAATTCGAACTCAACCTTCCTTACGGTGTAACGGTAATATAATCAAACGTTTTTTTAAATCAGATAATAATTGTGACCTCCAAGCTAAAAAAAAGGCGATTTTGCGTATAATCAGGGGCCATAATTCAGGAAGTTACGATCCGATATGCGCAAATATCGAAAGGAAGCAAGATCTTTGGGTTATAACCATGAATTTAAAGTTTCATCAAAATCGAATCAAAATTGTGACCTCCACAGGGTCCACAACCTTGATATACCATTTTTTAACAGCATTCGCGTACAAACGGCGGCCATTTTGTATGGCAATTTTCGTCCGATTTTCCCGAAATTCGAACTCAACCTTCCTTAGGGTGTAACGGTGATATAATCAAACGTTTTTTTAAATCGAATAATAATTGTGACCTCCAGAGGGACCACAAGCTAAAAAGGGTGATTTTTCGGACAATCAGGGGCCATAATTCAGGAAATTACATTCCGATAGCCGCAAATATCGAAAGGAACCAAGATCTTTGGGTTTCAAACATTCATGTCAAGTTTCATCAAAATCGGTTCAAAATTGTGACCTCTATAGGGTCCACAAGCTAAAAACGTGATTTTTCAGACAATCAGGGGCCATAATCCATGAAGTTTTGATCCGATACATGCCAATATCGAAAGCAGCCGAGATCTTTAGGGGATAAACCTATATTTCAAGTTTCGTCAAAATCGGATAAGAATTGTGACCTGTAGAGAGTCCACAAACAAATTGTGGACGGACGTCCGGACGGACGGACGGACAGGGGCGACGACATAATACGTCCACATGAAAATGTGGGCGTATAAAAACCGTTTTGAGGTATCTAAATATATTCGTAACTAGGCTGTCACAGTATGGACAAATTTATTTTCTTTTTTGGTAGGATATAGCTTCACTCACCAATCAATTTTTACTTAATCCGGTGGATTTTTTTTTATTAAATCACGGTTTGATCAAAGTCTGGCTAACATGATCTACATAATAATAAGTCATTAGTCAAAAGAAACCGCTTAAAAATACAATGAGGGGGTCGAAAATAGCAGCTGAATATCTAAACATGCCAAAATTGACATTTGTTGACAACACGTCAGAACAGTATACATAGCAACTAGTTCAGCTCTGAACGTACTCAGTCTCATTACACTCACCTGAACGTTCAGGGGGTGCCCGATTGAATCAATGTCGAATGGAATTGAGTTCCCAGTCAATTTTACTGGGCAACTTTTCACGGCTAAACGGCCGCGTGTCAGTCCCCGTGAACGCCTGAACAATGTAAATGAACATCCTAGTGAGAAAATAAGACCTTGCTTACCTAGCTAGAACCAGTATGAGCCACACAACACGCTGTTAAAAATACGTCCCCTCCTATCAAGTTAACTTTTCGACGCCATGACACTCTAAATATAGGTCAACGTCCATATTTAGGAATGTCGGTCATACAAGACGAAACGAAATTTAGGTAAATGTTGGAATCTTTGAAAAAAAAGATTAGAATCTTCAGTCATTTATTGCTTTGCCCATGTTTTAATATTACAATAGAATAAAACAAACATTCCGGGTGTATAATGATGGATAAAACCATTTACTCTCAGATTCCGTATTTATTGTGGCTTGTTTCTCAAGTTTTTTTGGGGGGTTTTTTTCAAAAAAATAAAAATAAAAAAATACAGAAATAACAAGTTTGTTTATTCTTTAGAGGAAAAAGAGGAAAAATATATATTAAACTTTTAAACAAAACTTTCTAAAATAAAAATGACACATATGCATATAATGTAAATGTCAATGAATAAATACATAAATACATGGATTTAAATTATTCTCTACAAAACTTGTGCCTCGTGCACCATTGCATATGAACACAAGCACGTGGGCAAATAACGGCTTTTTGAAATAAGTGTAAAAATGTTTCCTTAATAGTTCCTAAGAAAATCCCTAAATATTTGAGCTACAATATCGATAAACACGTTCCTGATACGTATTTATCGGGGGTTTATTGTCCATTTAACAATGCTTAAATTATCCATTAGAACAACTCGACGCTATCGCGTCTCGTATTCTAATGATTCAAGCATGGTTAAATGAACAATAAACCCCCTCTAAATACGTAACAGGAAGTGTTTATCTCCTAAATAGAATGCTACAAGTATCGTTTGTCGTGATACCTTTCTTTATAAAAGAGTTGCTGATCGACCTGGAGCGCAACCTGTAACAACTGCTGCTCAAGATCGTCACATCCGACTACAGGATCTGCGCAACAGGTTCTAGTCAACTGCTGCTACTGTCAGGGAAATTGTTGGAACCGGGTAACGTCTAATCAGCCCTCAAAATGTCAGAAGGCGCCTGGCTGCTCTCGGGTTACGCTGCCGTCGACCTTACCAATTGGCAAGGTCAAATCCTTTTGCATCATCATCGACTTGCCAGAAAGCAATGGACCGCAAATCAGCATGGCTCAGCCCACCATGGCGAAATGTCATCGTCTCGGATAAATCCTGATACAACCTCAGTTTTCCCGATGGACGTCGATGACCTGATCGAACACTTTTGGGATGAACTTGGGCGACGGGTTCGAACCCAAGCCCTGTCACAAAGAACTGTTGCAGAGTTGGCACAGACACTCCAAACTCATTGGTAAACAATCCCACAGCTTGTAGTGGGACATCTGTGCCAGTCCATGCCAGGGCTACCCCAGGCATGTGTAAGAGCTCGGGGCATACCCGATAATGACTGCAGCTGACCCTTGCTTTGTTTCATGGTTCTCTGGCGTTTCAGTTTTGTGCATTTGTAGAGAATTCTTTCATGAAATTATCCACATATGCTGGTTATATCGATTTTGTCAATTGTTATGTTCATTTGTTAAAAGTTGCTGCAGTAAATAAACATTGAATTCGGCATTGCGTTTTCAATGACTGTGAGTACTTATAGATGGACATGGATAATATTGAATTCCAAACTATATATTAAACTAATATATTTTTGAGAATTGGATAAGATCTAATATGCTGGTCAACCTCGATGTCAGGAGAGCAATAATCGGATGGTTTGTTCATAAACCTCCGAATTCCTCGATATTTCTGTCCAATTTTGCCACGTTGTATCGCGGTAAAAGGAATGCCACGTTTGTCTGGAGTAAAAAATAGCCATGTTTCTGGAACGATGCATTTTATCCAGAATGAGGCTTGGTAAAAATGCCTCGTTTATTAAACGTGGATTTTTTTTTCAAGATAATTATTAGTGGTATTTACTATCAACAAATAGGGACACGCAAATGGTGTTCAGGTCGTCACGTGACAAATTGCACACCTACAAATACAATGGGACATGATATTTATTGTGGATAATAAACGTTGTGATTGGAATAAAATCGAACCACGTGTACGTCCCTAAATGAACTAGTTTATGTCAAGTGGACGTTAACAATCTCTCTCTACAAAACATAAAAATACCACGTGACAATATTATGTATGGCAGATAAAGGCGTACTTTGATTACATGTTGTTTGATCGGAATAGATGCAACATGTATCGAAAATCCAAAACAAAAATTGGGGTCATCTTAAGTAACTTGGCGAAGGTAATATCGTTTTTGATAAAGAGGAAGTTCTGAATAAATTGGCGCCTGGTTCTCAAAAGTATATAGTCCTCTAACATATAATGAATTCAATAGGGATTTCCATGAGCAAATCGTCAAAATAAAATGTGAATTAGAACTCCGTATGCAGGATGCCTCATTTCATTCTAATGATCATCTTAACGGTGGCATCCTTATGAATGAACTAGCTATTGTTATAATATAAGCTAAATCATGTGGAAACGACAAACTTACGTATGATCTATTAAGTACACAAGCGTTAGAAACTTCCTACTCCGTTTATTTCAACTAAGGGATATATCTCATCCGCAAGGAGGACAGCGATATTATTACAAACCCCTCCCGAAAGGCTCGTCAACGAACCCCCGCAGCCCAACAAATTATCGAAGCATAAAACTGTTACCATTTATAAGAAAACTATATTTTGTATCTTTTCTCGAGGACAACAATGTCGTGGATATAGCATGTGTTCGTAACCACTCTACCATACGAACATGAATATTAAATAAACAACATTCTATATATAAGTTCCGTGTTAATAATGTTGACGGTAATTTCTATAATTTTATTAAATCAATGTACACAAACACTTCAGCATGTGAGGATGAATAGACAGACATCAGTTTCGTTATTCATCTGGGGTTCGTCAAGGCGATAATTTGTCCCCAATATTATTTGATTTGTACATTAACGACTTGACAAAAGAGGTCTAAACGAGCTTAATAGTGGTTGTCGGAAAGTTTTATGACGATGACATTTTGCAAGCACCCACGAAATCGGATCTACAAACGATGCTCGATTATACAGCTAAGTGGTGTAAGAATTGGAGGTTTTCCATTGATACCTCTAAAGCAAATGCAGTTTATTTTTAGACCAAAAAGGAAACGAAAGGTATATTCCAATTTCTGTGCATGGGGGCTGTCGTTTTCAAAATACATTATATGAAAAACAGTAAGGTTAAACACATATCAACATCACCACCACTCTTAGCAAGGTTGAGTGATGACCCAGAACATTATACAGTATTAATTAATGTCTTTGGCAAGTTGCGTGAAATTCAAACATATTGTCTAACATGTACTTTAATAAAACCAGCGAATGCTTGAGAGATTGATATAAATCTTTTTCAAAAGGGGCGGGGTTCAGCCAAACCAAAGTCTCGTCGAGCGTATCGATTTGGCGAAACGTCCAAGCGATTATGTAGAGAAAAAACACGAGGCAAAATAGTATTTTAAACTCTTTGTTGTAGTGCCATATGTTCACACAATATTTCCAACAGCGAAGTCCAATGTGGGGCGAACTCAATAATTGTATTTTGGGTCTTTGAAGCTTACATGACAAATATACTGTTCTTGTGACGGATAACTGAGATCAATGTCCCAATACTATTTTTTTTTACAATACATAAATTTCACACTAAGTTATTTGGATGTCTTTTTCTCCCTGCTTACAATCTACCGATCCCTGTGAACCCAAGGTTTGGAAAAACGGTTCTTAAAAACAATGTTATGTACCTGTAATCTACGTCAGGACTGTAACTTGCCTCTTTCGTCGATGATAAAAACAAACTTTTTAATCGATGATTCTATGAAATAGGTGATTTAAATGTTCGATTTACAGTCAAATTTTAAAGGTTAATTTTAATCGCTAACGAAGAAAATACGCCCACACAGAAGCTAAATCGTCCGAGCAGTCAGAAAATCAATAGAGATTTTGTTTGGTTTTTATAAAATTCTGCCCCATGCTAACGTTTAGTATACGAAACATTTAATATTTTTTCTAAAATTGGAAAATAATTGAGACCTCTAGAGGGACCACAAGCTAAAAAAAAGTCAATTTTGCGTACAATCAGGGGCTATAATTCAGGAAGTTACAATCCGATATTATCCGTTGAATATCAAAAGGAACCAAGATCTTTGGGTTATAAACATGCATTTCAAGTTTCATCAACATCAGATTAAAACCTATATACCATACATGTATATAATTTGTTTGGTTTTTATAAAAGTCTGCCCCATGCTAACGTTTAGTATACGAAACATTTAATATTATTTCTAAAATTGGAAAATAATTGAGACCTCTAGAGGGACCACAAGCTAAAAAAAAGTCAATTTTGCGTACAATCAGGGGCTATAATTCAGGAAGTTACAATCCGATATTATCCGTTGAATATCAAAAGGAACCAAGATCTTTGGGTTATAAACATGCATTTCAAGTTTCATCAACATCAGATTAAAACCTATATACCCTATTTTTACACTTTTCGGGTACAAGCGGCGGCCATTTTTGGTCTGATTTTCACAAAATTTGAACCCAACCTTCATTACCATGTAACGGTGATATAATCAAACGGTTTTTTTAAATCGGATAATAATTTTGACCTCCAGAGGGACCACAAGCTAAAAAGGGTGATTTTTTGGACAATCAGGGGCGATAATTCAGGAAGTTAAGATCCGATGGGTTCAAATATCGAATGGAACCAAGAACTTTGGGTTATAAACATACATGTCAAGTTTCATCAAAATCGGTTCAAAATTGTGACCTCTATAGGGCAGGGGCGTTTTAAGGTTTATCATGGCGGAGGCTATACTATTAAGGGCCCTCTTTCGCGGGGGTCCTGTGCGGGGGGGGGGGGGGTGTTGATTGATGATTTTCATACCAGTGCAATAACTGCATTCTCATTCAGTAGTGGATTCGATAGTAACAATGTAAAGAAACGATTGACTCGGACTCGGGGGCCCTTTCCCAGATGGGCCCTTTTGTCAGACGAGGGGCCCTTTGTCTGCCTTTAGGGCCCTCCCTAACTAGGGTACATTTCATTTTTCTCATCGGTTTTAGCATTTTCCTCCCGTTTTATTTGTTCAACTTCTTTGATTTTTTTTCGCGCTATAAAACGCCTTTGCTATAGGGTCCACAAGCTAAAAACGTGATTTTTCGTACAATCAGGGGCCATAATCCATGAAGTTTCGATCCGATAATATCGAAAGCAGCCAAGATCTTATGGGGATAAACATATATTTGAAGTTTCGTCAAAATCGGATAAGAATTGTGACCTGTAGAGAGTCCACAAACAAATTGTGGACGGACGGACGTCCGGACGGACAGGGGCGACGACAATATACGTCCACATGAAAATGTGGGCGTATGAAAAATTCTAGTCCAAGATTAGCTTATCCGAGTTTTGAGAATGTCAAATTTTGCCAACTACTAATTTCTTTTAAAAATGTAGGACTAACTTGATTACTATTAAAAATTGGTTTATTTGAACTAGTTTTTATTTCAATATATCCGATATATATAAGACAAATATATAAACGTGATCGTGATCAATTGTGTTCGAACTTACAAACCCCCCGATAAATTTGGGATAACAGAAAGGGGTTTCCGATCTCAGCGTGTAAAATGATCAGACCAGATGAATAGGTAAACCCCTTCCAATCAATTCTAAACACAATATCATCTGATGATAACTTAGCCAGGACCTGTCTGAACTTCATGGTGTATCGGTTAAATTTGGCAACGAATGTGGGCTAAACGTGTCAGTACACAGTGAAATGAAATAATCATTTAGAGCGTTCGCTTTCTCTGCATTTTCAAAATATATCGTATTATTCGAATTTAATGGAGGAATTTCTGTTGATGAGTTGTCTTCCTTGAAAGAAATATTTTTTTTTTAGCAAAGACCACCAATTTGAATCACCGAATTTATTTTCGTTTATCTTATTATCAAGCTTTGAGTAATACTGACTTTTCGTATTTTACTTATCACGTGGTTTCGTTTTTGTCTGAAGTCAAGCCAATCGTATGGACAATTTGATCTTTATATGGGACCTGTTACGATAACGAATAAGTCTACGAATATTTCAATTCAACATGAGAATAACTTTGGTATCTTGATTAGTGAATACACCTTTTACGTCACCGTAGTTCATGTAATAACAGGGGACTTAAGATGCAGCCTTGATGAACACCAGAAAAACATTTGAAATAACAAGTTAAATTTGATCCTAGTTTGACACATAACTTTACAGAAGAATACACATATTTGAGGGTTAAAAATACATTTTACCGTTGATTTCCAATTCCAACAATAAGGACATTCATTTAAAGGGCCAATCCCGATAATATTTTGAAGAATAAAACTACTTAATTACATGCTAAAATTCCTTAAAATCCTTAACTTTGGGGCCGAGCAAATAACTCAATATATGTGATACATTTCCAAACAACTTGAACCCGTCAGCCATCACCTGGAAATGGAGACATGTGTTCACAGCTATGGGGGTGTCTGGATTAAAACCAGACTTTCATTTTATAAAAGTAATGTGTAGGTGAAATTTACCTTTCGTTATCAAGCACAGCATATGGGTCATTCACTGTATAGACTTCTAAAGAAACACCAATCGGATATCAAGGTCACCCAACGAAAAAATTGACCCGAAACCTTAAAAGAGTTACATGTCTGGATAAGTGGTTTTGACGTTCACGTTTAAACGACTCAAAGATTTGAGCTGATATTTTTGAGACAAGGTAAATACACTACACCTACCGTCTTTTATTAGCCCAGGTTAGGTGCAAAAGAGTAGGACGTTAAACCACATTTCATTTCATTTCATAATAAACCTCTATATTGATATGTATTCGGGATTTAATTTTTGAGACTTTGTTGAAATCGGGATAGTCCATTTAAGTCAGTGATGGGAATCGAAGTCCTTGGAAAAATAACATATAAAACGAACATGGAATGTGTCAGGTATTTTTGAAGAAGACCCACCAGGTTGAATATATAATCAATAGTAGAGTACCCTCTTCTGTAGTCTGCATGGCCTTTAAACATTCCGTAACTTAATATTCTGAAACAGTTCTGTTTAGATTATTAGAGTCAACCGATACACCATGAAGTTCAGACAGGTCCTGGCTAAGTTATCATCAGATGATATTGTGTTTAGAAACTTCAAGGATTATGGCCCCTGATTGTACGAAAAATCATGTTTTTAGCTTGTGGACCCTATAGCAAAGGCGTTTTATAGCTGAGGCGCTGGAGGCGCCAGCCTCCTCGCTAAAAAACCCCAGAGAAGTTGAACAAATAAAACGGGAGGAAAATGCTAAAACCGATGAGAAAAATGGAATGTACCCTAGTTAGGGAGGGCCCTAAAGGCAGACAAAAGGGCCCCTCGTCTGACAAAAGGGCCCATCTGGCCAAGGGAAAGGGCGTCCGAGTCAATCGTTTCTTTACATTGTTACTATCGAATCCACTACTGAATGAGAATGCAGTTATTGCACTGGTATGAAAATCATCAATCAACACCTCCCCCCGCACAGGACCCCCGCGAAAGAGGGCCCTTAATAGTATAGCCTCCGCCATGATAAACCTTAAAACGCCCCTGCCCTATAGAGGTCACAATTTTGAACTGATTTTGATGAAACTTGACATGTATGTTTATAACCCAAAGAAATTGGTTCCTTTCGATATTTGAACCCATCGGATCGTAACTTCCTGAATTATCGCCCCTGATTGTCCAAAAAATCACCCTGTTTAGCTTGTTGTCCCTCTGGAGGTCAAAATTATTATCCGATTTAAAAAAAACCGTTTGATTATATCACCGTTACATGGTAATGAAGGTTGGGATCAAATTTTGTGAAAATCAGACCAAAATTGACGGAAAAAATGGCCGCCGCTTGTACCCGAAAAGTGTAAAAATAGGATATATTAGGTCTTAATCTGATGTTGATGAAACTTGAAATGCATGTTTATAACCCAAAGATCTTGGTTCCTTTTGATATTCAACGGATAATATTGGATTGTAACTTCCTGAATTATAGCCCCTGATTGTACGCAAAATTGACTTTTTTTTTAGCTTGTGGTTCCTCTAGAGGTCTCAATTATTTTCCAATTTTAGAAATAATATTAAATGTTTCGTATACTAAACGTTAGCATGGGGCAGAATTTTATAAAAACCAAACAAATTCTATATGGTATATAGGTTTTAATCTGATGTTGATGAAACTTGAAATGCATGTTTATAACCCAAAGATCTTGGTTCCTTTTGATATTCAACGGATAATATCGGATTGTAACTTCCTGAATTATAGCCCCTGATTGTACGCAAAATTGACTTTTTTTTAGCTTGTGGGCCCTCTAGAGGTCTCAATTATTTTCCAATTTTAGAAAAAATATTAAATGTTTCGTATACTAAACGTTAGCATGGGGCAGAATTTTATAAAAACCAAACAAATTCTAATGATTTTCTGATAATTACTTAATGTGCGAAAACTCTTGTTGACTGCTCGGACGATTTAGCTTCTGTGTGGGCGTATTTTCTTCGTTAGCGATTAAAATTAACCTTTAAAATTTGACTGTAAATCGAACATTTAAATCACCTATTTCATAGAATCATGGATTAAATTCCCGTCAGTTATCAAAGATTGGAATAATCTTGCAAGCGAAATACGAAATTCACGAACACTATCTCAATTTAAATCAAAGCTAAGGCAAAATAATTCTGTACAGCCAGCACCCGAACTCTATTGTATAGGCAATAGACAAAATCAAATTATTCACTGTAAATTAATTAAGAAATCTCAAAAGTGATCTAAAATTTCACAAAACGTTAATGCATATATCATTGCGGACTTGCAATAGAGGATTGCGAACACTTTTTCTTTCATTGCCCATTATTTCTAAAAGCTAGAAAAGAAACAATTGATAAACTTCGGACGAAAAACCAAAACAGTCAATCCTTACTTTTCGGGCAAAAAAGTAATACATATGATGAAAACGCTAAAATTTTCAAAACTGTTCATTATACTTGGATATTACAAAACGTTTCTGTTCGTAATCATACAAAATTTTACATTTGAATGACGCCAGTACCCTGTAAATGTCATTGAGTATCGTTCTTTTTCTTCTTTTATCTGTATTTAAAATAGCATTATGCAAGAGCAAAATCTGCTTATTACAGGTCTTTCTTTAGGCCTGAAATGTTATCTAAATAATCAATTAGACATTGATTAACATATCCAGACCATAATAAACTCTTGATGTCAAGGCTAGCCTTCGATGTTGGCGGATTAAAATCCTATATGCCGCTTAATGGCCGTTGATAATTAAATCAATCAAGTGGATAATTGAGACTATGCTGTTTATATTAATGATTTGAGTATTGATGACCGAGGCTATGTGAATATTTAAAACGCTTTTTTCTCGGCTAATAGTGGATTTTTTAGCAAAGTACCTTTACACTATATAGTTTTTAACTATTATAGTGAGAACTGCCATTTCTCTATCTTATCTCCCATAATGTAACTTTAAAGAAGCTAAAAATGTCAAAATTAGTAATGGTTATCTTCTTTCCGACTGACATTAGCCTAACAACGGTTTATTTTTATGCGGTTCTTTTTCAATTAAATTTAATACGATGAAGACGACAAACAAGTAAAAATAGTAAAAAAAACAACCCGTTTGTCGGTGTGGTGTTGATAGCACCCCCCCCCCCCATATTATTTTTTTTCTTATTGTGTGTGCCCCTAAAGGGAAATTCGTACGTATCTGATCTGAAAATAATTTTACTGAACTAAAGCAATCAAAGCATATATTAAACATGTTGGTACAGAACATCTAAATAAAAAAAGCACAACATATGAAAACAAAAAAACTCGACGTTAACAAAATATCAAGATGTAATTATTAAATAAAATATAATTTTTAGTATTCCCCTCGTGAGAATGTCCCTTTAAGAAACCCAAACTTATCATCCAAATTGTACATAATATGTTTTATACTTAATATATGTGTTAATATTATGTCTGCCAGTTGTAAATCTGTTAAAGATCCGTTTTTAGGAAGCGATTTTATATAAGCTGATAAAGCTTGTTATCGTATCCTATATTCGTTATATAAATTCTGTAAATTAAAATGAATAAAATATTATTTAAATAAAAAAAATTCTCACTATTCTCATGCTGATAAATTAGTTATATCTTCTGATACTGTGGGTAATCTTTTGTACTGATTTTAATCTTAATGTCAACACTTCAAAAACAAAGATTGGGGGTATTATACGCAAAAACGAAAGCGTTTACCGTAATAATAATACGATAGAATGTGTTTCATATTATGAATAAAGCCAAATTCCATCAACTATAACAGTGTTGATATACATACACTTGTTTCGATATCCTATTATCTTATTAAATTTATGCATATTAGACGATTTGATTGTGATCATTGAAACTATATAGACTGTGTTTGGGAAATCAGATATCATGAAAATAATAAGCAAGCTGTATATTGTATTAGAATAATATATTATCATTTTTCAATATTGTAATACATCTCAAAACCAATTTATTAAACAATTTACAAACAAAATTACCCTTTAATGTGTTATCACTAAATTCGGTGTAACTGCTTGTATAGAATGTTATTTATCTCTATAGATAGTAGGCTGTGTATACTGAATAAATGTTATTATATGTATATTGTTATTAATGACATCTGTCTGTCAGCTAAACAGAGAATGGGGAGTTAGGATGGTTTTAAAGATACCATCTCGCGTACAAACACAAACTATTATTCAACATTCCAACTAATTTATCCTTCAAAAGTTTGCTTCAAATCCCTTTTTAAACATTTTAATTCGAAGAAAACAAGCCCATGTCACGAGAATCTGTTTCTATCAGCGTTGTTTGTGACGAGTCTTTATTGATGGGGGGGGGGGGTCCATTTCCAGATAGTATTTGTCGTTAGTCGCTGTCATAAATGTCGAAGCCTAAACATCTTTCGGGATTGTCCTCTGCCGACATAAAATCAACAAATGAGAAGCGCTCCTTACGTCACCCTCGCATTGTTTTTTTCTAGTTCGCGCTCCGTGTGTGTTTTTCTGGGAATCTAGGTTTTTTTCTAGTAACGATTGTTTGTCTATACTTTCCATATATATATGAAATTAACGTAGTATTGGAAATAATTACACGATGAATACTCTCGTGGTAATGTATCTTTAAATTGAAGCAGCTTCAAATTCCGTCTTTCCATCGTACTCTTTAACGCACTATAAACTGGTATATACATGCATTACCACATTCACTGTTCTATGTTAGACCATTTACGTTAACCAACTGCAGTCTGATTTCTAACATCTTCAATAGAAGGCTAGATCTCGCTTTACCATATCAAGGCCTTCACGTAATACCACACATATTCCATCACTAATTTCGATTGGGTACAAGCTTCGCTTCGGAGCCTATCAGATTCCTCGATTTCCAAATAAAATGTCTACCTGTGATTATCGAGTTGCAAAGTTCAAGGTTCGTTCAATGTCAAGGTTTCCGTGGAATTTGATATATTTGATTTGGATGTCTTATTGTTACAACTTTTGATTCGATGCTACTGTTCACGTGTCTGTAGTAAAAGGAGAAAACGTCGCTATAGGTTCAGGAATTTCAATGTAATCTGGCAATGCTGTCGTGTTTTTTCTAATATATACAAGGATTTCTAAATCCTTTGAAGCGCAATATAATTACGTCCGGAGAACCCTTGAATCACTTAAAGCGCGAGTTTATTATTGCTAATCCGAGAAAAATAGTGTTACAAACTATAGCCCATTTCTCACATTAAAATAATAATTGACACACAAAAATTTGCATTATATACATCGGGTAAAATACAATAATTTACATATTATAACATTCTACAACCCAACTAAAAAATAGAATACATTTCTTCCATACCAATTAACACTTAAAGTCCCATTTAATAACTGTGTTTTCAAACGGTCAGTTCTTGAATCAAGCCATCGATATTTCTTTACTCGGGGCCTAAGAGATAGTGATTTTGACAAAGGATTGTTCTGGTAGATGGTCGTTATGATTATTTAACAGATTTACAGTATGCCGGCATTCTGGGAACAAACCGTTGAAACTTCAACATTTAACTGGGCTAATGCCATGCAATGGGTCAGTTGTTGAAACACAATAACTTTATATCACCCAAGTATCAATACCGTTGATTCATATTTAGCAAGCGCGTTTGAATTTCTTTGGTTGATTCTTACAAAATAAATTTACTTGTAATAAGAAAATATTAACTAAATTTGATTGCGGTATTCTTAATACCATCTGCGTATACTGACAAACTGATCTTTTGTAATTGCCGGAGTGACCTCGATGAAACTTACTTGATATCGGTGTCAGACATAAATTTGAACATCAATGACATCTGCACAAATAAGCGTAGCTGAATTTTGCATTCATTGTGATCTATTTTGCCTTTGTAAGTTAGCCCATAAAATATCATGCACGGGACCACGGATGATTACTAAAGGCTCCTGTCTTCATTCGAGCGACTAGACATTGCTCCTTGACAAAGGAAACCACATCTAAAAAAAGATAGGCTGGCACTGCCAGGCAGGATACGCCCACATTTTTGAGAGATGGATAGAGAACAAGCAATACCGAAAGTGATTTTTCCTACATCATTAAGTCCTGTATTTCATACTGTATTGGGAGCAGCCATTTTGTTGGTCAGTTCCATTCTGATATTCATGAAATTCGAAGCCGACAATGCTTATGGTGTGACGGTACACAACCTAGAAATGTTACTTTTCGTCAAAATCAGATAAGAATTGTGTCCTGTAGAGAGTCCACAACCATGATATACCATATTTTTACACTATTCGCGTACAAATGGTGACCATTTCGTCCGGCAATTTTGGTACGATTTTCACGAAATTCGAACTCAACCTTCCTTACGGTGCAACAGTAATATAATCAGAGGGTTTTTTTTAAATCAGATAATAATTGTTCGAGAGATAGACAGAGAACAAGCAATACCGAAAGTGATTTTTCCTACAATCAAAGGCCATAATTCATTAAGTTACAATTTGATATGCGCAAATATCGAAAAGAATAAAGATCTTTAGGTTATAAACAAGCATTTCAGGTTTCATCAAAATCGAAAAAATTAAAATTGTCACCTCTACAGGGTCCACAACTTTGACATACCATATTTTTACACTGTTCGCGTAGAAACGGCGGCCATTTTTTCTGGCAATTAGAGTCCAATTTTCTCGAAATTCAAACTCAACCTTCTGTAGGGTGTAACGGTGATAGAGTCAAACGTTTTTTCAAATCAGATAATAATTGTGACCTTCAGAGGGACCATAGGCGATTTTTCGGACAATCAGGGGCCATAATTCAGGAAGTTACGATCCGATATGCGCAAATAACGAAAGGAACCAGGATCTTTGGGTTATAACCATGCATTTCAAGTTTCATCAAAATCCAATTAAAATTGTGACCTCTACAGGGTCAACAACCATGATATACAATTTTTTAACAGTATTCGCGTACAAACGGCGGCCATTTTGTATGGCAATTTTGGTCCGATTTCCCCGAAATTCGAACTCAACCTTCCTTACGGTGTAACGGTAATAAAATCAACCGTTTTAGTAAATCGGATAATAATTGTGACCACCAGAGGGACCACAAGCTAAAATAAGGCGATTTTGCGTATAATCAGGGGCCATAATTCAGGAAGTTACGTTCCGATATGCGCAAATATCGAAAGGAACCAAGATCTTTGGGTTATAACCATGAATTTCAAGTTTCATCAAAATCGAATAAAAAATGTGACTTCTACAGGGTCCACAACCTTGATATACCATTTTTTAACAGTATTCGCGTACAAACGGCGGCCATTTTGTATGGCAATTTTCGTCCGATTTTCCCGAAATTCGAACTCAACCTGCCTTAGGGTGTAACGGTGATATAATTCAACGGTTTTTTAAATCGGATAATAATTGTGACCTCCAGAGGAACCACAAGCTAAAAAGGGTGATTTTTCGGACAATCAGGGGCCATAATTCAGGAAATTACATTCCGATAGGCGCAAATATCGAAAGGAACCAAGATCTTTGGGTTATAAACATGCATATCAAGTTTCATCAAAATCGGTTCAAAATTGTGACCTCTATAGGGTCCACAAGCTAAAAACGTGATTTTTCGTACAATCAGGGGCCATAATCCATGAAGTTTTCATCCGATACATGCCAATATCGAAAGCAGCCGAGATCTTTTGGGGATAAACCTATATTTTAAGTTTCGTCAAAATCGGATAAGAATTGTGACCTGTAGAGGGTCTACAAACTAATTGTGGACGGACGGACGGACGTCCGGACGGACAGGGGCGACGACAATATACGTCCACATAAAAATGTGGGCGTATAAAAACCGACGAAATTTCTCGGCCAATACCTGTGACATTCTAGTAAGTCAGCCAGCATTTTCCGAGATCAGTTACAATTAATTATATAAATTTTTCATTCATAACGTTATTCTCACTTCCCATCAATAAGTGTTTTGCAATAACTGTTCAGACCAGTGTCCCGGTTTTGTCTCGTGTTCTTGCGAGTCAAACGCGTGTGAAACATCATCTGTTCCACGTAAATAGACAGTTTATGAAAGCTACGCATACCGGATTTATCACTGCTTTGAAAGGAATCAAATGTATGTGTATTTTCAGTTCAATTACTATGAGTTATTGAAACAATGGTCTTACTATGAGTTATTGAAACAATGGTCTTACTAATGGTATGTTAAAAAAAACTCTAATGATCACTGTTATATTAACAATATTGAAAATATTATATTGAGTAGAACATATGTTACCAGAGTTCTAAGCGAAAATCATATTTCTAAAACGATAAAAACATAATGGTTTCCTAAACTGTCAGCAATGAAAAGACTTCATTACATTCACCCAACAATTTAAAGCAGCAAACTCTCAACATCGACTAATATCCTATGTTTTGTTTAAGGTGAAACCAAAAGTGGATATAACGAGTTAATTCTGTGCAAAAGACTCAAGGAAGTTTTATCTCAGATCAGTGGTAATTATAAGGAACAGTGGTATATATAAACGGTAGGTTTTCATGCGTCATTGGTATCCCAGCTGACAAGTGCTTCAGTGGTGTCTGTATAATTATTTTCATAAGCTAACCGTAGCCTGAATTCATCAGGGTTTCTTTTTATAGTCAATAATAAACTATAACAAAGCCATAAACTATTCTTGGGGTAGTTGTGAGGGTAAGAAAATAACGGATAATTTGGGGTTATAATCGTTCTTTTTTAAAAACTATAATAACTCAATATTTTTTTATTATTTACTATAGCTTGCAAAATTGTCTTAGGATACATACAATGTAAGTATATATTTGCAACATAAACACGTTTATGACTTAAATTGTACAAAATGTTGGAAATAAATACTGTTAAAAAAAATCAACATTAGCATATAAATGAAATGGTAAGGAACAGTGACATCGTTTTCTTTTTTTTTTTTGGTCATTTTTGAATATGAATTTTCATTTTGTTTTTCTATTGTAGGATAAGACTTGTATCCAAATCGATGCGTTATGTATCAGCAACAGCAGTGGTGGTTGTATGTATTGTCTTTGTTTTTAAGAGGGATGCTATCCAACAATGTAAATGCCATTATTTAATTCATTTAAATTGTTTCATTCATTTTCATTATTTTCAGTCGATTTGAAGACTGATTTTTATTTGAAAAAAAGAACAGAACTAAATGATACTTAAAACGTCGAAAAGAAACAAAGAACAAAAACTCGTACACAGGTTGGAATTTGCAAACACCGATCGAAGTCTTGTGACGCAGGACGTTAGTGTCACAAGGCCTTCAAAACAATATCCTGGTCGTCCTGTGTCACCCGTGGACTTTAGATTGACTTCATTATCTCAAATTTAACGTTATTATTTTAAATATGGTTGTACAATACCAGCAAAACACTTATAAGTCTGAATCTACTTAATGATCTTCAGGAACCCAAACGGATGTAGTTCTGTGGACTGTCACGGATGTCTGCTGGTTTGTGGTCCGGGCAGATGTTTGACAGGCTGTTCCTACCCAAATATTGATTCTAGGGGAAAGGGGCGAATAATGGGTGCCATGTGTGTATAACAATATATTGTGTCGTTTATTGACCGAATTTATTTGTAAGATATCTAATTAACCCAAATATAGTTTTACAAATGTACGGCAACTCATCAGAAGGAATACGTGCAATTCACACCTTCCAGTTAAGTTACTTTCGACAAATAAGTCAACGTGTTAGTGGTCTGGTGATATAATTACTGTCGGGGTGGAAGAGGCATGCCTCGGATAAATTCTCAGCAAACTCTGAAGGATGGGATGTGTGTGTGATGGTGTGTGTGTGTGTGTGTGCAAAGCACTTTGGTAATATATTCCGCATGGTGGTGTAAGAATTGCAGCCTGTTTTGTCAAACATTAAGAGTTTGAGGGCTGGCTCAGTTCCGGGTATTTCGGTCGTTTGGACAATTTTGGTGGGTTTTTTTGCACTACGCTCATGTACAACCCCCGTTTTTTGGGGGGAAATATTGGAGCAAGTCTGCTGAAATTTTCACAGAATCTTCCTACATGTACTCTGGGGTGGCTGTGCAAATTTCAGCTTGATTGCTCAATTAGAATTGTATATTTTAGGCTGTCATAAGCATAAAATAACAATTTTTAATGGAAAGATGAACAAAATGCGGTTTTTAGCTCAAGTGAATGTGTTGTCATTTAATTTTGGCTGAACCTATTAACACGAAATTTGCACAGCACTTTCGTAATATATTCTGCATGGTGGTGTGAAAAGTTCAGGCTGTTTTGTCAAGCTTAAGAGTTTGAAGGCTGGCTCGGTTAGGGGTATTTGGGTCGTTTGTCAGATTTCGTGTTATCACGACAAAAGTAACTGCTTCCAAATCTTTAATATTGCTACGAAGAACCGGTCATTCTCCCACAACCTTTCTAAATACATGACGTGACCAGTATAAAATATTTGAGGTCCATAGCTACAATATTATGCAATCACAATCCGTTGTACATGCCGAATAGCTGAACGTAGTCAGATATCGGCTGCAAGCAACAGGAATATATGGTCTCAAAACTTTAATATTCATTCAATTAGTATAAAATTTGGAATGCACTTTGATAATGTATACATAATGGATGCCTAAAAATTTCAGCTTTTATAGATGTAAGAGAAATTAAAATAGACAGAAATGAAAATGAATACGTTTTTTCTCCAAAAGTTCAATATTTGATACTAACATACAAAATGAATTTGACATCAATATTTTCGAGCAATTAATTACACTATAAACCGTAGATTGCCTCGTTCGGCATTTCTGTCCAAACGAGGTAAAACAAATGCCTCGTTGTCTGGAGTTCCAAAACGAGGTTTTTTAAGTTATCCTGTTTTTGGAACGAGTTATTTTGTTCAGAACGAGGCTTGGTAAAAATGCCTCGTTTACTAAACGTGGTTTTTTCAAGATAGTTATTAGCAGTATTTCCTATCAGGGAATTTGTAAAAATTAAAATTTATGTTATTTAATACGAAAATAAAACCAGTCCAAACTATGATATTATAATCAGGGAAATAGACAAGACAAGAATACACGCCATAGATGTAGGTGTAAAGCAACATCAGCTACCTTGATTGATTTATTGGCCCAATCAGTTATAGGTGTTAAGAAACAACTGTGGTGTTGTGACAATTTATTGGGGCCAATAAATTAATCAGGGTAGCTATGTGTCTGCAATAGTTTTACATCTAACTGATATCGCAGACAACAAATTAGTGTTTATCTGGTCTAAATACTATGGCGGTATATTAGTGCCAAAATTCTAACATGCTTTCGTCTAATTCCTTACTTCTATTCATGTAATTTCTAACCTCCATTCATGTAACTTCTAACTTCTATTCATGTAATTTCTAAATTAAGACAATGTATAATTCAACTTCTTTATTTGTTCAGTGTAAATATCAATTCTATTTCATCTTATTTCTAATATTGGGGCAAAAAATGTCTACTTCATTGTGGTGTTACATGTTAAGCATGAACGGCAAACAAATTTAGAATTTTGATACATCTACCTAGCAACCCTCATTATGACATCGTTTGGTGTCACCACCTTGTGCTCAGTTTGGGAATTGAGCACCTGATCGGGACCATTCTATTGATACAAACGACTCCCTCTTCGTCAGATTGAGTGGCTTGCCTGAGTGTTAAAATTGAAAACAACATCGGGAGAGAGAGATGGGGACATGGGGGTTAACATCAACTCGACACCAACCAGGTCATTTCGGTATTAACACCGTTCAATTTTATTTCAATAATTCGCTTGCGCGTAGGAGTGTTTAGCAGTGGGAGGAAACCGGAGGACCCGGAGAAAACCCACGAGGTTGGAAAGGCGGCTCTGCTCCATGTCACGTAAAAACGGGAAATCGAAACCACGCCAGTTTATTCAATGACAGACCTTATGTTACAGCGTGCACGTGCCATCCTACCCTCTAAACAACATTGAACGTGATATAAATGTATGGTTTGCAAATATTATTTCGAATACCTTGGCTAAGTGGGTAAGACGCAGGCTCGCTAGGCTGTGGGTCGGGAGTTCGATCCCTGCATTGGTCGAAAAAAGTTCATCCAGATTTTCTGGCGTGGTTCCCCCTTATTAGTGTCTTGTCGTTCCGATGGGATGAAAACCCGAGGTTCCATGTACATGTTGGCGTGCACGTAAAAGATCCCGTGACCGTTAGACTTCGATATAAGTCCACGTCGTAGATCCGCTCTCCGGGCAATATTTCCCTAAAGCACACTGTATGGCGTATGTCCGTCTCCATTAGCCCGGTTCGGAACAAAACAGTAGGGCGTTAAACCCTCTTTCATTTCATTTCATTTTCTATTTCAAATATAAGCTAAACGGGATTTGGAGAATATTATTTTTTTTTTACGGTTGAGCCAATAATTAATATCTATATGCAGTTGGTCTATATTAACACAGGGTATAAATGTTATGGATAGGCCTACACAGATACTGAGTTTAATACTAAGTGGCCTCTCTCTCTCTCTCTCTCTCTCTCTCTCTCTCAGCACTCCTTCCAACCTTCAACCAAACGAAGAATGGGTCGTTTATACCAATTATGGTCCCGATCAGGTGCGCAATCATCCAATTGAGCACACAGTGGTGACACCAAACGATGTCATAATGATGGTTGCTAGGTAGAAGTATCAAAATTCTAAATTTGTTTGCCGTTCATGCTTAACATGTAATACCACAATGAAGTAGACATTTTTCGCCTCAATAATAGAAATAAGATGAAATAGAATTGATATTTACACTGAACAAATAAAGAAGTTGAATTATACATTGTCTTAAATTAGAAATTACGTGAATGGAAGTTAGAAGTTACATGAATGGAGATTAGAAGTTACATGAATGGAGGTTAGAAATTAGACGATAGCATGTTAGAATTTTGGCACTAATATACCGCCATAAAATACTACAAATAATCCATTCTTATTAATCAAAAAAGCATATAATTTCATTTCTTATTTCCAATACGCCAGTTTATTATTTATATTTATTGTAAAAAAAATAACTTGACTATAGGTGTTAAGAAACAGCTGTGCTTTATTTCCCATTTAATTGACAATTGGTATAAGCCAACAAATTCATCGCTGCGCGTTTATGTAATTTTGCTCCAATAATATTTCATTTCTTATTTCCAATACGCCAGTTTATTATTTATATTTATTGTAAAAAAAATAACTTGACTATAGGTGTTAAGAAACAGCTGTGCTTTATGCCGTTCATGCTTAACATGTAACACCACAATGAAGTAGACATTTTTTGCCCCAATATTAGAAATAAGATGAAATAGAATTGATATTTACACTGAACAAATAAAGAAGTTGAATTATACATTGTCTTAATTTAGAAATTACATGAATAGAAGTTACATGAATGGAGGTTAGAAATTACATGAATAGAAGTAAGAAATTAGACGAAAGCATGTTAGAATTTTGGCACTAATATACCGCCATAGTATTTAGACCAGATAAACACTAATTTGTTGTCTGCGATATCAGTTAGATGTAAAACTATTGCAGACACATAGCTACCCTGATTAATTTATTGGCCCCAATAAATTGTCACAACACCACAGTTGTTTCTTAACACCTATAACTGATTGGGCCAATAAATCAATCAAGGTAGCTGATGTTGCTTTACACCTACATCTATGGCGTGTATTCTTGTCTTGTCGATTTCTCTGAATATAATATCATAGTTTGGACTGGTTTTATTTTCGTATTAAATAACATAAATTTTAATTTTTACAAATTCGCTGATAGGAAATACTGCTAATAACTATCTTGAAAAAAAAAACACGTTTAGTAAACGAGGCATTTTTACCAAGCCTCGTTCTGAACAAAATACCTCGTTCCTCGTTTTGGAACTCCAGACAACGAGGCATTTGTTTTACCTCGTTTGGACAGAAATGCCGAACGAGGCAATCTGCGGTTTATAGTGTAAGCTGAAATTTGCAGAGAATCTCCCTAGATACATTACAAGGTGGCCCCAAAAATTTCAGCCCAATTTATTTAGCCAAAATGGAGATATGGACTCTATTACTGTCACAAAATGTCATTTTCTGACTCATGAAATTTGGAGAGTTACCTCTGTAGGTAATGTTGGAGAACAGATATAAATTTCAAGAAGATTGGGTGATTAGAATGGACCAAGGCGGTGGTGTTCAGTTCTGCTATCTTAGACAATTTCGTTTTTTTCGCACTAAGCTCATGTGTGTCATTATGGTGTCAATAGCAAAGTTTGTTAAAATCTACATTGTAGTCCTAAAGTATTAAACACTAAAGTCCTCAGAAATAAGGTAAAGTAAGTTGTATTAAAAGGTCCTCTCATGATAATAAATGTAAACTATTATAAACTCAAGACCTCTCCAGTGTATTAATGTAAATCAATCTTACACATGTCCTCGGGTAGTATTAAACACTAAAGTCCTCGGAAATAAGGTAAAGTAAGTTGTATTAAGAGGTCCTCTCATGGTAATATATGTAAACTACTATAAACTCAAGTCCTCTCTAGTGTATAAATGTAAATCAATCTTACACAAGTCCTCTGTAGATATTAAATATAAGAAAAGACCTCATATAGTCTGTAAAACATGTTATATTTTTATGAATGAATCAACGCAATCTACGTAGCAGACAATGTACATGGTGGCGCTGACAATAACTGTATAAAATCTTAAAGCCGTAAGACGACGGGAAACCTGGGTCCTCGGGAGGCTTTGAAAAACCATAATCCTCACATAATGAGCTATGCAAGTATGTGTGTGTGTGGGTGGGTGTGTGTGTGAGTGTGTGTGTGTTGGGGTTGAGTGTACCAACTATCTAAAATAGAATCGTTGCAAGATAATGGCTTAGATTTGGTATTGATGTACACACAAACCCCAAAGCACTAAATTTAGCCGTTGTTATACCAGTGCAAAATGATTTACCAGATATATGACATAGCCAGCCAGATGAAGACAGCTCGTCCTCCTCAATCCCATATTGTAATTGTACGAACTATTTAATCATGTCAAAAACAAATATTCACGTGGTTTGATCCAATTTTATTAATTTTACAGATGTCTTCAACGAGAGACTCATGGTTATGCAACAGCCGATAAACGGCTTTAGTTCTGGGAGCAGACCGAGTTTGGGTATACCTCAGGAATACACAGTCAGTAAGAATCTAACTAGCGAAAGTGGGTTTCGAGATAAACATAGCTGGAACACAAAAGGCAAATCCGACCCTTACAGGGATAGACTGATACTGGTGAACAAGACTTGTCGTACCAGCGCGAAACTCTCAACCCATTATAACTTTTACAGTTCAAGTAAGCACGGCCTCTCCTATTGCCTTAGCCCTAAGGTAGGGTGCACGCACTGGATTAATATTTTTCGCTTCCTCGCAAACGCAACTATGGGTGTGTTGTATAAGAGCCCATTTGACATTCCTAGAATGGTAACGCATTATGGTAGTAAAGGAAATATGGAATACAGTGAAAAATTAGACAAAACAGTTGATAGCAACTTTAAATTTATGTTCGTCAGAGAGCCCTACGCGCGCTTGTGGTCAGCCTATCTGGATAAATTGTTTTTACCAGATTTTTGGAGAAGCCAAGGAGATGTCATTCAAAGATTTTTTAAAAAGCGTGGGGTCAGTTGTGCTAAAGGTATAAACTTTGAAGAACTCTTAGAGTATATCGTCTCCGTACCCCCATCCCAACTAGATTCACACTGGGCTCCTTTTAGATATATATGTGATCCTTGTGACTTCCATCCGGACTTTATTGGAAATATGGAAACCTTTAAACAGGATAATAAGTATATTCTGGAAAACTTTGGACTTTCTTGGATAGCAGATGATATTTTTTCACGGGACCACGCCATGCAGGAAATCAGAATGTTGAGTGAATACAATTTCGATTTACTGAAAGTCTATAAAACTGATTGCTTGACCGCCACCTCACTATCAAAACTTCTATGGAAAACATTCCAAGCAAATGGTTACATTCGTTTTAATTCTGTATTCGAGGAAAATAAAAATTCATACTGGAACTGCGAGACATTCATCAACGAAGTCCTGCAACAACGCAAAGCGGATAAACTAAGTTCCCAACAGGGTAAAGATCAAAAACTCGCTTATATGACAGCCGCTTACAGGCGTGTTTCTAATTCTGTGTTGATCAAGTTACGAGAACTATATAAAGAAGATTTTGAAATGTTTGGTTACGACTCCGAATTTATTCCATTGAATTAAGAAGAAATTGCACAGCTATTATGTATATAAAAGGACAAAGTTTACTGGTTTGTGGGTTTGCTGTAAGAAACCAAACAATTGACGTTATACATTTCAAAATAACGCCATAACAATAAAATTAAACGGTGCTATTTATTTTGTATGTGAAGCAGTGGTTAAGGATGAAATTGATAATTAATGTTATGGGGATTAATAAGATATCATACCTTACTGCAACTGCGGTTTAAAAGAACCATTGCCTGAATGGCCGTCTTCAGTATCCCGTTTGGTGCAGAAAAGTGTAGGGTTTATTTGTTTCCATACTTTTCGAGACTGGCTCACCCCCCCCCCCCCCTCAACAACCCGACCCACACCAAAAAAAAACACTCTGAGTTGGAGTTAGAAGAAGTGTGTGTGTGCGGGTGTTGGGGCGAATGGTTAGCATGTGCGCGCTGAATGATAAGACGTAGATTCAATTCCCCGGTTGTACGTGACAATGAGTAGGTTTGCCTGTTCAACTTCGTGGGTTTTTATTGGATCCTCTCTCGGAAGTGTGTTTGTGAGGACATACCTCTTTCCGTTATAGAATATAACATTTATATGCAGAAAAAAGTTGGGTAACCGTAAAAATTATATCTATATGGCCATACGTAAAAATTATATCTATATGGCCATACGTATACGGCCTTAAGAAATGTATTAGGCAGAAGATATAACTGTGACCAGTAATGGATATAATCTTCCAGGTCGATATTTCCAACAAAATACTAAACAATCTTTTACAGCCCCCTCTCCCCGTAGTATCTTTAGTGATTTGCCCCTGGGTGGGCCTCGTTTAAGAGATCTAAAAAAATGCATGGTTAAACTTGCATGATGCGACCACGAAATGTACAATGTCATAACTTCCGTTGGCCTCCAACTGGCGGAATTATCTCACACCGGTTCCAGTAGGTGGGCGGTCATAACGACATTATCGCAGCGTTAACGTCATTTCGGCCAAGCGTATGACAAAATACTGTTATAGAAGCGAAATTACACCTTGGGCGGTACTAACCAGTCTTTTGCAGCGTTAACGTCATTTCGGCCAAGCGTATGAGAAAACTCTGTTATACAGGGAATATTACCCCCTGAACAGAAGTAACTATAGAAAATTAAAAATTCTCCTTACAACACACCCAACATCATGCTCGTTTTTTATATTTCCTGACAAACAGACCAATGAAAAATATCTTGCGTTTACTTAAAGGGCAATGAGAGGGATCAATTTTTCTGTTATTTATAACGCGATACACGCCCAAGCATACAGCGCCTCAATCACGCTTAGTACATTTGCCTTTGTATAATAAACAAACAATGACACCTGTGAAAATGTGTATTTACGTGATGACAGATTTTGGTCGAAAATGTTATTCAAGATGAATTGATTTGATATCTTTGACGATTTTGACTTATATGACTCAAATCTTGTTCGCCAGTTTAGCTGAAATTAAACAGTTAATCGTTATAAAGGATATGGACGTTTTAAAAAAGTCGCTCCAAAAACATACAAATAGAACGTAATCGTCGACATTATCTGACCACTCATACAACTGCCGAATGGGTTACATAACCGAACGATTCGCCATTTGGTGGTCGCGGTGGCTTGGTGCGTATGTCGCTGGGGTGGCTAATCTGGAGGTCCGGTGTTCGCTTCCGTTGTTGGCCGAGAAATTTTGATCTTAAATTTTCATACACGTGAAATCGGCTACTTGGGTATATTTTGGCGTGTGATTTACATTTATTTACAATGTTCTGTGAAATCCGTGACACCCTATCCATGAGGTCCGAGGTTGGAACCCGGTGTTGACCGAGAAAGTTCCGGAGAATTATCAAGCGTAGTTTTCCCTTGTCAGTGATGCAGGACCGAGCGTAGTTTGCCCCCGTCTAGTTGCTAGGGTGATTTCATGTCAAACACCGATTTCCACATATCGCTAAAAGTTTTATAATTTAGAAACTAATCCAGCAGAGATTTCAATTTGCAGAGGGCGGATTGCTATCTGGAAATTGTAGCCCGTAGGCTTCCAAATGTGAATATTTGCAAGCATAAACCTGAATTTTTTTAAACAGTGTTAAACATAACATTACTGCAAATATTATATATCTATCGAATTTCAACTCCATAACTTTATTTGTTACCAGGACCAAGTTGTTCAAAGCAGGAATCTTAAATCCCACAATTCTGTAAGTGGTGAATGTTATTATTTAACTGTGAAGAAGCTTCAACTTTACACTGAATTTCCATTGAGATAATTCAAGTAGTTTTTTTTATATCACGCTAAAAAGATTTGGTTGGGGAAATGTAAAAAAGATAGGATTAAAATTATATGAAGATCCGCGGCGCATTGCGGGTATAGCAACAATTTGCGAAGAACTTTATTTTACAAAAATAGACCCACTTTCCGCTGAAATTGGCGAAATTCAAGACGGCAGCCGAACATTTTGCATATATCCTGTCAGTATGTCTGTCTTCATTGGTATACACTGATTTTGGCCCAAACATTGATGTCTATTTTCTGAAAATTGCTAACGTCCAGTTTAATCTTAATTGTGACATCATATCGACCATATCGGGTAGAAATTTTGGGGACAGTGTTGTATTGATGTATATCTTCGTGTAACCACCTTTCCCAAGATGCTGGACCTTTCGATTGTCACAGGAAAATAAAAATAACACTTTCCCATTTCGTTGCCAAAATGTTATACCCAGGTTTAAATTCGTTAGCAATCCATCCAGCTCAAATAACACACTATTTATGGATAGCAATTACTATGGTTTATTTCGCTGCGACGTTTCAACAAGATTTCACAAGTCGTTATCAAGCATATAACACAAATAAAGAACTGAAGAAATGCAGATTGTGCTGGAGACATTCCACCTATTTCTTCCCCTGTCTTGACAGTCTCCAATTGGACTAGAACCGAAGAAGATTGGTTTTGGTCTTTTCCATCTCTTCAAAAACTAAAGAAAAAAAATCGTGAATCACGATGATAATAATATAAAACTGATTAATCTTTGAAAATATCGGTATCATTTATTGAAAATTAGAGAAAAACCTGTTAGATTACCTTATCCAATGTGAAATGGAAACTTCGTCAGGTGTGTGTGCGTGTGTGTTATGTTTATGACTGTAATAGCAAACTTTTTGCTTCGCCTGTAATAATAAAAGTTCTGTTCAAGTTCAATATAATTTTCTGTCAGGTTTTGATGTATATTTATGATAACAAATGTGGAAGAATACGGGCAAAGGGACAAGAATCAACATAGGTGGTGGCATACATAGAGGAGGCAGGCCACCATTAATTAATTGTAGTTCGCCTATTTATAGCAATTCCCCCTCTTTGTCTTTTCACCCCTTTTGCATGAAGATGTTTGTTAATTCGTCGGTCTAAAATGGACGAAGAGAGTTTGAAAAGCATTGTCTGTAGTAAAAAGCATTCAGCCAACGAAAATTTTGTGAAATCTTGGAGCCGGGGAAGGAGACCAAAATTCACATTGAAGTCAATGGGAAAAGCAATGGTGGTCTGCATCCAGATCTAAATATGAGTTATTCCCCCTTACTTGGTGTTTCGCGTTGTGTAGTGATGTTCTCCCCTATTGTTGTATTTTGGCATAAAATATATTTTTTGGCTACTGTTGTGTTAAAATATTAAGCAGTTAGGCCCCTTTTAAATCCAATGTTGATTTAGAAGATCGTTAACCTAGACTTATGGCGGCGTTTATAAGAATTTAAAAATAAAATCGAGAAACATTTTATCCAATTATCTTTAAAATTGAAAATTGAATAACGTAACGCCTAACGCGGGAAATTTATAGATTAACGTTAAAAGTAACAATTATTTCCTTTTAACATCTTACAGTTAGTATATTATTTTTAGCATTGCAATATTTTTCAAAGGCTGTGGTCACTTTTTTTAATGTTAAACATTATTTTTCTAAAATTTCCAATCTTGTATTTTAAATTCTAATTTTTGACGTGGTTTAATTAACAAATAAATATCCCCACTGGTAGTGCTTAAAGCGAGATAAAAATAATAGTGGATACTGTGACATTGAACAATATTTGGGGCGGGAGGGAAAAATTGAAAGCCTGTGTGCGCCCTGACAACAACCAATATGATTATCTTATATTGCCCAACCTGGTTCACTCTATCCCAACTAGTTTAATATCTTATACCAGTTCCATATATACGAAATTCCAATCGTTTACCCAATAGACCATCTGTTAACCGAACCTGCGTTTACAAAAACATTTACTTAATAGATTATTGACAGACCAAACTTTCACTCGAAAGAGCAATAAGCTATCGAAGAAAACAGGCAGTTATTTATAAATCAACCACAAAGACAAATGTCATTTCCTGAGATTGTTGGATCCGATGGTATCATAAACATATAAGGCAAATAATTGTTAATAAAGAACCTGCAGTTAAAATCAAATTATCGTTTTCATGGTTGAAATGTTTTACACGTGTTACCATGTTTGATTAATCGCTTATTTACAGCAAAATAAACACATTAGTGTTTAACTCAACCATAGCTGATTTCTAAAAAAATACGCTACTATTTGCCTAATGGCGGATTGCGTTCATTATACATGTATTATATTATTATTTTGATTAAAGATATTCGACGCAATAGCTTTTTATTCATAGGGCTACCTGAGTACAATCTGCAAACGAATCAACATGAAGATCGTCGTAACAACTTTCAAGCAGTTCAATTATATAAGCTCGATCTTTGAGTTAGGCCCGGCCTATCTAACCGACCTAGGTACCTTTCATGATAAGCTGGACACATCTAAACTCCAATTTCCCTCCTTAGGTACAGTTTTTTGATTTGATTTGATTTTGTTTTGTTGAATGTAATTTTCTAATCGATGACTTAGTTCCAATCGCTAATTTGTCGAGAGGCTCTGAAAAGAGCTGTCCCGCCCCTCCCCGACTCACGCCTACAAGACATGCTTGGCGAAAACACACCGGTACAGTAAAAACAACTGTAAACTACATGAACGTTGACACTATTTTTAAAAAAAAAAAAATGTTTTACTGTTGTGTAAATCAATCAAAGCAAAGCACACATAATAGGGAATGAAAAAGTCGTTAAAATTGAGCAACTGTTCATGACCCTCTGATTCGAGCTGAATGTGGGGAGTCTTCTGTTAGCACTGGCTGACAATATTTTGTATTTTGGCCCAATTTTCATTCAATTCTATCTGGCGATATAGAGCATATGAAAAGACAATATAGAGGCCAAGTTGGAGAAAGCGATTGTTTTATGTGTTATGATACTGCCTGGCGCACATTCACCTGTTCACTAATCACTTTTTCCATGCTATACTTGTAATCTATCATTCTATAAATGAGCAAACATCAACCATGTGCTTTGAAAATCTTTTATTCAACCAGGTGCATCCACCCTTGCAACATCAGGTGTGTGTCGTTATATACTATCCAAATTACCTAGACCCTTAAATCTTATATAGGCAAGATACATGTTGTCTTGAGTATCTGGACATAATTTACAATGCTATGATAATATATACTCTTCAAAAAAAGAAACGCACAACCCATTTTTCATCATTTTTTTATTTGAACGAGGTCTTTGTTTCGGTAAATCTTACTTGTTTTTAATGCCATTATGTAAGGATAAAAGAAATTCATTATTGATTTTAAAGGTAGGGACACTAATTGTGACTGGTCATTCCTTTTTGTCGAAATTTTTTATCGCTTGATTGCACCAAGAAACATGAATTTAACAACTTCGCGAGCTGTTCGTATGGAACCTAAATCTAAGGTCTTTAAAATCCCGGGGTTCTCGGTTTCCAAATCAGTTGCACATGTAAACACTCAAAGACCCAAGTGATGCCACATCCGAACGAAGACCCAACGCAACAACGCTATTGGTGGATTACAAGCAGGTGATTCCAAGACAGATGATAGCCAGGCTGCTGAATGTTTACCTTAGTTCCATTTCTCGCCTTTGGGATAGGTACCGACAGCGAGGTTCAACACGTGAACGCCCTACCTCAGGTCAAACAAGTGTGGTCCCACTTGTCCTGGATCGTCACTTCCGGTTACGTCATTGGCGTAAATGGTTTTCAACAGCGACCTCTACTTCAGCAACAATTCCCGGACGGCGTAGAATCTCGTACCAGACAGTAGGCAAACGCAAACGTGAAACCGAATAACGAGGCAGACGTCCCCGTTAGAGCTTCTGTTTTGAAATACGCCGACACCATGAAATCCAACTTTAATGGGTTCAGGCACTGAGGGTATGGTCACAGCAACACTGGATAGCAGTTTGGTTCAGCGACGTGTCGCCGTTCTTGTTGCAACAAGGCGATAGTAGAGCGAGGATATACTGACGACGAGTATATAATTTAATGAATGGTTCACCACACTATTTTCGAACAATTTACATTGGCCACGTTTCACGTTTAATCAAACAAGACACACTCGTCCATTTTTTTTAAAATTTAGGTCTTATTAATTTTGCAACATCAATTATTCCAGTTCTAACACGTAACATTTTACCTCGCATCATGCTCACTTTTTAAAAATACAAATGTTAAAATCTAATGTCAAGTTGATAAACTCGACTCCATACTTGATATCGCAGACAGTCATTTAAATCCGTAGCTAACCACATCCACATTGTTCAAATGTTAGATTCTGCTATAGATTATATATATTATATATAATTAACTGTATGTATAATATATACCGGTACATATAATAATAGTTAATCAGTTTATTGACATATGTATCGTAACCTCAGTAAAGAAGTGACGCCCCTTGCTGAACTAGGTCTAATCTACCGCGTCCCTGGTAATAGATCTATAGTATTACCTATTACAGTTTAGTAAACCCAGGAAAATCAAAGTCAAAACTAGGTAATATCGTAATGTACAGACCTTCGTGAAAATGAGAAAATTATTAAACATGCATTATGCAAGGGATAAATCTGCCTATTGGAAGTCTTTCTTTAGGCCTGAAATGATTTCTAAAGTATTAATTAGACATTAATTAACTGAACCAGGCCTTAATCACATCTCTATGGCATCAGATTTCTCCGACATTAAACAGATTAAAACGATACTTTGATTTAATCAAATCTGGAGGACCGAGACTTAGCTTCGATCAACCAGTACGGTGGTTGAAATTATTGCTCACGCCTGTCAAACTTTCAAATGCTAATATCTTCGCTTGCAATAGAGTAATTTGAATGAAAGTTTCAAAGTATTCATATTTTACATTATCTACTTTCGATCTATTATAGCAAGACAGGCTAGTTCTTTATCTAAATCTTACATAATGTATCTTTAAGACATATAAAGACGTTGGCGCAAATTCAATAAAAACCTCAACATTTAACGCGTTAGCTGAATATTTAAAAGAAAAAAAAAGTTAATATTATAGAATTAAATACATTTAAATAATCACGTTTGCACCGCCGATAAAGTTTGGCTATAATGCAAATGTAATGTGCCCGTTTTCGTGTTAGCGTTTCCGCGCGCAGGAAGAAATTACTCGATGGCCGAATTTTCTGCAGAGCTGTTTTCTCACGTGAAGTGCAAAAGGGATATTCACTTGGCAGATCTTTTGGACGTGGTGTTATTATACAGAGGCAGCGCCTGAAACAATGTCAACAATGGAAATAAAAAGAAATCGCGCGCGAAAATGCTGCGAAAATGTTCTCATGAGTCGCTTTAAAACCATGTGACTTGTCTTTGTAAAAACTTACGAATGCGCTATAATAATTATCATTATTATAACAAATTGAAGGAATCAAAGCTTTGATCCGGCTTTATATTTTAATAATATATTTACGAAGAGGTGTACACTTATTAATAATGCCTGTTAATGGGTACTTATCAGGAAAGCGTAACAGTCCCATGGTGGCCTATAAATATTGGGTCTTAGCAGATGTTGACGGCAGTGATCAATATATAAAATAATATGGTGTTTATATCGTCATTTACAACTGGAAAACTAAAGTATCTGTGTTGCGATCGATTGGCAACAATTTGTAACTTTGTCATTGAGTCAAAAAGGAGTACAAATACGATCTTCACTTCCTTAACGATGAGGTAATATCATTTCAAATTTTATGGCTGATATTGTTGTTCATTACGATTGAAACATTTCATATTTATGTTATGTAATAAAAGCTTTGGGAAAACGGGTCAGGGTACAAATTTCCCTTAAATCTTATGTTGAAAAGTATTCAGTTTTAAAAAGAGATATAGGTTACTGTTCCACGGTGTCTGACAATTTTATGCTACGAGTACGAAATCTGAAAGCTTACGCATTTTCCCTGACGGTTCGCTCGATGAAAAAAAAGCCAACACATTCACGGGTGTTTCAGTCAGGCGCTTTAAAAGTTCACAGTTAAAAGATGGTATCCTAAATTACTTATCAAATTTCTCATAGTTTAATAATCCACCCCTATATGTACTCAGATTGATTACTGAAGCTTTACTTCAGAAATCAAAATACCAACGCTGGATACGCCAGGTTTTGATTCAGTCGGATTTAAAATAGCCCCATCTATAATTATTCGCGTTCACAAAAATGGCGGCGGACTTATGTCATAGCGATCAGCATAGATCGATGAATTTTCCAATCTCTAGTCACCATATCTTTCTAAATACTGAACGAAACTGAACCATTTTCGGATATGTATTCCTATTCGAGAATCAACTTCAACAATAGTGTATACACATTGTCGTTTGCAAGGGTTTATTTGGTACTATAATGCCGCATTAAGTCTTTAACCATTGCAGAAAACAGGGTACGATATGAATCAGATGCGACAAAGTGATCTATAACGTTAATCAAATTGAAATTATTGACCTTCAGTTGCTTTTTGAGAATATATACTGAGCGCCATAGAAAACGCATCACTTAGTTTTTCGTATAATAAAATGATCCTGTAAACATATCTTATTTATTTTGCTTCTTATTGTAAACAATATTCAAACGGGAACACATCAATAACAACACATTTGTACTCTTATGGATGTTTAATCTGTAATCAACAGCACAAAGTCAGAGGGGCCATCTTTGTCGTACTTTTGGTTTTGACCCCTCTGGAAATAATCATATATAAACAATTCTACAACCATCTTAAATAAACAGTTTTTAGAAGTTTATAAATGTATGTCAGTATTGAATGCGTTGGAGAATAAAGAAATTTTTGCGACTTTTCGAAGTTCGACAGAGTTTAGGAATGAAACATAGTGTGACGATTAAAATGTCGTCTTCCACACCTGTGACATCTTGGATGGTGTTCCCCATGGGTATGTTTTAGTACCTCAATGGTTCTTGATATATATATATATTCGAGATATAACTAATTGGCAGTAACTAGGTAGTTGGCTGATGACACTTTCCTGGATTATTCAAGTCAAGATAAGGCTTCCCTTAATGATGTCATGGATTATTACTTGCATGAACTAAATAATTGGTTTAAATGTGAGTTTATCCCTATAAAACCGAAATCATGGCTTTCAGTAATAAAGAGATTCTATAAATACATGTACTCCTATTACCAAATAACTTTCTAATATTCTAGGATTCGATATTCAAAATACGGGCGAATATCTATTGGCCTTTCTGTGGTGTTAATTTTGTGGATTTGGTATCAGGCAGTCTTTACGCTGAAGACAGGTATTGTTCTTTATCTATAATGACGAATCTAAATTGATGTACTTATCATTACCATTTATATTGCTTAACTAACTAATCCAAAATATCCCGAGGCTCGGACGTAAAATCGTCAACAGAATTAAACGTTCTTGTGACAAATCACGGCGGGTCGTTAAGTATTACTCTTTCAACACGGATCATATAGATTGTAAATAAAGCCTCGTGTGCGATCAATGGCGATGGGCGATTTCGACGCAAAATTTCCACCAGTCGAACACATGAAAACTGATTATTTGGAACAAAAATGTTTTGATATTTCGTCTTCAGATATGGAAGTCGATTATTGTGAACATATAAGTCGTTTTGAGTATGTGTCCTTTTACCATATCTTCATTGCAAACTAATTGGCCCATGCAGTCTCACAGTATATAAAATATATATTTTATTAGTTTGAATATTGTGTATAAGAATACACGACAAACCACTTCATTCAAACTATTACACCATTTTAATAATATTTAAAATTACAGACGAGGAGATTCACAAGGCTGTAAAGAAGCAAGAAGACACAAGACCTTTGGTTTACTTTGATAGATTGCAGCTTGCGACTGATAGCTGTTTGAAACATTCTAACCGACCTCGACCTAAACACAGATTCTATAGCTCCAACACACATGGCCTTTCATATTGTCTTACACCAAAAGTTGCTTGTACTCATTGGATTAATGTATTTCGATTCCTTGCTAATGACACGGGAGGGAGAGTGTACAAAAGTCCATTTGATATACCTCGAGTGATTACGCACTATGCTCCAAGAACACACATGAGCTACAGTGAAAAAATATCTGAAAGTATGGGGTCAAATCTTAGATTTATGTTTGTGAGAGAACCGTATGCTCGTTTATGGTCTGCGTATCTAGACAAATTATTTTTACCCGATTTTTGGCGCACTTTTGCCTCCAATATTGCAAGATTTTTAAAATTGAAACGAAGAAGATGTCCTACGGGCATAACTTTCAGGGGTTTCTTGGATTATATTGTTGCAAGTCGCCCTTCTATTCTTCAAGAACATTGGGCACCGTATAGATTTATATGCGATGTATGCACCTTCCGTCCTCATATAATTGGTAAAATGGAGACTTTTATGCAAGACAATGAATACATTTTAGAGAAAGTCGGGCTTTCCCGGATAATGGATGACATAACTTCACATAATCATGTCGAAGAGGAACTTAAAATGTTGACGGATTACAACTTTAAGTTTATCGAAAGGAAACTCATTAGTCCGAGCTGCTTGAACAACAGCCATTTGTCGAATCGACTGTGGACAACATTTCAAATGAACGGATATATTCGACCAACATCGGTGGTCAACTTCCGGAACAATTCACACTGGTCTAGAGAAACGTTTAAACAAGAAGTGTTAAATCTTTATCAGAAGGACAAACCTACGCCACAAGAAATTAAAAAAATAAGAATGGAAAATTTACGTCAGGTTTACAGTGGCATTTCAAACTCGGTTTTGATCAAACTTCGAGAAATATACAAAGAAGACTTTGAAATGTTTGGATACGACCCAAATCTTATACCCTTGAATAACGAAGACGAGGGTGATCTGTCTTTATCATGAACCACGCGCTCATTGCCTTTATTTTGAAGACGTGTGGTGAGTCAATTTTATAAAAACACTTGCGTAGCCCCTTTTTCTAAGGTCACAGATTGCTCCTTACTATTTTGCAAAAAAATAGAGAAGCAGTGGGCTAATACCGCTGAAGTCAATTGAAAATCGCATGCTTTTAGTACTAATAGAGAATATGAAGTAGAATCTTCTAACAAAGAGCACGGAAAGTTCTCTTCAAGACATGCTCTTATTTACAAAGTTCTCGCCTTTATCGAGAGACGCCCCATCCCCCGTGCACCAGTGCTGCAGACTGCTTAAAAGAAATGGCCGGATTTCCAGGTGCACAATTTGAAAAGTGGCTAAATATGAGATAATGAATAACATATAAACAAGTGTTACATTGTCTGGCACTGGTAAGCTGATTCCGTAGACTTATAAACTGGGTCTTTTAGTAATTTTAACTTTTGTCAATAAATGGCATATAGTGATCATTATTCTAACCCAATGTTTAATATAGAAAGTGATTACAAATTATACAGTTGTCATTAATTAGCAGGTGGATAGCTGTAGAGGAGTAGCTGTTTAAAAAAATTAGCAATTTTAAAGAACTACATTCTGTATATAGAATGACGTCATATTTAAATAACTAATGATCAACTTTTGTAAGCGATTTGAGACATTGTATATACTCCCGAACGCAAATAAAATATTTGAATATCGGTTTATCTTAGCATGGATCTGGCGTATATATATTTGAGTCTCAACTACTCAACGGGGCGTATAAGATAGTAATCAGAGTAGAACTTCAAATGTATCTATAATGTTTGTTTGTTATATCTCCCAAAAAAATCTTCGGTTCGAAAATGAATAACGTCTGGTGGTACCCAACTATAGACTTAAGACATTCGGCCATAGATGCTTCTCATACACTGACGGTAATTTCTATAATTCGATTGTTGTTCCTTGTTCATCTGGAGTTGTCAAGGCGACAATTTGTCCCCACCATTATTTAATTTGTACATTAACGACTTGACAAAAGGTCTAAACGATCTTAATAATGGTTGTCGGAAAGTTCTATGACGATGATATTTTGCAAGCACCCACGAAATCGGATCTACAAACGATGCTCGATTATACAGCCGAGTGGTGTAAGAATTGGAGGTTATCCATTAAGAACTCTAAACCAAATAAAGTTCATTTTAAACCAAAACGGAAACCAAAGAGAACATTCCAATTTCATTTCGGTACACAAAATATAGCCTATGCCTCTTCCTATAAATACTTAGGAATACCATTGGACGAACACTTGAACTTTGAAATCTGTGCCACAGTACTTTTGCAATCTGGAAATCGCGCCACGTATTTAAAAATTTATTCTTATAAAATAGTAAGTTTGAAAACATATAAAAAACAGAATGAAAGGATTGTATGTTGTTCCTATAACTGATGACTGCGATATTACATTACAAAGTCGTTTAAAGTTCCAATTTCACTTTTTCTAAGAAAATCAAAATATAATTATTTCTATGTTTTTTGCTCAAAAGGTTGTCAACTCACTATTATACGATCATGAACAAAATTTTTGGGGGGTTAGAAAGGGCGACACTGGTTGATTGAGGAAATAGTTACTCAATTACCTCCCTTGTTTTCCCATTCTTCTCCATGGACGGCCATCTTCAAACGTTTGAATTTGAAGTTGAAAATGATATTTTTGCCAATTTCTCAACTGGCAATAGTGAATTATAGGATTAATAGGATTATTCTTTAACAAGGTAGGACTGTTTATAGGTTCAATCTATTTTGGGGCTTTATTTTAATAAATTTTAAAAATATAACTTAAAAAATGCTATTGGAACTTTAATATAAGACGAGAATCCTTATTTAATCCCAAATAATCTCTTAACAAAATGACTACAAATATTTATATTATTATAGTATCAAATTACTCTATAATTATTCATAATTAAAGTGAATAATAGGCCCAAGAAGCCGGTTGTTTGAACTATGTTATATCTTATATTGTGTATAACATAACAATCGCTTTGCTGTTTAAAGAAGCAATCGACTGCTTCTTAACATTGGCACAGCTAAATGAACTATGTTATATCTTATATTGTGTATAACATAACATTATGTCACTATAATAAAAACAATCTCTATCTATCTATAATCTACACTGTATCAAACCTGGCCTTGACCTTAAAGAATTCACAATCGCTTTGCTGTTTAAAGAAGCAATCGACTGCTTCTTAACATTGGCATCATTTCTATCTTGTGATAAGTGGACAGCTAAATGTGCCGTGAGCATTAACTATAATGGATCTGTTCGCAATGTAAAAACTCATTACTATTATTAACATTACTGTCAACAAAACACAAACACCACAGCTAAAGAATGTAGAGATAACCATGGTGAAAAAAAAATGTGGACAGTTTGAGTTGTGTGTCTCACTGTATCTTAATTGTTCAACAAAGCATACACAGTGGTGGCAATTTTTGAAGCAGCGGTTATTTTCCTCCCTACTTACTATATCAAAATAATATAACCCTATTTCATTTCTAACACACGATATTATATTATCAGTTTAAAGCTTTGTTTATGTAGGAAAATATCCGAGATTTTATACTAAAGGTTAAGTACATATTAGTTTCTGTGATCGTCTTATGGCCAGGAATACATAATTGTCAACAAATTGATTGTCTTTTCGAAGCCTTCTTCAGATTCCATAAAAAGAAAACAACCCCATTGATTGCCCAAAGTGAACATAATGCCAGATGCAAACCAATCAGGCCAAGAGAAAAATTGAAAATAGGCATTTGTGGTTACCTGACCGACAAAAATTTAGGGAGCTAAAATCGCAGACCGTAAACTGTTATCCATTTCTCAAATCCTATCTGTCGTAAGTGTGGTTTTCTGCAGTCAACCGTCAACACTGAAATTCTGGTATTTACAACACCCCAAATCAGCATTATTTAAGGAATCTTAAACAAAACTTAACCTATAGAAATGTTCGGCAAATACATAATACTGTATTTGAAATAACTAGGTAAGGGTCTGTGGGAGGTTATCTAACATTTCGAATGACTATTGCGGAAACATACAGATACATATCGGTTATTTTAAGGATGATTAAAATTTTCAGCTCCAACCGGGTTAATAAAGACGAGCACACATCATGAGTAGAATTTTGCCCGGACAAAATTAAATTCCAACCATCAAGAGTTGTTTTACACGCATGTCAAGCCTTAGCCATACACGGGGCATCCGTTTTTTCGACGAATAGACGCTGTTTCGTGTCAGGACCTCAATCATGCACCACCGGCAAGGATAAAAAACGACGAAAAATTCCAAGGAACTTTCTCAGCCAAGACCGGAATCGAACATGGGCATTTTCACTCAAAGCCATTAAAAACGCAAATGCCAAATCCAAAGTTTATTTACTGCAACAATCTTTAACAAAAATGTACATAACAATTGTCAAAATAGAGATAACAAGCATCTGTGTATAATTTCGTGGAAGGATTCATTACAAATGCACAAAACCGAGACGTCAGAGAACCATGAAACAAAGCAGGGGTCAACTGAAGTCAATATCGGTTATGTCCACCCTGAGCTCTTACACATGCCTGAATTCGCCTTGGCTTGGACTGACACAGACATCTCACTAACACGCTGTGGGATTGTTTGCCAATGATTTTGGAGTGCCTGTGTCAAGCTTATAACAGTTTGTTGGGGCACGGTTTGAGTTTGAACCCGTCGCCCAAGTTCATCCCAAAGGTGTTCGATCGGGTTCATGTCGGGAGACATAGCGGGCCATTCCATAACATGGACATGATTATTGTCCAGAAAGTTGGCTGTTGCCATTATCCAACAGGTCACCTGGCAGTAGAAGTAGCTGACTGGGACCCCTTGCGCAGATGCTGAAGTCGGATGTGGCGATTTTGAGCAGCCGTCGTTACAGGTGGCGCTCCAGGAGATCTTAGTCGATCGGCAACTCTTCCAACTCCCCAAAAAGAGACCCATCACAAGTTTCACATACATACAATGAGATAGGAAAGCCCAACAAAACATTTAAACCAGAAATATTTAACGAATTAGGCAATGCGTGTTTATTGTATAACCGTAAACACGGAAAATCAGTTTTGTCGCCCTTTAGTCCATGTCAGTCAGACCCAGACTCTAGTTATTAAGGTTGACAAGGGGGGTAACTCTGATAATTTATATAATTTAAGATATACATGTGTGAGAGAGACAGAAAAAAAAACACGGGGTTGGAAAGGCAACACTTCCACTTGCCACTTACACCCGGAAATCGAAACCACGACAGTTGACCCAATGATACACACAACGCGCAAACGCTAGCCATTCGGTTAATCAACCGCCCGAAAGTACAATTAAATGATTCCTGACATCTATTTTGTTGGCCGATCAGAAAAGAGAAATGGGATTTATCGTCCTATGTTCTGCTCTGGCGCGGCTAATGAAAACGGGCATACACCATACAGTGTTATGAGGGAGATTTTGCATGGACAGCAGCTAGCCAATGTCTTACTCATTGAACCACCGCGGCTCCCACAATTAAAGAGACGGGAACATGGTAAACTTAAAGAGGGGGGCATGACAAAATGTAATACAATATCATTTGGGATCTAAAATGTAATATTGTAATTTTAATTCATATTTTACATTGTAATTTCAATTGTAACTCATTCTGGACATATAGTAAGTGACAGATTAATGGCAAGCTTTAGTCTGTTGCATGTGTGAGTTTGTCTGACATAGTATTATGTAAGATGTATTTGTTGTAGAAACTTGTATCATCCAAGTGTCTATTTGATATAAGTCGTAAGCTTAAAGCAAGGCTGACACTTGCACGATTCCGTGGTACGCATTGGCACGACTCGAGTTGGCACCACACCGTCCGATTTGCGCAAACTCATCGTGCTAATGCGGGAAGTGCGTAAACAATGCCAGTTCGTGTCAATGTGGACACTGATGGGCACGATAAAATAGTGGCCAAAAGTCGTGCAAGTGTTAGCCTGGCTTAACACTTGTTGTTTTAGAGCTAAGATGTGTTTATCTTAATTAATCGTTTTCATTGTTCTCATTTCTAATGCTATTAACTATGGCGTGCCTCATTTATTTGACAGGCATTGCTGGATAGTATATAAAGGCTAGTTTAGAGTTAGGTGGGGGACACCAGGGAAGACACCAGAGGGGATACCTAGGGAGAAGTCAGTCCGCTTCTGAACTATGGGGGTCTGCCCTCAGACCCCGGAGCAGTTAGGTTTTCTGTGACCTGGGGAGAACATCTGTAGTTAGATATCTCCTGATCCAACCACCATATGTAAATATGTTATGCAGTAATAAAACATCTGTTTAATAAAAAAAAGAGTTATGTATTATATTACAATATTATCGACTGATTACAGAGAAGCCCCGAGTTCGATTATTTCGCTTATAAAAATATTATTTCTATAGACGTAATATAGACTTGATGCATATGGTCATACCTACCTATTCACTGAATACAACACTGTGGATTGAGGAGGTCTGTTTCCATTATACAAAATAAGATAGCTGAATAAAAAATGGAATCCCTAGACGTCTATTTTCGGGACGGTCTGAAGCCAATCTGATAAAAACACAAATCCTATTTTGTTTCTTTTTTTTAAAGATTGGCCTAAACGAACCGGACTAAACAATGTGCCATGGGGGGAATTTTGCCAAGGCAGCATTTGAATTCCAACTGACAAGGGATATTTTAAGTACCACCCAACATGTACACGGCATCTCGGTTTTTCGTCCCATACATCACAAGGGTTGGGAGAAAGTAATCCTAATTTAGAATTCCCGCAGAAAATTGTAATAGCTAGGTGATTTCCTTTTTTTAAAAGTGATATCGGGTGTTATAGAAATAGTGTATGTACATGTACCTTCCTTAGCTGAATCAAGACTCAAGACATGAAGTGATGTTGTGATATATTACAGGTTATCATTGATACTAACCTTAACCGAAATGATAAAGTGATAATAAAGATATACAATAAAATAAAGTATATCATATATAGATACAAGCATCAGATACAGAGCAGGTGCTACCACCATGATGAACCTGTTACTGGGGACTGTTTTTCTCTGTCTTATTTGCATTGTTACTGGTAAATATTATTTTTTTCTTATTAAAAGGTAAATAATCAGTCACACTTAAAGGCAAAAATAGAGTTTAAAGTCTCACATTTCAGAATATGGTAAAAAGGAGATTAAGATGATACAAAATCAAAAGTAGGCTACTTTAATTAAAACCTTTGGTACAAAAATTATTCAAATTGATCAATTATAACTTAAGTTGTGATCATATTACGTTAAACTGTTTCCTAATATTTTTTCAAAAAGAAGCCAATAAAATTTGACGTTTGAGGTATGTAAATGATCTGCTTTTGTGTCTTTAAAGGGGGTATTGTCACTCCATCACGGAAATAAATGCAATTATTTATGAATAATGTCATTTTCAAAATAACTTTAGACGTACTCTGTAATCAAAAATTAAATACAGATCTACTTCGAATAAAATATCTTCCAAAGGTCAAAACATAGAATGTTTCAAATGAAATATATTTAATTTTCCATTGTATAGACTGCTGTTTTTTTGTTATTAAGCATCTTATTTTTGTAGCCATATTTGTCTAAGACACACGCGTAATTGAAGTTAAATTTCTATATTTTAGGGATATCTTGGATGATTTGTTTAATCATCATGGGACGTTACCCAAGTACTTGATGCCTATTTATGATCCATTACAATCAAAATTAGATATTGTTTCTAAAGTTTTTTGAATAAGCGAACGTTCGCCATTTAATGTGTAACATTAGTTTCTATAGATTTTGTGTCGATATCCTTCTATGATTATAATGGTTTCATTTAAGTCAATATGTTATATCACAAACTGTTACCATTTGAACTTTACATTAGTGTCTATAGATTTTTGCGCCGAAATCTTTATGTCACTGTGAAGGTTTTATTTATTGAGGATTTATATCCACCAATATTGGCTAACAATTAGATATCTAGCCGCTAACCTTGAACTGATTGAATCTAAATAAAGGTTTTCTCCCCTTTTACTAATCAGACACAAAATATATGACAACTGATAGTTGCTGTAACCGCAAAATTATCTTTTGGGGGTGATAAGGAGATAAATAGTATCATCTTTATCATTTAAAGAGATCAGACAATAATCATGTCAAATTGCCCTTGTACTTACGATACACAATACAGTAGTTATTGACAAGTGGACATACCTTCCCACCATCTATGTTCTCCATTAATTGTATTTTGCATTTGGACACAGATCACCAAATATTCCTGGGCCGAAACAAGGGGCAAGGTTATTTTTAGTCTTTCCCTTTTCCCCCATTTGCATGGCGATTTGTGTTGATTTTTTGTGTACAATCGAAAAAATGGGTTTGTAAATACATTTTCTGCCAGGTTTTGGTGAATATTCATGGTGAGGCAGAAGGATACACGAGTTCTGAGGTTGGTAACGTTGAAATGTAGGGTCGAGAATTGCATGTTTACTTGCCTCTACTTCAAGCTTGTGTATCTCAAGTTTTTCGTGGTGAACCTCATACCACTCGGCAAATCTCGAAAACTTGACGCTATTACAAACAAACAAGACACCATGGGCAGAGCCATGTTTCATCCGGGACCTTTAAAGTAGTTCCAAGACACCATGGGCGCAGCCATGTTTCACCCGGGACCTTTAAAGTGGTTCCAAGACATCATGGGCGCAGCCATGTTTCACCCGGGACCTTTAAAGTAGTTACAATATGGCGAAATTCGTCATACAGCCGAGACTAGGTGTAGATTTCCGGAATCTGTCGAGATTTGCCGAATGCTGCATGACTAGCAAGGGGAATCATGCCGGAATATCCCCATGTGGACTTTCTCTGCCAACATGGGACCTTCAGTTTACTATCTTTGGGCTTACTCACTGATCCACCACTTCAACATTGTGTTCCTTTGAGGGTCATGTTATGCTCCTCTATTATTTCTATTCGAATGTATCGTTTGCTAACAATAAAAGTTTTCCTGACTGTGGACGAGGGCGCCTCTTATAAAATCTATTGACACTCTCTTTCTTTTCAAGGGTATGGCTTACCAGGTGGTCCATGCAAGGTGGATCATTGGTTTCCAAACCAATCTTACGTCATGACAGTGAATGATGTTGTATGGTTGAGGAGCGCACCAATCAGATTCCGAGTTAATGGAAAGGAATATTCTTCTGCAGACGGTGGACTGGAAAAGATTTCTGATAAGGGTATGGCGGGAACGGATAAATTAGGGGATTATATGATTTATACCTGGACATACAAAGTACAAGATCTTTATATCACCATCAACTTTAAGCCATATATTAATAAAAACTATCTAATATTACAGCAGGTAAGATATTATTTCCTTATTGAGAAGGGACCAGGGTGGATCAGTATAAAAGCTCCAGTTCACTAACCAGGAGGTCCCAGGCTCGATCCCGGAGTTAGCCGAGAAAGTTGCTAGGTTTACTCCATCCCGGTTTTTCCATGTCAGTTTCACAACACGGATGGCCCGACAAGGAATAGTTTCTGGTTGTTCGAATGGGACAAAACCGTAAAAGCATCCCTGGGAGTTGGAATTCTACCACATCAGCCGATTTCAGGGAACAATTCTACGCCGCAAGTCATCCACAAGGCATATGTCTGTCTTCATTATCCCGCTTGATGCAGAAAAATAGGATCAAAACTCACTTTTCATTTCTTTATTCGTACATACTGTTCTAAAGATGGAAGTGTTATATTGAAGGTCTCTCTAACTGTCCTTATTGACAGAATAAATAATATTGTAATAAATCAAAGCATAAACTAACGTTGTCCTTGTGTAACCATCAATCTATGTCAATCCTTTTCAGCATTATCTGAACAAAACCTCTGGTACATCAGCAGGAAATATAGATGGCGTCATATCTCATTTCCCCGCATTTAATGTAGATGACACCAGAGGTGGAGATATGGGCGTACTATCATTTGCTGGTTTTTTTTCGGGAGGTATAAGCCTGACACTAGGAAGGTAAATTTGACTTCTCTATAATTGTAAAATCATAGGAATAGTTTGTCTACATGAGTTAAATAAATTCGCCTTGATGCTAATTATGGACTATAGTTGTAACAATATCTTATAAGAACCATGCCTTTAGGGGGGTATATATGACTCATTCAGATTTGTCTGAAATTTATTGGTGAAGAAGATCGGACTTGTTTTCAACTTGCCCCATATTGATCGACAGAAACTAGTGAGAAAGGAGTTAAACACTATCACAATTTAAGTTATAATACGAGTTTTTATTTTTGCTCTTGCAGTGGACGCTTACTGCTGGCCCCCGGATCCATTCATTTGATATTTTTTCGCAGGTTAATCTTATAGGTTTTTGTTTTTCGTGTAGTGCGGTCCTCCTGCACTTACTATTTGAATGCCTAGATTGTTTTGGGACAAGCCGTGCACAGCGACAGAGATATCTCCGAAGCATGAGTTGGCTAGAATTATGTATCCTTTACATCAAAATGCATTAATGAGAAGCACATGGGTACCAAATTATGCATGTGAGAGTGATAACATTTATTTCATTCAGATGGGTTCCTGGAAAAGTTGATGTAGTTTCTGGAGTAAAAGGTGGTCCTATTGCGTTCTTTGATAAGAAAGATACAGTCATCATCTCGCCGTTCAGTGAGTTCACGGCTACCAACACGTTTTTCGATAGCAAGGCTGGTAGTATTAGTTGGGGTTTGAAAGGTGGTATTGAAGAAGTACCAGAAAACTTTTTACAGCAATACATAGTAATGTACAGTCCAGATGGAATTAATGCTGTAAGTTTCTTTAATTATTATGCAGATTTCTTTAGCCGTTTGGGAAATAATAGTTCTTAAACTATAAAATCGTAAAGTAAGCAATAATAAGGGATACATAATATTATTTTGATAGACAGTTAGAAAAATTAATGCTGTGGTTGTACCTTTAATGGAATTCAATTGAATCTCTTTAACTGCAAACTGAAGTGTTGACAGAGTTAGTAAAAATCACGATTTTTCGTAGAATGTGGTTGATACATCATACAATTGACTAATTTTAATGGATGTCGGTGTATAATACAGATATTATTCATTAGTGTTCGGCACGAATATTCGAATATTCGCTCGTCGAATATAATATTCGAATATTCGAATAGCAATCATAATATTCGAATAATTTCGAAAATCAACATTATTTATTCTGTTTGCTCTCAAATATTAAAGGCGACTTTCTTTGCTACAGTTTTTGTATATAAGGGGTGGGGTGGGAGAGATAGATGACCGAATGGTTAACGTGTGCGCGATGTATCATAAGATCTGTCATTGTGTCAACTGTCGTGGTTTCGATTCCCTGGTTGTACGTGACAAGGAGTAGGGTCGCCTGTCCAACCTTGTGGGTTTTTCCGGGTACTCCGCCCCCCACCCTCTACGCGCAAGCGATAGATTGAAAAAAAGTTGAACCATATGTTGGTCCCGAAATGACCTAGTTTGTGTCGAGTGGACTTTACCCCCCCCCCCCCACTCTCTCTCTCTCTCTCTCTCTCTCTCTCTCTGTCTCTCTCTCTCTCTCTCTCTCTCACACACACACACACTCTTTTAGCTAGTAAGGGTACTGCCCCTACATAGAGCTACCGTCTTCACAGATAGTTATTCGGTAAGTAGCCAGGGAGCCCGATGCTGAGTTCTGGGTGAAAGCTAAATCAGTGCGTGACCTTCTTGAGAGACTTTACAGTGTACCTGAACAAATGTGTAGCGAAACTCACAGTGCGACGTCATCTATATATGCCATTTTGGTGAATTTGCTTGGATTCGTCTCGAAAAAACAGCTGGGTGAACCCACATTTATCACCAATATCAAGAGACTGTTTTCTGCGTATGTGGTAAAGCGACTAGACGACAATGATTTCCGTCAAATGATGGAAATTGCTGCAGTCCTAGACACGCGAATGAAAGAGATGTCCTTCGTTGCGGATGTAGCGCGAAAGAATTCCCCTACATTAGTGATGGAAAAACTTGGTCGTGGAAGGCCGAGTTCTTGTGTACAAATTGGCAGTTTACGTAAAAGATCCACTTGCAATTGCTAAAGCATTATCTTGTGCATTGTTCACGAGTTAACAGAGTTTTCACGTATTTAATAATGTGATTAGGAATTATAATAAATTGAATATACATGTAAACTACTTTAAATATATTGAAAATATTTGAATTCAAATTTCAAGACCCGTAGAATATTCGAATAGTATTCGTGTTCGAATATCCGAACACTATTACTTATATCTGTCTGAGTTACTTAGTCTTTTATTCAGATATTACTAATAGTTGTCTGGATATCCTAGATTCAGATATTACTAATACTATAACCCACAAAAGTCACTTTAATTACTGAACTTTCAATGTTGTCAATTTTCTTTTCTTTTAGGCTTTCCGTGAATGGGGAGATGTGATGAGATCATATTATGACCGACCATCATCATACAGGGAATCAGATCTGACCAATAATTATCTGGGTTATTGGACCGATAATGGTACGATACTAAGATCATTCCTTTCATTATTTAAAAAATAAGTTTCGTTATGTTCTGTCATGTCTGTATCGTATGTAGAAGCGCTTCTTTGTATGTTTATGTTGCTTTACTTGTATTATTGGTCCATTTATTATTACTTATGTAGCAGGATCGATGGACGACAGACTACCCACTTTCCAGGTCGTAAGTATAACCATAAAGAGACAACAGGAACACCACAAAACAGTTTATTTACTGTGTGTGTGTGTGGGGGGGGGGGGGGTGGTACACGATTCCATTATAACATCAATCTTCTACTGGGTTACATATCTGAAATTTTTTCGCGCCTGCGGCGCTTGATTTCATTTTAAAATCATTCTTTTACCCCTCAGTTGTCTTATCCTGTCTCAGCACTATCATATTCACGATTATAGTAAACTTCCCAGATGTAGTTCCACTGGTGTATGGGGCGGGGGCGTCAGATTGTACAGATGTTATGCCAACTCTTGCAAAACACATCTGGAGATTCTGTCCCATTGACTGACATTTCTGGTACACTCGTCCACAGGAATTTCTCTCAGCAATGACCTCAAATGCCAGGATATTGAATCAATTTTTCAAAAAATTTTTCGTCTGCATTCTCTTGCGCATGCTCGAATCCATATTATATCATTTTTTGTCAGTCGTACTAATAGATTTTACTTTGACATTAAAAATATTGAAGTATCTAGAAAGCTTTAACTCATTCCAAATCTCCTCCATTCTGACTCTCTGTCAAACACTCAAAAATATGAAAGCAGCCATTGCGCAAGTAATTGCTTTACCATATTGGCGCCCTTTTCGTCACACCAGTCCAGTGACTATCATCCATACAAATATTCTACGAATATTAGTCTGGATGGGTCCTCAAAATTTGACAGAAAATAGGTCATTGTCTGGATTATCCAGTCGTTTAAGTTACCACGTACTGAATCTATCAAAACAGCTCGCTTGTCAACGATGACACTCTTTAAAATTTTGTTGTGTAAAGGTTTCAATTGAAATGGTTATTTTCTCTCGTCATGAATCAGACGTATGACCTCTCACAATCTTCTTAATTCTTCATCGCGATGCATGCTTATTCCTCGCCTCTATTTTGTTTATAATGATAGATGTGCCAAGTGAATTGTGAGATATATTTCAACCACGCTTTATAGAATCTAGAAAAATCGGCCCGGCTTCATAAGATCTAGCACTTACCGATACTTTAGCCAAAAGGTTTTATTGCCCATGCGTAACCAAATGTTTGTTTTTTTATGTGGTAGATTATCCAGTAATTTTCGTCAAAAATTGAGAACCGACCCAGACCCTCCGTGCGTTGAAGACTAGGGGGTTCTGGGTGACAGAGACTAGTGACTCTTGTGTTTATAATGTCGCGTGTCGCCGACAAGCCAGTAGGACGAAAAAGTCGCCGATTTTTTATTTCCTTTGTTACATAACAAACGATTTACATTTTCCTTGCCGTTAAAAACATAGGCGTGGGTCTCGAATAGGCGTGGGTCTCGAATGTATGACGTAGTTAACATCAATGGAACGTATCATTAACGGGGAACTATGATTCGTGTTGAATTAATCAGATGTTGCTTTATATTTCTATTTCAGGAGCTTATTATTATTACCACCCAGCAGATCAACAAAATTATGAAGACACCGTTTATGGCGTTATTGATTATGCTAACAAGCTATCGATACCTTATAGGTAATAGATTTTTTATTACATGTATGGTATTAATCCATTTTATTTATTACATGTATGGTATTAATCCAATTTGTTTATTATAACATGAATGGTATTAATCTATTTTATTTATCACATGAATGGTGTTAATCCATGTTATTTATTACATGGATGGTATTAATCCATTTTCCGACTTACATACGGTATGTAAGTTTTATCTGTGAACTTATATATTACAAAAGGGAATATATTCTTTGTTACCCTTCCCTTCCGTTGGACTTGACGGTCTATAAATATTATTCATTTTATTGAAATTTTATTTGTTAACATACTTATATTTGTGGTTATGATTTTTTGATTTTTTTTTAAACCAGATATTTTCAATATGATGAATGGTTTTATAATACAGATCAACAAGTTGGTACATATACATGGGACGCATTACCCGGTGTATTCCCGGACGGTCTCAGGTACACACTAAACCTTGCTTCAATCCGATCAAATTATTTACTTGTTATGCGATGTTTTATTAATAATCAGAGAGAGAGATAGAGAGAGAGATAGAGATAGAGGGAGGTTTAACGTCCACTCGACATAAACTAGGTCATTTCGGGACTAACATAATATGCTTTAATTTTATTTCAATAATTCGCTTGCGCATAGGGGTCTTTAGCAGTGGGAGGAGATCGGTGGACCCGGGGAAAACCCACGAGGTTTGACAGGCGACCCTACTCCTTGGTACGTGTAACCGGGGATTCGAAATCACGCCAGATGACTCCTCTTAATAACCAGCCATTGACGTATATTTAAAATCAACTGGCACATGAAGTAAATACAGAGTATAATGTATATGGTCGTATCGTTCATTGAGGTTTCGTTAAAATATTTATCTGACAGTGAATTCCTTCTGAATAATAAATATCAGACACGGTATGAAATCATTAGGTTGGTGGTCCCTGACCTCGAAAATTGTCTGACATCATGTTAACTACAAAGTTAAAAGAAGGCTTTCACATTACGTATGTGAAACAGATTGATGAAATGAAAGGAAGTGGGGTTAAACGTCCTACTCTTTTGCACCTAACCTGGACTAATGGAAGACGGGCATACGCCATACTTTGTGCTATGAGGGAAATTTTGCCTGGGCAGCGGCGCTACGGCCTACTCTTATATCGAATTCCATCTGCCAAGGGATCTTTTACGTGCACTCCAGTGTGTACACGGGACCTCGGTTTTTCGTCCCACCCGAACGACTAGGCAGCTGTCCTTGTCAGACCCTCCTTCTGCATCACTGACAAGGCGAAAGCGGGCCGGAAAATCGAGATAAACTTTCTCGGCCAATGCAGGGATCAAACGCCCGACCTACAGGCTAGCGTACCAGCGCCTTATCCACTTAGCCACGAAACAGATTGATATTCATGGAGTGAACTTTCTAATAAACTGAACGAATAGACTATATAGTTTTAATTATAATATTATTGTTTAATGACTTAACTATGATGTTGTTTTTATTTAGATATGTTTACAACAAAACACAGTTGCCCGTTAGTGCTCATAATAAATGGTGGTATGTACTTTTACCATTCAGTTATAGACACAGAAATTTAAAAATTCTTATCCATATTAAAGGAGGCAAGTCTCTAACTCAATATAATCCACTGTCTTCGACATTGCAAACACGACTTATTGATCAATTTCAATCACATTGATGTCTCTCTACCTTACCGTAAAAAGATGGGCTTCAGATATCCAATATTTAAGATCAATTGAAAATTTTAAAATAGACATACGAATTCCCTGGCAGAATGCTTTCGAGCGCCATTTGCAATAAATTGATTAACCAGACGTCAAAACCTGCTTTATCATGACTGATAAGAATGTAAATCAGTTTATATACATTCACATAACATTATTATATGCGTTGAGACCCATTTGTGTCAATCTCTATGTGCCAAAGAACAGATTTAGATTCTTTAAGTTATTTCATATACTATCTGTTCCGATGAGGAATTCGCCAATAGCTAATAATTATGTATTTATTTATCTTGAAATAATTTTGTGATTTTACGTTTGGTTAATACGGCACCAGTTAACATACAATTTTATTAGGATGGGGTGGTCGAAGTACAATTGCATCGTCTGTGGATATTTAAGAAAATGTTCAGACAGTTGTGATAGGCGCGGTGGGTTTGTGAAGGTGAACTTTTTATGTCAATTAAAAATTATTTTGTCGTGATAATCCTGTTCAAAAATTCTCATCGTTTCCCATTATTGTAGGTCCAGCAACACAACATACGCTAAACAAAATGGAGGCCAATTTGATTTTGTACTTGAGGATGATGTGGGCTTCGGTATTCCAACAGAAGAGGTAACAAGATATAACAAATAATTCAGATATATAAACAATTAAAGCACATTTACAATAAAAAAAAAACCACATTCACAACTGCATGTCAAGTTAATGTCAAATATCAGAATAATGCATAAAGTATTACTAATTATATGGTAAGTAACATGACAGACTAACAACATTTCAATTATTCATGGACAAAACGTCTTTTTCTGAAAACTGTCATGTTATAGGCTGAACAGGCTTAATCGGTATCAAATTGTCAAAATGGGCAATAATACATGATAGCTAAATCAGTAGCATCATCATTATAATAGCGTTAATTAATTATCACCAGAAATATTAAGACACGACATTCTATTTAAAGTTGTTAATACTAGTATTGGTCACGGCTACATTATTCATCAATAATATATAAATTTGCATTGCCCTACACGGATGGCAAATGTAGCGAATTATTTGTTCAGATAATTAATTTTGAGTGATTAACAATATAAATAATTATGGGAAACAAAAGTTAATTATTTAAACCTTTAAAACATGAATCGATACTGTACTGTTGGGCTATTAATTCTAAAGTTTTGTGTGCGCAATTACCTGTGTGTACAAATATAGCCGTGTCGAATGAACACGTGTGAAAGTAATCTTTGTCTTTATAACTCAAACTCTCATAGCACTGGAAAAATACAAAAAGAAGCAGCGGTAACATGAACAAAACAAATACATATAATGTCGTATGGGAGGAGGGTTTTTTTAAGCGATAAACTGCTTTGATGAGCCGGGTCAAGATTAGTAAAGAGAAATAACTCCGATTATGAGATTATATGGTGGCAGACCACCATTAAATTTCACCATTGTAGTTCGTCTGTTTATAGCAGTTCTCTCTCTGTCTCTTTTCTCCCGTTTTGCATGCTTATTTTTTTTGATTTTTTGGTCTAGAATGGACTAAGAGGGTTTGAATTAATATTTCCTGCCAGGTTTTGGTAAATATTCATGATTTTGAGGCGGAAGGATAACGGCGTTATGAGGTTGGTTACGGTGATATGTACGGCAACTAGATACATGTTTTGAGTATGCTTCTTCAAGTTCGTGTATCTCAAAATTTTGATGGTCAACCTCATAAAAATTTTAGTGCAAAGACATGGCCATTTGTTCCTCTGTCTGTAGTGAAAAGCATTTCGCCCAACGAAAATTTGGGGAAAAGTTGGAGGTGGGCAAAGAGTCCAGAATTAACATTGAAGTCAATGGGGAAATTAATGGTGGTCTGCCTCCATACACAGTTCATCGACTGTACTAGCTAATAATCTATTCACAAGTAATAGAGATATTTATAACAAATGTCTATTATAATTAGTGTCAAGTTGTAATAATTAGAAACAGCAACCTATGTTTTCTTAAAACACTAATTATTGAATTTGTTTTATTTTATACGTTACACATTGATTTCTTTTACAGGAATTCTGGAATTCACTTTTTAGGGAGGCGAAAACATGGGGAATGATAGTCTATGAACAGGTATCACAAATAATAACATATCGAATTTGATTTTTTCTTACTATTGTTTGATGCACGCCCTTGCCCCTAATCTTATTTCTTGGCTATTTTTATGAACGAATCAGCGTAAAATGGGACTGAACATTGTTTGGATCATTCCTGAGACATTAACTCAGCTGTTTATGCATAACCAGAATCAGTCGTTCCTGACCCCAACCTAATAAAGGTAGCTGGATATCGTGGGTTTGATAAATTCATTGAGTTTTGCTAATATTATCATTTGTAGGATTTTCTAGGATCGTCAACTCAAAAGATGAAGTCCCTAAATACAGATGTATACCTAACAAAGAACTGGTTAAATCAGATGGGAAATGCAGCACAGAAGAATGGAATAACACTCCAATACTGTATGTCATTTCCATTACACATTTTGGCTGCTTTAGAAATACCGACAGTTACACAGGTTGGTTTAGTGGCTTTTAGTTTCCAGATGACGATGTATTATTCCAGACAACGAAACGTACAGTCACCAAAGCTTGCCTCATTGTTACAGTTCATGTATATTAATTTCTGAAATAAGAAGCGCCGTAACTTGATAGAAATTTCGTTGTTTTTCGTGGTGTTCTTATTAGTTTAAAATACTCAAATTACGATGTGCTTACCATTCATGATTGTTTATGGAGGGGGGGGGGGCGGCAGAGGTCTAGCGCATGCGCATTAGTTCATATGGCGTGATTTCGGTCCCATGATTGCAGAGTCGCTTGCCAAACCTGATGGTTTTTCTCTGCGTCCCATGATTCCCTAATACACTGATTAAGTCACCATTTATTATAATCGTATACAAGATTTTTTTATCGCATGCCATCAGGTTGGTTTCCTCCTTTAAAAATGTCTTCACCTGATAATGGGATTCATTAATAGTTCAGTCACGCTTTAATCCATTACATATTTAAAGGCCAGAGTTTCCGGTGATGGTGTGCCTGGCAATGATAAAGGATGGAAGATCGGAATAGCATCTATCTTCCCACAAGCAATGGGAATCGCTCCTTATAAAGACAATTTTTGGACAACAGCATATCAGCCTGGTAATCCGTATGGTAAGTAATATGATTACCGGGAAAAGCCGATTAAAATTCATTATGGTAACACAGTCGTTACCATGGACACTAAATATGTCAGCGGTCTTAGAAGATAAAGTCTGCCTAAAACAACTACATTCATCAACAATTGAATTTACGAGATTTTGTTGGTTAACCTAAAATTGAACTCCCACATCATAAGGAATATTTTATAGTTCGGGTCGAAGTTCCTCGCTTTATTTAAATTGCTTTGGCGCCATGGTACTTTTATCGATTATTTCTTACAATATACGAGTGTATAATGTCTTGTTTGTGGGGTTTATTATCCCGATTTCTGTTTGATTGTGAGATGGCCCATCAGATAGTTTTGTTTTCAGGTGGAATTGCAACGGAACCATTTTTACAACTAACAGTGGCAGTATTAACTACAGGGCCTGTTGGGCCTAGTGATGGTATAGGCTTCACAAATGTAGATTTGTTAATGAGGTAATTGTAGTTCTTCAGGCTTGTCGTCTTTTGAAATAACTTGACATCAAATAGGTTTTGCTGCTAAGCCGACCATTCCCCATACCCCACCCCACCCCATACAGCATCACAAGTGTAGATTTGTTAATGAAGTAATTGTCAATCTTCAGGCTTTTCGTCTTTTGAAATAACTTGTGACTTCAAATACGTTTTGCTGCTAAGCGCAGCATTCCCCATCCCCCACCCACCCCATACGCCATTACACACACACCCACACCCACACACACGAAACAAAAACATCCTATCCCAACAACTTTGACATAGAGATCTTTGACGCTAGGTAGAAAACTAATATTATACCGTATGTAAAGTGATTTCATTGCAAAATTAGATCAAGCATGTGCTTGACTATAGTCACCACTAAGATATGCACGTTTTAACTGCCAATTTATGAAAAATACCTTACACTTGATAGTGGATCATCTAAGGTTCTTATTAATATGTTTCTAATAATTATTCGAAATTCATTTCCTGTTTCTATTTTAGGGGGGGGGGGATGACAACGCCACTTTAAAAGTTTCCAATCAGTGTGTGTGCCTTTTCCTTTCTCGTTGATTTGATGATTTGATATTTGCAATGTATGTATGTTGTCAACGACCCTATCATTTTAAAGCTACAATTTCCTATTTTTAAGTTATATTTTTAAAATTTATTAAAATAAAGTCTTAAAATAGACGGTGTCTATAAACAGTCCTACATGGCTATAGAATTATCCTATTAATCCTATAATTCACTATTGCCAGTTGAGAAATTGGCAAAAATGTTATTTTCAACTTCAAATTTAAACGTTTGAAGAAAGCTATTGCATGGGGGCAATAGAAAATCCTGTTCCCCAATCCCATTCAGACATCCTGAATAAAATAGAAAAAAACAAGGGAGGTAATTGTGTTATCATTTCCTGTGTTAATCAGGGGAATAATGCCTATGATCGTATAATAACCTATTGAGCAAAAGACAAAGAAATAATTATGCTTTGACTTTCTTTGAAAATATGAAATTATCGCTTTAACTGACACCTACTTCTACAGATACCATTTGATCTTTCAGATGTTGTAATAAAGAAGGTTTAATATTAAAGCCTGACCTGCCAGCTCTCGCCATTGATAATCAGATTCGACAGGTAATCATTCAATTGGTAGCTTGAAATAAATATGTAGTTAAAGTAATCAATGAATTCAAATTAAAGCACTTCAAGATAACGAATTCATGCGTTAATTGTGGTAAAATATGATGGTTGCTTGGTTTGTTTCTTAACGGTCTGAATTTAAAGTATATCATTTTACAAACAACGAATTCCTGGCTTGATATTATGTTACAAATATTACTTTTCTTTGTGAAACCAGGCTTTGAAAGAGAATAGGGGACAATTAAGTTAAGGCAATATACATTTAAGGCAGGTGTGAGGCGATAATAAAGTATATGGCTAACTCTAGCTTAATTCAGACAAAATATCGATAACATCTCAAAGTTTATATTGTTCAGGGTGACAACAGGCGATCGTTAAAATCAGATAATTGTGGATGTTATATACTCAAGTACATGTATGCTCTTCTTATATCTCAGAATCATAACTCGGTCCTGACTATTATACTTAGGTATATCAAACACCGATATCTTTTCGGTGCTCTTTCATTCTTATTCAGAGAAGCAATCCTCGAGTTCACAGCCTACCTGTTGTTAAAGGTGGATTAAGTATATGTGGAACGGTTCCTATAACAATGGACGGATAATGGTCGAACCCGTTAGTAGACACAGATTCAACTTTTCGTCGAAGAGTACAACATCCATACTGAAATGTCTATGTAATGAAGAATGGCATTAATCAAACTCTTTCATTTTAGGAAGCTTTTGCAGACGGTTCTGGTCCAATGGGAGAGGTTTACGTCACAAAGTCCGTTATTAATGGATTAGAATTTGGAATTATATTTGCTGCGGATATAAAAGAATCATACCAACTTCATCCTAGTGAAACTGGGCTTAATGTTGTGAGTTATAGGCCAAATTACATTTGCATACAGTTTATTATAGATGAAAAAATTGTTATTTTGCTCAATTTTCTATGCAAAACATCTATATGGAACTTTGCCGTGACTTTTCACAGTCGTTGCGTAGGTTACAATAAACTGATCAGCAGTGAATATTCGCTTGGTCGATACTACAATCATCGAGAGGGATGAAATTGATGCGATTTAATTAGCTCGTGATATTATTTTATTTTCTTTCTGCACGAACATTTTTTAATTTGTTCGTTATCTTTTATCTATTTACAGTCCGTTTTGTTTTAAATTGCCAGCTATCTTCTCGCCGTCTCATATAATAACTTTTCATCGTCAAGGGAATTAACAGTGAAATGAAATTCGATCGTTTGTCTGTTATCGCTCGTTAGTTCAGTCAGTTATATAGAAGAATAACTCTTGTTTGTCATGTTTGTCGTCACTTCCCGTATATTCAAACGTTTGTTACACATCCCCCGTAGCAATGATCACTGCGTTAATGTATTTAACCCATCACATACGGAATAATGACAGATACCAATATTGTACTTTAATCTGGTGTGTTAGATGTATTGGTGATCGGAAAAGCTATATCTGGTTGATTTTCAATCTCGAAAAGATGAAGTCGGAGTTTTTAATTTTACTTTGATTGGTGACTTGCTGTCTTAACAATGGATTAACAAATTGGTTATTTCAATACTGGAATTATCTTTAAAACAATATTTGCAAAATAGACCGACTGCCAAACTACAAATCAAGTCAGAATATAACATCCAATAAAATAGACAATGGTCACAAATAAAAAAGTTTTTTTTTTAAATCAGAGCTACATGCCAGTACTGTTGTTCTTTTTAGACATCTGGTATGGTGATGCCCACTGTTTTCTTCTATGCTGATAACCCGATTGTAAAATTTACAGAAGACAGTCCACTATCGTTAACAACAGAATGTGCTACATTCCAATTCTGTTTATATTATACCAGTCCAGTATTTACTGTTGGGTAAGGATGGATTAAACAAATTAATGAGATCTGGGCAGCTCTCTATCTAAAACATATTAATAATCGTGACACTTAACACTAATGCATGTCTCAGACGGTATTTAATGGGTTCCGAATGCATTTTGCCAGTAATTCGTGTCACAAGGGGATTACCAAGAATTTGTAAATGTTTGTGATTATTCGCCGTCGTCATGTCGTGTTGTGAATGTTAGGAATACTGTTCCAAAATTCGCCGGGAAGGCATATTCTCGTTGCTTTTAGATCTCTGTTACAAGCCATTCTCGTTGATGGCATGCGTTTGTATATGAATTGATCGTCTGTCATTTGTAAGGATTTGGTACAATTCGTCTTGGCCTTTCATAGTGCTGGTCACACACAGTGGCGCCGCCAATTAGCAATAATCACAATCGTGATCGCCGGACATTCTGTTGTTCGTGACAAGCATTCTTGGTCGTTCACAGGGTGTCACGTATATATCTTGTCAGCTTTATTGGCTGAAATTTAGTATCTACACCCCCCCCCCCATGTAGAAACTAAAATTTTGAATTTCTGCATAAAGGTATAAGAGCGCTTTAGATATTTGCGCAGGAATTTCACAAAATTATCTAATTTTATTCAGCACCAAAATATCTAAGAGGTATCCAAACACATCAACGTATATTATTATTTTCTTTATTTAAGAAACATGACAGTAATGATATATGGTGAAGTTGGTAAAGTGACACCCATGTCGAACAACAGAGTTAAAGGCATCAGAGCGACCTCCGACGGCGACCTTCGTATAAGAATAGCGGGAAGTGGAAACGAGTCTGTGATCTTCCGTTTCTTGCATGATAAGCAGACGGTAGATGTAACCTGTGTTATCGGAATGACATCAACGGCTACTATTAGTTTACTAAACAGGAACTGTCAATCGTTTTAAAACGTTCAGGAATTTAAAATTTATTTAATAAAGACAGTTATATGTATACTATAATAGTAAAATGATATTGTAAATATGAAAGACGAGTTTATTGTTTTAAAAAATGTTAAACAAATTTTTACTCTAAAAGTCGCTTTTTGTAATCAAGAACGGAAAATGAGTTCTGGAATCCCCGGTTTTAAGTGACAACTGTCCAACTTCGCGGATTTTCTCCGGGTCCCCCGGTTCCCTCCCACTGCCCTCCCACGGGCAAGCGAATTATTGAAATAAAATTAAACCATATGTTAGTCTCGAAATGACCTAAAATGTGTCGAGTGGACGTAAAACCCCATTTCTCCCCCTATCTCTAAATCTCAATGGTAGAAAACAATTTATTGTACCACCCGAGTTGACCGATTGACTCCTGTGGTGATGTTAGACTTTTATTCCAAATCCGTCGGATTTTTATATGAATATTTCACGTAACGTCGAAATAACAACAGACCAAATGTATTCACACTGAAATGTCTGGATGATTTGTCTAAGAGACAATGCGTTAAGAGTTGTGTTCCATCTGGATAATCCAACTTGAGGTGTGTTCTAATAATATACCAGTTATTAATAGATGCAGATGAATGATATAAAACTAGCGAAGATCACCATTCGCTATAGTCGTTGAGAAGAGTTTAGTGACAGTGACAGGTAAGTACATATATCAAACATTTTTTGCAAGGTTTGGGGGCTTTTATGTGTCACTTGCACCACAAGAGTTCTACAAGATATTGGAACTCTTATGGTTAAAAAAACACAACTTAAAACAATCTATGAAAGTGATTTTCAGTCGAAAATCTCGTGGAATGTGGCACCTCACATGAAAATAAAAAGGGTCTTGTGGAAGTCTTGCAGTTAACAACACAACAGAAAACAATCTGGTAGAATGTTCTAACAAAATGATAGGATAACCTATTAATGTCCCTGCGAAATACATATCAAATATTGCATACATTTTTGTGGTCCAACGTTTCAAACGTCCCAAACCATGCCATGTCTACTATTAAAGTAGTTAGGTTTTTAAATGTTAAATACTGTGCAATTCAACGATCTAAACCTTTAATATTTATTTCAAATAGAGGATGAAATAGGTTTGTCGTATTTTGGTCAGTGACGAGACAAGATTTAAGGATTAAAGTCTGGTTACGAAATAAATAAAACGGCATCAACTCGTTGCATAAACAAATGAACGCATTAAGTTAAATTTAACCAACTTGAAATGGTAATTTTTTACCGATATCAAAAAGGTGTGTTCACGTTAAATTTATAGCTAAAATTCTATAATATTCTCTTTTGTAAACTAACCAAAACTATACAATATACCCGCTGTCGTAACTCAAAGTTTCCCTAAAAGTATTTGGACCGTTGATTAGTGTCAAAGATCATATACTTAACAACCCAAAAGCATTTTCCTTGGATTCCTTTCCAGCACACTTAGTAATCAACTGTCTTAGTGGATTACTACCTTCTATAAATTCCATAATCAGCTTTTCACTAGCACAATTCACCTTCCCAGATACCTTTAAAACTGATAATGTACAACCTCTCATCAAGAATGCAAATCTCGATCCTGATCAAATAAAAAATTAACTGCCTTTGTTGAGCAAAACTACCCGATACAAAAATACCAAAGTGCGTATCAAGAGTGTCATAGTACTGAAAAAGTACTTACACGGGTTCAGCAGCGTGTATGGTCGACCATACAGTTGTATTACACAGTTGTATTAAACGCTCTCTGTACGGAATTTGGCATAGTGGACCGGATTCGGCCTTGAAATTGCTGAAATCATTTCTGGCAAATCTTAATCAATATGTAGACATAATTCAAGGAGTACCACACGGTTCTGTCTTAGGACCAATATTTTTTTTTTTTTTTTTTTTTTTTTTAAACAATATTTTATTCAGGATGTCTGAATGGGATTGGGGAACAGGCTTAGCCTATGTGAAACTCCTCTCCCTTTTTAGTCTGTATGCAAACCGTTTGGTTCTCTTACTATGAAATGTGGTATTCCAGTCCACTTGTATAGGAATGATACAGAATTGCTCTGTTCTTATAAAAGTCTAGAAAAAACTTTATTGTTACGAAACTCAGCGTAGAAAATTATGTATTAGAAATTAAATCATGGATGACATATAGAACTTTCTTGAACTTAATTCTGAAAAAAATTAATATTTATGTATTGAATTTAAACAGCAGTTACACAAGATTTCAGGCACTAAAATATTTATGTAAGGGATAGTCGAATTAGTTGTTCTGTCGCTCAGTAAAGTTATTAATGTAGGGATAGTCAAACTAGTTGTTATGCCGCAGCTACAAACATAGGCGTTAAAACAGACCAACATTTGAACACGGAAGTACACGTACATAATGTTTGTAAAGTGTGTTATTATTATTAAAGGAAAATTGATAATAGTGCAACAAAAACTTTAAAATTAATTAAAATATGTTACTCCAAGACTACATAATTTGAATTCCTCATTTTCTGCACTTCCTCTTTCAGTAACTTATAAACTTCAAAATGTACAATATTGTGCAGCTAGGCCAACAACACAAACCAAACGCCCTCTCTTATTACTCCTAATATTGTACATTGTGCACTGTCATGTCTTATTGTATCCCGCTAAACGCAACCTCTACTCTCCCTCGGATCCATGTCTTCTTGTTACACGCTGTGCAAATTTAAGTTCAATTGGTGATCGTTCATTTTATGTACACGTCCTCTACTCTTGAACTAATTCCACTAGATTGGAACATGTTAGTCATCACATCTTCTTGGAGAAGCTTTTATATAAACGTTTTAGAAGTTTCTTTTATAGGTGTTTTGTAAACTGTGTTTTATTTGATGTTTTAATTTTTTTTCTCTGTGCTATATTTTGTGTTTTTACACTTCTGCCTGTTTGTCTAATTCTTTTAATATAACTCTTTTATTTTAATAGGACGTTAAACCCTATTTGATTTCATTTGTATGACTGTACTATTTATTTATGTACATTTTAATTGTGTACAACTCTTATGGCCACTTAACAGTGGAAGCTATGCGATATATAAATTTCTCAATAATAATAACAACAATAATACATGCTACTGCTTGAGACTTTGTTTTGCGTTATATAATTTTGTTTAACCTTTCTTCCAGGACAACTTGTATTATTGGCCAAACAAAAGTAAACATGGAGATGTTGAAATGTGTAGTTGTCGGTGACGGTGCTATTGGTAAAACGTGTATGCTTTTTTCATACGCTTGCAAGATATTTCCTATTGAATATGTACCTACAGTAAGTATAATATATTTAACACAAATTTATTTGGATCCGGCAGTAAGGGGCACCGGTTCATTAACCAAGCTGTACAGGGTTTGAACCCGGTGTTGGCAGAGTAGGTTCCAGTGGATTTTACAGCGTGGTTTCCAAGGGTTTGGTCCGTCAGATGGTGCGAAAAACCAAAGCCCCATGTACGTGCACGTAAAATAATTCATGTTTATTTGACTTCCAAATAAGAGTAGGTCGTAACATGCCTGTCTTCAATAGCTCGGTTGTTGCAGACCAGAGGGTCTTTATAGCCATTTCATCTCTATTCACATAGTTTAAAGGAGCTCAGTCGTTAACATTTAGGGTATAGAAATTGACACAAGTGGGTCGCAACACATAAAATACTGTAATATGAATGTATCTTAACTGATTTACATTCAATGGTTTCCGTTTTTACTCTAGTTTCAAATCAGTTATGTTAATCGAGTTGCTATTTCGAGTGTCTGGTTATTCCAGTCTACATATGCCGTCTGATTTGGTGCAACGTTTCTAGCCTCGTGCCTCGAGTCTCTTGCTAGAACTGGGACGATTCGTGTATCAATGGTAAAATGTTTATTTTGTCTTAAATAGCCCACCTTTTCCCTGTAATATCACAGCATCAATGTTGATTTAAATTGACAAATAATCCGTGTTTTCAATGTTGAAGATTTTGGATGATATTGAGTTAGAGACTTAGCTCCTTTAATAGACAAACACAGCCTTGGACTCAAAGTCTTTAAACATGCAAGAGCTAAATCTGCCTTGCGCTCAATCTATAGTTTGAATACTCCTTAAATACATTGCACGAATGTCTTTTAAAACTTTGAAAACTGGGATGGACCCAAAGTACATGACAAGTCCAAGATGGCGACGATTACGTAAATCTATAGTACTTGTGTTTAATGCTAAATGAATTTTAACATCTCATCTTTATTTTACTATGCAGTTTACATTCTATTAATTGCATTTTATTTGTTCACCAGGTATTTGATAATTACTCTGTAAATCTGACAGTTGGAGGTGAAATGTATTCACTAGGTTTATTTGATACAGCTGGTCAAGAAGAGTATGATAAATTACGACCCTTGGGTTACCCTCATACACATATATTTCTGGTGTGTTACTCTGTTGTTACTCCAGCGTCATTTGAAAATATCGCTGAGAAGGTAAGTTGTGTATTTCAGGTATTTGTTTTGTAGCATTTTAGGTATCATAGAATAAGATTTGAACTTTGGGGAGGTTTAACCCCTAGTTCATACCACTTTGTATGTGCAACGATTTGTGGTCAATATCAACATTGATTGGTTCTCGTAGTTTATCGTGTATGTATATATTATTTCTTTTATTGCAGTGGGTTCCAGAAATTACTTTACATTGCCCAAAAACACCATTTTTATTAGTGGGAACACAAACAGATTTACGAGATGATACTGAAACCATAAGAAATTTGACCAAAAAGAACGAAAAGGCAATTTCAGTAGAACAAGGTGAAAAACTAGCAACTCGACTTGGTGCTGTTAAATATGTAGAATGTTCAGCTTTGACGCAGGTATGCTGATTCAACAACGTATTAACAATACTACTAATCACTTCTCCTTCGACGTGTTTGCCAATTATTTGCTTCCACTTCCCCACCCCATCCACTCGCCCTAGATGGCAAACTTGGTTGAAATTTGGTCTAGGCAGCTGAATTTACCTTTTTTTGCATGTTTTAGAGAATATAACGTTTGATCCCACCCCAATTGACGTCACGACTGTATTTCATTGTTATTTCTAACACTAATACATTTTCTTTTGTTATTCTTTACAGAAAGGTTTGAAGAATGTTTTTGATAAAGCAATCTTAGCAGCACTTATACCGCCACCAAAGGAACCTAGAAGAAGGAAATGTGGCGTTTTATAAGTTGAATACAAAATTTTAGTGGAGTTCTATCCAATGTTGAAAACTGTGGTTCAGAAACTAAATACCAGAAGTTAACGACAACAGATCTGACTTGTGGTTGGTTACCTGTGTTAACAAAGATGGCGCTAGTGAATGTGACGAGGATGATTACGGCCCCTATACCACCCTCTTACGCTGAAACTGTGATATAATTGTATTATATTTATCGTGATTCGAATTACATACTGCCTTAATTGCGTCAAATGCAAGGTGTTAGAGTAGTGGATGTATCAATGAAATTCAGTTAAAAAAATATGTGAACTTTATCTGTGACTAACTGTTAAACGTACTTTATCTGTGAATAACTGTTACGTATGTCCTTTTGTGATTCGAAGCAGAATAATAGGACGTTAAACCCCATTTCATCTCATTTCATTTCCATTTGTGATTGTTGTTGATTATTACAATAAATCCATTTGTGATTATTCTAATACATGTAATATGTTTTATATGATAATTGTTATTAAAGATATTGTTTGGAATCACCGTTGTCTTATTATTGGATGGAAAGTGAAATGTATTCACGATATAATTCAAATGGCTAGTAGTGCAGTAGCCCCGAATGACCTAGTTTGTGTCGAGTGGACGTTACGTCCCATCTAAAACATTTTGAAAGAGATATCTGTGGTTTGATCTGAACCTGCATATTAATACCTCGACAAAAACCCCAAAACAAGTAGATATTTCGAAATGGCGTTAGTCATGATAAGAGGATACTTGTCGAAACGTCGTGCTTTTGAAATAAACCAGTGATTGTTTCCCATAAAAACTGTGTTCTGTTAATATGTTTCCCAATCGTTAAATGTCGCCTAAAGATTATGGACAACATTGTTTTTCCCCCGCTTGTGTGTGACAAGGAGTAAGTTTTCTCCGGGTCAATATCCAGTTTACCCCTACTGCTAAAGACTTTAACGCGCAAGCGAATAAATGGCATGAAACTGAACCATGTGTTAGTCCCTGAAAAGACCCGATTTCTCCGGGTCAATATCCAGTTTACCCCTACTGCTAAAGACTTTAACGCGCAAGCGAATAAATGGCATGACACTGAACCATGTGTTAGTCCCTGAAAAGACCCGATTTGTGTCGAATTGACGTAAAACACTCTCTCTTTCTGCCTCTCTTTCTCTCTCTTCATCTCTCTTTCTCTCTCTCTCTCCCTATCTCTCCATCTCTCTCTCTCTTTCTCTCTCTCTCTGGTAGTGCGGGCAAAACAATGGCATTTAGTAATTGATCTGGAATTCTCAAAAATGCAATTATTATTTACAAAGCGACAGGGTCGAGTGTTCACATGGCTTAGAAGTAAACGGTAATAACTGGCAGTGCACATTGACAAAAAACTCTCCCATCTAGATTCAGTGTACTCTCTACCACCCAGAAAAATATTCTACGTGGGCCTATATTAGCCTGGATGCGTTGTCAACATTTGAGAATAATATGTCATTGGTCTTTTTTACATTACCGTAAACACATTCCAAGGGAGGTAACTAGTTCTAACACAGGTTGTCAACGCACATGAAATTAATTCATTATCGATGCCAGTTCAATATTAAACAGTCATGTGTATTTCGTATTGTAAAATTTCACTCTTCATGGCCTAGGACTATAGATTTTATTTTTAAATCAACCCTAATTCGTTTATAATATGAAAGAATTATGGGATTCAATGAGGAAAAGGGCGCAACTCTTACTTGACTTGGTCAAAGCTAGTCTACTGGGTGATCAACCAAATAACAAGTCAAACTCCCGGTTACGACTGCGCAATGGAACTTTTCTTCAAATATTGACGACGGCCCAAGACCTCCCGTACGTTGAATACTAGGAGGTTCTGTGTGATCGAGACAGATTCAGTCTTGAATTTTGGGGCGCCGTTTGACGCTCTCGAAAAGTTGATACTACATTCTCCTCATATGCCATGGTATATTATTACACAGTGCCAGATTAACCTGATATTTAATACCATCACTCGGCATAATGCTTGCAAGCTATTATAATGTCATATTCACAATAACCCTAGACTTTCCCAATTAATGAAAATCCCAGCAATTCGAGACTGGAACTTTTTTGATTCATCAACAAAGAAAATAGAAAATATCAAAACATTTAAAAAATAATTGTCTGAGAGATTCAAGATATAAAAAAAAGCTCCGTCGAATTATTATGCGAGTAGTAATAGAAAATTGAGCAGTTTACACACAAAACTTCATGTATGCAGTTCTTCTTAACTCAGATCTGTTTTGGATAAATTTAATTGAAAAGCCTAAATATTCTTGTGGTTTTCTAAACAACTGTACTTTTATAACTGTCACTTACAATGTACATGTATGTGGAGAGGGTAACGGGAGTTTTCGTAACTTTTGTCCCAATCCGTTTGTACTGTATTTATGTTGTAGTGCAATAAACTTTGTTTAAACCAAGGAAATTTTACTAACGGTCACACAGAAAAGACTTCATCTCACCGAAGTTTTGCCTTTTTTGAATTCTAAAGGCCTGGATCAAACATTGCCTCATCCTTAAACATCCCAAAGGCGTTTTATAGCTGAGGCGCTGGGGGCGCCAGCCTCCTTGCGAAAAAAATCAAAGACGTTGAATAAATAAAACGGGAGAAAATGCTAAAGCTGATGAGAAAAATGAAATGTACCCTAGTTAGGGAGGGCCCTAAAGGCCCCCTCGTCTGACAAAAGGGTCCCTCTGGCCAAGGGAAAGCCCCCCCCCCCCCTCACCCGAATCCGAATCAACCGTTTTCTTTACACAGTTACTGTCGAATCCACCACTGAATGAGAATGCAGTCAGTGCACTGGCATGAAAATCATCAATCAAGACACCGCCCCCCCCCCCCCCCGCCGACCCCCGCGAAAGAGGGCCCTCAAAATAGTATAGCCTCCGCCATGAAAAACCTTAAAACGCCACTGAACATCCCAAAGTTCATGATAAACAACAAAACAAAAATCTTAAGGGCATTTGAAACAAATAGTATTTTTACAATGATATGTTTTCATTGTATTTAGACACGTGATATTGTTGACAATTACCACGATTTTGTATATACAAGGTGACCCAAACCGTTGCCCTATTTAGCCAAACCTGATTATTTGGTTGACCTAAGAGCTACGGTATTCGTTCTACATTTTAAATACCCGATCTTAAGTAAATGCAAAACCAACGCAGGTAGAAATTACTGTAGGTGAGTATTAATTTTCCTTGACTATAGTAACTGTTGAAATCATATTTAAAGTCGATTTTTATTGCCACTCCTTTATATACAATCCTTGTCATTCAACTGCGAAATAACAACAGACCAAATGTATTCATACTGAAATGCCTGGGTGATCTTTCTAAGAGATAGTGAGTTGAAAGTTTAGTCTGGATAATCCAACTTGAGGTGTGTTCTAAAAATATACCAGTTATTAATAGATGTAGATGATTAATATAAAACTAGGGAAGATAATCATTAGTTATACTGAGTTTGTTACATCGTGGAGAAGAGTTTATATAACAGTGAACGAGATTTGCCAATTAGTGACAGTGACAGGTAAATAAGATAAGGCATGTACAGAAAGTAAACCTTTATTTAGGTCACAAAAAACTGAAATAGGGTTGTCGTAAGTAGTTAGTCAGTGGTGAGACAAGATGTAGAGATTAAAGATTTGTTACGAAATACAAAACCGACAATGAATCGACAAATAAACACAGCGAGTTCCCGATAACCAACCCGAGACGTTTATTTTTATCGATATCAAAGAGAGTTAGTAGATTTATAGTTTAAATTCTATAATATTCTCTTTTGTAAACTAACCAAAGCTATACTATATATTTGTTGTCGTAACCCGGTTTTATCTTTTTTGTCAACCGGGCTTTGTATTTTGTTTGACCACTGATTGTGTTCAGTTTATTTTGATTTATCTCTGATGAATTAACTCGAACATATCATATACTTTATTTACACTGTAAGGATATGACATTGTAGAATGTTTTAAAAGTAAGGCTACGGTGAGTTGTTAACACACCATACGTCACTGTAAAGGACGGTGACAGCTAGGTATGTTTGAATAAATTACTCTGAAAAAGGTCATTTATTTCCTGTTACCGTTTATTTAGTTGAGGTGGGTTGGATGGCGTAATGGTAGGCGCGTGCGCGTTGCACAATAAGGGTTGTCAATGAGTCAACTTACGTGGTTTAGATTCCCCGGTTGGATGTAACGGTGTTGGTTCGCCTGCCCAACTTCGTGGGTTTTCTCTGGGCCTCCCGGTTTCTTCCAACTACTAAAGACCCCTACGCGCAAGAGAATTATTGAAATAACAATGTATTAGTAACGAAATTATCTAGTTTGTGTTGAGTAGACGTTACCCCCCCCCCATCTCTCTCTCTCTCTCTCTCTCTCTTTCCCTCTCCCTCTCTCTATTTATTTGAACAATGATGCCTGACTATCGCCTTTCACGTCGCTACATTTTAAGTCCTAATATAATTAACGCTAAATTTTGTGACTTATTGTGGCCTATTTTTAGGCATATTTAAGCCTAATATAATACATTCTTCATCTTGACACTTTGTTTTATCTTACATATTTAACATAATAAATAATATGTTCAACTTCCAGAAAAACCGGTTCATTGGTGAAACGAAAGCAAACATGGAGGCGTTAAAATGTGTAGTTGTTGGTGACGGTGCCATTGGTAAAACGTGTATGCTTTTTTCATACACTTGCAACAAATTTCCTAGGGATTATGTACCTACTGTAAGTAAATATATTTAATAGAACTTAAAGTTGATCAGGGAGTGCATGGTGCTGGTTATCTTACCCGGGGGTTCGATCCCGGTGCGATTGGAATTTGAAAAAGTATGCCTTCATTAACTCGGTTGTTACTGAAGAGTAGGACGTTATAGATCAATAATACTATTCACATAAGTTTAATATCAACTCATATTAAAGGCAAGCACACGCGTGTAGTCGGGCTGCAATTTTGATTACTCCTTGAATACATAGTGCGAGTGTCTTTTAAAACTGGGACGAACACTTCCAGAACCGCCGCCACTAACCTCAATATTTGGCATGGATGTTCCCTGACCAATTGCAAGATGGCGGTTCCAGTGTCAATTCCAATGGGGATGATGACGTAAATCTTAGTTCCTGGTCCATATAGTACTTTTGATTTATTGCTAATTGGATTTGAACATTTCGTATTTATTCTACTACGCAGTTTACATTATATCATCAGAAATTAATTGTATTTTATTCGTTCACCAGGTATTTGATAGTTACTCTGTAAATTTGACAGTTGGGGGTGAAATGTATTCACTGGGTTTGTTCGATACAGCTGGTCAAGAAGATTATGATAATTTACGACCCTTAGGTTATCCCCATACACATATATTTCTGGTGTGTTACTCTGTTGTTACTCCAGCATCATTTGAAAATATCACTGAGAAGGTAAGTTGTGTATTTTAGGTATTAATGTGGCTTCATTTACCAGAGGAATATTTTTATCATACCCATATCTTGTTGAATATCAAACATGCATTATAATGGTTCAAAAATAGATCATAAAACCTGTTGAAAATTCCAGTAAAATGACTCTATTCTGGAGGAGGTTATGAGTGTTTGTAGTTTGACAAAGATTCTAGCATATTTGACAATAGAGACTAAGCCTGGATTATCCTGCTTATATATTTAGATTTTTAAATCCTAAATCTCGGCCGTCTGAAGAACTAGGGCGTTGAATGTGGACTTGTAATGGGCTTGGGTGATCTAACAAGTAGCTGTAATCATTAATGTCTATCACTGAGTAAATTGAGGTGGTTTCGATCCCAACCTTCTATTAATGCAATTGCATTAAGTCTTGAACTGACTTCGTCTGTATAGCAGGTGCTGCCCCCATCCCATCCCTACCTGTCTCTTATATTTAATATTATTGTGTATGTATATTATTTTTATTATTACAGTGGATCCCAGAAATTACTTTACACTGTCCCAAAACACCATTTCTATTAGTGGGAACACAAACAGATTTACGAGATGATACTGAAACTATAGTAAAATTGGCCAAAAAGAAAGAAAAGGCAATTACAGTAGAACAAGGTGAAAAACTAGCAAAACGACTTGGTGCTGTTAAATATGTGGAATGCTCAGCTTTGACTCAGGTATGTAGACTCACTTCACCCACTTTAATGACAATGTTCGTTGCATTTTGGTCTGGAAGTGGAGAAGAACACTTAAATTTACTTGTTCGTGCATGCTTTGGGGAATATTCATGATTTCAGGCGGTAAATCACCCACAAAGGTGTTATTTGAGCCGGTAGATTCCTTTGGTGTTGCTCCCCCACCCCACCCCAAGTAATCGGTTGACCGTGATGTGTTGGACTATTATGTTGGTTTTAAGATTAAGAATATGGTATGGGCCAATAAATGTTATGGAGTTGGCAGTGAAGTCATTGTTCTTTTAAATTTCACGAATTTGTTCATGCTATTCGACGTTAACCCTGTACACCAATAAATTTTCTTTTGTTATAATTTCCAGAAAGGTTTGAAGAATATTTTTGATGAAGCAATCTTAGCAGCACTTCAACCGCCACCAAAGAAACCTAAAAGAAGGAAATGTGCCATTTTATAAGTCAAACATTTAAATGGGGTTCTATCCAGTGTAGAAAACTGTGCTTTAGAATGGAAAAGACAGAAGTTAACCCGTATAGTTACATCAATAAACGACAATAGATCGAGTTTGTGGTTGGTGAAAGTGAATGTGACGATGATTACGGCCACATCTCATCCTCTTACGCTGAAAATGTGATATAATTGAATTATATTTATTCTGTGAATTGTTCGCATAATAACGTCTGATTCGAATTACATACTAATTGCCCGAATTACGTCACAAACAAGATGGTGTTAGAGTAGTGAATGTGTTGGTGAAATTCTGTTAGAAGTATATGTAAACTTTAGCTGTGAATAACTGTTAAAAGTATATGTAAACTTTATCTGTGAAGAACTGTTAAAAGTATATGTAAACTTTATCTGTGAAATACTGTTTAAAGAAATTGTAAACTTTGTCTGTGAATATCTATTAGAAGTATTATGTAAACTTTATCTGTGAAATAATGTTCAAAGAAAACGTAAATTTAATATGCGACGATCTGTTAAAAGTAAACGTAAAACGTAATCTTTAACTGTGAATAATAATAATTCATTTATTCGTATGTAAATGAGAACACCTACAACGATTCAAAGAAAAATGTATAACTTTATAATATATGTACAGAGAAGCCTAATCATACAATCACTATTCTGTATGTAGAATGTTTATAATTTTATTTACACCTCGCATCAATGTAAAATCTTTGATCCCACCAGGTTTTATTTTATCATTATCACTACTCAATTAATATATTGCGTATTAACACTATTTAATTGTATTTAAGTGTACATATTTATTCAGTTAATACTTATAACAAATCCCATTTAAATTATAACATACTGTAGATTGACTTCCGTGTAGAGCCTGCAAGGTGCATTCATTATTACCTCTTAGCTTACTGCAAGTAAATTCAAAAAGCCTTTCGTGAAGTTATGCTTCAACTGAGATATCATTACAAACATGATGTAATAAACTATCACGTCCCATCTGAGATGCATTTAACAATCTTCGTATGCCTTCTATTAAAGCACAATCAAATATCACAACTGAGGTTAAAATCGTTGTGAAAAGGTTATGTTTTATCCAGGCATATACAGATATAAAACTTTTAAGGGGGATATTAATCTGAGAAGAAAAACTAGACATGTACGTTTAAATTACACGCAAATGTATTGGCCTAGTGAAGTTTTAAGTTGACGATGTGTAAGCATCTACCATGACATCAACAGTATGATTTGTTTTGTAGGATAAACTAGACGTTTGTCTTATCAGGACTGAGTAATCTTTTGCAGCATTTAGTAGCTTAACTAATGACTCCCTATTTGAGATGACAAAACTTACACGTCATCGGCATTATTGCCCTGACATACACATACCCTATCGAACAACCAAGAAAATGTAAACTGTATCTGTGAATAAATGTAAAAATTAGTACTTTTGTAATTTTTATATATGCCCGATTTCTATTTCATTAATACCAGATTTTTATGAATGTTAATTATAAATTTCTATTGTTTTTTTATATACTAATTGTTATTAAAATATTTTTTATAACCAATGTTGCCTTATTATTGGATAGAACGTTATGCATTTTGCAAGAGATTGACAGAAAACAATCATACAACTAGTTTACGGTCCGATACGCGCAAATATCGAAAGGAACCCGGGTCTTTGGGATATATACATGTAAATATATATTCTAAGTTTCATCACCATCGGATAACAATTGTGAGTTCTAGAGTGTTCACGGTTTTGGTATTACATACTTTTACACTATTTGCGTACGGACAGTTGCCATTTGGTCGGACAGTTTCAGTCCGATTTTCACGCAATCCGCTGTGTAACTAGATATCATTAAACGTATTTTTAATCGGATAAAAATTGTACAATTAAGGGTCATATTCTAGAACGTTACGGTCTGATATATCAAATGGAACCGCGATCATACAGGATGATATAGACTCAACTGACATTATGGTTTAAAGGCAGTTGTTGTGAACGGCTTTGATTGGGTTAAAATTTTCCCTCTAGATGATCCTGTTCGTACAATCAGGACCCACAATTCACGACGTTACGGTCCGATATCCGCGAATATTAAAAGGAATCGAGATCTTTTGATTATAAACATACATTTTAAGTTTCATGAAATCAGATAAAAAGCTAAAAAAACACAATTTTCATATAATCAGGGGCATAAGTTTCGTCAAAATTGGATAAAAATTTGACCTGTCGACTGTCCACGTGAAAACGAGGTGCCGTGCAAACATTGAAATACACGTAAAATAACATTTGACAGCAGGAATTCGAATTAGAGGTATAGATCGTAAGGAGTCTTAGACTGTATCAATTGTAACGTTAAACACACAGTTTAACATTGCAAGTATAGTAACTAACGGACGTCTCCATCAGTCCAGATGATACACCCACTTATCATTTCATTCATTTTGGTCTGATTTATCACGATAGCAAGGATTTATTCGGAATGCTAGCCAGATCCAAAACAAATGAGTAATTTGGGGAATTCCAGTTAAATGTGAATTTGAACGGAGGTCCTTTCTAGAGATCAAAGCGAAAGAGACGCCATCATTGTTCGCTATCGTAATAATCCTCACAACTATAATCTTAAAAAGATTGAACAGACTCAGACCATACATCTATAATATAGCATTACCCCTCAGTAAAATGTTCGATAGAAAAGAAATCGTCGATAAACCGGGTCGATCTTACTCAATCACAGGCCCACACGCCACATTCAAGAATACGCCTTTGCCTTTAATTATTCACTCTTCAATATTCGTTAATGTCTTATACCTGGTAAAGTACCAGATAGACCCATTTAATACTTAAAACTGTACACCAACGGAACGCATCAGAGCATTTGTAGTTGAATACTAAACGCAACTTACGCCCCCAGTTATAGCGCATTTTATGCAAATAGTTGAACATCTTAATATATTACACCTAATGTCACTGTGACTATATGGATGCTATTTCCTTATACATAAACATACCAACTAGACAGAACATATTATATGTTGCCCGGACGATTTCTCCCACATATTTTCGTATGTGTTAACCTTCAATGGGATCTTCTTTAGCCCCAGTGTATTCTTATATTTTTAGGGGGTACAGAATTTATTCTACCCCCAAAACACAAGTGATAATCCAGAGCTCTATATTAGATATCGATGACATTTCTGTGGTCTTGATTGTAATCGAATCAAGATGAAGATTCATTTATAAAATGAACTCTATGCACGCTATACTCATATTTATTGGATACATGGGTAAAATTCAACCCCATAACAAACATGCCACACTAAACCCCTATCTACTCTACACATCGTGCCACACCGCCCGGCGATATGGCCATGTACGCAGTCAATTGATCCAACTCAAAGATATCTTTTAGAATGACTCTTATATATAAAGATTCTCTCACAATAGGCAGACTTTATTTTCTGATTCTTCTATGCACAGACTACTTATCCAACGTCAATGTGCAAGAAACATTTAATATTTGACGGTATTGTTCGATACGAAAAAGGGACATCCAAACCATTTTCCCACGTTAAATACAAACTCAATTTATAGTCCCTGTAATTTAAACTTTGAAAAAACACTCAATACCAAAACCGTTATGCGCGCAATCACCGCCCAATACATACACCAAAACCCACACCTTTCGGAAATTCTGCATTTGAAATAGTACACAAGATCAAATAGATTCAAAATATTATTTTGATAAAAAAGAAAATCCATGACATTTTAATTTATAAGGTCACTTTTAGTTTATTATTACTATTATTTAACACGTCTTAATAGTTACACTTGTTAGTATTTAAACTCAACTCAGCAACACCAGACGTTCCTAAAGTACAATCAACTATTTCTTCATTCATATTTCTGAAGAACCGAAAGCTAACTACTTCATTAGGAACACCGATAAGTTGCAGAAACAGGTCTTCTGAATTAACTCGGATTCCGGTTACTCGATTATTTGACATCGGCGTCCATTTTCCAACTTCACCATATATCCGAACCATATCGTTTCTGAAAATACATAAATAAAAACAATTCAGTTATAAGAAGTAAAAAAAAACGGACACTCGTTCGAGTCGTTCCCATTTGTTTAAAGCGGAAATTTCATATTTTCTAAGAAAGTTAAAACATAATTATTTCTAAGGTTGTCAACTCATAATTATACAATCATGGGCAATATTTCATAGGCATAAATTTCCGGGATACCAAAAATAATAACTCAATTACTTGAATTACCTCCCTTGTTTTCCCATTCCCCTCCATGCAATGGCGATCTTCAAACGTTTGAATTTAAAGTTGAATATGATATTTTTGCCAATTTCTCAACTGGCAATAGTGAACTATAGGATTATTCCTTAACAAGGTAGGACTGTTTATAGATACAACCTATTTTAGGGCTCTATTTAAATATATTCTAAAAATATAACTAAAAAATATGAAATTGCCGTTTTAAGTTAGGCTTCAAAAATTGCTGATTGTTTTACTGTGTCATCAGGTTAAGTACGTATCTCTAATTATCCGAGTCAAGATTCGATGATTCGTAGTGCAAAACGTTACATTACTTTTGGAAACATGTTTTGTCTAGCCCCGAGAACAATGATGGTTCATTTTCTGCAAAGGTTTTATTAACAATATATATCTTTTCTGATATTTGTTTTCCAATCGATAGTCGTGTATTTATTATGATTTCGACTATCGATACAATGTATTTGTTCATTTGCTTAAATATGCAATATTTGGCATTTTTACCAACGGCTGTAGAAGCACCCTCAAAATTATCATCCCGACGTTGTTTATGTGATTGGGGGAAGGGTCATCCCAATTGAACACGATATCGGTTACCGGAAAGTGGTATCATTTCCAACAAACCTAACATAATTACCCACAACAGCAAATACTGGACTGCAATAATATAAATATAATTACCTAACAGTAAATACCGGACTGTAATAATATAAATATAATTACCCTACAATAAATACTGGACTATGATAATATAAACAGAAGTTTCTAGATGTACATGATGTGGTTATCGTTAATGGTTGACTCTCACTAAAATCTATCAGATTAACATTGATGTATAAATCACTACTCATCAACATGCTACCTTGTGTCTGAAAAAAGTTATGGTATAATTATTATATTTGTTGAAAATTGGTAGCATATAAATGAAGGGAGGAATCTCGCACCATTTAGTCGAAAATGTGCACCTTTGTGACAATATTTTGCAAGTTGGCTTACAATGCATTACAACTTCCTTTAGACAGACATATTGATTCCACTTCCATCAAACTAATGAATCCGACTGCTATGTCGGCAATCTGAAATGGTAATTCATTTGAGAACAGCATTTTGTAAACTAAACATTTATAGGAAATAAAAGAGAGTATTAATCTAACACATATTGCTGAATTTTGGCCGGGAAAGTGACTCCACTATCAAAGTCTTTGGGTTCTGTTATCTATACATCCAATGTTTATACCTATGCCTTTCAGAGAAAATTCTACACAAGAGGTATATTGGATATATAACAAAAATATATCAACTATAATACATGCCCACCATATCTTTGAGAACATACCATATTTATTCCAGTATCTTGAATTCTGAGTGTATAATCCCTGGAAATATTAGCTGCTAATATAATACCAAATATATAGTTGTCAACATTACTGTATGTTGTATAGATTTTACCTTCTGGTCCAATATTACCACCAAACGCTATCTACAAAATTTATAGTCATCTTGAAAATCTAAAAACAGTCGAATTTGTTATATGGATTAGGCACAAAAGGATTAGGCAACTGTATAAAATATGAAGAAAGAGAGAGAGAGAGAAATGGGGTTTAACGTCCACTCAACACAAACTAGGTCATTTCGGGACTAACATATGGTTTAATTTTATTTCAATAATTCGCTTGCGCGTAGAGGTCTTTAGCAGTGGGAGGAAACCGGAGTGTCCGGAGGAAACCCACGAGGTTGAGAAGGCGCCCCTATCTCCATGCCACATACGCTCACATCAGGGCTCGAAACCACAGCCGCAAGCCAGAGGTGACCGGCCAGCTAGAGGTCGAAGCGCGGCACTCTAGACCACTAGGCCATCCCAACCCCCCAAATATGAAGAAACAGGAAGCTTTGAGAAAATGTGACTGTATACGAAACCATACCCCTTTCCCTTATAAGATACGACATAAAACTTAAAAGCATATAATATGTCTTTTATTTTCCAATCGCTCAACTAAGAGCAGTAATTTATTAGAAATGAACTTTTTGTTTAAGTAAGCTTTGTTTGTTTCAGTAGAGTTCATTTCAATAAAAGATGTGTAATATTATGTAAGATACCAAGAGTAACGTTTGTTGAGATAAATCCTTTCCTCTAACATGTTTATAGTTATAATAATGCGGCGATTGTTTGAAAATATTTTGGAAATTTCACAATGTACCTAAAGTTATGATTTATCTCGGTTGCCTTATAGTTAATATTGCTTGGCCACAACCCTGACCGTAGATGTTATAAACAAACTGGACACACATGTGCATACTTACGACTTCTATTAAGGAAACAATGCTAAAATCTAAAACAAATCACTTGACTCCTTTAATGTATGGGAAATGTTTTATCTATTGTTACCTGTTGGATTTGTTTATCAATCGCTGTAGCAGGTTTGCTTGGTTTCAAAATTAAACCTTCCGCGTTGCAGCTTCTATAATACAATAAATAAATTTATTTTAAGTGCAAATCTAAAACCTATAATACAATAAATAAATTTATTTTAAGTGCAAATCTAAAACCTTAGACCAAATAGACGGTTCAAATGTTTAATGACGGGACAAGTAATAAGAATTATTTAAGAACTATATGAATATAATTATGTATATACATGTACAGTGAACATTAATCATAGTCATTATTCTGTACACAGAACGCACGTTTCTAATTTCATTACTTTTATTTACATATTGGTTCTTTTGACGAAAAACGCAGAATTACAATAAGATTCGTTGTTATGATAGCCAAGTAATACCAATAAGCTTTTTTTAAATAAAATTCCTGAAACACTTTCACACAGCTTAGAAAATATCGAAGACAAGCCATGGTTCATCTTAAGCACAGCATATTTTAATTAATGCTCCAATATCAGTTTATGAGAGGTTGAATTAGCCAGGCAAAGTTTAAAATACACGGAATGCTGGGTGGGCAGGTCGCAACGGGTGAAGACGGTATACAACGACAAAACAGTTGTACATATCAATGTGGTATGATTCCTAGCCAAGCATGGGCTATCCATGATAGGTATATATTGAGAGCCGTCATGTCCGGGATCTTAATTATTTAAAGGGAGTTCCTATATCACTGCCCGAAGCACTAAACCTTGTTAAGTCACACCGTTTTGTAATTAACGTCCAATTGGAAAACAGTTATTTTCATCATGAATCGATTCCAGTTACTTTATATAAATTTGATTCGATAGATATTCCAGAGATGCAGCAATCATTGAACGATTTGCGAGAGATAATCATTTCGCTGTTTCTGGGTATAAATTGACGATTGAATCCGGGGAAAAAATTAACAAGCTATTATAGAATACATACCTCATAATTAGACTGCGATTAGAATATCCAACCAAATCACTGGGACCAACTGGTCCGGTACTTAATGTAGATATAAGAGCATGGAGGGCGGTATGAGGCTCTGTTGCATCTGAAGGGGATAACATTAAAAATAAAACACTTCTTAACAATTAATCGTGTTGTGTTTTCCACAAGACATAAACTTTCAAATGGGTTAATTATTAAAAAAAAAGATTCCCTAACTAAAAGATGTTTTTTCTTCTGTTTGCTTATCACACTTACTATATCGATTTTGTGGCTGAACTTCCATTGTCCAGAAATTGTCTTTATATGGTGCTATGCCCAGGGCTTCAGCAAGTATAGATGATACTCCTATTGTCCAGTGGTCAGTGTTGGGGCGGTTATCTGCAAATGCTCGTGCCTGCAATGGAAGTATTATAGTGTTTACATACCTAGCTAAATACACGACTGTTCTTCTTTGGAATATATTTAAATAATATAGATCAGAAATGTTAAAATAATTTACCCACTATTGAAGAATTACCTGAGTGACAACGGGTATTTCCAATGCAGCCATGGCATGTCTTGGGTAACTCATGCAATACTGAAGCGTCAAGCCATTCTTCCTGGCAGCATTTCCCATTTCCATCAACCAGGTCTTACCGGAAACAACATCGGAAACGGTAGCATTGATCGAATCAAAGTTTGTATTTAAAAAATCCTGAAAAACAATTCTTAAATGTTTCTCATTCCATTTGTGATTACACCATTTTGTTGGTACCGTTTTAGGACTTCGAATTTTGTCTACTGGTTTGGATTGTTCATACTCTGTTTTATTTTATTGCTCAAATAGTATTTCACAGACCGGAAGTGATACAAGATTGACTAGAAACAGTAAACCGAAGGAAATATTAAACATAAAGGAAAAAGCTACAGCATGGCCGCACAATAATTTACGGTATTCCGTAATAATGCAAAAGGGGTGTTTGATGTTCTAGAAGACGTGCGACGTTGCTATTACACGGTAGTGGATAAGGTTTGATTATTTCATCTTGAAAAGGCCAATTTAGTTGTTGTTAACATCACTGGATTGAGGTTTTGTGGACTTTTAAGTCAAAATATTTAACGGGGCCGATAACAAATCCACCCATCCACCAAATACAAAATACCAAAATAAATAACAGTGGCATAGGTAGGCCTATGTATAGCGTTAGTTTACATTAGATAATGTAGTGTAACACAGGATTTATGGAAACAAGCGAGAGCTTAGGAAAACACAAAATATGTTTACGCGTAGCCATTGCCTTAATCCGCCATGATGATTAACATAAATATTTACCTGTTCATACACCATTAATCCCCAAGTTTTACCATCTTTAAACAGGTCATTCCAGAAACGCTGAAATAAAAAAAAAGGAAACTAAAACATCTGCGCCTTTTTCTAGACCCCTACCGATACTAATTAAGCAATTTAAACAGTTGTTTTCTTGATCAAAATAGAAATAAACAAGTCATTCTAGAAACATTATCACGTTACGCAACATTTGTTGTAGAGCACTGAATTATGTTTTAATGTTAAAACATCTTGGCCTTTTAATTACGCAAAACATTGGACTGGTTTCATATTGGAAGTCATATATACTATAATGAAGCTGTTGGCATAGTGTATGTGCCCACAAGAAATTGACATATTATTGGCTTGCTACAGAAAACCCATATATATGTAATTGTTACAAGAATACAACATGTGATGCTATAGTCTGAAAGACCACGAAGGTACCGTAACAGGTTGAGGTGAATGTCTTGATCATGGTACAGGATAAAATAATAAGTAAGATTTATATAACCAGAACAAAGAACCGTATACCTCCTCAAAAGGTAAAGCATGGCCGTGTGAATCAAGAATAAAGTTGTACATCCCACCATTTTGTTTTGCATAGGTTGTAAGGTTAGACCTGTTGGTAAATAAAGAGTAAAATAACCTACCATTAATAAAAATCATAGTAAAGAAATATACGTATGTTTCTATGAGCTAGTGGAGCCGTGAGGTTGGTAATTATATTTGTATTTAGGCTCGGAACTTACTTCATTTAATTTTAACATCAAAATAATTACCAAACGAGGCCTGTCCCTATATGTTTCTGTTTTAAATGTTGAAAGATTTTTCTGCCCAATAATGGCATTTATGGGGATTCTCGGGACCACGACCTTCGCCATGGTTTAGATAGTAGAAAATAACTTACCAGTACATATTGTGAGCTACAACAGGCCATTGTGTATTTTCGTAGATCTTTCTGTATTCAAAAAGGAAGGTAGAGATATAATAAAGGGTCTTATTTAATACATTTATGATTTTATATACTTCGTACATAGATTGCTGTTACATTTTGTAACGGTCTAATGTACAGTTAATATTGCTTGTCGTCTATTGTTACATATTTTCAATTTTTCATCACATACTTCTTTATTCATTCATGTGTCAATTTAAAAAAATCGGTAATTTTGCATGCATTTCGTTTGTTTCTCAAAAACAATATATTTTCTTAATTATATAGATATAATCGATAGAATAATATGTAAACCATGTCACATAAACATAAAATGCTAAAGACTGATATTTACCGCCTTCCAGATGGGAAGACACCGGGTCGAGGCGTCCAACTGATCGTCCCAGTTCCCGCGGTCCCACTAGTTCTGATATACCACCAATCATCATATTGGACATATCTACAAAATAAAGATAAAATTATTTAAACAGAATCAGAATACTATAATTTTCTTAATGTCAACCCTGATGCCTCAAAAGCATAACCCTGCCATATTCGACCAGTTTGTGCGAAACAGTAGGATGTTAAACTCCAACTTTCCTTCACATATCAATGTGTGGCGCATACCCGTCATCATTATCCCAGTAGGTCCGGAAAGTCGGACGGAATCCCCTATTTCATTCATTTTGTTCACAGTTGTGACAGGATCCTGTCATGTATGGCAGCTGAAGATAATTACTTAATCAAACCATGAATAGCCATTGCTTGCTTATCCTGTTATCTCCGTTTGATAGAAGATCAACAGTGCAGCTTATCAAATAAGTAGTGTAAACTTGCCTGTATGGTATATTGGTTTTCATGGCGTAGCTTTGTACATCATAGATAGTTTGTTCATATGTTTTCTGTGGCTCTGTTGCCCAATAATAAGTCGCACCTAACCTCAGAGAAATAGGAAATAAAAATGAAAATGATTTACTGTTATCATCTAGTCAATTATTAATATGTTTAATTTGGAGAGGAACTGTGGTGAGGTGTCGAAGTATCGTTCTATAATGATGGATACGGCCATATCTCCAAGACTGTAATTCGAAATTTACAAAATTACACTAATCGCCAATTGAATTAATTCATGATTACCATGGCAAATGCAGAAAACTAACAGCATATTTGTACGAAATCAGTGACTAAAACGGAAAAAAAATATACCCAATGACCCTACACGAAAGTATGGTGCTTTCTGGTTTGTACAAAGCGAATCATAGATATGTGCAAATTTACATCGACATTTTAAGTGGTATCTCCTGATTTGGCTGTTCAAAAAAAAACCCCATAGATTTCTTCGCCTTGGCAATAAATGTTTTAAGTTTACAAATGTATGTAAAATTATATAATTGTAATCCTTAACGACCTCTTACCATTATCAGTCCAATATCCCAGATAATTGATCGTCATATCAGCTTTTCTGTAGGATGGGTCTTTACCATAAAAATCTCGCATTAAACTTCCCCATTCTTCAAAAGCCTATTAAAATTCATACCGGCATTGTAAAAGGGATATTTGACATGTAACTTTCATCGAATCCGGTTGATTAAGCCATGTGATGTATTCACAATCCAGATAACATCCCCCATTCTACAGCTTTTGTCTGGTGTACTTTGTATTTAACCACTGGTTATGGTCGAATGTGATTGAAATTTAAAGTGAATGTCGAAATTTGACATTAATAATCACACAGTGAGGTATTTAATAAGATTTTTTAAAAAAATAAACCTACCTTGTTTATGCCATTAGGACTGTAAAATATCATGAACTGAGACATAAAATCTTCTGGAATATCCATGACTCCACCCATAATACCCCAGCTCAATCTGTTAGGTTGTTGAGTGGTATCCAGATAGGTTGATGCTGACATGAATTCACTAAACGGTGCTATGATAACCACATTGTCTTTCTTATCAAAAAATGCAACAGGTCCACCCATTGTTCCGGTACTCATATTTATCTTTCCTGGTGCCCAGCTGAAACGGAAACATCATGCATCAGATTTAATAGATAGAACATAACTTAGACTGAAAAGTGTTTATGGATAGAGTAGCGATAATTCATATTTTTTAAACATCTCCTGACCTTTAATATCTGTAATTAATGTCTTGGGGTAGAGTGAGGCAAGATGGTGGTGGTCTAATGCACAGGCCAATTAATGAAATAGAATGTACCAAGACGTTAGCCTCGACTTAAGTTATTGTTGAATGGATGTTGAACCTACATTTCCCGTAACGGGACGTTAAACCCTATTTCATTTCATTTGACCATAAATACATTACATTAGTTGTATACTCACGTGCCAAACTGTATGTTACTAGTACCAAACTGAATTCCAGCATATTCTAAATACCCTAGTTCTCCGGCCATGGTACCATCAATCATAATAGAAGGAAAAGCTGATATAAGTTTATCTTTGTCTCCTGCAGATGTCCCAGATGTTTTATTTAAATAATGCTGCAAATAGTATATTAAAAAATGAATGAATATGTCGTTTCATTTGCTTCATAAATATGAGAGTAAGATCAAAATAGAAAAAAACAATGATTTTGTTTAATGCATTTAACTTTCTGTTATTAGTAACCATAATGGACGGTCTAACTAAGGAATTCATAAATACCTGCTGAAGAATCACATAATTCTTTTTATCATAAACTTTATATCCAAGAGCTACAACATTATCATCTACTCCTAAATACCATGTAGCTGTTTCAAAATCTCCCAATCTATCAGTACCTTGATGAGGTGTATCTAACAATCCTTTCAATTCTCCCCTAGCTGATGAATATTCCTTCCAATCTTTTCTAAACACCAGAGGCGCATTTTTAAACCAAATGGCACCGTTAACTGATATATTATAAATCTGGTCATCAAACCAATGATTTACTTGAACTTGACCAGGGGTCACGCATTGACCACGTTGGACTGAAAGAAAGGCGTGATGATGAAAGAAAGGTGAGCATATCATGAATTTTAAAAAAAATCACAAACACCATGTTCTTGTTCTGTCCCAGAGGTTTGAGTATAGTTGAATGTTCACTTGACCTGACCTACATATTGTAATAAGGTGGATTAGCGAATCCACTTTATTACAATCTGTGTCGCTATCTTGCAGAATCATCACCAGTTTTCTATGACACGGTATCGACTTCCATTGTCAAAAGCTGACCATTGTACCAGACAGCGCATTCTACAGTAATGGATAAACGACTATACAGACATACACTTCGGTATTATTAGTTATATCAACTTCCAGAATAACTCACAAATAGTATCAAGTGTTCTTGAGGCCGATGGTATTTGGTACACGACAGTGACCTTGGATATACTGGTATCAGCCATGATAAAGCTATAACAATCCCGATCATTTTATAGTACATGTACAGGCGTTGCGAAACTGAGACAAAACTTAAACACCAATAATTATTTCAATAAATTAGAGATGCACTATATAAAAGCTAAATCTATCTATTGTAGATCTTTCATTTGGCCTCAAATATTACATGGATTATTAATTAGATGTTTATCCACTTGACAAGCCCATACTCAACACTCTAGACGATCGTCAATCAATAATTTAATTTAAAAATGGATAATCGAGACTGTGTTTATTATCGTAACACTACTAAGTAGCAATGAAAATGCAAACTACGCTCTTCTCCGAAAAGTTATAGCGTCGCTCAGAATTAAGTAATATATTCCTTTTGTTTTGTATTATGTAATATTGAGCTGTGAACCACGACCTTAAATGATATCTATTTAATAAAAACTTACAAAATACAGTAACGGCTACAACTAAGCACAACCAAGCCATGCCGGTGAATTGCATATCTGTCATAGGAGTGTGTTTTGATTTTTATCTTGGTTCGAGGTTAACATTTTTCATCATTATCTTTTATTAACCTACTTAGCTTGATATAATACAATAACGATAACACCAATAATAGGAGAACAAAAAAACCTCACAAAGCTTATCTAACTTATAGATGAAGGTCATATTATATAAAACTTTTCGATTTATAATGATGAGCATAATTCCACTAAACATAGGGTCAGAACTCGAAATGCCCGGAAAAAAACGGATTTATAGGGAGCGGCGCCGGTCTTCCTCGAGAGGCGAAGAAGCAGGGTTTACCGTGTATGGACTACCACCCCCCCCCCCCCCCTCAAAAGAAAATTTTGGAATATTTGACGGCTGCAAACACATTTTCCTGATATTTCAGCCCGTGAACAAAAGCAAATCAAAAGTGGTCTATATTATAGCCTAATTATACAGGTGGCTGACTTGAATACCAATCAATCGTTTACAGTCTACGAAGTCGGACCGCTGGGAGAAAATTTGGAAAATTTAACTGCTATTCCAGTCTGTGGATACAGCAACTTCAATTTGGTCCGATATAGCCACCTGCCTGACCCGAATTTCAAACAACCAATCAATCGTCGCTGGGTTTGGGGGTCTTACCCTCCCGGAGAAAATTTTGAAAATGCGTTTTCTGCCATTTTAGTACCGCAAACCATCCAATCAGACTGTTGCAGCTGCATTCACAAATAATAATTGATGGCCGAAAAATGTCGCACAAAGTAGAGTGGCTCCAGACATATTGATTTAATCCATAATCAATTCAGTACAAATTCATGGTATTCAATTAAAAGAAAAGTAAAATTAGTGTTATATTAGGGCTCGATGTTGTACGTTAGGGAAGCAAACCTAGAAATGCCCGAAAACATTTCGGAGCGGCGCCGGTTTTCTTCGAGGGGCGAAGAATCAGAACTGACCTTGTAATAGACCCCCAAGAAAATTTTGGAATATTTGATGGCCGCAAACTCGTTTTCCTGCTATTCCAGCTTTTAAAATCAGTGTTTTATTAGATTTCGGGCACTTTATTTTGCCAAGTAAATGAATTAATTTCTTTTCTCACTTTACCCGTCTGCCCGAAAAGTCAGCTTGCCCGAAAGAAAGGGGGGCAGCTACCCCTTGCCCCCTGGCCTATGCAAATTGATCCACTCTGAACCGAGATTTTTGCTTTTGAATTTTAAGCTCTTGATCACCATTACTAAAGTCGGTAGGAAATAAAACACAGCTTCGGTTATCTATTTTTGTGTTAAATCATCAATGAGCGCTGAGCAGCAAATCAGATTCAAATCCAGTACACATCACATGCTAACGAATGAATGAATGAATGAAATAGAGTTTTATGGCACATCAGCTCCAACCGAGCCATATTGCGCCAAACATGGTGAATATTATGAGACAAATTAAATGATATCACATAAGGTATTTATGTACACAAATAAAAACAAATATCACAGTATATTAAATAATTAAAAATAAAAGTCAACTTCATGTACATAAATAGTTAAAAGTGAAAAAATAAGGTGAATTATCTATTTACAATTAAAACTGGCGATAAAAATTTGTCTCTTTTAAAAAGTCTAGTACTTTGCAATACAGACCCGGTTGGGCAAATAATTGATTTAATGATTGGCAACGATAATAATTAGACCTGATGTCCTTAAGAAACTTGCACTCAATCAGAATGTGCTTAACTGTCAAAGAAACATGACAATGTTGACATTCTGGTTGAGGCTCTCGCTTTAAGATGAAAATGTGTGTTAAAAAAGTATGACCTAAGCGAGAACGACACAAAACAACTTCATCCCTCCTGTTGGTTCTGTAGGAGTTTTGCCAATCTCCTAAGAGAGGCTTAATGTGATGAAGTTTGTTAGTGTCTGCAAGATCCCACGACCGTTGCCAACGGCCATAAATGAAACTATTTATGGAAGCTTTAAAATCTTTAAATGATATTAAAAAGTGTGATTGGGGAAGATCTAAAGCAGCTTTGGCAGCAAAATCTGCTTGATCATTCCCCCTTATATCAACGTGACTGGGGAGCCCACATGCTAACGATGACATCGATAGTTGGTTGTGGTCTGGATAACTTTACAAGTCTAATTAAGAATTAATATATAACAATTCGGACTTAAAGAAAGAACAGCAATAGGCAGATTTAGCTCTTGCACAATGTATGTTTAATCGTCTATACAATGTCATACTAGTCTAAAGCTTAGTTACGTTTCTAAAAGTCGTTTGAGGGATTTCAACACTGTAACAGTTTGGACGTTGAGTCTTTAAAGAGAATATCTGTTCAAAATGTATCCAAAATTATGATGAACTGAAAATTAAATTCGGCAATTTCGGCAGAAGATGTTAAAGGGATGTGGTCAAAACAAGACCACCTATAATTTTTCACTAAGATCTTTTAAAGGGCTTATTTGTAATCATATTTAATATTTTGATTGATCTTAATTAAATGTTCAATATTTGATGTGATTCGAAAAATTCAAATGGTGATCAGCGGCTTTAAAAGACATTTTTATAAAAATAAGGAAATGTCACAACAAAGCATATCGTCGACATTCTAATATGGTTATTTATTAAGCATATTTGAGGATAAAACACATTTCTGTATTGGTGCTTTGGGACTTACATACACTACTTAATAACAAATACCATTGAAAAGTTTTTAAGTCTTCGTTCTTGCCAGCCTTGACTCTAGGGGTATTTAATTTAATCGTCATTTTATCAGGAACAGGTCAAGGGCAATCATTCGAAGCCATCGAGGTAGGACGTGATAGATAACTTAAAGACACTTTGTTATGAAAAAGCCCAAGGTCATCAGCAAAGAAATTTTGGAATTGAGGGAAAATATCTTAGTTGATTAAGCTGGACGAATAAGCTGTCGCCATGGAACCAAACGTCTGCTGGAATACCATTTTAAAAACTAGAGTAATAAACAGGGCCTATATTGCTTTGTGCAATATCAATGATATTGTCAAGTGAATATAAAGCGACTGGCATATTTGGGTAACAGTCCATGCTTGCAACACGTAGCGAAAAAGGTTCATTTCCCAAAACAATGAATACCAATGAAAAAAGGGAAAAGAAGCAAGATTATAGTACTTCTTTGCTATTGGACCGACACAGGGTTGAAATTTCGCACTCTTTGTGGCAAGCTGGTCAAATTGTGTGTAATCAAGATAGAGAACTGTGTAAACTACGTACTCCTACTAGACAATAACTTTGGAAGATGATTTAGAACCATTTGGTATATGCCACGTCCACTTTTAAAGGTGCATTGTGTAAGAATTAAATCAACATATTGCAGGTCTAAACTATTATTTGAACAGTTATTTACATGATAAGCCTATAATCGAATCTCTAAACCATCGAATCGTTGAAACTTAAATGGATTAAAACATCCGAGAGATTAAAAATATGAAAATTTTTGCTACATCGTGTCAAAACTTCAATTTACATTCCTTTCAATATATCCATTTGTCATAAACTATTTTTGAACTATTGTAGCAAGAACGATGAGCTTCAATTATCACTAAATCTTACATAATGCACTTTTCATGTAAGCTAAAGTTTAAACATTCTTTCATGTCCGGGAGGAGACCTCTCCTATCGCCCAGACTTTCGGATTCCATAAAAAAAAAATGCGCTGTCTGTGTTCCTGAAAGGTTTTCTCGCTAACTTTCGGGTATGCAGTCTATTCAAAATAACAACACATTTTATGACTTTAAGAACACGTTTATCTGTGTTTAACTGGTACATATTTTCTTATTAAAGCTCATCTCAGCAGAACCGGTCGGCCCCAAGCTACATTTAACAATTTCTGCAACCGGTATCATATTTCTAAAGAACCGGAAACTAACTATTTCATTTGGGACACCAACAAGCCGAAGGTATAGATCAACGGAGCTAATTCGGATTCCGGTTACTCGATTATTTGACATAGGTGTCCATTTATCAACTTCACCATAAATCATGACCTTGTCATTTCTGAAAATAAAATAAAACATACATCCTTATTGGCTGGTACGAAATGCTTAAAGAGGCATGTTATACAGGAAAGTCTGAGTATGTACATGTAACTTTAAATGTAAGAGAGAATATCCGTTAGCGTGTCTAGTTGTTCTGTTCAAAATATTGAACAGTTCAAAAAACTGCTCGCCAAAATTGGTTAACGAGAAAAACAACGTGAGGAACCTAGCGTTCATTGATAGTTAATAAGTCTTCAGCAGAATATATTTGGATAGATTACTTTCAAGGAAAAAGTGGTTTGGACATTTGAAATGAAATTGGGTTTAACGTCCTACTGTTTTGGAAATTTGAGGTAAACAAAGTAAGAAATGATCTGCAATTATAAAAATTACCCATGCAATACTGGACTGTAAAAATATATATATAAATACCCAACATTAAATACCGGACTATAATAATATAAATATAATTACCCAACAGTAAATACTGGACTATAATAATATAAACAGAAGTATTTAGTTGTACATGACGTGGTTATCTTTAATGGTTGACTTTCATTAAAAGCTACCAAAGTATCACTTTTATATAAGTCACTAATCATCACCATGCTGGCGTGTGTCTAAAAGAAAAAAGTAAAGAATAGTATGAATACCAAGAACAATTTTTCAACATAATATTTGGGTATTTTAGGACTAACTGAAACACATAGTAATTTGTGTTTCCATGGTTACCTGTAAAACATCTACTTTCACCTACTTTTCCTTAAGCCGCTAGGCTTTTTTAAGAAATCAAAATATTACCATATTAATTCAAGTATATATAACAAAAATATATCAACTATATGATATAACATGTCCATCATATCTTTGAGAACCTACCATATCAATTCCAGTATCTTGAATTCTGAGTCTATAATCCTTGGAAATATTAGCTGCTAATATAATACCAAATACATAGTTGTCAATATTACTGTATGTTGTATAGATTTTACCTTCGGGTCCAATATTACCACCAAACGCCATCTAGAAAATTATTGAAACAGTGTTATGTATTCCCAAAACAGTGTTATGTATTTCTTGGTTTATCAACTTTTTGAATTATGCTTAATTAGAAAAGCTATAATTCATAAAAAAAAATATCTGACAAATAAAAGCGTTACAGTGGAACTGGAAATGAGCGTGACGTCAACGCCGCCATGAAAGAATTACGCAAAGTACCGCGTCGATCTTACTTCGCCTTCACTTGGTTTTCCACGAGCAAGAAAGGGAAGAAGGACAATATAAGTAGCGCCTGAAGAGTAGTGTACAGAAATGACGGTAATATACGTTGCAATACGCCATTGTAAAAGCATATAGTTATAATGTACAGACTTTTTTACGTACCTGTTAGATTTGTTTATCAATAGCTGTTATAGGTTTACCGGGCTTCAAAATTAACCCTTCCGCATTGCAAGATCTGCAATTAAAATAAAATGTTCAAATTTATTTCGATTGTTACATTTTTCTTGTCAAGCAGATGGTTTAACAGTGGATTGAGACTAAAGAAAACCCACGAGTTTAGGATTGAAACCCCCGGAAACTTGAATCGATGCTTTCGTTCGACACTCGGTCAGCCAACCACCATACAGTACTAATAATGCAAATTGAAATATAAAACAGTAAATGTACAATCCTACGTGCCAGTTTTAGTATGACAGTGTCAATTCTAAAGGTCCCGTTAGAGGGCACCAATTCTAATACACATACACTAACACGAAATGTACCAAGCTATATAAACATACCTCATTATAAGATTTGGGTTACTGTGCCCAACTTTGTCGCCAAGACCAACTGGTCCAGTACTCAAAGTCGAAATTGCAGCATGAATGGAAGTGTGTGGCTCAGTTTGGTCTGAAAAGGGGTAATAGAGGATATATCAACAGATCATGAACCAAAAAAATCATTATAATCCGTTACTCGGAAATCTCAAGTTCAGAGTATTCTCAGCCAGTGTCAGATAATAGTCATCTGGAGATGGTTCGAATTATGCTCGATTGAATCCGAATATGCTGTAGAAAACTCACTGTATCCATTGCCCGTTTGAACCTCCGTTGACCAAAAATTGTCTTTGAATGGTGCTATGCCCATAGCTTCGGCAAATAAAGATGACACTCCTATTGTCCAATGGTCGGTGTTGGGTCGGTTATCCATATAGACACGAGCCTGGAAAGGAAAACTTTTGACGTTACCAGTTTTAATTTCATGTTAAATTGCTAGTAATAAATACATTGCTACACTTTAGGAATTCAATATTTGCATCGACATTTTCAGACAATGAATACACACGCCATTTCTTTCATTTTGACTTTGATTTGCATACTAAAACCCAGATTTAACAACGTATAGTGGAGAAGGTTAGGTTTTTACCTGTGTTACAGCAGGGATTTCGAGTGCAGTCATTGCATGTCTCGGGTAGCTCATGCAATACTGAATCGTCAAGCTGTTCTTCCTGGCAGCGTTTCCCATATCCATCAACCAGGTCTTACCGGAAACAACATCGGAAACAGTAGCGTTAATCGCATCCGTATTGACATTCATGTAATCCTACAATATACAAATCCAAGTTCCTTTACAAAAAAAAAATTGTACACAACGTACAAAACAATGGTCGCATTCAAGTGGGCAAAATCTATTTCTCAAGAATTCGGTTTAATTTGGCAGAAGGGCGTTAATCTGCGAGGGATGCTCATATTATTATATCACCTGTTAAGACATGTTTCGTGTCCATACGTAAAACTCTCTGCATACTGAGCGGTGCATCTTTCCGGAACCCGGGCTCCAGCACGGCAGCTATACAATTACTACTTACCTCTCACACACCAAAGCCGTCGAAGGGGTGAAATTGAATAACCATTTCGCATGAATCAGTTAATTGACGTAGTTTGGAAATTTTTGTCCAGCGAGAGTTCATAGACCAAAATAGCTCACCTGTTCATAAACTGCGAGGCCCCATAATTTACTTTCTCTGAACAGATCATTCCAAAAGCCCTAGAATATTATTTTTAATATTAATTAGATTATAATCCTCAATTAAAAGCACACACATGATAATACCACAAGGTTACCTGCTTCAGACCACATCAAAGAAATAATAGGGTGTTAGGTTTTTCAAAAATCCAGAAAAATGTTATCCCGGGATCCTGGATGGAATTTTTTGTTCCATCCCAGGATTCTAGAAATTAGATTTGCTGAGAGTGCGTGTCAAAATTTTTGACTTGTGTCCTCTTCTGGAAGAAGTACGTTACGTGATTATGAATGAGCGATTCTAACATGCTATACAGATATGCGACTTAGTATTGGCCTTAATAATATAGGTACTTTAACGGGTTAAAACTAACTTCTTCAAATGGTAATGCCTTGCCGCTTTCATCAAGCAAAAATGTGTAGTTGCCTCCATTTTGTTTGGCATAGGTTGTTTGGTTAGACCTGAAAAACAAACCTTTAAATTATTAATATGATTACAGGTAAAACAATACAAAAATTATTTCCATTAATATATCTGACAGTGAACATTGGATGAAATATATGTGTATGTTGAATAGTAGTGTAATACCCTTAAAACAAATATAATTGAATTCACTTTTACAACCTATAGTTTGATTATAAAAGAAAAAAAGGTAAATGTGAAGTGAAGCATAAAGTGTCAAGATGAATTCAAAGCCTTTAGCTAAATAATCCCCTCAAAAACATAACTTCATCTCAATTCCATCAGGTTGGCGATGATTGGGTGCAGGTTGTCAATCCAGCCAAGAACCTCTAACGTGTCCAAATCCAGTAATTCATAATTAAGTTAATGCATCGATAGTTTGCAATTAAAGGTGATTTCTTGTAACCATATCAAATTTTCTGGTGTCTATATATTATGATATTATTTCAAGACGACAATGTAAAATCTTACCAGTACATATTATGAGCTACAACAGGCCATTCGGTATTTTCATAAAGCTTTCTAAAATAATAACATTATATTTTTATATCATTTCATAACACTGCTCAAGTACTTAGTATAGAACCAAAATCAATATGACATGAAGAGAATGGGGTTAACGTTCTATTTTTCTGACCATTCTTATATAGACTACCAACTGCCTTCTTTAATTGATGATTTTCCAACATCGTTGGTGGAAATAATTATTGTCTAATTAATATCACCTTATATTTGCAGAAATACAATTATAGAAGTCAAATGTAAATGGCACAAATGCGAAACTGAAAGGGAAATGTGCTCTAATTCGATGCACAAGACGTTTGTGTTCTACCTCATTCCTGATGGGAAGACTTTAGGACGAAGAGACCATTTAATAGTTCCTGTTGGTAATCCAGTCGGTCCTCTGGCTCTGATGTACCACCACTCATCATACTGGATATATCTATAATCATAAAAAAAGAACATTTTTGTTTTAGTTTAAGAGTACAGGTAAATGTCTATTTTAGGTTGTGGTTGTTTTTTTTCTCGCAAAACCAATACTGTACAACAATATTTGTTGATAAACAAAAACTGTTCAGATATAAATTGTAATTTTTAAAGCTTACTTATATGGAATACTGGAGTTTAATGCGTAGCTTTGAATATCATAAATGGTTTGTTCGTTGGTCTTGTGTGGTTCGGGTCTCCAGTAATAATAAGCACCTAGAATCATCACAAAAGTATATATTTTAGATTTTAATTGATTTTAAGTTTCTCTGCGGTCATATTAACATATAATACATTAATAAAAAATTATTTTTATGAGTGGATTGTTAACGCCTGTGTATCGTTTTTTTTTATATCCGTATATTATGTTTTACTTAAAACATGGATTTTTAACAATGTGCTGTGTTATTACTATCTTTGTATTATAAACAACCATTGGATTCACAGCTCTTCAGTAACTCCGAGATAGCTGTGTACTATAAACAGCCAATGGAATCACGGCTATTCCAATCACTCCCAAGACATTTCCACCGATATCATTGAGAAATACCAAGGAAACGCCCACGCCGAACTACTTACCTATACCCCCCCCCTCCAAAGTCTCGCGAATAACACAGTCGACGTCAGATATCGTTGCTGAATCAAAACTATAAAGACGAATCATACGGGATTTAATGTCGGCTCTTCAATATAATACTTCTGTCAGCCATGTAGCATTGCACTCCAGCCACTTTGTTTTGCCATTATACTACTTCCGGTTCAAGATTTGGGATGGGGTTGAGATAGGGTTGGTGATAGTGAGACTGAAATTTGGAATGTACGGACTGCTCGATCCTTGAAGTGACATAGGCCTGGAGGGTCTCGATACCACTTCCAGTTTTGGAGTTATGTACACGACTAATAGATCCAATGAAAATTTGACAAACAAAATGACAAAGTAATGTAATAGTATGTGGATTTTGTGAAAATAACCACGAGTGTTATAGCATCAGGTATTTCGAAAAGATTATACCCACATGTATTGCAGCCAGCATGAGCTACTATAATACCACATATAGTTTGGCAAGTACATAAACAATAATATCAATGTATGACAGGAGACACAGACATCTCATTCTTTTCTTCACAATTTCTTTTAATGCAGCTTTCCTTATCCCAGTAGTTTAGCTGTAAGCAATATCCCTTAGACCCGAGGTTCTCATATAATTTGCAGAGTCTAGAGATATCCCGTTAACTGCTTTTGTACGGCTCTGTTAAGAATTCATTCAAATATCAATGACTGGATAAAAACTTTGAGACGGCAGATTTACCATTATCAGTATAATATCCCAGATAGTTAATCGTCATATCTGCTTTTCTGTAGGATGGATCTTTACCATAAAAATCTTTCATTAGACTTCCCCATTCTTCAAATGCCTGAATTATAATCGTTTTTCAAAGTTTACAAAATTACCAAACCTGTTGCATACCAAACCTATTATACTTGAAGATTGGCAACAGTATTTTATGTCACTTGAAAAAAATTGACTACCGTATTTATGTTAAAGGATGTACGTGTATTGCATCTTTACCTTGTTGATTCCATTGGGACTATAAAATACCATGAACTGTGCCATAAAATCTTCTGGAATTTCCATGACTCCACCCATTATACCCCAGCTCAATCTGTTAGGTTGTTGCGTGGTATCAAGATAGGTTGATGCCGACATGAATTCATTAAACGGAGCTATGATAACCACATTGTCATTCTTATCAAAGAAGATGATGGGCCCACCTGCGGTTCCGGTGTTCATGTTTACTTTTCCGGGAGCCCAACTGCAATTAAAGTTAAATTACAGACATTATATTGCCTAAAATATTGTAGGATGCATCTCAACTGCTAGCGTGACGAATAGTACTTACGTGCCTATCTCCATTCTAGCACTACCGTACTGAGTTCCTGAGTAAGCTATGTATCCTAACTCTCCTGCCATAGTATCATCAATCATTACAGCAGGGAATGTGGATATAAGAAGGTCTTTGTTGCCAGTTGATGTCCCTGATGTTTTGTTCAAGAAATGCTGAAATTATAACAACCTCAATATAATCCCTGATTTCTGAAGTTGCATGCGCTACGTCCAAATTAAAAATTGATTTTGCTCATGTCAGTGTCGCCTATGGTGGCTGAAAGTGTCTTTTTAGATCGGGGCATTACTTTTGGTGAATAATATGTAACGATATCTGCGCCCCTTCGATTAGTGTAAAATTCATAACTGTTGGCACAGGAGAATACCAACGTGCAGTCAGGAATCAGTAAGACTAAAATGGCACCATAAAGGGCGCCGGTATGGTGACATACACATTGTGATATCGTTGCATTATCTCGTCGTATTAGATTAGCGTTGACTTTCGTGCTTTGAATGTATTGGGTCACCAACAATCAAGTACGGCGAAAAAGGACCTGACGTGTTAGCTTCTCGAGGCCTTTCACGTCTGGAAACACAATGATAAAATGACCACTTTCATTTGCCATAGTTGACTGCTTCTTTTAGCGAGTATGGAAAAACATCCAACCTCCTAACAATAGTCCTTAATGTGCATGTAGTGTTAATCTTTCAGAGCGGTCGGTACTACTTCCGATTAACTTAATATGTAGCTGATTATTACCTATGTCATGGGGACTGTGCCGGTTACGTCTTCTGGCGGCCTTGTATTTGAAAGCGTCTGTTTTACTTCCGATTTACGCTGCCACTTCACATACGAAAGAAGACCTACGAATTAAATGGTTCATGAATGAAAATAACAAAAATTCTTACCTGCTGAAGAATTACATAATTCTTTTTATCATAAACTTTATATCCAAGAGCTACCACATTATCATCTACTCCTAAATACCATGTAGCTGTTTCAAAATCTCCCAATCTATCAGTACCTTGATGAGGTGTATCCAACAATCCTTTCAATTCTCCTCTAGCTGATGAATATTCCTTCCAATCTTTTCTAAACACAAGCGGTGCATTTTTAAACCAAATGGCACCGTTAACTGATATATTATAAATCTGGTCATCAAACCAATGATTTACTTGAACTTGACCAGGGGTCACACATTCACAGCAATTAACTGGAAACAAAAAAAGTTAATGTCGCTCTATATTTCGATATTCTCGGAAAACACTGATAGTTGAATATTTTTATTCGTTAAAACATTACCTCAAAACTTTCTTTAGTACTAAATGTAATATCCTTTACTAGCAACTGACAGGACGCCATGTGTGATACGCTATAATGTCCAGTAACAGTAGACACCGACAGAAGACGAATCAACATTTCCCTTTTATCTAACATAAATACAAACTAACAGTTTTATATTTTGGGCACTTAAAACAGTTGCTGATGTAGATGGCTAGAAATTTATGGGCATTTCAGTAATCTATATGTGTCGTTTATTTTTCTGAATATTGAGCTCATCTTTATATTTGAGCTTATATTTTAACAATAAGAAATAACCTATCGAAGACACACCCACTCATTGTTTTAAACTATACGAAATAACTTACCAAAGACAACAGAGACAGCTGCAATTAACAATACACCAGGCATGTTGTTATAATGTATATTTAAGAAGGCGGTTTATTTCATCATATTGTTCTAGGTTATTTAGATGTATTCAACAGTTATCAATTCCTAACCTACATCAGGTAATTCGATAACATACCAGGTGGTAATCTCTCTTATCTTCAAATGCAGGAGAGTGGGTGTATTTTACTTGGTTTATTAGCCAGGGCCGGGAGGGCAGGGGCTCACAAAGCATTCTCAGACTTAAGTTAAGAATTTACACAATTTTCAATCCCTGTTTAGGAAATATATCTTTGATCCAGTAAACACAAAACTTTGCACATAGTCTCTTATTGATGTATATAATACATTAAACCAACAAAAGTTTTAGTAAGGGCTATATTTTAGAAAATAGTGCGCACAATTTTGAGAGCATTTTTAACTTAAGTCTGAGAATGCTTTGTGAACTCGGGGCCAGGGTCCGTATTCAAAGGTTTTCTAAAAGTTAAGTAAAAATACTTAATTTTTCCACTTAACCAAGTGTCTTACCTTAAATCGGTATTCAAAAGTTGTATTTTACACATACTTGGCTATGTGAAAACTTAACTGCACACTTAAATTATGGAATTCTCACATTCGCCAAAAAGCATGAATTTTTTTATTTATGGAATACCCTCCACTGCCAAAAATCACGATTTACTGACATTGCCAGCTAGTTATGCCCCCTTATCGCTGTATTCTATTAAATTCTTAGTTTACATCACCAGGAAAATGTTTGTCGAAATATTATATTGTAACCCATGAAAATAGTATGATTATAATTTAAGATAAATTATGTTAGTGTGCATCCTTTGCCGGAACAGCTGTTTTCATAGACTTTTTTTTTAAAAAAAAATAAAATCCATTCAAATAGATTACAATAAATAGTGGTAGTATAATGATGGATATTGTAAGCTTTAATTTTTTAACAATATAAAGCGAATAGAAAACAACATATTATTAGCAATACACAATGGCCCTCGCCTTCTAGGTTAGACTGGACAAATTATACAGTGTTGTTTGTAAATCTATCATTTGAGACATTCATGCCTTGCTTCTAGCGGTAGCATAAATAATTTCCGAAATCTATAAAGCCAAGTCTCCACAAATGAATTTAACTATATTTTATGACAGCCATGGAAACATACAAACATAAAATGATAAATGATCGGGAAAAGATATCCTTAACTACATCGGTGGTAATAACCTTATACTCTATTATGGCACTACAACATCAAAGTTGACGACGAAAAAATAAATTGGAGGTCAGCTACGCTCGGCGACATTGTCTTTGTTTTAATCTGAATTCCCTATCTTTTAAAATCGCCATTACGGGACTGCTTCTACAGCATTAAAATAAGTCATTATAATCTCACTTAACTTTAAGGTACCTCCCGTAGGTCACTTAAAGTTAAGTGGATATTTCTCACTTAAACTGGCCTTTGAATACCACTCGAAGACTAACACTTAAAAGTTAATGCAGCTTAACTTTAAGGGAAAATTTGATACTTAACAATGCCTTTGAATACCACTTGCCCTTAACTTACAAGAAGTTACGTATATTTAAGTGAAAGCTAGTAGTTAAGTGACTATCTTAGACTTAAGATATCCTTTGAATACGGACCCAGGTCTACAGCATTTGCATTCTGTAAAGAATCTTCCAACATTGGGTCTGAGTAGACAAATAATGCTATTTAAACGTCATTTTAGGGCTATTTTGTTAAATGTACACATTCTCCACCATTTGATTCCTACTATTAGTAGATTTTTATACGCCCACATTTTCATGTGGACGTATTATGGCTATGCCGTCGCTCCTGTCCGTCAATACGTCAGTCCGTCAACAATTGTTTGTGGACTCTCTATAGGTCACAATTCTTATTTGATTTTGACGAAACTTGAAATATAGGTTTATCCCCATAAGATCTCGACTGCTTTTGATATTGGCATATATCGGATCGATACTTCATGGATTATGGTCCCTGAATGTCCGCAAAATCACGTTTTTAGCTTTTGGACCCTATAGAGGTCACAATTTTGAACTGACTTTGATAACACTTGACATGTATGTTCATAACACAAAGATCTTTGCCCCTTTCGATATTTGCGCCCATCGGATCGTAACATCCTGAATTATGGCCCCTGTTTGTCCGAAAAATCGCCTGGAGGTCACAATTATTACCCGATTTAAAAAAAAACAAACGTTTGGTTATATCATCATTGCACTGTAGTGGAGGCTTAGTTTCAATTTCATGAACATCGGACCAAAATTGCCGAACAAAATGGCCGCCGCTTGTACGCGAATAGTGTAAAAAATGTGGTATATCAAGGTTGTGGGCCCTATTGAGGTCACTATTTTAATTTGATTTTGATGAAACTTGAAATGCATGTTTATAACCAAACTAAAGATCTTGGTTCCTTTTGATATTTGCACATATCGGTTCGTAACTTCCTGAATTATGGCTCTTGATTGTACGCCCTTATTTAGCTTGTGGTCTCTCTGGAGGTCACAATTATTAACGGATTTGTGGGTGTATCCCGCCTGGCAGCCGCTGGTTTATTATGGGATTAAAGGCTACTGGTGTTAAAAAGATATGTAACGATACCATGGTTTAAATTTCACTAAATGACTTAAGGTTTGAGTAGGACATGTTATATGTTATATGAGCATCTTTTAAATAAAAGAATTTTCTGGGCAGTTCGAGATAGTATACATTTATAGCCTCTACCAGTTGATGTGGTTCCCATTCATACGCCACGTAAACGATCGTTTCTTGTTCGGAATCATGGACTACCGGCCGAAATATCATTAGATTAACAACTGGCCTAAAGTTGGAGAAGAGCAAGTTAAAGTAGATAACTGTAAGTTGCCATTCACATTTTATCACAAAGTTCATTTCAGCAGAACCAGTCTGCTCTTAGCTACAATTAACAATTTCTTCTTTTAACAGTCATGTGTATTTAGCAAACGAAACCATGCTAATGGAATTGTTAAATATTTCAGACGCGTATTCAATTTGATAACCGCCCTAGTTCGGACCATTGCCTAAAAGGAGTATCTTTTCTCTTTGTCGAAGCTATGCGTAGGATGCAATATAAAAATGTCTCTTGGTCCATGAAAGATCAGCCGTGAAACGGATGCAGTAGTACGAGTGGCAATGTTGAACGACGCCTGTCAATGCCTCTTTTTATTATTTGAGCATGTATGCCTGCCCGATGGCCATTTGCTACACCAGAAATAGTTGAAAGCAATACTTTGTAAATAACAATTTAGATGTGCAGGATCTGTTTTGGACACCACCTTTATCAACAAGTGCATGGCTGTTGCTCACCCAATCCTTTCTATGGGTTCAAGTTGGGGTCATTTTATGCTGATCCCTGTACCCATGTTTTCTGCTTTGCACGTCTTAAATATTTATTTCGTCGAAACCTTGTAATGAATGTTATGTATCGACTGGGTGAGCTCCATTCGTGAACCACGAATTTAAAACTTGACTATAACATTCCACATAGCCGGAGAGAAACGTACGACAAACAATCCATCGTGGAAAGCAGAAACCAGTGCCTATTATTCAGTCAACAATAATAAATAACTGTACTGACAATGTCCATTTACAACAAAATATTAAAGATCTTACTTTGCGCAGCAAGAAACAAAAGAACTGGATATAGACATCTCTTCTTGCAGACTGTGGCTGATTCTGGTGGTTTATAATTTTTTAGTTATATTCTTTAGGGATCGTCGGCAATATAGTCAGGTCAAAATCCACTTTAACCCCCATAAAATTGCAACAAAAGTTTTTTCAAATGATTCTGGCAGGGTTTAGTGTACTTAATAGCATAATAAAAGTTTACCAAAGTAGGACCCCGGGAAAGCTGGGGTTTTTTTAAGGTGGCGTCAAATATGGCCACCGAAACGTCCTAATGATCATGATTATGTATCTTTCTACTCAAATTTGATGATTTAGGGGTATATGCCTATGTTTTGGGGGCAAAGAACTCATTAAGATCATTAAAAAAGATGTTGGCCTTCCAGGTCAAAAATGGCCGCCAACACCTCCAAATGGCCGCAAGTCCATAATTATTGACCCAAATTTGTAACGTTTCATAACTGCCACACGTTATGGCCAGGGTTAATATTACATTTTAAATTGTCCACGAACGTACTGATGGATGTACTCGTTATTTTTTATCGATCAGGCTATCTGTATCGATGAATTACAGACACTATCTTCTGTTGCCCTACTTTAACCAGATATGAACAAACTATTGATATTAATCAAAAAGATACAAGATGACGAATAGGCTGACAACTTTTTTCATCTTGGCTTTACTTGGTAGCTATATTTTACTTTTATTTCTGGGTTGTGAATGAAATATTTTGTATCGAAGGACAGGCTTAAAATCTTTTAAAACAATAATTATTGCCGTGACATATAGCAAACAGATTAGTTAAGATGTCTGTACTTTTTATATTTCTTGTATTCATGCAGTCGAGGTAAGTCATGGAGTTACACCTGGTCCTGTGCGTATCAATCATTGGTTTGATGACCAGATTTATAACATGACTGTCAACGATGTCATCTGGTTTAAAAATTCACCACTGAGATTCAGAAAAGATTGGAAGGAATATTCATCAGCTAGAGGAGAATTGAAAGGATTGTTAGATACACCTCATCAAGGTACTGATAGACTGGGAGATTTTGAAACAGCTACATGGTATTTAGGAGTAGATGATAATGTAGTAGCTCTTGGATTCAAGGTTTACGACCAAAAGAACTACTTAATACTGCAACAGGTATTTATACATATTTACGTGGACATCAATAACCCATAAAACAATAACATAATCCCAAAACAAAAAGGTGCAAAACAAGAAATGGAGGTCTAGCATTTGATCAACAAGATTATATGTGTATGTATCAAGGGTTGTGGGATTTTACGACGCTTCTCTGATTTACAATTGTCAGCCAATATTAGTTCGTACATGACACCTCTTTTGCACCCTTGTTAGTGCCACGGGTTTTGATAATTCTACGATGCTAGGTAAAAGTTTAACTTATGAGAATATGGTTTAGTCGGCTGGTTTGTCACAATCTTTTTAGAATTTCTTTGTGGTATGCCCACCAGATTTTCATATCATTTACCAATTACGGATATATGTTCATGTTTTAGCACTACCTCAACAAAACTTCAGGAACTTCCGCCGGAAACAAAGATTTGCTTATTTCAGCATTTCCAGGATTTGTTGTTGATGATTCCATGCAAGGTGAAATAGGATACATGGCTTACGCTGGAATGATGTTTGGAAATGACGATTTAAAGTTTGGAACGTAAGTAAAATTTTGGAAATTATTTTCTTAATCAAATTTAGTGATTAAGGGAAAAGGGACAATGAGTAAACGTGAAATTTAAACAGGGAAATGACAGGCTACTAAATATTCACTGCATAATGAATCATCGTAACTCTTTATTATAACTAACTATACCGTATTTCAGATGGTCACCAGGGAAAGTTGAAATCACAACTGGTACTGCTGGTGGACCGATTGCATTCTTTGACAAGAAAGATAATGTGGTGATCATAGCTCCATTTAGCGAATTCATGTCCGCATCGACGATGATGGATAATTCAACGAATCCCGAAACTCTTGATTGGGGAATTATGGGCGGAGTGATGGAAGTTCCTGAAGATTTCATGGCTCAGTTTATGATATTCTATAGTCCTAACGGCATCAATAAGGTAATTTTGCAACTGTAGTTTACAGTAATATTTTTTATTACAATACCATAACTTGCTTGGGACGCGCGGTAGTCAAGCGCTCAAGGAATTGGACTCTGGGTCTATCATTCTGGGTTTCAGCTTCCAGTGTCTTTGGGACTGACAAGACAAAAATGTGATCTAGTCCCTCGGATAATTTATGTTTCTCCTATTACGTTCATGTTACGACAAAAATCAATAATTATCTGTTCAGTCTTCACCACAATGTAAACTGTGACTGGGATTGCTTGGTACTTTGATTTGGATGTTGGATTAGCATTAACATAGCTTTCTTTGAAAGATAACCAAAAATGTAGAAAGCCGCTGATAAACAGTTTAAATGTTTGTGTATTTCCCATACGTAATTATCTTATCTAGGCTTTTCAAGAATGGGGCAGTTTAATGCGAGATTTTTATGGTAAAGAATCATCTTATAGAAAATCTGATATGACGATAAACTATCTTGGATTTTGGACTGATAATGGTAGGAAAATTTAGCTTATCAAATATCCTTACGAGGGGGAAAGTAACTTCTCATGGGAAGAATGTCTTGCCTCTCGGATAGAGGAACAAAACCCGAGGTTATGTGTACACACCATATCGCTCACAGCGGCATCTATTATTATTGGAACTTAAGGCCGGAGCTTCCCTGGTTAGGAATTATTGTCCTACCCATATACGATAACCGAAAATAAAGGAATGTCTGTAGTCTCAAGGGGTGGCTGACAATGTGATTTTGGAAGTAACTCCCCATGGAAAGTATTCCTTCCTCTCGGATATATGGAGGTCCTCTGCACACACCACACCGCTCATCTATTATTGCTGGAACTTAAGGCCGGAGCTACCCTGCTTAGGAAGCATTGTCCTACCCATTAATGATAATTTAAAATGAAGGAATGTCTGTATTCTCAAGGTGAGGTCTGGTTGACGCCATTTAATTATATATCTAAGGAATATTCCTTTGCAATAAACATTTACGATCTAGCAAAGTCAGCAGGAAGGTGTTTCATTTTAAAAGGCAGGTATGTTTATTTGTTGGGGCGATGGCGTTGCACTGCTACATCCGGTCTTGGAGTTATACTATTTCCGGTTTCACACAACTCCTATATAAGGAGGCGATACCGACCTCTAAATACTACACAGTACACGACATTGGGTTGATATGGGACATGGCTTGTTCGTGTAGTTGGCAATTCTATATGTATTATAGCTGTTCTGGTACTGCGCGAAACAGAGTATTTATAAACTTTTGGTGGCTTTGCCACAATTTTGATATTTCTGATTGTGTGTTTTTGTTGCGCCTTTGTTTGGAAGTTGCCGTTGCATTGTCATTTTTACCCTGGTAGAAGGATGTCAATATTATGTTACATAAATCTATATGAACAGGTGCTTACTATTATCATAAAACAGAAGACGGTGATGACTATGAACAGACTATTTATGATATTCAAAAAACCGCGAAAGAGCAGGGCATCCCTTACAGGTAAGATTTCCATGTGTTTCAAATGAAAGTAGGGATAACAAACCATGGTAATAGTGGTCTGGTAGCAATCCCAGTCCAGCTACATTTATGATTGGTCAATAATATTATTGTTCAGTGAGCATTGGCTGCCCGTGTTGACGACATGCGGACGTTTTTAGAGCCTTAACTTACACTCTTCACTCATCATTTCGTTCTTCACTAACATCGTATCCATTTTTGTGTTTTAGAAGATGACTATTGTTATTGTTATGGAGATATATTCAAAGAATGTTATATTAATTTTATATTTAGATATATTCAGTATGATGACTGGTTCTATAAACGGGGTAAAGGAGTATGGAATAATGGTTCCGGTACTATTCATTGGGATGCCATGCCTTCCGTTTTCCCATCTGGAATGAGGTAAACTGATACAACGTTTATTGAAATAGGACTTAAATTTAAATAGAACGTTACCAAATAATTATGAATGAAAGCAATAAAATCGCAGGAAACATTATCGTGATTAAAAATCATTGAATATTAACAACGTTGACATAGGCGACATGCACACTGGCAAACGCTTTAATGTACATGTACTTCAATTTAGAAGCAATATTATTTCACTGGCATTGATAATCGATCGTGCAAAAGTTTCAAAACGTTCAGCAAGCTAATTGATAATATGTGGTACTGTAGATATGTTAGTATCCCTTCATTTTATGTTTTAGAGCGTAAAACCTGTTGTGCTCTCTAATTTTTATTTCATTTGATATTTCAGAAAAGTATACGAAAATACCGAATGGCCAGTATTAGCTCACAACATGTACTGGTAATGAAATATTTTCGTCTATCTAATTTGTTTCTTTAATATTATGACATCCTACTCTGCTTAACAATTAAATCAGCGATCAGGTCTTAGCATATTCCTGAAGCAATGGCCCGAGAAATCCCTCTCTTGCCACTGCTGGAATAGCGTCTGTTTCTTGAACTTATGCGGGAGTGTGTCTATTCTTTCCGTTCAATGAAAGCTATCATTTAAGTACAGCAACATAACAGTCCTTCGTTTAATCTGGGTCTTCCCTAAAACTTTGGACAGTGATTTAAGGTATTAAAAACGGTGAAAGTATGTTCGTTTCCAAACAGTATTGTTTACATTTCATTCGACTTCATAGCCTCGTTTGACACGCAATTAGTTTTACTGCAGTATTCTGCTATGCACGGGTTAATAAAGCATAATAAAAACGTGAGCCATGACGTAAAGGTATGTAAACATATTTGGTCCAATATTGGCACTCGTTTTAAATGTAAAGCTTTTGTAGGGCAGCTAGTGATTGGTTGGTAGTCGGACTACGGACCAATAAAAATTTAAAACAACAATATCCTTTCATAATAGCAGTGTGTAGTGGGATTACCTCTAATCAAACGAAACGCTGCGCGGAGTATGCGTCTTAGGGTCACGCTCGTAGTGCCATTGCGGACAGCGGGGTGAAGTAGTTTATAACTACGTTAAACTACGGTTAAATAATCTGACCACGTTTAATATGTCCAACCAAGGTCAACCACGACGGTCAACTACATACGTGGCGGTATTATGTGACCGCGGCTTTATTTGGCCCCTTTCACCTGTTATAATTAATTAGCAATCTGAAAACGGAAAGTAAGTACTATACCGAACTTTATTTTATTATGTGTTGAAGGTCTAATCAAACGACATATGCTCGACAAAATGGTGGCAATTATAACTTCTTACTAGATTATGATGGAAATGCTCTCCCATTTGAAGAAGTAAGTATACTTTACAAAACAAACACCACTTGCTCTTGATGTTAATCTACATAATATTTATAGAGATAAATGAAGTTTAACGTCCACTCGACACAAACACGGTCTTTTTATTTCTATACGTTACATATTTGTTTTATATATTTATTTTATATATTTAAAGAGATTCTGGAATGATTTATTTAGATACAGTAGGACCTGGGGTCTGATTGTCTATGAGCAGGTAATTAAATTTTATGTCTTTCTGTATTTCTCAAAGAACCATGAATGTTATTTTGTTTCATATTCCATATTCTAAATTTAACCATTTTCGTACTCGACACAAACAAGGTCATTTCCGGAATAACTTTATTTCAATAATTCCCTTTCGCATTTTGGTCTTCAGCAGTGGCAGGAAATCGGATGATCCGGGGTAACCCCATGGGATAAGACAGGCGATCCTACGCCTTGTCCGTACGTGCCGGAGATTGAAAACAGACCGATTGACTCATTGACAGACCTTCTGATCCAACGCGCACACGTTAACCATCGGCCAGCCAACCCCCTTCGTACATCATGAACTTCTTTATTTGTTTTAGGACTTTATGTACATGAACACCGATTCCATCAATGAAACGGTGTCTGATGTTATTTCTGCCAAAACATGGATGATGGAAATGGGCAATGCTGCTAGAAAGAATGGGTTGACAATTCAATATTGTATGGAATATCCTCGACATGTTATGCAATCTCTAGAAATACCCGTTGTTACACAGGTAGGCTATATTGATATCTCAAACTGGGTTGTATGTACAAAGAAGTTGGACTTGGATATCTCCATTTATAAAACGGTCGATAAATAAAACAAACCGCCTATCATAGGGATAATCATGTTTAATTTGGGTATATGATAAAAATTTTGAGTTCGTTAAATCTGAGGCGTCGATTGGTTTTGCTAAGAGATAGTCGTCTGCATTCCGGTGATAGCCGAGATAGTTCAGATGGTACGAAAATCCGAGATCTCGTGTACTCATAGGCGTGTTCATGAAAGATCCCTTGGCAATTGAAATCCGTGGCGCCACTATAACAGACTGCATGGCGAATGTCCGTTTTCACTGGCCCAGTAGGAGCAGAACAGTAGGACGTTACATCCTCTTTTATTTCATTCATCAGGCTCGTGTAATGCAAGATAATGTTCCAGGATCTGTTAACTGGCAGATTGGCTATTCGTCGATTTTTGCTGAAGCCATGGGAATAGCTCCTTTTAAAGATAACTTCTGGACAACAACTGAACAGTCTGGTAATCCATATAGTAAGTGAAATATGTTTTGATTTGGGAAGGATTACATGAACAAACTCGTCTGTATTGAAAAGAACGGGGTGCCTTTAAAAAAACAGACTAATGATAACCCCCCACCTCCTCTACATTACGCCCTCTTACTGAACTATGAATACGATGAAGTCATGTTGCATATTCAGGTAAGTAACATCTTTAGTTATGTTACTCAATAATTATTGACTTTTAGACCATAAACTTTGACGGAAGTATGGAAGTCGGATACAACCTTGGAGTTTTTTGTTACAGATGGAAGCGAACCAAACACGGCATTACAAGCAATGATAGCAACAATGAGCACCGGACCAGTTGGACCAAGTGATAAGATAGGAACAACCAACGTCACGCTTCTTCTCAGGTAATCCCTTATTTTCATTAGATTTAATTCTAGAACATCGAATTAAATTACGTTTTGGGCATACTCGTTTCCTTCTAATTGATTTCGATGGATTCAACCAACAGGTTAGGGCGCCGACGGACCAACCGGTGCATTGTCGAGAGAGAAATTGAAATACATGTATCCGTTGGTATCCGGAAATATTTTTAGTGGTATTTCGACCGTATGCTTTCTTTCAGATGCTGTAATGCAGAAGGATTGATTTTAAAACCAACCGTTCCTTTTACAGCCATCAATAAACAAATTCAACAGGTAACCTAAAACTTCATATCTTCAAAAATGTATTCAGTTTGTTTTATTTTTCCGTAAAATAAATAACAAAGAATCCATTTTTTTCGGATCAGAATTAACCTTGCCGTTACACTTGCCTGATTAAAATTTCGGTATAACAGACCAAAAGATTAGTTTGATGGTAGCACTTCTAACAAGGATTAAAACAATATTCGCATTTCGACTAACCGCTGCCCTGTATTTAAAGTAGCTGTCATCAGATATTCCAAGTGGGTTAGAATCCGAAGATAGTACCGCAACAAAACGATCGTCAGAAAATCTCCCGGTAATATTTATATGTAGAAATATTAATGCGTATAGCTTATTTATAGATGGCCTTTGGAAATAATTTTGGTCCTGATGGAGATCTGTACACGACCTATTCTGATATATCTGGATATAAATTTGGAGCAATCTCGGCTGCCAACATGAAGAGTAGTTATTCCTTATCTATTCAAGATACCGGGTTGGATATGGTAAGTTTTAATATCGCGATGCCAATTACGTTTTGTTATATTTCATTGTGCAGAATGTAAGGGCATTTTTTTTAATGAAAATACAAGTAATACCACATTAATGATTCATGTTTTAATTTCAATACTACCTTTTTGTCATTAAGTAATACCGCATAAATAATCCATATTTTAATCATTAAACATTGTACATTATGCAACAGCTAAATCTGCCTATTGCTCGTCTTTCTTTGGGTCTGAAATGTTATCTAATATAATTAGACATTAATTATCCAGGCCATCATCAATTGTCGGTATCATTGCCAGTTAGCTATATTTACTGGATTATGATCCGATTTGCTGCTCAAATTTCATTCATGATTAAATCATGAACTGGATAATCGAGACTGTTTTATCGAACCGACTTTAGTACAGACGATCGAGGCTATGTGAAATTTCAATCTCTTAATTCTCGATTCCCAGTGGATCAATTTGACTGAAATTTTCAGCAAATTGACTGTACATCGGGTTTTTAACTGTTATAGTGAGAACTGTCAGCTCGTTATCCATTCTTCCATAATGCATCTTTAAATAATGAATAATGATTTTGTTTATTAATGCCAGCATTTAATTTTAGTCATAACGTAATGCGGGGCATTACTGATAACTGATCTATATATTGTAATGTCAAGTTTTAAGTAATATGTTGCTATAATTTCAGTCGTCAAACAATGCAACATTAATGAGCAGTGATTTATATATTAATGTCGAACTGATTGAATTTACTGACAGCAAACCACTACAAATAACCACTGACTGTGCAACTACAGTTTTCTGTTTATATTATTATAGTCCAGTTTTTAATGTTGGGTAAGTTGGCATGAATTATATAATATCGATGTCTGGAATGTGAAGAGTTTTATTTCTTAAAATACATTCCGGGTTCAAGCGGTTATTACCGCTACAGATAGTGGCGGGTGTCGTCTTCAAAACAGATTATGTGTACTCTTTCGGGAGCAACTTATACCACTTATCGCTTAAGGAGTTTACAGGTTAATGTTCTAACAGTGTAACCAAATCACAGATTAGAAAAGATTATGCCAGAATGAATGAAAGTATGCAATGAGGTTTCGCGTCTGACTAATTTGCACCGATTGAGCAAACGAAGACGGCCAAACGACATGCTTTGTGTTATTTAAAGATTTGCTTGCCCAGTGGCATTATATGGCCTACGCTTATTTTGAATGCCAACTTTTCAAGGGGTCTTTTATATCCACGCCAATGTGTACACAGATTCTTGGTTTTGGTACGATTCAAAAGACTAAACGCGGTTCCTTGTCAGGACCTGTGTTGGCCAACCACTTACTTGCTGAGCCACCGCTTATGGATGGAGGTGTATATCTTTACCTATTTGTGCATAATATTATCATTTCAGAAATGACAACGTATTAGTGTATGGCGAAATGAACAAATGGGCACCAGTGTCTAGTAATCGGGTAAAAGAGATTAGAATTAACTCAGTGGATATGTTCCTTACGCTTTCTGGTGGACCAAATGAAATAGTTAGCTTCCGGTTTTTCAGAAATATGAAGGAGGAGATTATTAAATGTAGTTTAGGTCCAAACGGTGTTGCTGAGATGAGTTTTAACAATCATTTATGTAATTATTAATCAGTCATTCATGAATATAAAATATATTGACAGGGTGGTGGAGATACCACTTTCCTTTCCGCCAGTTCCCTGATGTTGTTTATTTCAATATTTATTTACTTTTACATGCTGAAGCGTTTTCACCAGAGGGGACCACTATATTCGAGAACGTTACTGGTTGGTTTTCCCCTTGTCAGTGGTGCTGGGCGGGGTGTGGGGAAGGGATCTGGTAATTGGGGACGGGATGGCACGGAAACCCAAGTTCCTTTATTTTATGTCATTAACAGAGTACGTTAAAGATCCCAGTACAGAAATAGAAATAAGGGTAGGCTGCACTGACGCTAACAGGGTAAAAATGCACTCCGTTTTCATCAAGAATTAATAATGACCCCATTAATATAGCTGTAATTAAATTGCATAAACCTGGTATAGCTGACTAAACAAAAGTATTCTTCGTTGCAGTTTTAAAACATTTTATCATCCTTAGCGCATGGATGAGGATGGGGGAGGGCATTCCTGGGGAACCTGAGTAGCCTACTCTGGGTAAATCCACGAGGTTGAGAAGGCGCTCCGTCTCAAAATCACATAAGCTGATACTAGAGATTGACACCACGACCTTTCATCTTAAACAAGTCCCATCCACCCCATCCCTACACACATACAGTAGTCATAAGCCCCGTTTACATTTGGCCGCGATAAGCGTGCCGTACTAGGTACGGTACCAGGCCGCGATAAATTTCAAGAAATGGACCCGTTTACATTACTCTAAAATAACCGGTCTCAGAACCGTGCCAAGCGTGCCAAATGTGGAACTCTTCACAGTAAAGTTAATTTCAGCCCCTGTACAAATTACCCAGATGAAAACAATTATGATGACTGATTTAGTTTGAGCAGCCATTTTGACAGAACTGATGACAGAACTGTCAAGGTTTGCAGGGAAAAAGGGTCAAGGTTCATTTGGCGCATGCGAAGTAATCCGTACTCAGACCGGTTAGCGTTTACACTACGAAAATTTGAAGTGAGCCGTTCTTAGTACGGTTCCGAGACCACCTCACTTCAGTGGGCCAGATTGGCACGGTACTCGATACGGCACGCTTGTGTTTTACCCGTTTACACTACAAAAAAGTTAACCGTGCCGTACCAGGAACGGTACCTGGCACGCTTAAAATTTGTAATGTAAACGGGGTTTTAGACACCTTGTATTAAATTGCACAGTAGTCTGCCAAACGATACCAGGCAACGTAATATAATAGGTATTTTTAGCATAAATATTCCTTTAATTAACAAATTTGAAGACTTTGTTTCGATAAATATAATTGTAAAATAAGCTAGATTCCATAAAGCATGTCTATAGTTTTAATGTTTAATCCAGGACATTGAATGGCGGAATTGTAATTTCAAAATGGATCGAATAAACTATAATAAATTCAACTTGGTAATTTTATATTTTTTCGATAATTAAGCTACAATTGTCAGGAAATATTATAATAAATACTTTACCATATTTAAATGCCATGTAAGTGGCTATATTTTTCTCATTTGTCTCTAAGGAGGACCCTAAGCACCCCCCCCCCCCCCCCCAGCCCCTACAACAACCAATTATCATGGCGTATGCCCTGTCGTTGAAGTCTCGTTAATTAATGAAATGGGGTTTAACGTCTTACTGTTCTGCTCCTAAAGTAGGAAAGTCGATCGAGACGGGCATAGCCTACCGAAGGTATTAGGGAATTTTTGCCCGGACAGTGGCGCTACGGCCTACTCTTGCTCATTAAACTATGATATAACGTTATTTATAAAGGGGTTTCGCGTTCATTATTCTGCTCCGACTGGGCTAAAGAAGACGGTCAACCGAAATCAACAGGCTAACGGGGTCAATTAATTAGTTTGAAACTAACTATTGATCCCATTAGCCATGTTGGCTATAGGCCTATTTGAAGGAAGAATGACAAACTAGATGTAGTAAAATATCAGTTTGATAAAGGCTGTCTGTATGTGTGTGAAATATGCCTAGCTTCATTTATTCGCCGGTCAGTAAATGAGTGAGTAAACCAGCTTCAAATGAACCATATTGCAATACGTGAAACCATTGGTCACGTGACTAACCCGTCCGCCACATTGGACGGCAAGATTGACATACAAGTTCAGGTTGTAAGTTTAAGTGGGTCAAGAAACATTTATGTGTAAAAACGGTATTATGTAAAGCATTTAGTCAACATAATGGTCTTGTCATGCTCTGCATATGGATGCCACAACAGGCAGTATCAAGAAAGAAGCGAAGTGTCGTTTTACAGATTCCCTGCTAATGAAACAAGACGCCAGTTGTGGATAAATAATGTGAAAACTGCAGCACGAGACGAGAAATGGTCGTGGAATCCAACAAGATATTCAAGGCTTTGCAGCGCTCATTTTATATCAGGTTATATCATAATCCATTAAGTACTTCTAAATGTTAATTATAGCGAACTTTCAGTTGTGTTAAGTTTGTTTTATTTCAAAATGTCATTGCATGTCTGCGTAATGCATCGCCATTGTGTATAGACTACGTATTTGTTGTTATCGCCATGTTTGGAGTGTGGTTAATCGAGACTACAAATGACCCATTTCGATCAATATACGGTAGCACAGACGGAACACAATTAAAATACGACTTACTATGGAGCTTCAACAGGGCAAAGAGTCTTTTAGACACTTTGAACTACACTTCTTGTCAATTTTTTTTTTTTTAAATTTGCAGGCTTTTTTAATGAATCATATTGTAACCAATCAAAAAAAAAAAAAAAAAATTAAATTAATTCAACCCATTTTGTGGAGTTCACAATTTGAACATTTAAGTGAACCTAATGCAGGAATAAGATTTCATAATGGAATTACTTCAAATTTGTCATTTCGTGAGATTTTTCAAGAGGGAGAACCTTACTTTCAAATTTATGAAATCTTAATACTTTTTTTTATAAAACTCAATGAGTTTATCTGCTTTATCCCAATTACATTTTTTTTATTTTACAGGTAAAAAGAATGATAACCCATCATCTCTGGATTATGCGCCTTCAGTATTTGTATGTTCCTCAAAATCACCAGTAAAATCAAAGAAAAGAAAAAGAGACAAACTAGAGAATATGAAGGAAGAGTCACCCAACGAAGAGGATTTTCAAAATAATTCTGAAAATCAATGTTCTCAAATGTTTGTGTCGGATACTTGTAAATTGTTGTGTCACGGTTCAGTTAGTAACTTCAAAGAGGTAGATATTCGTGTGTTATTAAAATCGAACAAATATGAACAACTTTGTGTTACAAATGGACAAACTGAAAAAACTCTCAATCAAAATTCTGAATTTATATCTAAATATCAAATGAATGCTTTAGAGACATTATGTAAAGAAGGATCTCCAGATAGAATTAAAGCTGAAACATCCAGGGAGCCATCCCAAAATGGTGTAGAAAGTGAAGAAAACAATAGGACAAATTTAGAAGTATTACAACTTCAATTTTCCACATCCATATCTGATGATGTGCCTAAAGATCAGGATAAATTAAATAAAAAGTTTTGCCCTGATGATCAAGCACAAAATCTTTCATTGTCCAGCCAGGTCTTGAAAGATACTAATTTGAATTCAAAATTAAGGAAGTTATTAACATATTCAGATAATGATCAGGAGCAGGAAGAAGATTTACCACCCTCTGATGTAGAACTGCACATATCTTCGTTAGAACAAACCGATTTGGATTTAGCATCGTCTGAATCAGAACTACAAATTTCTTCATCAGAACAAACCAATTTGGATTTACCACCCTCCAATTCAGAACTGCAACCATCTACGTCTGACCATGCCAACTTAGATTCTCTCAGAAGCACAGGAGTACAAGCTTTACATCCAAACATCTCTAATTTATTAATACAACCATATTTTCATCCTAATATGGATGATGATACTGAAAAGAATGAGACCCTTCCCGATTTATCCAATTTGGATTTAACACTCTCTAATTCAGAACTGCAAGCATCTACGGAAGATGAAACCAATTTGGATTCTCTTGATATCACAGAAGTGCAAGGTTTACATCCAAACATTTCTAGTATTTTAATACAACCGTGTGTCAATCATAATATAGATGGTGAAAATGAACAAAATGGCATCCTACCAGATTTATCCAATTTTCCAAAATATGTTTACATCAACGATGGAACTGGTGATGGTAAAAAGTTAGTCAAATTGCAGATTGTTGGGACTGACACTTTTTTGCCAGACCCACAATCACAAATACAATTTGACATGGATAGTGCATCAGGGAATTCTTTGGATGAAGTTAAAGATACCACTGATCAAAGTTTGTGTGGTTTCAATAAAGATGACACTTCAGAAGCAAAATGTAGTGATCCTTATCCAACTGTCAAGGTTTCAAATTCTGAGACATCTAAAAATCCTCAGATTATTGAACTAGGTAGCGACACTGAGAGTGAAACAATATCTTGCAACAGTAAGGATACCTCATATGATGAGAAATCAGTACAAGAAATGGCGGATAATACAACTGAATCTATATTTGATATTCCTTCCTACACGCTAAATAACCGTCAAAATTTAGCCTTGTATAGGAGTGTGAATAAATTAAGAAGAAAAATTACAAATATAAAAAATAAACTGTACTATGGTTGAATAAAACTCCTCTGTTCCAACACTACACCCACAAATGTTTATGTTAAATATTTCTTCCCCTCCATTTAAAATTTAGAGGGGTTGAGTGGCCGAATGGTTAGCATGTGCGCGCTGTATCATACGGCCTCCCATTGAGTCAACTGGCATGGTTTCGAATCCCCGGTTGTGCGTGGCAAGGAGTAGGGTCACATGTCCAACCTCGTGGGTTTTCTTCGGGTACTCCGGTTTCCTCCCACTGCTAAAAGACCCCAACGCGCAAGCGAATTCATGAAATAAAATAAAACCATGTTAGTCCCGAAATGACCTAGTTTGTGTCAAGTGAATGTTAAACCCCATTTCTCTCTCCATTTATCTGCTCATTTGAAAAATTTATGTTTTTGTTTCAAACTGATCCTGCAGTGAATATTCGCTTGGCCGCTACAATCACTGATAAGCATGACATCGACGAGGCTTAATGAGTACGGCATATTAACTTTTTCACTCCGACAAATTAAATTCTCAAACATTTTTTTGAGGTAAAAGAAAAATAAATAAAGACATTTGAATTATTTGTAGTTAAAAAATATTTCCTATTTAGTGTAAATGGGTATTAAAATGAGTAAAATGCATCATTTTGCCCGAAGCAGTTAGGTGTTAAGTAAACATTGCACGAGCCGTTGAGCCAATGACTACCGGTGCGTGCAGTCAACGCACGTGTTATGGACAGGCATCTGTTACAGAGATAATTTGTAAGTAATTCTCTGTGAAACAGATTGCTTTTGTTTATCAACTTCATGGGTTAACAAATAATGTGTGAGTGTTGAGGGTCATATGTGAGGTGTGGCATGCATATGCTTAGTCAAACAATTGGTACTTCTGTATTTGATTTGACCTACGTGTAGCCTTGAGGATTGATGTAACTGTAAAGGGCGTAAAATCCCCATTTCATTTAGTTATCTTACTGTGAATATATGTGTTTCTGATATCCAATATTTAAGACACACTGAACAATTTTAAAATCAGAACATGCAGATGTGTACATGTACTCTATGCTCCCTAGTACAATTTGTAATGAGACGTCTTGATGAATGAGGCTACATGTAAGTGAAGTGTCAAATGAAATGAAATGGGGGTTTAACGTCCTACTCTTTTGCACCTAACCTGCGCTAATGGAAGACGGGCATAGGCCATACAGTGTGCTATGGCCTACTCTTATATCGAATTCCAACTGCCAAGGGATCTTTTACGTGCACTCCAATGTGTACACAGGACCTTGGTTTTTCATCCCATCCGAACGACGTGGCAGCTGTCCTTGTCAGGCCCTCCTTCTGCATCACTGACAAGGGGAAATCATGTAACCTGTGATGTAGACTGGTCTAACCAGGCGTGAGTGACTGCTTTTCAATTTGGACTTCTCGTGTATTTGGACAAACAATACTGACTATGGCGTATTGTCGTCATGACCTTAAACATGGTGTATTAATCAGATATGAACTCCACTACAATTTGTTCACAGATCCTTGCATTTCCATACCATACACTGTATGAACAACTGGTTATATTTCTTAACGTCCAATTTCAGTGCTGACTAGGCTTAGGAGTCCAATTTCCTAACGGGAGCCACACAGTAGGATGTTAACCATCTCCACCACATTTCACATAAAGAACAATGATCAAAAATGAAAAAATCCCAATTTTATGAGTTCTTAAATAGTATTACATTTTCATAAATATACATTAATAATAAGATATAAGTGTTGCATTAGTTTGACATCATTATAACTGTAAATATTTATCATCACTTTTAAACATGTTGTATACTTTATGCAATACAAGCTCAACTAATAAGCCAAAATCATTTTTCTATACAAAACTTGTAAATATTATACTATAGAAGTCCTCATTTGGGTCAGTCAGTATAACACAGCAAAGTTTCCTGGAGGCGGTCACAGAAGTGGCCTTCATATTAGCATTTTAAAACAAGATTCATGGAGGAAAAAAAATAATCTTGAATTGATCTGAAGTCTTTATTTTCAAGCTAAATGTACCTATGATAAAACTTTCATCTTGTCAATATGATTTTCAGCCAGTTTTTCTCAAGCCTTGTCATTTCCAGCCTAGCATCTTTCCCATAACATAGTTGTACAGACATTTTGATAACGTCTACATCTTGCCATCTACAAAAACCACTTTGAAACAATTTTTACAACAGAACATGGTTTAAAGTGATTTAAATAAAATACAAACTTAAACAATAACAAAATACAGAAAAAGAACAATTATAAGAAATCGAAGTAACAATACCATAAATCACACCAACTGTTAAAAGTCACATTTATTGGATGCTACTGTAATGTGAACTAAATTTAGATCTTTATTCAGGCTTATTTTTATGTAAAATCCTTGAAACATGCTGGTTTATTTGATCCTCTTCACTGTACATTATCATTCTCATGTTAATACATTGTCAAAAATATTTTTGGGGGGTTTAATACAAATAACTACTGAATTGAAATTAATGCAATCTATGATGTAAATTTTCCCCATATTAAACACAAGGAACTCGCTTACAATATTAAGACAAACGAGATACATGAAATTGAGAGATTTCATGGCTAGTGTTATTGGCTATTGCATCTATTTAGAAGATAAGAATTATTTTTCCTATTGACCATGAATTTTTTTAAAGAAAAGAAAAAAATTGCTATAGTTAAACTAATATATTTACAATAGTTAAAATTTTACAAGCCAAATGACATAAATATTTCAGAAAACAAATGTTCCTGAAAAAAATATAATTTCTTACCTGAATGTTTATGACAAAACAATGAGATTAATTCAGATCTTACATTTGATTTATTGTCCTAAGTTAATTCAAATACATGTAGTTAATGGAGTTTATATTAAGAGTTATCTCCCTTACTATCTTCTTCATCAAAAGTTATTGCACTTTTGTCAGCTTGACTTATGTTTGACAGCTACTAAAATGGACACAATTGTCTTCCACACATAAGCCTAAGACATCTCTTTAGGATGTTGAGTATCCACATTTTAAAGTACCTAGCACTGTAAGTTTTGTGTATAACATATGACATTTTTTGTTATTTGAGTGATAAAACTACATAATAATCATCAAAAATACACCAATTTCATTTACCACCCAATGTACCAAACTTGGCCAAAATGGTAAAAAAGGGTGCTGATTACGAAAAAAGTTGTATTTTCTCTGTTACACCTGTTTGGATTTTCATCAAATTTGGCATGAGCAATCCTAAATGTTCACGGAACCTACAGGTCAGTTATAGACCGTGGTTTGTCTGGTATCCATGGAAACGCCCAAAAATTATGGGTTTTCTTGCAAATGCTAAAAGAGATATCGATAATCCCTCCCATAGATCAAAAATAAAAGTTATAAGCGACAATTTGACACCAAAGACATTAAAAAATATCTACTTAAAGTATTTTTTAAATCTTTCTTCATTATTTGCCTTCGAACAATTTTCGGTAAATTCTTTGAATACATCCAGAACGAGTTTTAAAATACAACGATTCGGATGTAAAAGTAAATATTTACTTCAGTGCACTACTCAGCCTCACTCAAAATCATTTTATACATTCAAAAATGATGATTTACAACTATGCAAAAAATGAAATTCAGCTATGTCCCAGTCATAATATATGGTAGACCTGGATATTCCTTCTTGTGATGTCTCATATGGGATACAGTTTATTTATTCATCAACTGATCTAGATGGGGGAAACCTTCTTGTTTGCTATAAATAGTTTTTTTTTTTTCTTTTTGGTGTTTCTCCATTATAACATAACAAACAATCGCACTGTTAAATGTCCTCTGCGTTATTTTACATATGGAACAAGTGCACAAGTACTTAATATGATTGATGCTGAAAACTTAGTGTATATGTTAGACTACTCAACGCCCTTAATCTAATAACCATTTTAACACATGATTCTTGTATTGTTATATATTATTTTACATGATTTAACCTAATTATCTTAAGCAATGAATAAATACTGAGATAAAATATAATATGATACAAGTATTTAATATCAATGCCTTGTTCTAGTACCTTAATTTAACTAAATAATACATGTATGTATATTAATTGTTACCAAGAAAGTTAAATATCAGGATTTACGAACATACGACTATCAAATTTCCATAGCAATAATTATCAGGAATACTTCCTTGCACAGACATACATGGAGCAAACATCTGTTACTTTTACTTTGCGAGTCATATTAATAATATGTGCAATAGTGATTTTCTAAAGTAGGAAACAACTGTATCGGCAAAAACAATCAGAATAGAAATCTTTTGGGGGATCAAATGAAAGGATTCTGTAAAGCAACTGATGGTCGCTACGGTACTTTATTTGTTCTTTAAGAACATTTTAAGTTTCACACTTTACGAAAACTTCCGTTTGTTAATTAAGTGTTTAAAAGAATCTGAATTTGTGTGTGAGCAAATTAACGCATGGTATGTAAAAGATTGGCCAACCCTATGGTAGAGGGTTTGTCAATATATATAGAGTATGGGTGTATGGTATCATCTACATACATTAAAAAAATATCATGTACATGTATTAGAATATACATTTCTATAACTTAATATTTATAACTTCTATACTTTGTTCACTGGTGTCAAGACAATATCAATATCAGATCATTGTTATATTCTTATACAAAATAAAATTATATTTCATATTCAACATTGAAAATTTCATTTTATGTTTCTTGTCTTCCCAAAAAGTGTACAAAACCAAAAGTTTTGAGATTTGAAAATCTGCCTTACATGTTAATACAATCTACTAAATTACAACAAAGTCAGCCAAATTATTGATTTGTTGTCGTTTTCTGTGAGAAAATGTCGGACACAGTTCTGTGAATATATACAATCATTTGAATATCGTGAGACCAGGTATGGTTTTTTTTTTCATTTATTATCCCAACAGTCTTCCCCCCTCCTAGGTCTTTCAAAAACCATCACAAAACAGTCTCTTCAGTCACATTTCACCAAAAACAACCTTCCTAAAAATCCGCACCTTTCACCCAGAATTGTCAATCACACATAAATTAATTATTCTATGACATAGTTGCTGTGGCAACAGGAGTGGTACTGCCTGCGACACTAGCTACAGGTGTAACTTGTTCAGTAGAAGAAGTCGTCAATGGTAATCCACCAGATGCATTGAATTGTTGAAAATCGGCTAAATTCGGTAACGGAGCTGGAGCTGGCATTGGTGGTAAAGATGGCAAAGCACCTGAAAAGTAGTGTAATAAACAGCTTGTATTAAAGATTTCTAGGCAATTATTACAAACAAGTCTTAAACATCAATTTTAGTATCAATTTGATAAATTTTCTTGTCTTCACTACACAATGATCTGGAAGAGTTGTATATACCTGCATTCTGTTATGGCACGTTCTTAGGTGTTGGTTATGGAACTTTTGGTAGACATTCGCAGCGAAGACATTGTATTTCCAAATACCCATTTTGAAACATGAACAATGATTGTTTAATCAAGAGACTGACTGCATAGGGTCAAAAGCCGCTCATATGATCCCTGACTAAGTAACCGAAATATTACTTTCTGTTTGTTTATGTGTAGTGCAGTTCTCTTGAATTTATTATTAGCATGCCCAAAAGCCCCAAAATATGTTATTAAATTTACGACCTTCAATATACCTCATAATTCTCCAGTACAGTTGTATGGATTCGATATATTTATATGGAGAATTGTCATAATATATTAAAAAGATTTGTTGAATTTAAATGTTTAAATGAGTAAAAGCAGAAACCAATATGAAATTATTAATAATGATAAAGGAAAGCCTTCACAGGCAGTTAATAATGCCTAAATGAAATTTGAACTGATAATAAACAATAGTGTGTCACACTATCTTTGTTGCAAAATGTAATAAACAAGCCATAGAGGACAAATATTAATTAATTGCACATTTATCTTTTTGAAAAGCATCGCACGATGAAACTGACTATCTGAACTTAGCCCAACCATAGAAATTTCATTAATTATAACAGACAAAACCTACACTGTTTGTCTAAAATTAGCGAATTATTAACCAAAATTTTCCTGCATCACCAATTTTAGTCAAACACTCAGCATACTTTGAGAATTTTTAGAAAAACCTACTCTGCTTCCGTTTTCATATTTAATAAAATTGAAACAAAACAATTTCACAAAAAAATCTCCACTGATTTTGACACAAGACTGTTTTTGGAGATTAGCTGCCATAAATTTGTTAAATGAACAATACTGACCTGGTGATGTTGAAGTTAAAGGAGCCATTGAAATCGGGGGAAAGCCAACAGGTAAAGATATAGGTGGCATTGATGCCATTCCAGGTACATCTGCTAAATTTGGTAAACTTATTGGAGGGGGTAAACCTGTTACATAAAAAGATATAATATTATGAATAACGGATGTTAAATTGAGTATTCAATAGGTCAGGAAAGTTGCTTCAAGAACATCGGCTGAAGATTTTTTGAAATGAAATGGGTTAACATTCTGTTTTTCAGTACTGACTGTGCAAATGGAGACTAAAAATGCTTGAGAGTATAACAATATGTAGACGCAAAACCTAGGTTTCCCAGTCCTTGTGCAATTCATGTGTTATCTGGGAAAACTTAATAAAAGAATATAAGTATAATATAACTATAAACATAGATTACTTGTGTTGATAAGAGGTGAAACATTTGTTGTTAGGGAAACAGGATTAGCTCCACCTGGTGGTGAAGGTACAGCTACACCAACAGATGTCGGCAAAACTGGAATAGTTGGGGTTCCTGAAACATGAAATATAAAATTTAACACGTTTTCCTCAAAGGGCACAGATATTATCCCCCAACCTATCTAACCAAGGTATGGACATCCACTATTCTTTTATCATAAGCAGTTTTGGGGGTACATTCATTTAAAATATCAACTGGTTAATAATGATGACTGTAAAATGAGGGACAATAGAAATTGCTATTATCTGGGTGACATTAATTTAAGAATGTCGATGTTATGCTGTGAACAGTCATTTAAATACATGAGTAATCAGTGTTCTGACATATCCTGACAATGTTCATTAGTATCAGTCATTATAGAGAAAGAGAAATGGGGTGTAACGTCCACTTGACACAAACTAGGTCATTTTAGGACTAACACATGGTTTAATTTTATTTCAATAATTCGATTGCGCGTAGAGGTCTTTAGCAGTTGGAGGAAACTGTAGGACCCGAGAAAACCCACGAAATTGGACAAACGACCATACTCCTCGTCACGTACAACCGGGTCCAATACAGCTAGATAAAGTTAGGTAGACAATATAACAGTTTAACACATGCTACTAATTAGTAATATTTACCTGTATTTAATGACAGATTAGTTAGATTTTGAGTTATATTACCAGAAGCTCCACCAAGAGATACCTGAAATATCATAAGCAATATAATTATAGAGTTCCGGTTCACTAGCATTTTAATTTAGATAAACAGAACTTGTAACTATTGTATATTGTGTTACAGGACTCGTATAAAATGAAACTTAAAGACCCCATCCATGATTACATGTACAATTCAGAGGGGCTAGGTTACACTCAAGCTTTCGACAATGGCAGACGAGTAAAGACAGATTTTTTTTATTATTGAATTACAGACAAAGAATGGCTTAAAAAAAAGCATTTAGAATACCAACTCAAGATATCTCAAATCAAGGATAATTCTTTGAGGGGTGGGAAAAACTTTCAATGTCAAAAAAATTCAATGTCATGAACAGAACTTGATAATCAAGGATCAAGATTTCACAACGGCTACCTTTCTAATTATATGAAATGAAATGAGGTTTAAAGTCCTCCTGTTCTGCTCCTATACTGGTCTAATGTAGATGGGCATATGTCATACAGTGTGCTATCAGGGAAATGTGCTTGGGTATCGGCACTATGGCCTACTCTTATATAAAATTCCAGCTGCCAAGATTTTACACTGACGCCAATGTGTACACAGAACCTCAGTTTTTTGTGCCATCCAAACCGTCCTGCACCACTGACAAGTTAAACCATGTCGGAAAATCCAGATGAACTTTCTCTCTCAGGCCAATTCAGGGATTGAACACACAGCCTCAAGACTAGCTAGCCAGCTTCTTACCCACTTAGCCACTGCAGCTCCTTCTGATTATATTGTGCATATTTAAACAACTTTGATACAGTCATGACATTGGATATTCTTTCAGGTTTGTAAGTAATGATCCATATATTTTTTGTTAATTTACAGGGCAAAGACTATAAGTGTTACTAACCTCTGAGAAACCATCTTGTGTTTTTGTTGGTATTTGAGAGTTAGGTTCTTTAGTTGGTGTCGGAAGGTTGGATGGAAATTGCCGTTTAGGAATACGATGTAAATATCCATATCCAATATTACACCCAAGACTGAAAATATCAAAATGAAAAACATTATAAATACCACCAGATTCACTGATAATTAGGGCTGGACGATATTTGAAAATTTCAATATTGCGATATTTTTTCAAAATTCCTCAATATATTGTCAGTATTGCGATATTTTGGTGCACCAAGCAAGTGTTGTCGAAAAGCCTTAGAAAAGGGGGTGCTAATCCTCTCCAACAGCAATGAGGCATCCCTTGAGTTTATTACCTTACTGGTTGTTTTAATTAATCATCCTGCATCATACTAAATATATATTTTATTTAACTAGAACCATGTCATGTTCCGTTCCGAGTTCAGAAAAACAGTTGATCATATTACAGCCAATTAGGTATACTTCTTCAGAAACAAAACTCTTTTTATTTTATAATCAGCACATGTATATCAACACAAAAGTGAATAATGAAATTAATTTTGTTACAATATAACATTTATCAATAATTCATCCACACTAACAGTTATTTTCAGTTTTGTATCACCAAACAATTATACAAAAAATTAAACAAAACACGACTGCAGTTGAAGGGTTTTAAAATAAAATTAAATTCTACTTTCAACCCATTTACAGTTTTGTAATAAACTGGAGTAAACCCTCAGTTTACGAACCACGCTTGTTAATCTTAGATTTTAAAATGAAATAACACAAGACGTGATAAATTATGTCTTCTTCAAAATATTAAAACCTGAGAAGAGAACGTACAAATTACTTGTGTTTCCATTCTTGGTAGCTACGTTTCTTCTACACAGTCTACATAAAATTTTATTTTGACCAGTATCGTTTACGTCAATCCGAAGTAGGCCCGAATCTGGCTGGTACAGTTTCTCTTCGGGACTCCGAAGTTGTCGCTTCAACTTCCAACTTCAACTACGTCGTCTGCCATTTTGTAAATCTACCGATAGCTATAGACGTCGACGACCAGCCGCAACTTTACAAATTAAAATTGAACATTGATGGACACAGATCACTAAATATTCATGGGCCGTCGTAGGGCGGAAGTTATTTTTAGTCCTTCTCTCCCTTTCTCTTTTTCCCCTTTTTGCATGTCGATTTTTGTTGACTTTTTGGTGTAGAATTGAAGAAAAGGGTTTAAAAATACATTTTCTGCCAGGTTTTGGTGAATATTCATGATTTTGAGGCGGAAGGATACAAGGGTTGTGAGGTTGGTTACGTTGAAAGGGAGGGCCGAAAATTGCTTGTTTAGTTGTCTGGACTTCCAGCCTGTGTATCTCAAGTTTTTCATGCCAGAGTTTGCCACAGGTTGCTCCATCTGTGGCAGAAAGCGTTCTACCCAACGAATATTTGGGAAAAAGTTACAGCCGGTCTAAGAGACGAGAATTAACATTAAAGTCAATGGGGAAATAATTAGTGATCTGTGGCCTGATAATCAAGACTAGATAAATGCCGAAAATAGCATCGGTTTTTCTGAGGTTTTTTATTTTCACTTTCGACTTTTTTGTTGTCTCGATGTACCAGCCACGAGATCTCATTGTATACTGTGTGACTGGACATCGACTTGTCCGGATTTACCCGATAAATATGCATATTTCTAATTAGTCCAATTAACTTTAGTTATTCGGGGGTTTCTAAAGCAAGTTCGGGACTAAATTAAGAGAATATTGCAGTGCATACTGCGGTATATGGCGTCAAACGATATATTGGAATATTGCGGTTTTTCTGGGGGTCTTAAAATTACCGTCAATATAATTTCCAAACCGCGATATATTGATTTATCAAAATTACCGTCCAGCCCTACTGATAATACAGCTTTATGTTTACTCGCTAAAGTTTCTATTTTCTAAAATATATGTTTCAAATTGAGCTGTATATAATTTAACACTAGGAATTACCTTGTATTAATAGTATCAATTTGTATTAATAGCATATTAATCTTTAGACCAGTCTGCCAATTGAAGAGAACCTTTGGAGGATGATTACCACTGTCGGGTATTTTGTACACATGGAGCAGTCCATTTGCTGATTACACTATTTTGCCTATAACGTTTTTTAGGACTTCGAATTCTGTCTTATGGTTTGGATTGTTCGTACTTGGTTTTATTTTATTAAAGATTAAATTGCAAACCAATTTAGCATTCCATAACAATAACGGTTATTGTTTGGGGGATGTGGAAGGGACCAAAAAATCCAAGATCCCAGCATGTAGAATACTGTAGTCTGTCACAAAATATTGTTGACAACAGATCAAACAACAAGGGCAAAAATATTATTTTATCACATTTCTATGTGGGTGTATAAAAATCAAACTATACATGTATATACTGACCTTCCTTGACCTCCCCACGCACCATTAGGTGTTATTGTTATTTCTCTACAGCTATCAGTATCACTGTTATAAACATATAGTTTTAATGGTTTCCCTTCATGTGATTCTATCAATGTAAACAGATCCTCAGACTGTAACAAATAAATAATTATTATAGGGTGTCTCATGTGGAACAATTTCAAAGAGTATACATAGTATAATAATATACAACAAACAAGTTTCTTCCTCTCAATATATATCTATTTGATGTGTCCTAAAATAAACTGGTATCTTCGAAATGAACAATCCCACCAAGAGTTAAAAAAATCTTTGAAAACTTTGCCATGTGAGTAAAAAGATTGCAGGTCTGAAATTTACAATCCAACAATTTTGAAAATTGACAGTGTTCTTTCTTGTAAAGACGACATAGAACACAGAAAAAATATAGCATCTGCCATTGATTAGCCTACTTTTAATACCAATATTTAGGTTTGTGCGTGTTCAGAACTAGACCACCTTTTGAGGTTTTATTTTAATTATTCCTACCTCATGTAGCACTGAATCAGCACCAATAACATAATCAGTATTTGATTTTAAACCTGCTAAATCAGCTGGGGAATTAGGTTCAATGTCCTGGAATAAAATAAATAAAAGTTTATAAGTACAAATAATAAACAATTAATCCCCTAATCCCCTCATGATTAGCATGATGCCATAGAATGTCAGTTTTCAGTTCTATCTGAACGACTATATAGACAGATGACTTTCAATAAGGAAAACAAGATAGTCACACAGAATATGGAATAAGCCACACAGCAGCTATGTCTCCAAAAGAAGACAGCCATGGAATGCTTAAAATCAATATTGTTCATGACCCCAATCAATACTTCACACTGAATTTGAAAATTTGTTGGTTAACTGTAGATCACACTTGCAAGAAATATGTTGTTGGAGTGACAACATGATACACATACACTTTGTATTGCCTAGTAACACGATTTTTCGTGGAATAAAGAATCACAGATTAAGGAGACGAGCAAAATAGGCCTAAACTGTCCCCGCAATCCTTTTCTGAGAATAAAATATAGTTTATAAAAAATAAAACACAAAAGGATCAAAGAATCGGAATATTGGCAATAAAGTGTGAACAACACAGAAAGGATGAAATGACAACCACTTACCAATATATGCCAAACATTTTCATTAGCACCCTCAAATGAACAGAATCTGAAATAAACCGAAATAGAGTAATTAGTTAACCTACTTAGAATTATTTTTGGTTTGCCCCACTTACCGCTTTTTCAAGGTATGAATTGATAAAAAAAAATTTGTTGTGACTCAGCCAGTATTTATCAGATATATTGAAATAAACTGGTTCAAATGAACCAAGAACCAAATGTGGGAATTATACTCAAAAAGTTATTCCTACATTAAGCAACTAATTATTTTACATTAATTAAATTAATAGCATGGGCCATTATTTTAATAGAGTGTGCATAAGAAAACAGTACCACCTACCTTATACTAACACCCAGTAATCCTTGTCCACCCCAGTTATGACTGGGTGTAATGGTGACCTCCCTTACATCTTGTGTTTTACTACTGTAAACAGCCATCTTTACTGGTTTCTCTATGTTAGCTTTCAACAACTCTTTTAAGGTGTCATTATCTTGGCTCTGTCAATATTAAAGTAAATAAAAGAATGTAATAAAGTCATACAAGACTTTCGCTTACAAACTACATGTACTCACATGTAGAGGGTTTGGTGATGAAAATGCACTAATATTAATAAAATTCAAACTATATCTGTAAATTAAAAGTATAATCTGTGTCAGATTTATTCAGCCTTTAGCATGATTTGACCACGTGCCAAGGTTAGTTTGAAGCACAGCTTAACCTGCATAAAATATCTAATACAATAGCTACATGTAACTGCATGTACATGCAAGCTGTTGACATTCAGGCATCATTAAGACAAAGTACGGTATAAAATATGTCAAATTCTGTTATGTGGCAGTGTCAGAATAACAATTACATTATAATAAATGGAACGATGCGGAAACACTCGAATATTATTTCTAATCTTTTCACATGTTACGCATACTCTAAACCCATAATATCTAGTAAAATTTGAAATTGTTCTTCATGAGAGGGGACCACTGGTTTTATGGTGGTAGTCAATGTAATAGATTTGACTAGAGAAATCTTTACAAGTTTAATAACTTTATATTTTCTCATAGGAGATTAATAAATATGTAAACACTCCAATTTGATGGTAAACAATTATTCATCTTGACAGTTAATCATCATATTCGTGAAAGCTCATTTCTATTGATGGCTGGTATTTACCCAATGTCTGCTTTCACAATAATGAGAGCGCAGGCAATAGTACCATCTGGAACACATGGTCTTGAATATATTTTTCCTTTTGTTCTGTCAAAGTTATCTTTTTTCGCTTTGCTCGACATGATACAACAGTAGGCGTACCATTACCCATAATTATTTCTATCCATTTAGTTTTTTTGGGGGGGGGGTTTGAAAAAAAAAAACATTACAAAATTAAAACTTACAAGCCTTGTGTTGCCAATGGCAATAATGAAGTCAAAGAAAGCTTCTAATCCAGCAATGTGGCCTGGGGATGCATCTTGTACCTGAAATTAATAAAAAGATAACAAAGTCAAACAATGGCAGACAAAAACAAAAAATATCATCTTAAATCATTTTTGGACAGTTTTTAAAAGTAGGCCACACTGCACCATTAGCTTCTAATGGACTAAATTTCGAAATATTATGCTGATCAGTAACTTTAGATTATATTTCAGACACAATGCTCACAATATCATAAGATACAACTGGGTGGGGAAATTTGAGAATGATGGTAGTTGATGTGTCATATATTGAGCTTACCATACATCACAGGAGTCTGACCTGGTGACAAAATGTCAATGGCCGAAAATAATGTAGACATTGGAAACAAGTGTGATACTGACTGATATACATTAAAGCGCGAATTTCATATTTTCTAAGAAAGTTAAAACATAATTATTTCTATGTCTTCTGCTCAAAAGGTTGTCAACTCACTATCATACGATCATTGGCAATATTTCACAGGCATTAAAATCACTGACACAGATAATGATAACACAATTACCTCCCTTGTTTTCCCATTCCCCTCCATGCTATGGCAATCTTCTAACGTTTGAATTTGAATTTGAAGTTGAAAATGATATTTTTGCCAATTTCCCAACTGGCAATAGTGAATAATAGGATTATTCTTTAACATGGTAGGACTGTTTATAGATACAATCTATTTTAGGGCCTTATTTTAATACATTTTAAAAATATAACTTAAAAATATGAAATTGGAACTTTAAATAGTAATCAGTCTACTGAATTGTGTGAACTTAGTTTGGGTGAACATTGTCTAGTTTTATTGTTTGTAACATTATATTTATGTACATGGCAGTCAGATCGATATCAAACTTCATATTGTTTTGTGTGGAGTATTTATGCAAATCAAAGGCTGAGATTGAAGAAAAAGCTTATATCAGTGACTCGGCATGGGTTAGGTTGCCTGACATTAAGAATTGGTGGATTAAAACGATCTGATGCGAGAGCAGGTAAAATCGAGGCCTCAACCTGCATTGCATTCCTGTTCTTTTCTTTTTTGTTATCTATTGTTTAGTATCGTGTATGTATACAATACGGATAGAAGGTCAGACTTCTGTGCCTACATGTACATTCATGTGGGCCTACACAACTTGGTACAATAAGCTCATACACTCAGGACAAAGTTTTTCGAAAATAATTGCAAATCAAGTTGTTAATTTGGATGTGTAAATAATAAATAACTAAAATAAGGTGTAGGTAAAATAAGCTTTCAATATTGCAGATAATGAATTTCTTTGAGCATATAATAATTGGCTGACTATTAGCTATGTTTTGTATGATTATGATTGATGTGACTTAATGAGCTAAGCTACTACAAGTCTCATTGTAGCATGCCATATGTCTTATCCCAGGCATCATAAGTTATAACTTTAGGCGTACTTATCATTGCAATGTCCATGACAGATAATTGCTGTTCCAAAAACTTTGAGTGTGATATTATGAACATGGATATTGCATTTTATTTAAAGCCCCAATAACACTCTTGTTGTAACTGAAAAATATGTCCCAATCTTCATTCTGGTCAACAAATCGTATTATTTTAGAACATTCCAATTAAATGATGATATAAATTTCATCTTAACACACCTAATTTAAAAAATTGGAAAAATTCAACCAATTGATTTGAAAAGTCTAACGTAAACTGTTTGAATGGCATTTAGTAATTGGACACATTAAAAATAAACACAAAAGTTATATGGATAACAATTACTATATTTCTATTAAAGCTACATTTCAACAATGATTCTCTTGTTATCCATATAACTTTTGTGTTTATTTTCATTTCTAACGTAAACCTTTTCAAATGTGACTTGGATTTTAAAATATTTTCGAACCCTCTGGACAAATAAAATAGGTTGTAATGGATAATTTACACAACAGGTAGGACATTTAAACATCTAGTGCTTAGAATAAGGGTATTATTTATTTTCTGGAGCTACCAAGCCAGCAAGAATGTTATTGTCCCTTTTAATCCATATGTTAAACCATGTGCCTTGGTTCAGTGTTGTAGACGTGGAGGGAAGAGGGTGTTCACGTACTATCCTACGTTGATCGTGATAGAATGAGAATGTGGTGGTCATGCCTCGTTTGAGCGTGATCCATCAACATAAATACAATAGAAATTTAAAATGCATATTTATCCATAATCCCAATGTCAGTTGAGCAAATCCTTCCCGTACAGATAACTGCATTGTCAATCATTTTAATTGGTTCATTTTTTTATGTTTTACAAAACAACAATTTTCTGACAAACACGACGAATGATAATGATGAGGAAAGAAGAAGGCCATTCACATTCGCTCAACAATATTAAAATTTTACGTAAACATATCAATACAAGATGTTTAAAACACTTACGCGTAGCACATGGTATCCCTCCGTACCACCTCCAGGTATTTCAGTGCTGACTGATCCTCCCATATCTAGGAAACTTGGTGTAATTCTTGTTGCTAAAGCAGTCGCTAATAGCTTTACAACCAATATGGCTTCTTACGTGGCACCGGAAGCTTCAAAGGGACACAATTCCAGGTACAAAAAGGAGTTGTTTCCCTTAGACTACCACACCAAACGTCAGTGAGAAAGAGAAATATAAATATAAATAGGGTTTTGGTTTCCAGTGATCATAAACTGGGTCATTTCTTGACTAACAGACGGTTTAATTTTATTTCATAATTCGCATGCGCGTTGAGGTCTTTAGCAGTGTGAGAGGAAGACGGAGGACCCGGAAAAAAACATTTATAACCGAGGTTGGACAGGCGACCTACTCCTAGGCCTACTCTTTTAATCAAAGTCAGGTACATCATAGGATTAGGAATCTAAACCGCGCGAGTTGACTCAAGGGGCTAAACTGACCCTTCCAATTCCATTTGTACTAAAATGACCTCTGCATATTGGCTCGTATTTAATTTCCAGTTCAAGTGCATAGGCCTAAGTGAATCCGATGGAAACTATGAATTGTTTTGTTTACACTGTTCAGGGCCTTGTTTCTCGAAAATCTTAAATCCAAATTTGAGTAGTTACTTCTCAATAATTTTCATTGGCTAAGCACTAAATCAATCTAATATTACCCAATCAAATTACTAAAATTTGGATTATCTTAGTTAAAATTTCGTGGAACAGGCCCTGGTATCTACAGGGTGAAAGCTGGGTAAAGGGTAGGCCTACTAGGACTACACATTGTCGCTGGATTTGCCGGGAGTGTCGACATCATTAATACATTAATGGTATTAAAGTCAAATAAAACACTTGTTTTGCTCTCTTATTTTCACCAAAAAGACCTAGTTGACTTGTTTTTAATACCAGCTAAGCCTGCCGGAGAAAGATTTGGCCCCTTTTTATAGAACAAGCATGCATAACAGCCTATAATTTGAACATAATTGGCCGAATAAGTTCATTGGGATTTTCCTGTGTGGTTCCCCCTTGTCAGTGGTGCAAGGACAAGGACAGCTGTCTAGTGGTACGGGCATTACGAAAATCTGAGATCCCGTGTACACGTAAAATATCTATTGGCCCCTGTCCGGACAAAATTTCCCCCAAATCCGTCTTCATTATCCCGGTCAGGGCAAAATAGCAGGATGTTAAACCCCATTTCATTTCAGTATTAAAAGGTGAACCTTGCCACTTTCCCTTCCTTCATTGTTCTTGGTGAACACGAAATACATTTTACAATTCATTAGTTAGAAATGCATTAAACCCTGATTAAATCTAAATAAATTATACTATTGGAAACGTTATGACTCTTTCTGTCGGGGAAATAAATTTCTTTCGAAATGTCAAACTGACCTAGCTAGTGCTGGCCGGGGGCTACGAAAGTTTCATGTCGGGAAATATTACATCATATTGAATTGTAATCGTTTTTTTTTTATACTTCAGTAGCCTATATAGGGTATTACTTCCAAATCGTTGTTTTAAACATCGGCAGTGGGATTATAAACATAGATCAATGTTGCTCGTGGTGGGGCGTGGCAATGCTTTGGCGGTGTGAGATACTTTACAATGGGGCGTAGAAATAACAAACAAATGTGCACCCACCGGGAATACAGAGGCTCCCACTGAGTTACAGGGGCATTATGTAAGATTAGATACAGCGCTGACGGTTCTCGTTATAATAGAACTTAACAAATAAATAATAAAAGAGAGTATATTGGAAATTTCATTTAAATTACTAAACCCTGCGCAATACCATTATGTCATTACTACCGTTGTTACGATAACAAAGTCTCAATTATCAGCTATACGGTGTATTTAAATCTATTTTTTTAAAGCCATCCGATAGCACCAAGAGTTGAATATGGCCTTGGTAAGTAAGTTAATGTCTAATTAATAATTTTAATAACATTTCGAGCCAAACGAAAGACCTGCAATAGGCAGATTTTGTTCTTGCATAATGCCTGTTTAAGTAACACATGACTAAAACTTCTAATACAATTCTAATCAAAACTGTTTTTGTATATCTTTTTAATTAATGATATTATATGAACCTTGGTGGTACGGGACAAAAAAGGTTGACAAATATTGCTGTAGATACTTTAAAATGACGTTTGTCTTCCCAACGTTTAAACTGTTGGAGTCAGCAAATCGTTGAATCTGTCCGATTTCCCAATTGTGCGGCGATGATAGTTGTTTACTCATAACAATTTCAATGGAAATGTGATCTGAGAAATTCTGTAATATTTCCAACTTTTTAATGAAAATATTGCACAGCACAGTTCTATGGATAACAACCACTATTATATAAATACGACGTGTAGACAACATCGTGGGTTCAGTGGCCAAATTATAGTCTTATGAGTGAGCTTTAAATGATAAGGTCTGTAAATGACTCAAGCATGGCGTGATTTAGATTCTGAGCTCGTCAGGTCTTGAAATAAAGTCAAATTCTCGTAACAGGGATTCTGTGGTAGCGGAGAGTCTGGGGGCATTCTCACGAAAATTGTGAAATTCAGTGTAGTTTTTTTTAATAGGATTTTAATTTTTTTCACATGAAAACTTAGCACTCTATTATAGCAAGATAGTACTCAACGTTTGTTACGGTGATATTTAAATTATAATTCAAATTTTATCATCACATCAACACCGGAACCCAAATTCTATTAGTAACAATGCTACAAAATAAAAAAAAACTCTGGTTATTGTCTTTTAAAGTCTCTTTATTAGTGGGGAGGTGAATCCTGTGGTCGAGACTAGAAACATAGGCGAAGTATTTCTATTTGGCACCCGGAACAGTGCGACCGATCACCACAAGAGGAAACACCCATTAGGGGTCAGAACACATCGCCACCATATACTTTTTCAGAGTCCTACGCCATTTGTTACAGAGCACGGTTTTCTTATTATCGAAGCACAGATTTTTGATTTCGAAGGACGTGTGTACTCCAAGGCACGTTATTTTAGGTCATGCCGCTCTTATATTTTTGCACAGAGTCTGGTCGTCTGTCCAATTTCTAAATCTCCTTACGCTCAAACGATTTTTTAAATTCAAATTGAACAATGTGCCCAAATGGTTTAGTTTGTACCGCGTAGACGTTAAACCCCACTTCTCTCTGTCTTTATTTCCCGACAAGATTTCACCAGTCGTTATCAAGCAAACACAGGTTTATTAAAATCAAGTCGACTGCGTAAACCGAACAAAAGGCTGGTGGCGCGGTTTGGTCTGGTCCCTGGCAGGGCTACATGAGACTCGACAGAAATGTATCATATAGGCATTTATCTGGTTTCCCCGATTTCGTAAGGCATCTATTTTATAACAACCGATAATTGATTATCATTTTTACTTCATGTCTTCATAAAACATTCTTCTATAACCATTATGATGTGGTATTTCCCATTTACTTACATTTGTTTTTTTGTACTTATAATTGTTATTACAAATACATGTACTTGTATTGTATACATGTATATGATTACCGTTTTATATCCAACAATTTCAAGTCTACGGTCTTTTTTGTAGCTGTATAAAATAAGGTACTGAAGCAAACCGGGTACCAAGTTAATCCCCATCCCACCCCTCACCAAGTAAGATTCCCCAATATACAATCACTTTTCCTATCTAAACATATATATAGCCCCAGATGTGCCTGGACAAAGTATTTAGTGTTAGGGTGAATTTCTTGACATTGGCATAGACCCCCCCCCCCCCCTTATTAAATGGAAAAATAAACCTTTTGCCTTCTGAAGCCACTCTGAATTGTGCAACAGTTTTCGGGTAAAGATTTTTCTGGAATCGATATTCCTTTAGCGCGACATATGCAGCAGTGATATATCGGGGTATGTGAATGCAAGGACAACAATCTGATTGATTTAAATTCGCATGGACTACATTGGGCCATTTTAGGGACAGATAATAGCGGGAAAATGGGTTTGCAGCCGTCTTTAGTTTCAGATATATCCCCGAACTGGTGACCGGCCCCGTGGATTCTAAGCTGGAATTTTCGTTTCTTCTCCCTCTGTCACAACATCTGTAATTTGCATGGGCACAGAGTGGGATTTTGGTTATGAGGACACTACTCTATATTCTGTGGACCCCTCGCCGGCTGCTGCATTTGATTTTTCTTCTTTTTTTGAGGGGGGGGGGGACCTTCATCCCCCCCCCCCCACACACACACACAAGTTGATCCACCTCGTACGTAAATTCATTGAAAAGAGGGGTGGGGCGGTCAATAATGAATTTCACTGTTGCTGTTATAATTGGATTCTAATAATCTACGAATATGTTCAATTTTCAGAGACTTCCAGGAAATGTGTTAAAGAGTGGAATGTTAAAAACTGTATACGTCAACGTCTAAAATCGTGGTGTGTGAAGCCGAATGCTTAAACGCATGTATAAACAAACTTTCGCTAATATACTCTAATTAGCCCGAAAGAAAGTATCTCTCTCTCGCTCTCTCTATCTCTCTCTCTCTCTCTCATTTCGCAATCCCTTTAAAACATTACCTTCAAGTACGCGTGTACCACACCGTCATATTTATTTATATTAAAACCTTCTTGTATATCAAAACGTACTTTTAACAAACGTTCGTGCAGTGTTGTATAGGACTTTTAAACACACCTTCTATTATTGATCAGATAGATTATGTATGCTCTAATAATTACAAATACATAATATACCATTACTGTAATACACAGTGATAAAATGGCTGGATTGTCAGTTAAGCTTCTCCTTCACCAATTGCAAGCAGACACAGAGACAGTCAGTGTCCTCATGTACAAGGTTTGGACCAACAAATTAACCTGATTCTGGCGATTGCACTTAATCGCTGTGGCCATAATTTGACCTACTGACACACTGAGCCAGAGATAAGAATGTTAAGGAATTGAGGTCAGGGGCATTTGGCTGGGTATAGGAAGGTCAGCGTTAATTTCACCATTGAATGTATTTCACACGATGAAAGGCCGCGCCGAGTGGAGTGGTCTTGCTCTGTCTGCCATCAATAAAACGCGGAGTTCGATCGATCGAACGGAGACAGCTCTCTCTACCCGGATGCATTTAATTATCACCTCCCACGGAGTGTAGTAGACGAAACTGAAGGACGAATATCAAGTAAAAAATTGTAATGGAAAATCAAAGAAATTTCAAGGACATGATATTGGGTCAATGGTCGATCACACGGAGGTTTCTATTGACTTAAAAGCTAGCGAGTTTTTCCAGCCACGTGTTCTGACAGGTGACATTGGTGTGCTGTAGACAACATGTTAAACTGGTTCAGTGGTGTAAGAATAATTTATTAAAGACATACAAATCCGCTGAATTTGTATTTTTGCACGTTTGTTCGTAGTCCGGGGGTAATTTCATTTCGGTTTCTGAAGGCCATGTCAATATCATTGACCCGGTAGTAAGCTATCAAAGGATGTTCCATCTTTGACTCAAACCACAGTAGAGGATGGTTCCAAGGCTTTCATTTAGGCAGGTTTTGATTACAAACATGTTACAGGTCAATAACTCCTTTAATTACCATTTAATCTGGTTCCGAAAGGTACTGCACATAGCTTAACATATAAGTAACTACATACTACCTACATGTAATTCACACTGAGTTTAAAAAGGTACCTTACCGTATAACTCTATGATTTTGAAAAATCCAAGGGCTAATCATACAAAAAGTCGCAGATGCGGATTCAATGGGGAGCGCAAGGGGCGCCCCCCCCCCCTAATTTTCGACAGTGCCCTTTTTTTACTACTGAAAGTGCCTTTCAACTAGCTTTTTTGCTCGATTTTGAGACTCTTTTTCAACCATTTCCGAATGTTTAGACGAAAATATCAGCCAAATAGCTCTTGAATTGGCTAGAGAGGCAAGGAAATGACGATAATTTTCTTGGGGCCCCCACCCCCTCTCAGCGGCGTGCCCCGTCTCCGCGGTCAGTGCCTTCATTTTGCGGCGCCCCCCCCCCCCTTTTCAACATTCCTATATCCGCCCCTGAGTCGCCTCGAATATATAAAACGCATTACCACAAAAGAGAAGACACTCGTTGATTATTCTAATTAGCTCACACTTAATACAGATTAATATTCATTTAAAGTTATTTTTTGATGAGCGATGCATGAACGATTGTATCAATGTAGCGGAGACAAAGTCGACTCTAAAATATTGCAATAAATTAAGGTACTCCCTAGGTCTTGACGGAGAAACATCTGGATTCCTTTTGTCAGTGGAACAGTGTCTAGTCGTTCGAATGGGAAAAAAACAGAGATCCCGTGTAGACATTTGCGTGCACCTAAAGGTACCCATGACAGTTGGAATTCGAAATAATAGTAGCCCATAGCGCTACATGTCGTATAATATAACATGTGGTGATTTATAGGCTCAATTACAACTTTTCTCTTTTGTTAAGTTTATTGTTTTATTATGCATGCAGTTGACATGAAACCACGTGGCACGTAAGTACACAAAATCATACAGAATGGTGATGACAAGAGGTATGTCTTACGAAACGAGCGATGTCTTTCTCGCCCCGATTGAAAACAGACACGAAGCATTCTTATTATATTATACATGATGCAGCGCTATGGGCTATTCTTATTTCGTATTCCAACTGTCAAGGTTTCTTTTAGGTTCACACAAATGTCTACACAGGACTTCTGTTTTTTGTCTCATTCGATTTTAGTCGAAAAAACGAAGGATACTTCGAGAATTCATAAATTAATGTTCTACCGTACTAATCTTGATGATCATTTTGTTATATTTGAACACTATCAAATATTCCACCATTTAAAGGCATTGTACCCCACCTGCCACTTCCCCTCGCCACCTCACAAAGCAAAACGGTTATCCAAGGGCACCGGCCAGGCCCGGATCCAGGATTTTGTCGAGGGGGGGTGGGCACACATTGGAGAAAAGGGTATTATGTTGCAATCTTGGATTGTTTGGGCGGAAACAATGCGTAAATCATGTTTATATCATCTATTAAAGAGCAGATATGTGAACTACAACAGTAACAAAGCAAACGAAAATGAAAATCAACTGTCAATGGGGCTGACAGTGGGGTGGGGGATCCGCGCCTGCCCCTTTTCTAATCTACCACAATGCATCTTTAATGTTTTCAATAAGATGGTAATCATTTATATCAACAGTAACACATTCTAGTCATTGCCCCCCTCCCCCCAACATCACAGACCCTGTATCCCGAAAAACCCCAGATATGCTTTAGATAAACTGGATCTCATACATTGTCCTCTCGGATGGTGATACCGTAACTTCAGTCACCGGATACAAGCTTATCAATCATAGTTGTTCATTAGATCATAATAGCATGATTCCTTTAGAATATTGCTGAAAGTATGTAGTAATTAAATACTGTTACATCACATAAAGCCATTATCGATTGTACACTGTAAAACGAATTTTGAATGCATTAGACATATAATTTGCTTTAGTGGCATATTATTGGGTCTACCGAGTTTTATAAGTTTGTAAATAATAACACAATTACTTCGTGATGACAGAAAGAAATGGTCATATCGATGTCTAAGAAATGAATATTAAGGGTCAATTAAAAAGAAATACTGAAATAAAATGAGGTTTAACGTCCTACTTTTCTGCACGACTGTACTGTACGCCATACAGTGTGGTATTGAGAATAAATTGCCCAGACAGCGGCTGACTATCTAGTGTTATTTTACGTCATTGTATTCATGGAACCTGTTTTTTCGACCCACCCGTCCGGGACACTGACAGGGGGAAACCAGGGCCTTACTCACTGACACAGCACGGTTCCTTAACAAAATGTAGTGGAGATTTCGAATCCTGCTCAATTAGCAAGTGCTTTATTAAGTTCAACGCGAATATTAAGGGTACAATCTAATAATTTTTTTTACTTGGTTTCGTATTTATGCATCTGATTTTCTGTATTGTAATATGGGGGGGGGATGGCCTAGTGGTCTAGAGTGCCGCGCTTCGACCTCTAGCTGGCCGGTCACCTCTGGCTTGCGGCTGTGGTTTCGAGCCATGGTGTGAGCGTATGTGGCATGGAGATAGGGGCGCCTTCTCAACCTCGTGGGTTTCCTCCGGGCACTCCGGTTTCCCCCCGCTGCTAAAGACCCCGACGCGCAAGCGAATTATTGAAATAAAATGAAACCATGTTAGTCCCAAAATGACCTAGTTTGTGTCGAGTGGACGTTAAACCCCATTTCTCTCTCTCTTTCTGTAGAAATAGACCAATCAACGATGCCTTTACGTAATTGGAAGAGCTGCGTTTTTTGTTGGTTGTTTAGGAGTTGGCACAGGTTCGGTTTTTTAAGGATGTGGGATTTTTCAGAGGATTGTTGAAAGTGCGTAGTTGATCTTTGAAAATGAACCGTTTGATGGTTAAAAATGAGAATCTTTTTTATCTGGCATCGCGACTTTCATGCCACACCTATCCCGTCTGTAATAACCCTTCAATTTTAATAGTGTACGGACACGATCGACTGATTGTTCTGCAAAGATTCAGATCTAAAAATCAATATTGTGTGGATAACAAGTAACTATGCTTTAGAGCTTTAATTAATAAAGAAAATTGATTTTAAATTAAATGATATCGCCATGATAATATATATTGTGGTATTCTATTATTTAAGAGAGAAAGATATAAGTGTTGCAAATAAGTTGGACATCGTTATAACTGTAAATATTTATCATCACTTTGAAAAATATTGTATACTGTCGGCAATACAAGCTTACTAATAAATCGAAATCATTTTTCTAGTCGAAATTTGTAAATATTATTTGGCGAGTCTCGAATGTCAGGTACCATTGTTAGGATAAAAAAAATTACGTTACATCTTCAAACACAGATAACTTTGCTCGAAATAACGTAATTTGAATGAAATTTTCTTTCATTTTTCATATCTATTTTTGGACTATTATAGCAAGAACGGTGCGTTCTATATCTAAATTTTGCATAATACATATCCACTTTAATTATAATTAAAGATGCTGTTCCCTGAATGGTAATCAACGGGAAGAATTGATTAATATGACTTGACTGAACATCAATCAAATTCGAATACATGCAAACATTAAGCCAATACATGGCTGAGTTACATGCGTTTTAATTTTTAAATCACCAATCGCCTACATTTATTTATAGTTTTGAAGAAGTTTAGTGTGTTTGGATGTTTTGATTATTGGATAATTATGTGGCTACAGTAATATTCTCCTGTGATATATTTATTAATATTATTATTCATGTACTATGTAACATGGACTTATTATTCTAGGGTGTATTATATATAATATATATATACCTTAAATTATATTCCATCGCTAATTCTAAAGATTCGTAAATTGTATTATTTGTTTTGATAATTTATGTAAGTAAACATGTGTACTTTGCATAGCGACAATGCCATACTTAAAGGGACAATAACATTCTTGCTGGCTTGGTAGCTCCAGAAAATAAATAATACCCTTATTCTAAGTCCTAGATGTTTAAATGTCCTACCTGTTGTGTAAATTATCCATTACAACCTATTTTATTTGTCCAGAGGGTTCGAAAATATTTTAAAATTCAAGTCACATTTGAAAAGGTTTACGTTAGACTTTTCAAATCAATTGGTTGAATTTTTCCAATTTTTTAAATTAGGTGTGTTAAGATGAAATTTATATCATCATTTAATTGGAATATTCTAAAATAATACGATTTGTTGACCAGAATGAAAATCTGGACATATTTTTCAGTTACAACAAGAGTGTTATTGGGGCCTTAACCTCCAACCATATTCCAGCAGTTGTCCGACCCTCCTCTGTATTTGATAATTCATCAGGCGCGTGTCGAGGGGGGGTGGGTCCAAGGGGAGAGGCACATATACCCCATTTCCTATCCATACAAAGTCTATTTTTTTCTCTCCTACATTAATATTTTGCCCCCAATTCACCTAAATGAGCGCAAATATTGTTTTGGGGCTTCTAATGTTATAAATTTCTCGGATATTCCTCAGGGCCGTATCTATTTATTTTAAACATATTTTATTACTTTAAAGTAAATGGATTGGACAAAAGTTACTAAAACTTACAAAAGAGTCCTCTCCGTATCTATAGCGGGGGCTCAGGGGGTAAATTGCACCCCGAGAAAAATAAGGCGCCCCGAGAAATGGCGCCCCCTCCCATCCAAAAATTTGACAATCTTTCAATTATAAAATAATGTGTACACTTGATTATGACCACAAAGTGATGCTCTTAAGGTACTGATCAGTCGGTCGGTTTTAAGGGCGCCCTGATCCAAACTTTCTTATATCACTTACGTGGAGGCTATGGCGCCCCACCACTCTGCTGCACCCCTACTTTTAAAATCCTACATACGACCCTGATATTCCTCCATACTTCACGCCAAGTTTGACGCTGTATCAACACACCATCCATCCCCACCCCCACAGGTCTCAATTATTAAAGTGTGACCTATAGTTTACCCTATCCAGTCATATATTGGTTAACATTGCAATTTAAATTATCAAAAGGATGTGTGCTAAAATTTTTAAAAAGGGGCCTTCTGTAACGGGTGTTCCGCCATATGCTTTGCACTTATGTATTTCATTGTATAAGTACATGGATACTTTATGCTAATACGTTTTTTTTTTTTCATTCGTTCATTGTGTTTCTTATTTTAGAACATGTATTTTTTCTTTATTCAAATATTGCGTGATAGAATAGGTGTGTACAAAACCAAATAAAAAAGAATGTTATAAATAAAATATCAATCTCATGTTTAAAATAAGCACTGTAGTTATTAGCACTTGTGGTTGAATTTGATTGTATCGACCATCCCTGTTAATTATTCAATGGTTTTTACATGTCGTATTTGAAAATAGAATGCTTTTAGTCATGGATGGTTTCCTGTGTAAAATACTGACCTACTGGCCTATTGCTCTAATGACGGGAACTCTATATTTAGATTTCAGCCCACAGTTTACATAATTCAAAATAAATAGAGCCTATCTAATGGGACAAGTCAACAGCTTGACATATCAAGCGATATGGGTCCACGAATAAATGTTTTAATTTAAGTGCTTTAACTATAGTCAAATAGAATTGCGTGCGCTCTTTTGAATAAACTATTTTTATTAATACATGTACAGTCAACCGCATGTAGACATAAAATCAATTATTCAACGATGTTATCAAATAAAATTTATATTAAATTCTGAAATAGTCATGTTTGATGTTCTTTAGAATATTGCATAAGCCAGGCTAGCATAATATCATTAGATGACAGGCGTTTCTTGTTCTGAAACATAATAGACACCTATACATGTACATAAAACATGGCCAGAAGAGACATAATTATGTAAGTAATTAAACATTTAGAGAAAAGAGCAATTCTTAATATTGTTTTGTTACGTTTGTTATGTTTAGAACATGCAGTAAAAGAAAGGGAATGCGTGCATTCTTATTATTATGATCCTGATATCCATAGGGAACGAGGTCTTATAATCCTAGTATTGATAGAGAGAGAGAGAGAATCTTAATATTATAATCCTAGTATTAATAGGGAGAGATTCTTAATATCATAATTCTGGTATTGATAAAGAAATATTCTTAATATTATAATACTTGTATTGCTGGAGAATGATTCTTAATATTACCACGCTGATATTCGTAGTGAGAGATTCTTAATATTATAATCCTGGTATTGAGAGAAATAGTCTTAAAATTATATTCACCAAATTTTAACTTAGATAAAATCCAAATTTTAGTTATTTGATTGGATAATATTAGATTGATTTTAGTGTTTAGCCAATCAAAACTGACGTATCTACTAAAATTTTGATTTTATCTATAGTTAAGATTTCGTGAATCAGGGCCCTGGTAATGTAAGAGAAATATTCTTAATATAATAATTGTGATATTGATAGAGAGAGATTCTTAATGTATTCATGGAGAGAGATTCTTATTATTATCCATCCTGGTAATACAAAATAACCATAAAGAAATATTTTGAATATATTTTTTTTTTGCTAAAGCAATATTTCCATTACAGAAGAATGCCGGTTGCGTCAAAAGGAAGATTGTGCACCCCACGTTACTATCTATTCGAATAATCAACGATAGAAATGGATAGTGTTAAGCCAGGCTAAAGCCAGGCTGACACTTGCACGATTCCGTGGCGCGCATTGGCCCGACTCGAGTCGGCACGACAGCGTCCGATTTGCGCAAACTTGTCGTGCCGATGCGGGAAGGGCGTAAACAATTCACAAACTATTCGTGAACTCGTCGTGCCAGTTCATGTCAATGTGGACACTGATGGGCACGACAAAATTGACACGAACTGGCACGACGAGTTCACGCATAGTTTGCGCATTGTTTACGCATTGTTTACGCACTTCCCGCATTGGCACGACGAGTTTGCGCAAATCGGACGATGTCGTGCCGACTCGAGTCGTGCCAATGCATGCCACGGAATCGTGCATGTGTCAGCCTGGCTATATAGTTGTATGAATTAACTAACTGCCCCACCAACCAGATATCCGACGCAATCCGTGCCCCCACTGTACTTTTAGTTCCAATTATTAAAGCATTTTCGGAAAATCTATACAAAATGGAAACAATGTAGTAAACTGATGTTGTGTGAATATTCTGTGGATTGCAGTGCGACCTTTTGAAATATCAAGATTGAAACTAATGGTCGTTATATTTCATCCTCCCAATTATCGTATAAAAAACCATGACAAGATTCACGACGTTCTTTTATACAATTACAAATGTCATAGACTCACGGGTGATATAATAAACGCCCACGTAACGACCTTGAACCTGCCTTGTCTAGATCTGCGTAGAATCATTTTCCACAATCTAAAGTCTGAAATGTCTTACAGATAATCAGAAGATGTGTAGATTGGATTCAAGGCCGTTCTTGTCTTATGAAATGCTAACATCAACATCCGCACCATTGGCCAACAACAGCTTTGTCATTAGTATCATAATCGTTGTTGTCGCCGTCATCTTGATTTGTGGAATGTTCCTATCTCATTGCCGTGTTGGTTAACTGATCATTTCCGTGATTATCATGTCACTCTTACTATTCCACCGATTGTTCGTTGGCACTATTAGCATCAACGTCGCCATCGTCGTGTTGGTTAACTGATCATTTCCGTAATTATCATGTCACTCTCACTATTCCACCGATTGTTCGTTGGCACCATCAGCAGCAACGTTGCCATCGTTATAATTTTGGTTTACAATCCATCTAATCCTTAACATCAACCTATAGTCGTGTTTTTTTTTGGGGGGGGGGGGGACGGAGTGCGTGAGGTGGGCGTTCAGAATATCAGATTTGTTTTACAAAACACGCGCAATAACTAACTTAATCCACCACCGGAATCTTTACTATCAATTACAATAATTTTCAAACTTTTATGGGTCTCCATCTCATCAAAGAACCCGGGCATCGCTTTATATCATCTAGTGTTTCAGTGGTGTTTTGATTTATAGCTATCGTCTAGGTTTTTAATCGGTATCACCAGCGCATCGTTCCTGGTGGACATCATCTTGATTTGTTAACATTTGTAGATTTGGCATCGCTATTATCAGCGATAAAGCGCCCAAACGCCCACCCTTACTTACTGGTGGCATTATCTCTAGTATCGTCATTGCTTTTGTTTCTTTTTCATGCCAAAAGTTCTGTTGTATTTGTTTCAGCAAAAGGGTGCAGAGACAGAGAGTAATAAACTGCCTGTTGGCGGGCGATCTTTCAATAATATTATGAGAGCAGATGATTTGATTGTATCGATAGAACCGGTTGGGTGGGAGATTCAGGGTGAAATTGACCCTCCCTAATATTTAAAAAGGTGTGTATTGTTGGTGTGACAAAGGTGTGGGGATATAGGGATAGGGCTGTCTTTTGGGTGCGTTTTATGTTTAAACAAGAAAAATTATGAAAATATTATATCAACTAGTCATTGATATACGTATATAGCGCAACTAATCTAGGATTCCTGCTTAAGCGCAGTTACTAAAGGCATTGTAAAAGGGTGTAGTCCGACGTTTGCATTTGAAACTGTTGATGTCTCCGATATGTTTTATCGCCAAATGAAGACCATACCATAATTCGCATACAAACTTCACGAACCTGTCACTATAGGTTGTAGACTTCTGTATATTCGGGCACCGCTTTATAGTATTAGCCATGGTGGTTTTTATTCTTATAGTAATTCTTGAAGGTACTGGGGTACTGTGTATGGAGTCTAAATTTTTGTATTGGATTCTAATCAAATGGTTAGCTAATGTAAATCTTTTAGGCCTGTTGAAATGGGATTTACAAAGTCAAATCAGCCAGTCAATGCTTTCAGTCATATCAGTTTTTTGGACACAAAAAAATAATTTGCTTTTAGAGTACATGGCTCTACGACCTTCTGCTATTTGATAACCCTGACCTCGGTCGGCACTGTTCAGACTCTTAACCGACTTTTTTTCTCCCTTTCTCTCGTCCGTCGTTTAATCTTTAATACAATTTCCGATCAGCCAGTCACAGGGCTTTTAGTGATAAGTACATCTAGAGCACTGGACAATGAAGATGACGAGGTGTTGACCCGACCACTTCCTAGTTACGGTGACATAGCGTCGCTGTGTACTTCAGCTTCAGATTTCATCAAAACTAATCGATATAAGCGGCATAAAGCAGGGACGTCAATATACTGTGTACAACATGAAACGGGCGGCGTGCGTAGCATTTATATATTAAATAGATTTGTAGACGAAAATCGATAACGAATCAATATTCTAGTTAGATGCTGCTACAAAATCTCTTCAGGCTAAAAGGTTATTCATTCAAAGCGATGTACACACACATGACATCTGAATTCTTAAAGGTCTCGTTCATACAAAACAATGGCAATTGATGTTTTAGTAATTTATTTTCTTTCTACTGTCTCTCTATCTTGTACGCCATTATTCATCTATGCAGGTGGGGGATAATTGGTTTCATCAACTAAGAATGTGGGAAAAAGATACACCACCACATATCTGGTTCTCCATCAACACCATCATTACCATCAATGTGTTTTGGGTGCTTGTAGGTCTTCATGGACACATTATTGTGATCGATCATTCCCTGTAAACATTGATATCAATTATCAAACTATTGCGACGATCAAATTCTCACGAATTGATGTTGTAAAGCAAAGAGTTAGAGCGGATCAACCGTCTTACCTACTACAGTAACTAGGCAGTTTTCTTCCTTGTTAGTTCGTCATCCAACGTGCTTTTCTACACGTTTAAACACCAAGAAGCCTATTATGAACACATCTTTTATACACAATGTCACGTTACACGATCAAGGTTAGACAAGAAATTAATGAGTTATGTAAAATTTGACTAAGATGAGCTGAGGTCGCATTTTGGAGTCCCGGGCGAATTTTGTGGTTCTTTTGTGAACAGGACATAGCAAGTTTATGCTTTTGGGGTTCTCGTGGCTACCGTCCTTGTAATTACATTTCTCATCTGTATCTACTGGCGATTAATTGTTAATGTGCGTGTTGTATTTTGAGATTGTTCTTCAACATTCTGGCAGTTTAGTCGCTTTGACGAACATCCTTAAAATTGTCGACATTATATGAAGAATACACATGCCTATAACCTAAACATCTTCGCAAGCCAAAAAATGAGATACTAATGAAACCAATCTGATTAAAGTTCCTATTTCGTTTCGTTTTTTTTTCTATTTTTCAAAATTTCGTTTTACTTGTCTTCACTACACTAAGATCTGGAAGAGTTGTTATATTACCGGTGTTTTGGTTGAAGTGAGGGATGAGCTAATGAAACGGTCTGTTACGGCAACTTTATGGCGTACCAAAAACGGACTTGCGGGTAAACCACCAGAAACGCCAACACCGGTTGGTTAATCAATGTCTGACCTCATAGGGTCAAAAGCCGCTCGTACGACACGACCTTCCAGTACAACTAGTCAGATCTGCATGTAAGGCAGGTCATCGAAAGGTAAAATAAAACCGAGACGAAATATAGATCTGTCTTTTAATCAGACTTTATTGAAACCGGATTATAATCGTTTAGGAATGTCGACTAGACTGTAGACTGACACGTGATCTTCAAAATGTCGGTTTGGGCAAAATATGATGAACTGTGATCAGATTCCCTTGAAACCCATTGATATGTTTAAAGAATAATTCAGTTGCCATGGCAATATTCTCGTTCGTGAAGAACAACATACCCTTTCTATAGCTGGATACATGCAGTATGTTACAGACAATATTCCAATGAACATTTCATAGATATATAATACCTCTCCGTTTTAATTCCGTAGTATAGACAACAATATGCCCACCCCCGCGCATCATTTGAATTATAAGCTTATCGAAGGAAATTACAACGAGGATTCGATGACACTTACGTCTTCAATTAAAATAGTTTATTTAAAGTTACAAGGTACAAATGTGGTGTTCAGTTTTTCGGAGAGAAATATGGGATCTATTAAATTTCAAAACGTGTCCAGAGGCACGAGAAAGGTCATTGGAATTTTCCAGCTTTGTTTCCGCTTCTCGGTGATGTAGAGTAGGCGGAAACACGGTTCAAACACCGCTGTCCATCAAGATTTCTCTCATAGTACATTCCATGACAGAGGATATTCCCCCGACCCTTTCAATAGCCCGGTTGTTTCAGAATAGTGGGAAGGAAATATGGGACCTATTAAATTTCAAAACGTGTCCGGATTTTTTAGCCTTGTTTCCGCTTGTGAGTGATGCAGAGTGGGCGGAAACACCGCTACCCATCGCGATTTCCCTCATAACACATTTCAAGGTAGAGGATATGCCCCCACCCCTTCCAATAGCCCGGTTGTTGCAGAATAGTCGGATTTTAAACCCTATGGAAGAGTATCGCTGCACATTTTAAATTATCTACTAAAATGTCTTTTCCATTGATATGTAAAACCTATTTTAATATTGTAAAGAAGAAATAAATAATTATCCTGTAACCATAAACACACACAATACCATACATTTTAGTATGTATTACATTATGTGCACAACTATTGAGATCCACCATATTCGACTGATTTGTTAGGATGAACTGCCATTGAATGGCATGCTGGCGGATGTGTGATGGATCAATTTTTGTTAGAATGGTATTGTAGAATCAATTGTGGTGTTGATTAGCAGCTTGACGTACCGGTTAAATGTTGAAAAGACTTGTCGGAGATGCCATTAAAGAGAAAAGTATGGTCATAAATATTGCTGGCACAATGATGGCCCTCTTGATCTGGAACTGGCGGTTGGATTTGTAATCGAGATTATGCTTGGTGTGGGTTTGTTTCTTGTAATATTGATGATATTGCAGATTTGGTGTCGTCAAATATAATCATCATGGTTTGGTTGTGGATACCAACTTCAATTCGCGGGATAGGAAATAGATCTGGTTATCTGGAACTTGTTGGATTTGTACTGAAGATGCTTGGTGTGGGCTTGTTTCTTGTACTACTGAAGATATTGCAGATTTAGTGTCGTCAAATATAATCATCATGATTTGGTTGTGGATACCACCCTTAATTCGCGTGGTAGTAAATAGAGCTGGTCATCTGTGTGAAGGATATCCTGTCGTTCTGCATGTTTTAACATGTACATGGTTGCTTAGTTGTTTGGTCTCTAAATGACGAATAAGCTGCCACTGGCTTCGATTTGTTGCGGAGAGGGTTATGTTTCACAAGGTGTGTGGAAGTTAGGGCGATCTTGTGACGTTGAACTTCAGAGAATTTGAACATACACGGTTTTTATTCCTTGATAAAGACTAGAGAACCCTCATCGAAACGTTGTCAGAAATAAACAGCTTAGTAACGTGTGTTTCATAGAACTGTTCAATCTGTTAAAATAACTATATTATTCATTATGTCTGAAATATTCTATAATATATGGTAATTCAAGGGTCAGTGGACACTTGAAAGGATTCGTATACGATTATTCGGCCCAGAGTTCGTCATCAGAATCACTTAGTTCATAAATTCCAAGGTCATAGTGAGCGCGGTTAGACAACTGTTTGTTGTGAACGGTCCGATTTTCAGTTTGTGCGCTCCCCATTGCAGGTGAACCTCACCACAGAAGACGTCTGTGAGTGGTCATTCATGATTAGTTGGGATAAGTTTATGGTTTTCTAATACATTTTTTACGTAAGTCATATGTTAGATTTTGGGGTTAAGCAACTAGATCTATGACGGGTGTACCCCATCACTGGGAATATTGAGGGGTAGCCTTCCTTATGCTCAGAAAATGGGTTCATCTGGCTTGGTCGTTGAGTGGGACAATTACCACGCCTGGGGTAAATGAACTAGATTATCGTAGAATTTTGGATGGGGCATAAGAATTTCTGTCGACGGTAATTCTTGGGATTATAAGAATATGCTCAACTTTATATGCAACAACTTTCATGTGGTTAGTAAATGAGCTAGTCTCGCTTAGTTTTTGGGGAAGAGGCATTGAGGGGCATCTAGCGGGGTACCTCCCAATGAAAATGGCTAGCGACGGTCATTCTTCATTATGTGAATATGTTCAACATTATGCAACAACTTTCATGCTTCCAGTATTTTAGTATTTCCAAATATGGGAATATACTCAAATCAGACAATAATGTGTTGTTAGTCTAACAGCGGAAAAGCAAAGTGACAAAAGTTGGATTTAAGATGTCGGAAATGTACCAAAACCAAAACGCCTGTAACTTTAGAGCCCAGGGCGTATTTCGGTGGAGTTGTACTCCAAATAGACCTTTCATAAAAAGCAAAAATCGTTTGTTTCGATTTGTTTCCATAGTTCTATGGCCACTCTAAATGGCCGAAGAAAAAACGTCAATTTGTAGAGAACGGTGCACTGAGATGTTTAGTGTGGGTCACCAAGACGTCTTTCAGTCGAACAACATTCTACTAAACTACGCCTTGGTGACATAGACTATCACAAGTTACGTTCTTAAGAAAACCGACACGAGGTTGAAGAAAGGCGAGGTTTGGGAATTGCAGATATTTCAGCACGTAGATATATTTGATACCCTACACACAAAGCCTCTCATATTTCCTGTATATATCAATATAAGTAATAAATTATAATTTTAATTGTTGTTTACTTTTTGAACCTATATCAAGTGTTGTAATAGTTTACATAGGAAACTCGTAAGATGATGACGTCAAACAGCCAATAAATAAAAATGAAGTATAGCTTGGTATGGAACAAAAGGCGAGCATTACGTACGTTTCGTTTTGATATTGGAATACAGTAAGTTTAATAGGTTAATAAAGTATATTTTCCCAGACTCTACAGTCTAGTCACTATATATGCCAATTTAAGTGATTGATAAACTTGAGGACATGAATAGTGTCACGAATTGCCTAAAACCATTCAAATACTAGAAAATGGTTAATATTACACCACCATTATATGTAAAGCTCGGTAAGGAAAAGGGGTATTTGGAAATTAAAGACCTTTAGGATGACTCTTCGTTGGGGTTTAATTTTAATATTTTTGTGACCCTGCTAGGTTATGCTTACTGCTTTGTAATTATGAAAAATGATTAATATTACACTCACGATTATCGTCTAAAGCTCATTAAAGAAAGAGTATTTGACAATTGGGACATTAGGATGACTCTTTGTTGGAGTTTAATTTTTTTTAAAATGTGACTCGACTAGGTTATGCTTACTGCTCCATATTTCTGGTCAGCATTTCACATTTTTAATTTTATGAGAATATGGAAAACCTGAAAGTAAAATAAACTGCCAGGAAGCGTGTATACTATTGACCATTGAAAATAACTACATTTTGAATTTTTATTACATAATAAACGCAATTTTAACCAACCAAGCGTACCTAGATTTCTCGGCCAATGCAGGTATCGAACACCCGACCCCCAGACTAGCTAGCCAGAGACTTACCCACTTAGGTCAGAAAATATACTATGCCATTGAGAGCAATTATTATTCATTACTTATATACATGTACTTTTATCATGCAATTTACACGATTTGTATAATTCTACAGCTGCTGACACACCCATCGATAAATACGAAGGTTCTATGTTTTCTACGTAACAAACACGAAAACACCCATCAAACAAAATATAAAGCTATAATTCTAATCGGCCTAATCAAGATTAATGATCCATAATAGCTCTGAAATCTCACTGATCTGTCAAACATGTTTATGATCCCTTTGATTTGATTACACGTAATTACATCTCATGGGATCCGTTTACTACATACGTACGTATAGTGATGTTGACGGTATTTACAACATTTCTCGTCAAACAAAAGACATAAACCTGTTTTATTTAGGTCAAGTTAGAGTTTTCAATTATGGGTTGATCTGACGTATTCGTGATTGATAACTGATTACACAAAATATATATAAAGGCAAATGACGTTTCGAAATATAAATCGAAATATCAGTCCGTTTTTCTATCCATTTTACTTCTTAAACATACATTATGCAAGAGCTAAAGCTGCCAACTGTACGTCTTCCTTTAGGCCTGAAATGTTATCTAAATTATTAAGTCGACATTATTTAACTTATTCAGATCAAAATCAATTTTCGATGGCATCGCTAGTCTGCGATATTTACTGGATTAGAAACCTATCTGCTGCTTAACGTCCATTAATAATTAAATCAAAAATTGGATAATCGAGACTATGTTGTTTTACCGTACCAACGTTAGTAATGATGATCGAGGCTAGGCTCAAAATTCAATCGGTAAAAGCTCAGTTCAAAGTGGATCAATTTGACTGAAATTTTCAGCAAATTCCCTTTACATTATGTATTTTTAACTATTATAGCGAGAACTGTCAGCTCTTTATTTAATCTCTCGTAATGTATCTTTAAACTATCGTTCTATAGAAATTTAGGTCCAGGCCATCAGTCTGTTTAGTTTTACGTAGTGATTGATATCATCTATGTCGTGGGGTATGCGTTCACAGAGGAGGAGCTAACATAGGCAACCCAGCATAATATATATGTTTTACTTTGGTTTTTATTAATCATTAAGTTAGGTATGTTTCAGACAAATCTTTTTTCCCTGGATTCAAGAGGTTAACAGGACTTCACTTCATTACATAGCAGGTCAAGCGGTAACAAAATGGAGTGAAAAAATACACCCTTTTACTATCGAATTCCAGGGTGTGCAAGTGCTTGGATAATCACATGTATATAAATGACATGGTGCTTAGTCGTTATCGCGATTGTCAAATCGATCATGCCAAGAGTTTCGTAGTCCCGGTAACTAAATCTAGCGATCATATCAATATTTTGATGTGAAATTAGCCATAATGTTCTCACATTGAACATAGTTAGACCCGCACTCAAGCACACTCTTTAAGGGAATTGGGTGGCCGAATGGTTAACGCTGGTGCGTTTGATCGTGAGGTCTATCATTGAATCAATTGGTGTGGGTTTGATCACGGTTGTACGAGACAAGGAATGGGATTGCCTGTCAAACCTCGTTGGTTTCCCCTGGTCCTCCGGTTTCCCCCAAAAGATGCCTACACGGTAGCGAATTATTGAAATAAAAATAAACCGTATGTTACCCAAAATGACCTAGTTTGTGTCGAGTGGACGTTACACATACATACACACACCCACACTCTCTCTTTCTCTCTCTCTCTCTCTCTCTCTCTGAAATCTCATATCTATGAAATCTGATACTAACCCTTGGATTGTAGTATTCGTGTATTCTAAATGCGACGCATTTCTTCGGTGTTTTTAGAAACAAATGCCACTATCGCATGTGATCTTATAATATGTTTAGCCACAAGATAAGATAAAATGTATAATCAGTGATACACTGTGCTATATAGTTGGGGACGTATAGAAAACATTTGAAAAATACTTTTTTAGAAAGGTAACGAAATGAAAGTGGGTTTATTTTCGAAAATAGGCGGCACAGAAACTGGGGGTACAATGATGCTTTGTTCTATTGAATGGTCTATTTTCTTGCTTCCTGTGCTGGCAACTTGTTTTTTTCACTCTCCCTGAAACCTCTGCTCAACTGCGCTGATAACATATCCAGGGGTATAATAGACTTTCTGGGCCGGGTGTGCTTGGTGTGGACCAAAATTCGGCCTCCTGCAATGGGGATTCAGAATTTCATCCCAAACTTTCCATGGATTCACCCGTCACTGTCGCCCGCAAATTTACTAATTATTAAGTCACCTGAACCCTGTTTGTGGGGATACGCCAGAATCCAAAATTCAAAAAGCAGCTTTTATGAATTTCACTTTCGTCACTCTGTACCAATGCGTCTCGTGGCCTTCCATCACAGGAGGAATCTTTCTACTTATTCAATATTAACTAGCTAATCAAATGGTCACAATTTGGGGTTCATTTTTCAAAAATTTCAAGGGGGGTAGCCCTCGTCCATCCAACCCAGCACCCCCACCCCCGTCCGGCCTCCGCCGTCAGTAAAAGGGGCCGCTCCGAGACGGGAGCCCTGGCCGGTTCCCGTAACCAATCCGCCCCTAAACATACCCACCTGAAAGAACGTATGACTTACATGTAGTACCGTGCAGGGTGCTGATTGGGATATTTTGTTGGAGTGTCAATGAGTCCCGTTTTGTCGTCCCAAACCAACGACTATACGCTATTCCTTCGTGCATCATTGACAAACGTTGACCAAGATTAAAAATGCAGGGAATACAGGGATAGAACCCCGAACCTCCCGCTCATTGAGCCAGCACCTTACTCTATGAGCCTCTTGCATTTATTAATTACATTAGTCACGTTGAAAGATAGATATTACCTGGTTAATCGGTGCTTTATTGCTCTATCATACCGATTAAACCGACATGTTGCACATCGATCAAATGGTCACGATACGGGATTGGGATGTGACCGAAATAAGGACGAACACTCGCATGCGTCTACGTGCTATATCTGAGAGTGTCCCTTTAATTATGTCCTATTATTGTAATTTGTTATGTCAAGTAGCGATAGGTATGACCTACAGTGATTGTTCTACGTCGGCATGGTCGACCTCGACCTTCTTAGATTGCAGATGTAGCCTACACTTTAACTGGAAAAAGACAAGATGACACGCAAAGATTGTTATCAATGAAATATATCAAGTATTACCTCATTAACTTCTATTATATCTATCACGTACAGGCCATTGTCTTCATTCATGAATACTCAGGTAAAGGCCACACTAAACTGCTGATCTAAACACTATTATGCAATGAATCAACACGTGTTTAAGATTAAACCTGAACAGACTAATCATTATAAAGAATGACGAGGCATTATGACGAACTGGTAAGTGGATTTAATAATTTTACTCAAGGCACGAATTACAGATCAGAAGTATATTTCAAGTTCAGAATTAAAATAAATAAATCTCCGGTGGGAATTTATTATATTCAAATGATAAAAGTCATTCATAATTCCTGCTGTAACATCGTGCTGTCATTCAATCTGATTAAAACACAGATCCTATTTCGTTTCGTTTTTATATAGTTCAAATTTTCATTATAGTTGGCTTTCATGTAGTGTAGGCCATCGAAAGTATAAAGAAAAAATGAAACGAAATATAGATCTGTATTTTAATGAGATTGTTCTGTCCTTTAGTCAGTTATGGAGACTTTAGGTTGTCTCCAACTCTTCGCCATTGCAGTATTCCCACATTCCCCAATAATTTTTTGAACAGTGTTTAGTTCTTCGGAATAATGAAAAACCGAGATTCCGTGTACCCATTGCCATGTACGTAAGAGAACACTTTGGAATTCAAAATAAGAGTAGACTAAGCGCCGCTGTGCGGACAAAATTTCCTTAATAACTTTCTCAATGGCTTGTCCGATGGACGAGAATAGTAGTACTATATAACTCGTGTTTCTCGTATGTTTCATTCACATTAATTCCTCACACAGCACCCTGAAGCAAAGATTTTTGTCGGAATGTGCCTTGGAATAAAACGTGACCGGCGCTCGTTATTTCTCCCACACAGACATGCTTATATTTCAAAATATATCGTACGTTCTTAATTAATTTCATGGTCGAAATGGGACACCCATTATCTATTCTTTTGATCGCGGGTGTCCAGGGAAGATCAAGATATATTAAACCATCCATAAATTAAATTTGTTGAATTAAATGCACAGGCTTTACACTGTCATCCATTATTACAGTATAAGCTAAGCGTTGCTGCAAACAGAACGACCCAATTTCGCCCGGGTCCTAATTCGCACTTTAAACACGCCCTCAAAAACTCTTGCCTTACTTATAATAATGGTTTCGCAGGATTCTCGTCAATAAATCATATGTATGTAATAGTCTTCAACACTGGGAAGAAATCTATGTACGCGTTAGACCCTAAAACACAGACCCCATTTCGTTTCTTGTGTTTATAGTTTAATGGAGCTAATCTCTATACTCTGGCAACTCTAAGTTCTTATCGGTTATGTTCGGCGAAATACACTGAGTCCATATTGAATGGTAATCTTTGGTATCTGGTTATTCCAGTCTACACAATCATGTAGTATTCTCATGTGGGATTGGTTTAAATTCGTTCATCGAGGCGCTTCATTAAAAATGGCACTTGAGAGTATTCTGACGCGCGATTCGTGTGCTAATTTTAAAAAAATTTATTTTGTCTTAAATATTGGATATCAAGCCTATCTCTTCACAGTACGATTACAACATCAATGTTGATTTAATTGACAACAATTCGTGTTTGCAATGTCGAAGACTGTGGATGAATATTGAGTTAGAGACTTCCCTCCTTTAATATCGGTGTATTTCCATGTGGATCTGGAAGGGGTTTGAAAGAAATGGCGTTCAATTTGATGTGATGGGAGAGCCAATGAAATTATCCGTGTTGCTGAATTTCAGTCGGACGGAATTCTGGGAGCAAGTTGTAGAGCGGTTAAACATTAGATTGTTCTAAATGAAGTTAAAATATTAAACTCTAAAGTTTCTTGGTGGATATTAGGAGCCCATAGTTTCACGGTAAGAAAGCAACATCACCATTGGTTAGAATGCATGTAATGTCAAGGGGGTCGCGGTGGCTAAGTGGGTAAGACGCTGGCTCGCTAGTCTGGAGGTCGGGTGTTCAATCCCTGAATTGACCGAGAAAGTTATCCAGATTTTCCGGCGTGGTTTCTCCTTGTCAGTGTCTAGTCGTTCGAATGAGACGAAAAACCGAGGTCCCGTGTACATATTGACGTGCACGTAAAAGATCCCTTGGCAGTTGGAATTCGATATAACAGTAGGCCGGAACACCGCTGCCCATGCCCAAGTTCCCTCATTGCACACTGTATGGCGTATGCCCGTCTTCATTAGCCCAGTTTAGGAGCAACGCAGTTGGACCTTTCACCACATTTCATTTCATTTGTAACTCCACAAACTTGGAATTGAGTTAGACCTTTGAGCCCTTTAATAATATTTCAAATAAAGATCATATTTATATCAAATGTTTCTCTAGATACATTAAAATGTTAGGATAATCAAATGAATTGTGTTACGTTTATAACTCTTCGCGGTCTGGCTTCGGTGACATAATTTAATGGCCATGTCTACTTTAATAAATGAGACATTGAGACATTTCATACAGCTTCATTTAAATCTCAAACAAAAACTTGTGTAGGAAATGTTAAATAAGCTAATAAATGGTTTGACTTGATGGTGTGAAATTTGGATGTTTTATTATTATTAGGTCAATAAACTGCGATTATCTAAATAAATGGATATTCGCGTACAGTCCATAGCTTTAATAAAGAATAAACGGTTCTTGTATAACTATGGAAACGGGAGGATAAATAACTATGGCTGTCAATCATTTCGGTATAGTTACCTTCTTATGTTCAAATTAAATGCGGAAAAAACAGAAATGATATAAAATGGGGTTTAAAGTCTTACCTTTCTGCACCGATTGAGCTAATGAAGACGGGAATATACCCTTATAAGGGGAGACCGTGCTGGTCAATACCATTGAACACTAGGATCGAACCCTGGATGTCCTGATTAGTGGACCAACGCCTTAACTACTCTATATTAAGTACGAAAATTTAATCAAGCACCATGCAACAGCTAAATCTGCCCATTGTATGTCTGTCTTTAGGTCTGAAATGTTATATCAATTATTAATTAAACACTAATTAACTTACCAAGATAATAATCAACTTTAAATGCCATCAGATGCCTGTGGTATTTAGTGGATCCAAATACAATGTCCGGTGGATGCAGTTACCGTAATGATGGGTAATCGAGACATTGTTTATTACCGTATCAACGGTATTAATTATGGGCTAGATGGACACGTAAGGCACTAATTGAGAAACAGAAGACAATGCCTGCCCTTAAATGTATATCTCCAGATAAAATATGAAAGAATGAGAACTTCAAGGCCGTGTACTATGACCTTGCAAGATTTGGTCGATAAATGAAAATGCGTATCTGAGTCTGATGTAGGTAGCCATTTGTAAAAATCGTAACAACCCATTTTTAATAAACCATTTCCATACCAGGTCATTGAAATAGACCAAGTAAGATCAAGAGCACAGTGACATTGTGTCGAATTCCTCCATAGAAGCCTTATCTGACTTAATCGAGTTCTCGGGCGCATGGCCATTATTGTCTCAGTAATCTAGGACAATGACCAAAGGATCTCTTTGTAAATTGTGTGTTTTATCATCATACATGTTTTTTCGCGAATTAGAAAATGATTGTTCACAACCATGATAAGATCACAACGGCTAGCCACCGTAAGTAATTATTAAATATACTAGCTGTAGGTTATATAGTGATTTTCAGACATGTGTTTGCAGTAAACGGCAAAACGATTATTGTCGTCTGCGGGAACTTCACAAGTAAATGCGGAAATAAAAAAAGTGTGTCAAATCGCGTGTGTACGATACCCGTCAGTACTGAAAGTCAACTATGGTCATGCAGATCAAACCGTGTGGGGCGAAGGGGTAATGCAGTTTCCTACGGGTCAGACATCTGACTGAAATAGATTTGGTACCCACGTGCTTGGCTGTTCAACGGGTAGCCTATCGTCATAATATTTTCTGTTAAAATCTTTTGGAATTTGTAGAAGCAAATTAATTTCCATCACAGAACATCGAACCACAGGCGTTGATGTCAAATTTTGCTGCTAATCCAGTGTTAACCCTAGAACAATGGTGTTATAAACTATAGTCCATATCTTTTTAAAGAATAAAATTGTATTGATTTTAACAAATTTAACTTTATTGAATAACATTAAATAAATTACACATATAAAAATGTATTGATTTTAACAAATGAAACACGCACCCTTTAACATCAGAATTAAATACAATCTTTGCGGCATTTTGTGCTGCTGTCTCGAAATCGGTAAATATCATAGATTTTCATCTGTTGTTGACATGCACATACATGTATTTCTGTTCGAAAAAAGCAGAAACAGGTGACCATCATACTCCGCGCAGTGTAAAACTAATTGCGTTACATACGAAGCTATCAAGTCGAATGAAATGTAAACAATACTGTTTGGAAACGAACATACTTTCACCGTTTTGAATACCTTAAATCACTGTCCAAAGTTTTAGGGAAGACCCAGATTAAACGAAGGACTGTCATGTTGCTGTACTTAAGTGATAGCTTTCATTGAACGGAAAGAATAGACACACTCCCGCATAAGTTCAAGAAACAGACGCTATTCCAGCAATGGTCAGAGAGGGATCATTTCTCGGCCCATTGCTTCAGGAATATGGGGTTAATTAGGCATAATAAAATCGTGAGTCATGACGTAACGTTGTGTAAACATATTTGGTCCTATATTGGCAGCTAGTGATTGGTTGGTAGAGGGACTACTGACAAATCAAAATTTAAAACAACAATATCCACTCATAATAGCAGTGTGTAGTTGGATTACCTCTAATCAAACGCAACACTGCGCGGAGTATGAATTAACCTGTGCATAGCAGAATACTGCAGTAAAACTAATTGCGTGACAAACGAGGCTATCAAGTCGAATGAAATTTAAACAATACTGTTTGGAAACGAACATACTTTCACCGTTTTGAATACCTTAAATCACTGTCCAAAGTTTTAGGGAAGACCCAGATTAAACGAAGGACTGCCATGTTGCTGTACTTAAGTGATAGCTTTCATTGAACGGAAAGAATAGACACACTCCCGCATAAGTTCAAGAAACAGACGCTATTCCAGCAATGGTCAGAGAGGAATTTCTCGGGCCATTGCTTCAGGAATATGGTGACCATTAGCTGTAAGAACATATTCTTGGTGTATTAAATTTCGGCCACTTCAATTATTGGAGAATGAAGATAAAGCGAATATTTACCTGAACGTTTGTCATTTCAAAATAAATATAATTTTGACACAGGTCGACTATCTAATTATATTAATATACTTAAATTCTATTTCATGTTCAAAATATCATTAATTAGATGGTTAAAACTCTGTTTAAAATTAGTCACCCAAGAACTGTTCACTGGTGTTTAGCGTTAATGAGCTCTTAATCCCTCTTAATAAAATTTATTAACCATCTAATTAATGATATTTTGAACATGAAATTCAATAGATCAATTAAAGGATTAACAGTCTGCCGGCAATGTGGGAACACACCCATCGAACCTATGCACATAATACCGGGATTAAGGTTTAAAACAAAAGTTTTAAAAGGCATTTTTTTATGGCTTCAAATGTTATAAATTATTATTTAGACATTATCCACATGTTAATGTTTTAACGTTAAAAATACTTTCTCGGTTGGTTCGGAAACAGAATGTAAGATGGTCGGGTCGGTGAAGAACTTTCTAAACTTTAATTATGGCCTGACTTCAGTTGTCAGGAATCACTAATGTAGAGATGGTTAGTAAGAACTACTCAGATTATGACGTGATCTGTGAAAAACATATTTACAGAAACCTATGCTCCTCTTCAAATGAACAGTATAAAAGCTAATGAATACCATTTCGATATCACTATTCGCAAAAATAATAACCCAATTTAATTTATTGATATCATTGGCACATTTTTATTGACCTATTACGTTATTTTTTTTTTTAACCAAACGGCAACAAACCGCAATTGTTTATAGCACAATTGCAAGACCGGAATGACCACATACTCTTTTCAACCTTCTATTATCAATGGCACCCAGTGTGGTTGTACTGCAGTGTCATGTCCATTCATAAGTCAGAAGTTATTGAACTTTCTAAATAATCACCCAAGGGCTTGATCGTACCATACACATTATCACTGCTAATAATATGTGTTTACATCTAACTCGTGATTTCGTGCATACTAGCCCAAAGTGGTTACTTCCATTCATTGTTATCAAAATTGCTGACTGGCGGGAAATAATTTACAAAAAACATGTAGTCAATCGTGCAGCAATGACGGAATATCTTCCTTTTTTTTCCCAATCTTTCATATCCGATATGACACAAATCACACTAGTCTCGCATAACCAGTACATCTGTGATCGAAATGCAAGATGGGTTCTGGTGAATCAAGACTCATCTAAGTAATTTCCACTTTTTTAAATATTTTATATTATTCATTTCATTTTATTTGGGGTCTTTTATTACTTATTGAATGATGTGTTTCAAATATAGGTAGAACAATAAAATGTCAGCACACGTGATGAATAGACATGTAAAGCCTGGATTAAACCGAATGCACTCTGGTAAGTTTTGTTTGTTTTTTTTTTTTAAAAAAACATTAAGCGCGGCGCCAGTTCTACCTTGCGTAATTTATTCAGGTTATATAAAGGACAACATCGGTAGATCACTGTGATTAAAGCCCGTAGGTTCACTTGTCGCCAGAAGTGTCCTCCAAAGGTCGCCAAGATTAATGTCTACAGGTCGTCCGAGGTGAGGTCCACGGATCAGCAAGAATAAGGTCATAAGAAATAGCGTCCATTGGTTACAAAACTTAGCGCCCACTAGCCGTTGTTAGGCGTGAAATCTATGCACAGAGTGTAGCGTCCACTGATCGCCATAAATAACGTCTACCCATCACCGAGTGTAACGTCCACTGATCGCCAGAAGTAACGTCTACTCATCACCGAGAGTAACGTCCACTGGTCATCAGAAGTAACGTCTTTTCGTCACCAAGAATAACGTTCACTTAAAGTGTCAGAAGTAACGTCTACAAAGGCTAATGTTCACTGATTTACAGATCACCGAGAGTGACGTTTTCACGTAATAACCCCCCCCCCCTTGTCACCACGATTAATGCTTGCGAGTTGTCAAGTGCAAATTCCGATGACGATTTACAATGGCTATAAAAATGTCTACTTATGGTGTCAAAATTTGAATCCGCTTTTCCGTTCTTGTTATTTATGATCTCAAAACGTTGCTAATTTTGCCTTAATGTATACTAATGTTAGTACTAGCTTGAATTGCATTTCATTTTATTTATTATGCCGTAGTATGTACTTACATCCGAAATATTTTGTTTCAAGTACGTGTTCATGTACAGGGTTGTCTATTCTGTCGTATTTGAAGTCGTATTTTGGAATAATTCTGGGTTCATGGTTAAGGGTTATATTACTTATAACCATTTGAGATGCAACTGTCTGATATAGTATGTTAGTCTTGTTGCTGCAACATAACCATGACAGACAGTTGGTTAAATTACGGTGTTGTGTAAAAAGGCAGAACAAAATATGTCGAAACGAAATTGTAATCCACTTTTAATTAGATTCCTAGTTTTCTGTGTATTATCGAAGGTATTACTGGTACAAAGTTGATAATTTTGGCCAAATGAAATTTTAAGTTGAAACATGTTTCTCTAGTGGAGGTTGGGGGCTGTGTATGACCTTCCCTCCTGGGAAATGGCATTATACAGATAGCAGATTTACTTGAAGGTGAGATTGATTGATTTGAAGGTGACTCTTTTTTTCAAATAAAATAAATCCCATAAAACCCCAGGTAATGTCAATACCAGAAATATCTGAAAACCCCTTAAGGATTTAGGGATCGTTCAACTCGACCTTTATCTGTCCATTAAATCGCCCCCATTTGACTTTGGTTCTGTGTGTCAAGAAAGGGCATAACTTTTTACGAAACGGTCGTAGAATTTTTGTTTAATGCTGTCCACGTGTTATGTTTTCTTTCGCTATACTATAATAATATAATGTCAAGATGGCGACCGTTACCCAAAAGGCATTTGTAGTATTCTGAAAATACCCATGACGTCAGTCTGCTAATTCACCAAAGACCATAGAGTTGTTTTATATATTCATATTGCCTCGAACTACCACTCAGCCGTTATTCTCGTACTATCCAGAACTCATATGGCATGCCTTGCACATACGGAGTTCCCAGTGACGTGTGATCACAGAAATGTTAGCATAAATAAGGACTTCTTTGGTGTTTTTATGGTAAATTTTAAGTAAAAATAGGCGCATTTACGTCAATCTTTTAATTAGGCGAAGATACAAAGTAGACCACTGGTAATGTTTTACACCCCCGTCCAATTTTTTTGGTATTTCTGTTCTCTCTAATGACCTAGTCACAAATTTAGACTGTACCATCATCATCCCGTAACCTAGAGAAATTCCTTAATCAGGCTCATCGCTTCCAGGTCAGAATTGATGCCATACCCACAAAAAGTCCACTTAAATTAGTATTTAGTAATTGAAATATACCTCTAATCCAAATAGTTTACATATGAGAATTGCGATAGAGGTTATAATATTACTAAAATGTTGTGCATTAGACATTCGTCACAAAAGATGCCGAGTGATGATATAGCCTGTTTACCACCAGGAATACACCCACTGTTCATCGGGTCTACAGGAAATGTGTCTACAATTTCAAACATTTTATCATATTTTCCAGTTCTTAATGATTTTGTCCGGGCTTGGAATAACAAACTACGCTTTTCCCTCAACACTAGTGAAGCTCCTCTCGTCCTCAACTCTGGAAAGATTCGATTTTACTTCGCTTGACCATTTCCGGTTTCCGGCTTTCGAAATCTGTTACACTATTACAGTATGAAATCTTGTTTAACGGGGCATAAAGTAAGGTCAGTTAAAAATCTGACAGTTGTTGCAAAAATAGTTAGAAATAGATTATTAAAAGGGAATATGTTGCAAATTTCAGTCCAATTCATTCACTTTGTGTCAGGGGCGGATTGGGCCGTCGGACGATGGCCCGAAGGGCCGGTCGCACGATCGCTCGAAAGGCCGGTCGGACAAAAAATGAATAAAAATAATTTTGTCCAATTCGTCTAAAAAAAAAACAACCTTTTTCTGCTGAACATTATATGGGAGAGGGGGGTATTGGACCGACCATGGAGCCATGATGCTCATATTGTATGTGGCCGGTGGCTTTAACGGGCCGCCACGCCATCACTGGAGTCTGGAATGGGCTGGTATAATAGACTTTCTGGACCGGATGTGCAGGGTGTGGGTCAGAATTCGGAATCCTGCAATGGGGATACGAATTTCAACCGAAAATTTCATCGGATTCACCCGACACTGCCTCCCGCAAATTTACTAATCATTATGTCACCTGCAAACTGTTTGTGGGGATACGCCAGAATCCAAAATTAAAAAGCAGCTTTTATGATTTTCATTTTCGTTACTTTGTACCAATGCGCTTCGTGGCCTTCCATCACAGGAGGAATCAACTAGCTCCCGGCAACAACAGTCGTTGTTTTTTGTATTTCAGAGGAGAGCCAAAATAAGCTCCCCTCAATCAACAAATTGAAAAAAATGGCTCTCCTAAAAGGTTCTCCAAGTTTCAGGTGAGCTGTAGGCGCTCGAGAGCGACCACTCGCCTTAAAAAAACAATGACTGCAACAATAATAATATTCCTGTTAATTCAATATTTCTAACTGGTTAATCAAATTGTCAAAATTTTCTCAACTAGTCCCATTTTTCAACCAGTTAAATTCTCTTCACTCTGGACGATACAATGATAATACGCTAATTAACAATATGACATTATGATAATTTCACAGGTTGATGGTTGTAAATTAATTGCAGGTCTGGGTTTTGGCCTAAGTTAATCGATTTATGAAATATATTATTTGACAGAGATTATAATCAGATATTGTACCAAATCGCATATTTGGGGTTCATTTTTCAAAAATGTCCAGGGGGAGAGCCCTCGGACCCCCCCCCCCCACTCCGGGCTCCTCGGTCAGTAAGAGGGACCGCTCTGATTCGGGAGCTCGGATCCCTGCTTTGTGTCTAGTTATCGGCGTTACAATTACAGTCTTAGCTCCGACTGTCATAGCAACCATTGATACGTTAATAAGCAGAGTCCCGATTATACATTTTTTACGGTAACCGCATCAACTGCAAAACGTATTGAAATGTACTTAATATCGGGGTCATCCCGTGGCATCGAGGGTTGGTTGTGGTCTTAAGTTAATTAATGTCTAATTGATAATATAACATTTAAGGCCCTGTACGATTGTATCGATATCTTATATGTAAAATTTCGCCAGTATCGGATCACCCCACGCCCTCACAACCGTTGACAGTCGCATACAGTGTGGGCTTGATCTGAAGAGTTCCTAATACCACGTTTCACACTTGATCTGGTTTGATATTCGAAATCAGGCCAAATCACAGCAACGCCCTCGCCCCGGGAAATCATGCTCTGTTGGTTAAAGTGTTCGGGTTGCTGCCCTTCTGGATATAATCATTGTTTACAAGTACAATCCCCTCTATGATTTTGTTCTTTGATCATTAATTGGCGAATTGCATCCGTAAATGCGAAATGTGCTGGGGTTCCAAAGGTTCAGGAGCACAGGTTATTCCGGCCCTGTATTTATCTAGTGCAGTTAAACAAATCTGATAAATTAGAAGATTTATTTTATCTTTTGTTTTTCTTGTTTTTTTTATCTTGTTATCTTACGAGTAAAAGAATTATCAAATTACTTGATTGACATATTTATCATAGTATTATCAGAAATATATAAAAGGGCTTGTTGAAAGATACTGATACATGATATAGCAGATGGATAACAACAAAATTTTATAAAAAGTTGTTTTAAAGAGACGTGATCAGATAAATACACTACTGTGTTCTAGTTCAACGGTACAGTGGAAAAAGCAAAAATAAAATGAAATCTGTGGCACTGACAAGAAGAAACCACGGATGAACTTTCTCATCCCAACATTCTCGGGATGGAACGCGGGACCTCCGGGTTAGAGAGTCAGTTTTTTTTTCATTGAGTCTCCCACGAGACATCAGTAATAAATGTTTATATGGTTACTGTCGTACAGACCTACTTCTTTCTTCGATGTTCGATCTCTGCATTGGCCGAGAAAGTTCATTTCGATTTTCCGGCGTGATTTCCCCTTGTCAGTGATGCAGAAGGAGGGCCTGACAAGGACAGCTGCCTAGTCGTTCGGATGGGACGAAAAACCGAGTAGCCGTGTACACATTGGAGTGCACGTGAAAGATCCCTTGGCAGTTGGAATTCGATATAAGAGTAGGCCGTAGCGCCGCAGCCCGGACAAAATTTCCCTCATAGCACACTGTATGGCGTATGCCCGTCTTTTATTTGCCCAGGTTAGGTGCAAAAGAGTAGGACGTTAAACCCTATTTCATTTCATTTCTTTCTTCGACTTTGAACGACTTTTCATAACTCGTTTGGCGACAAAGTTTTCATTCTCATTCCCACAATAAATTCCACACACCTTCGTGACTATCGGGGACGCCAATTTGTCGTACCGTTGGTTCGAACTCAAGAAGGTGTTCAGCTTCGAATAAACTTTATTACAGTTTTTACATTACACAATCAATCTTCAATCCTAGACCAGTCTTCCACCCTACTCACCGCTAACAACAACAGCCCACCGCGTGTCTAAAACCGTTCTCATTGGCTATCTCTCTCACCACACTCGCATCATTACCTTATATGGACATACAATAAGGTCAAAGGTACATTCGTTCGGCTTTCAGAGTAAAGGTACATTCACACAGTTCGTGTTTGTCACAGTTACCGTGTATTAACTCTTTCGATGTTGCCGACACAAGAATCTATTTGTTAGCGTAAATTGTGTTATACCATACGTCTTGGTGATAGAATCTATTGACATAAAACTAAGAAATGTCTGTAAATCAGGGGTGGTCAACCTTTTAATACCATGCGTCAATCTATTCACACAAGAATCACAGAGACCTCTGCTTTAAAATAAAACAGAGATACAGTATTTAGATTGTGTCTTTCAGTTGGTTTTCCTTTTCTTTTGCAAGTAAAAAAACTGAATTATGAGTCGTGTTTTACATAATAGATACCTGCCACAAACCAAACTAGTTTTACCGAATCGAATGGTGAAGTAATATGTAATTATGTTATATATAATAAGACACTTGGTAATAGACAGAGGGCATGAGCAATTTGTTCCCAAATTACAATAGTTTCATTGTAGAAGTTCCTTTAAAGGGACGATTTGATAGTTGGGTATGGATAATATGGGTTAACTTATAAAAGTTCGAGTTTCCTCAGATATCATTCGAAATCCAGTTATCCGTTTCCATAAAGTGCATGTACACGTAAACCGAATATATACCGTATATGTAATTGACTTTACTTACGCATATCCTTCTCCTTTTGCTTCTAGAAGATCGGAAACCCAGTCTACATTCAAAATAGTACAGGTTGCCGAGCAATGAAAATCATACGATAAAATGCATAGATTTTTAACTTCCATCTAAATCATACGATAATGTTTAAAGAGGGTACGATATATTAAGATTGACATTGAAAGACACGTGATGTCGAAATAATATCTCTTAAAATAAACTTTGAAATACATACCTGTAAGAGCGAGGTGACCTGCGCCTCGATGTATATGACTAATCTATAATTTGCGCATGCGTTTGCTTTATTTACTTGATTAATTTTAGAAACATTAAATCTCCTGTAAAATGTTGAAATTGATAGGTGATTACCCCTACCAGTAAATAAAGGCTAAGCTGCATATATTATGTTACAGACATGCACTAGGACAGTTTCCATATTTATATGTATGGATGAAAATACGTTCGTTCAGTTAAAAATATATCAATCACGTTTTCTTCTTCATTTAACTTCCCGTCCCTGATGAACGTCTTCAGATGTTATAACACACAATTATACACACGCTGTATAGGCTGGTATTTTTACCGCCGACCAATACTTTTTACCCAGACCTAAAAGTATTTGGTTGGCGGTAATTACACAACGGTCGGCGATAAAAGGCATTTGTTCGTCGGTAGTCGGCTGTGGTCGGCGGTAAAAAGTACCACCGATAGTTTCATACACACGTATAGGATTGTGGATTATCGTAACAGTGGATTATAAATGATGCAAAGTAATAAAATGTTACCGAATATGACATTTATAACTTAGACGACAATCATGAAATGAAATGGGGTTTAACGTCCTACACTTTTGCGCCTAACCTGGGCTAATGGAAGACGGGCATACGCCATGCAGTGTGCTATGAGAGAAATTTTGCCCGGGCAGCGGCGCTACGGCCTACTCTTATGTCGAATTCCAACTGCCAAGGGATCTTTTGCGTGCACTCCAATGTGTACACAGGATCTCGGTTTTTTGTCTCATCCGAACGACTAGGCAGCTGTCCTTGTCAGGCCCTCCGTTCTGGGACGACAATCATAGTTAATACCATAAATTGTACATACAAAGAGAAATAATCAAGGTATATGTTGATACATATTGTACATAGGCATATACATATAATGCCATAGACAGACATATCATAATGACCAAATATAAAAAAGATTATACCGTAATGTATACATATTATGTACATAGATACCATGGATTATGCACACAGACACACATAATGACCATATTATATAAATAGCGATACCATAGTTTATTATAGACAGACAACACACACACTAGTAAGATGCATAACATTATAATTCATACCATAGATAATACACATAAACACATTATGATTATCATGCATGTTATATGCTAATCGTTTAGGGACATTTAACGATAAGACAAATACCAAAATTAAAACAGTTACAACAATGAAACACTGACTATACGTTTTGGTGGTATCCTCTTATCGTTTTTTTTTTTACCCTTTTCTTTCTTTTAATTTGCGTCAAATTTTTATTATCACATGTTACGTACATATCTTAACAAATACAATACATAGTTCTATATAAACGGTAAATCTCAAGGGTTCCTACTATATACAGATCTAAGTACATAAATCCATCAATGGGGAATCGGTATAGAGACAGTCTGTTAATTCTTAAAAAGATATATCCATTTATTTACGTACAATTCAGGACATATTTCAATCTCCAATTTAGCATGTTCTGCTAAAAAGCTTTCATACTTATTAATATTGAGTATTTCGTTTCGTAGTTTAGCCCGATATATATAAAAATAGTTAAAATAACTACATGATTAATGAAAATCCATTCAGTATTATTGATATAATCTGGTTTATTAGTTAAACCAAGATGTATGATACGTGTTTTTATATTTATCATTATATTACTGCGATCTAAAATTGTATGAAAATGATCCCATCTTATTTGTGAAAATGGGCAGAGAACAAAGAGATGTTCTACATTTTCTATGCTAGATTCACAGAAAGTGAGTGTGTTATCTTCTTTCTCTTATCGTTATCAAGCACAATTATCATAGTGCTTATTGTGCTTGACGACGATAAACGGATACTTATCATACAGGATCATGCATCCCGTACTTGATACCATAGATTTTAACTTAACGGTAGATGGGCGAGCTCATGATATTAGTAAATATAACAATATGGTATAATAAAAGTTCGGCCGGTCAACTTTGTTTTGTTTTGGAAACTAGACTATTATGTGCAATAAGACATTCAATTAACAAAAGCCATAGGCATTTGTTATTTAGCGAATTATTATTATGTAACATAATAGTGTAAACACACTATTGATAGAGTGTAAGTTTTATTTGTTTTCAACTTTCCTAGCCCTAGGACGCCATCAGTTCCAATGATTCGACGCTAATGACTTGTTAAGACATTGACCTTTGCTAAGTCTTTAGTTGTTATTGTCAACGTCATAATAAAAATACAATAAATCGGCAACGAACGGAATAATGAACAGACGGCGCACCCTGTTACACTGCTTCTGGTTATGGTAAATGTCAAGCTTTTCATTTAAAGACGACCGGAGGATTCTCTGCTCATTAGATTCCAATGAGTTGTTATAAAGATAGGGCTGGCTTCGGGCGGTATTGATGTCTCTGGGTCACTATACCTTCCCATTTTTCTCAATGGTGTATAGTTAATATAGATTGGCGATGCCGACTATTCTTATTTATTCTTCTATACCAAGCCTGGAGACATAGCTTGAAATAAAACAATAGCATTAAGGAAGGGCTTGATGCATTATGGGCGCATCTAGAGATAATGCATATTATTATGCTTCCGGATGTGCAGATATGTGTAGAATGGAGAGCGCCAGTGGATGTAAGGATTGCTCGGGGGTGCTCGCCCTTTCTCAATGAAATAATACCTCATAATTCCATGAAAAGGATAATATATAATATATGATCAAACTTCAAGAATACCCGGGTATATTTAAAATTAATTCCAAGAAAAGAATAAAACACCGCCTTCTTAAAACTGGCGCTTTTACTCCTTGCAAAGTCATATATCAAATCATACGAGTTAGTTATCCTTAAAGAGCGTATAGCTCCATTCTTTTTTTAAGATGAATTATGTACAGTTTAGATAAAGTGCTAACCGTTGTTGCTATAATCCAAAAACAGATCAACAGATTTTTAAAATTCCTTCTGTCCATTAAATCCCCTGATTACAAATGACGCTCGAGACTATTAATTTAGTGAGTTCCACATCACCGGGAAGTTCCTTTTCAATGTACGTTGCGAATATTACTTAGATACAAGGATCTTATATTTTGGAAATAAAAAATACACGCTTATGAACCACTTTTGTTGCCACCCCTGGAAAAGGCAGGAATGCGAATTATCTCGTCACAATCAATGGGTCTTTATTTTCAGATGGAGGTAGTCATACCGGCCCTAACCATAACGGCCAAGTATCACCAAATTGTTCCGACGGTATGGTCTATGAATTGTAACAATTCAGTGTTTATCATTTGAGAAATAAAGAACTATTAAAACGTGTATTCAATGTGGGAATTGCGTAAGCGTTGTGGTTTGTGAATCGAGCACGAACCGTAGTTTGCGAAGATGATGTTCTTGTAGTCATCTGTATAATCTTGAAAGAGTCGTGGTTTCTCAAGATGATGTCCTTGTACCAATCGATATTTAAGTGTTTTGGTTTGTGATGATGATGTACTAGTAAGGTTTTAATCATCTGTATAATACGTCTAGTACAGTTTCAACTTCCCGCTGAGCAATCACATTTCTCAGACAGCTCGAATGTAATAATCAGCGCCGAGATAGCTTCAAGTACATCCACTGCTCCATTTTCTGAGATCGAATTCACGACAGTTGACTCAATAGCAACTTTAATTACGAATTTAAATTTATAAAAGCGGACCTGCTGGCCAAAATGTCCACACAGGTACCCCAACTAACAAACCCATAAAGATGGCGGCGTTAAATCACTCGGAAAAAAAAATCTAATATGCCCATAACAATGATCAGTCTGAAAATACTGGAACAAGGTGGGTTTTAAGTAATAGAATATGGACCTCAACTCACAAACTTTATTCTCGCTAGTATTTTCATATAATGTATAGACAAGATTTTGTCAAAGTTTTGTGAAATTATTTACTGACTGGATACATTATGATTTTTAGCGATATCTGTAACAAATCTATGCAACACCAAGAGCGTTTTGCAAAAAAAACACCCTAGTCAGTTCATATATGTGATTAATAAGACCTGAATAAGTCAATATTATAGACCTATAGCCGCCAGGTTTATAATATGATGGAAAAACAATATATCATAGATAGTCCTAACGAGTCATTTTTATGTTTCAAAAATATCAAAACAATTTGATAACGCAAAAAAGAACGAGGGTTTGCAGAGTGTTGATATTTTTTTTTTATATCAAGAGACGAGTAGCGATTTTATTTATGTAGAGCTCAGTAGAATATGAAAGTTAGCACACAAGCGATATCTTCTGTAGAATGTAGTTTTGTGTGATAAACGGTAATAATACAGGTCAGTGTTCTTCCATTTACATGATTTTGCCTGTTGGTCGCGTATGAAAACAAGCTTTATTTAACTTCCGCTTCCACCGAAGTGATATCACAGAAAAGCCTGTTTGTCGCAGCTAGTACTTATTTTGTACTTATTACCCTTGAATACGCCCTACCTAAACTGTATTAGTGGGACAGTGTTTAACATCTTTAATTTGAAGTTAAATGTCTCTATGGTGGCAATCAACTTTAACAATCAGATGTTTGTGTCAGTCGGTTGCAGGTTAATGTGTTCTAGATTGTAATGTGGGTAAAACAGCATGTAACACGCATATATGATTAATACTTCATTTCGTTTGTTTTATAAGTCCCCACTTTATCATACCACGGTGAGTAAATTAAAAATGAAATGAAATGGGGTTTAACGTCCCAGTGATCTGCTCCGACCGGGACAAAGAAGAGAGGGCTAACGCCATACCGTGTGCTATGAGGGACATAAATTTTGTCTGGAAAGTGGCGCTACGGTTTACAGTTATATCGAATTCAAACTGCCAATGTGAACACGGAACCTCGGTTTTTCGTACCTTCCGAACGACTACACAGTTGTCTGTGCCGATCTCTCCGTTCTGTCCCACTGACAAGGGGGACCATAAACGATGGACTTTCGCGGCCAACACCGGGAGCGAATCCGCATCCCCCAGTGTATAAGCGAGCTAGCGTCTTACTACGCCATCATGGCTCCTACCACGACTCTACCTTATGAGCAGTGTTGGGATTTACCATCCAGATTTGGTCGAATTTATGTTTTGTGTCAATAACAAAAGGCAATTATATGACTGCAAGTCCTTATTTAGGAAAATCATACAATCTTGTGTTTATCTCTTGTTACCGAATTAAGATGACCATGATTGGAAAATTCCGACGGGTTCTGGCGCCCCTAATAGTTTTCGGGTCCTTTGCTTAGTTTGGGGGTCCTTCAAGTCCTAAATGGGTATCATTTTAGATGTATTGGTAAGCTTACCCTCCATTTACAGTCGGAGTGCGGGGACCCCTAAACAGTCTAGTATTGTATTGTATGGTTCTAAACAACCCACTGGTATATTTAAAGCTATAGTTGGGTATTTACCAGTTCATTATGATACACCAAGTCCTTATCAACCTTCCACTAGTTTCGAAAGCAACACTTGTTTTCGACAAACAATATCTCTTTGGATTGGGAGTAATTGGAAACTGTAGATGCTATCTATAAGTGTGACGTATTTACTTTTAGTGGTTCAACTTAAGCGCCTGTCTGCACTAATTGGAATCGATTGTTACAAATACTATGGTCTTTGACACAGGAAACTGTGTCGTACTGAATGCATTTATGAGTTTGCAAAAGGTCGTCCTGAGGTGCGAGAGTGTCCATTGGTGTGTGAAATTGTGACATTTTGGGGACATCTATCCTGTCCCGGCACCAAATCTTCAATGTTACACTGTCGTGTGTTTCGATAGGCCCATATTCGCTTTAGTTGTTTATAAAGAGTTGTGTATAAAGTTACAAACCTTCTTGAACATCCTTCTAATATCTTTAAGCAATATATTATACCATAGGCTATATAACAATATATCACTATATTATTAGAATAGTTCAATATTGGTCTTGTTCTAGGTATTTGGTCGACTCTGGGGTGTCAAGAAATGAAATGAAATGGTGTTTAAGACCTTATATTATAGACGGGGTTCGGTGCTACGGCCTAATCTTATTTCGAGTTTTCGTCCTATGTACTGTATTCGTCAGCCCCCCCACCCTCACACACACACACACACACACACACACACACCCTCCCCGGCTTACATCACTGACAAGCTGGAACCACGCCTGAAATGGTGTTCATCTGTATCTGAAGAGATCATTATTTCCAGACAACAATATAGGGGTGTCATCAACGTCTCTCTTTAATCAGAAAAATATTTGTATTAAAAAATAATAACAACAAAAAACGGGGAAAAGGCAGGAATCGTCGAAGATTGAGGATGTTGTCTCGAACAATCTGGACGTTAGTTGCAGACATACGGTAACTGCACGTGTAATGCTTATTGATTAGTTAATTAGCCGGCTACAAGGCACTCTTTATTAAGTCTGTCTTTTTGACATCGTTAGAGAGTAATATTGTCATGATGCATCCATTCGCCGTGCTGAAACACATCATAAAAATGCGACTTCTATAGTAATTACACCAGTATTACATGCAATGGCTTCAGGCGCTATTACAGCGATTGAGTTCATTAACACTGCTATACCCCCTGCATCGTTCTCTCGTATCGATTTTACTGACCTAGATAATTTTGATTTATTTTTTGTCGCGTGGAGTGTTTTATTGACAGTCTTGTGCAATGTTCAGCTGTCTGTATTATAACTCGAAGATATAACTACGTATTACAATACAGTGGATTAGCAACTCATTAATTCACGATCACTGGCTAGGGTCACTAAAAAAACGTATCCAAATTCCAATAGAATGCCATCATTAATGCACAGCTCGTAGAAAATGGCGTCAGACAGAATATGAGTCATGTGTTAGAGCTAACAGTTCTAGTGCAAGCAATCTTCGATTTTGTCGTAGGTGTTTCGCTATCAGGCTGGTGAGCCGAATGTGCATAGCAACGTAGGTTGTGTCAAACACACATACATCTGTTTTTTAAGCGTCGTATTGCGGTCACTGCTCCTCTTGAGACATGAGGTGAATGTTCTGCCTAGCGGCTGTTGATGTAAATTTGAAGAAAAGGCTATGTCCTCGCTTTCTTCCACTGCTCTATATAATGAACAAAAACAAATATGCGCTTCGGGGATATTTATCAATGATATAGGCTATAATATACAAAAACATTGATATCGTGTATTTATGTACCTCCCACACTGTAGGAGCAAAGACCTAAAAGACCATTAATGTCATCATATCGCATTTTTTTGTTTACCAATGATAAACTTTAAATAGTTATTACGAATATGTGAGAATCAGATATTGCACAACAGGATATATTATCTTAATGTCGATACCCTTTCATAGAATCCTCACAGCAACTAAATTTATTGTACGTGACAGGGTCGCCTGTCCAACCTCGTGGGTTTTCTCAGGGTTCTCCGGTTTCCTCCCACGACTAAAGACCTCTACGCGCAAGGGAATTATTGAAATAAAATTAAACCATATGTTAGTCCCGAAATGACCTGGTTTGTGTGTCGAGTGGATGTTAAACCCATCTCTCTCTCTCTCTCTCTCTCTCTCTCTCTCTGGTGATTTGCCTTGGACAACCATGGTGTTAGCTAGCTAACCAGACAATGAAATTACTGAAAAGAAAAGTAGATCTTAATGTGTAGACGGAGAGAAAATTAAAATCGGAATAAAACACAGATCAAATTTTAATTACCGGCAGTTTAGATTGAGTAATACATCTATTTACACCATATTCCTCAACTTTTCTACACTGATAACGCGCAACTTCGTTCCAGATATTGGAGCGTATCCCCCTTGTCAGTGCAACAGCGATTGGTCGTTCGGGTATGGAGGAAACAAACGAGGTTCCTTGTACACATTGGCGTGCACGTAAACGAAACCCTGTCAGTCGGAATTCCATTGTTGCCCGCGCAAAATGTCACACATTACACACTGCCTGGTGTATACCGATCCTTATTATCCCGTTTGGAGCAGACAACTGGGACTTTGAACCCTATTGCATTCATTCATTCATTCAACGCATAGTCGTTCTGATCGAACGACCAATCGAGGTCCCGTGGCGTTGACAGTTGGAATTCGATATAAGAGAAGGCCATGGCACCGCTGTCCGGGCAAAATGTCCCTCGTAGCACAATGTAGCGTATGGCAGTTTTCATTAGTCCAGAATGAGTAGACCATTAGGACGTTAAACTCCAATTTGATTTCAATTTAAGTCGAACGATTCTGAAATGATAATATTTATTGTTCGTTTATAAGAATACGTACATCAATGGCGCCACTGGCGCACCATTATTCTATGTAACTATACGTTTGCGTCATCAATGAAATAACGTAAAACGCTAGTCGATTCGTTCAAGGATGTAATTGAAATTAATGCATTGTTTTCACTGTATCCTACGGCGCTTATCAATATAAAATTATAAAGAACAAAATCTATTCCCCTTTAAGACATGCATGTATAAAACGTACATTATATGACTCAACTGACATGCCCAAAAGGCCACGTGAAAAATTATCCACAATAGCATAGTTTGAAGTGATTGTAACATTAAGCAGGGAATATTACACCCTTGTCGATGTCACGATATGTAAATTACAACTTAGATGTGACGTCAAAGGAATTAATATCTTAGAGAAAGGTCTACACTTCCTTCTTACGTGAACACAGATGCAATTATAAATTGCAAAATTTAGACATATTTGATCGATTAAAAGTTAACACGAATTAACAGTAATTAAAATGCTCAAATCTTAATCATTGAAAATATTTTCAGGTATTTGTATGTTAATTTACAGACTTAGCGGCCAAGCGAAGCAATACTTACAAGAAAGAAACTACCTTAAAGCCCCAATAACACTCTTGTTGTAACTGAATAATATGTCCCAATCTTCATTCTGGTCAACAAATCGTATTATTTTAGAATATTGCAATTAAATGATGATATAAATTTCATCTTAACACACCTATTTTAAAAAATTGGAAAAATTCCACCAATTGAGTTGAAAAGTCTAACGTAAACCTTTTCAAATGTGACTTGGATTTTAAATATTTTCGAACCCTCTGGACAAGTAAAATAGGTTGTAATTGATAATTTACACAACAGGTAGGACACTTAAACATCTAGTACTTAGAATAAGGGTATTATTTATTTTCTGGAGCTACCAAGCCTGCAAGAATGTTATTGTCCCTTTAAATCCTCGGCAAAGTATACCATGGTGATTGGCAGTAAAATCACAAAACCTTCCATGTCAAGTCTGTTTTTCATGGGGTGGTCATCACTTCTGCGAGGCTAAGGTATTACGCAGTGAACCAACTGTGTTATTTCTTCTAAATCTGGGTATTAACTGAAATTGAGTTCAAGGTCCTACTTCTCTCCATCCAACTCAGATGAGGGTGGGGGGGGGGGCGTCTCCGGTATTAAACAAAAATTACGGTGATAATGCTTATAGCGAGTTTACCTGATCACTTTATATAATCAAAAAATGAACGGTGATAGAAGGGAAAAAGAATAATGATAAGTTTTGATAAAAAAAAAAACGATTTACAGTTTCAATGCTTCGTAGCACTTACGAAATTACAAATTGTTGTCGATCAATGATACGCAGTAGTAAATCAAAGCGTTATATTCATTGTTCTCTCAGTGTGAAGACAATGTTACTCATAACTCATTGTTGGTCGCTTTTAAAAATATTAAAGCTATAAGCTTAGGATTATATTCGCCATATCACGCACGATTGCCATTATTTCTAATGTAAAGAGCTTATATTAAAATATTGCTTCACAGATATTCAATTGAATTTGAAATGTAACCGATACTCATCCGGATTAGATAAATAGAGAATGTGGTGGGCTATGCGTTCTATTGTTCCTTGTTCCATCACATGTCTCGCAATATTATAATGAGTTTGGGGATCATGATGGCTAAGTGGGTAAGACGCTGGCTCGGTAGCCTGGAGTTCAGGTGTTAGAATCCTGCATTGGCCGAGAAAATTAATCCAGATTTTCCGGCGTGGTTTCCTCTTGTCAGTGATGAGGGCGAAGTCTTGACGTATGACAGCTGTCTAGTCGTTGGCGTGCACGTAAAAAATCCCATGACAGTTGGAATTCGATATAATATGGCATATGCCCGTCTTCGTTACCCCTATTTAGGAGAAGAACAGTAGGCCGTTAAACCACATTCCTTTTCATTTCATATAATGAGTTTATTCTTATCACCTAAAAGTTGTTGTTTATAGTCACGGCGGTTGCAAATAAGGGGCTTTTGATATATGGTGTCACCCAGTATTGAAATTCCGATGTATTATAATAAAGTTTCTAGACACATCAGACTAGACGTAGCATTCAAGACTAGGTTTGGGTTGATATCCAATTTGTACAGAAAAGCATTAAAGTATTTGGATCCGCAGTTCAATCAAAAGTTGGAGTCCGTTTGTTTCCGGCATTTCTCGCCCACCCAGTATAGACCCCGGATTACTCTCCAAATCAAAACCCTTGTATACTCCGGTTATCTAATGGGGGTTGATTGGCCTAGTGGTCTATAACACGTACACTTCACTCCTTTAGACCACAAGGTCTGCCATTTTTTCAAATGGCTGGATTTCGACCCCAAGCTTATACTTAACAATTTATGGAACTGGCCATTTTCTGGGTTTCCTGTTTCCTCTCACCGCTGAGGACACATACCCAAAAGTGAATTATTGAAATAAAATTGAAAATGTGAGTCCCGAAATGACCTAGTTTGTGTCGAATAGACGTTTAATATCTCTCTCTCTCTCTCTCTCTCTCTTTCTTACACATACACTCTCTCTCTCTCTCTCTCTCTCTCGCTCTCTCTCATTGATTATACAATCAGTCATAAAGAAAACGGGAAATCGTTGTCACATTCGTGTTTATTTAGAATGATGGTTAAAGCATACCTAACCTTGTCGGTTTGTTACAGGTTGAACCATTTCTTACAACTACCGAATAGCGGTCATGTTTGCAAGCGAATTCTTGAATAAAAGAACTTCTTCATGACATAGTGGCGCTAATGTGTTTTAAATCTCTCTTTTTTTTCAACTGTCATCAGGTGTAGGAGACATTTCCCATCAATTACATGTATAATATGAACTTTATACACCGAACACTCATCCAGCATATATGATGCTATTCGTTGTACTAGAATCAGAGACAGTATGAACAGAGATAATCGAGACAACACCCCCACCCCCATCCCCACCCTGCAAAGTCTCGTAGAAGATCCTCTATATATCTTCCACTGAATTTATTGTGATTTCCTTTAAACGCACGTACTATTAGATATTAACAGTTTATCCCGGAAAGAAAACATATAAAATAGAGAGATGATACTACAAACTTCCTTGTACTTATACATGGGGACAGGTGTGGGAGGATTCATGACTCTCAACACATAATTAATCAAATTTAAAGACTTTGTTTACATAGGAACTACGTATTTCAAAAGTTTCTAGTAAAAAAATTATACAGCGCTGCGTTTTTGTTTTTTTTTTGTTTTTTTACACCTTGACGCTCTTCCTGATTTCATGTAGTGGGCTATTTCATGTACTTTTCTTCATATTTACAGTCGCGGGATTACTTTCTGGTTTCAAACTAGATGCCCCCCCCCCCTGCGCCCCCCCCCCTTCATGTGTATGTTGGGGCCGGGTCCCTCTCCACTCCTAGTTTATATATTAGGAAAATATTTTGGTAAAATCCACAAAGATTAAGACGGAGTTGTTTATTTAGACGCACGACATAAGCACGTATTAGTCTATAAATGTAAATTCCCATACCGATACTTAATTTCATTATAATGTCTCCATAACCGTATTAATTAATCTTTGAATGACCTAAGAATATAATTTCCATACCGATACATACTTTTAATAACATAATATCTAAATAGATTGTTAAATCTTAAAATCCAAGCTTAAAAAATTAATTCACACAAGAAATTTTAAAAACACAAACAATGCCATGAAGTTTGAGAATAAATAAATAATAATATCTTCAAGCTGATTTTACTCCCACTAAATGGTTTTTCGTGATCAATCAAGATGTGTTTAAGGTAAAAAAAAAAAAGCTACATGAATTTCATTAATAAGTATTAGACTAGACTTATAGTCTCTTTCCTTGCATAATTTTTCTTTAATAAAAATGTTCTTGTTGCCTACATATAATCAATGAAATTAGCCGAAGCAACCCGTACTCAACCCACTCGATCTGTGATCTCATTACTAAGAACCACTGGCTTATTATCTAACCAGTAGGCAATTAGACAATAGCGTTCATGCTGCTCGCATATTACAGCTGTATAGCTTGCCGTGTCGTGACGATACGAAGTGCCTGTAATGCGAGACTAAGCCGACAGGCGATAACTGATGACCTAAAATTCACAACGCGCATAACTCTGCGCAGCTTCACGCGCTAAACAGGTCAGTATGTCAGTATCACAGTGTGTCAGTGGGCCGAACGGTGCAGATCTTACCGGTTTGACCCTATTAGTGACGTGACGTATCGAGGACAAAACAGACTGATTTTTAATGCGACGTGCATTCAGACAGTGGCATTCGCGGAATAAGAAGTCGAGTAAGGTAGATGTGTATCACCTTGTCTACAGTTATATAATACTATAGAAGACTACGAGTGTATAGTAACGCCAATATAACCCGACAAGAACTTGATGTAATCTAGATCACAGTTGGTGTCGACGTCCTTGAGAGTTTTGTCGAAGCGACCCAGGCTAACATTGAACCACCAGCCAGAAGTTTTTAGGATTTACCGCGGCACATGTCTATGTTGGGGTAGTGGCTCACAAATTGTATTAACTGTTATTTTGTGGGATTATAAATGCTTCTCGCTGACGAGTACCATCCTGCCTCCGGTCCTCAATCACATCATTTTGGTAAGTTTTAATTATTTTTTAAGTCTGTGAAACGTAGGTTGTTACTTATATTATAAATAACGTTAATCTCTTTTATATAAACAGTTCTAATTTTTCCTGAAGCCATTTTTATTTTGACTGCAATATAATAATATATTCATGTCTACACGTTGTAAAGTAGAAGTAGACAAATATCAGTACTAAACTATTGATGGGTTGTGTAAACATCTTTCCATCAAGTAAGTCTATAATATAGACATAATAGAATAAGATTAAAATTCGTAGGGAGTTGAATACAATGTAGGTAGATGTATAACGCATGCTGTACTAGCCTGGATATATGGTAGTATATACATGTTGATCTGTCACATGGCACAGTTATGTAATGTGTTTATTATAAGTAAAATAGGTATTTCAGTTCAATGAACATATGAATTTGGTACTTGGTATCAAACAGTTATGACATTAGTCTTTTCAATAGAATGTCTGGGTCAAATCCCAAGGAGGACTGAGCAGACACTCAGAAATTTTTCGAGTCTGGTCTTCAGATATGGTGGCCAAAGGGCTAACAAGGGAAGTATTGTCTAATCATTGTGCCAGGAAGTGTCACTGTCACATTGAAATTCCCGAACTCACGTTACACATTTCTGTATTTTAGCTTTAAATCTGAGTAAGCACCATGAGTATATGTACATGTACAATCATTTCATCATCTTTGTAAAATATAGGGCAAGGTACATTATTATTTTACTGAACACGAATGTAGCTTTCCTCAAGCGCATGACACAAGTCATCTGTACAAGTCATGGTTTCATCCCAGATTATACAGTAAACAAAAAAGAGTAGTGACTTTCTCTTGGTATTGTAGTTTTCTCTCACTTTTAAAGTCCCGGGGGTTGGGATGGCCTAGTGGTCTAGAGTGCCGTGCTTCGACCTCTAGCTGACCGGTCACCTCTGGCTTGTGGCTGTGGATTTGATCCGTGGTGTAAGCGTATGTGACATGGAGATATGGGCGCCTTCTCAATCTCGTCGGTTTCCTCCGGGCACTCCGATTTCCTCCCACTGCTAAAGACCCTTACGCGCAAGCGAATTATTGAAATAGAATTGAAATCATGTTAGTCCCGAAATGACCTAGTTTGTGTCGAGTGGACGTTAAACCCCATTTCTCTCTCTCTCTCTCTTTAAAGTCCCTTACATGCATGTGGATCATTCAGATAGATACCAAATAACCTGGTTAATGTTGATTATTAATTAGGTATAGAGGTTTAACTACTGATTGATCATATTATTTGCCTGATGTCCACAATGTCATTTATATTGAATGTAATACATCAAGTTTGTTGAATATTATAGGTTCATGTATTCGTATCTGTATACTGTCCTGATACTTACATGTACATGCATTGTACAGGATTATGCAATGGCCCCAGATCCACTCGCATGGTTTCACAATATTTAATGATGTTTTATGGGGTTTTAGTTGATACACGTCGTTGTTACTGTGTTGGGTGCACCGTGTTGGGTGCACCGTCCTTTAAGAGATTTCTGTCTATGAAATCACATGTATGCATATACTGTTTGTTAAATCCATAAAGTTGTGTTATTACGAGTAATATACTGTTTATGTATAACTATTTTTTAAATGATGTGTGTGTATACAAGTAGAAAATTTCATAAAACCACAAATTGCCGATAACTGACTAATGTACCGTATATTGAGATAAATGAGATATCAGACTATTTCATAGATGATTAAATATTACTGGGACTGGCATTTACATATTATCGACTATATCTTGGCATAGAAAAGTAATTAAAAGTACAAACATACATGTAGCAATAATATGTAGGCTTGAACATTCATGTACATGTAGGCGTACATAAAAACATGTAATGCATTTCATGCATGTTTATACTATAATGTTTCTCATTTTTAAAGAAAGGAACAATGTGGTAGTTAATATACATGTACCATAGACATTTTTTTTTCTGACTCATGTAGATTAATTAATTTTTATGTGAAATGATGTACTTATGTAAGCCAGTTGTTATTATCTTTGTATGGTTGAGTTATATACATTTTTAAAATTTCATCAACAGATGTCAACATTTAACATAGATCTATAGATTTATTTTATTTGTTATGAATCATAGGTTTATTATTTTATAAATTTCTGTGTGTTCACACACGTGCATGTATGTTATTGATCTTATATAGATATTTCTAATCTGATATATTCAGTTGGCGTTTAATAGACAAGTATTATTAACATATCTTTAAGCATGTGTACCGTACCGGATATATGCGTTCACATATCGAAATTGTAAAAACTGTGTCATTTGTAGTACATAATATATGTAAATTAGGCCTGACTAATTTCATATAATAGAAAAAGATGGATATCAAATATGAATGGAAAGTCGAATTCACTATGATTTCATACTAAGACGTATCGCACCTACTGCTATAAAAAGTCACGAATGCCTTAGAGTCTTATGATAACCATTTAGAACTAGTGACGTACTGTATAATGCTGGATTCAGGCATTGTTGTAATTATAACCTATACTATGTATATTAAGTCTGCCGAAGGGTTTTTATCGGTTTCAGTTAGGGTATATTTTCATCAATCCCAGAATATATAAATACTACATGATAAAATAGTACACTAACTGAGAATTCACTAAAAATGGGTGCCTAAATTTGCCCATGAGCAAGACCAGTACTTCCTTCATTGTCATCTCAAGTTTTTACTGGTCTATTTTATGTTGTATTTGGCACAGTATGTACTGATTAAAAAGGTAATTAATGATTATTATGATATTCAGGGGCGGATCTAGGAATTTTGAAAGGGGGGGGGGCGCCGCAAAATGAGGGCACTGACTGCGGAGACGGGGCACGCCGCTGAGAGGGGGGGGGCCCAAGAAAATTATCCGTCATTTCCTTGCCTCTCTAGCCAATTCAAAAGCTATTTGGCTGATATTTTCGTCTAAACGTTCGGAAATCATAGAAAAAGAGCCTCAAATTCGAGCAAAAAAGCTAGTTGAAAGGCACTTTCAGTAGTAAAAAAATGGCACTGTCGAAAATTAGGGGGGGGGGGGGGCGTGCGCCCCTTGCGCCCCCCATTGAATCCGCCTCTGAAATTATGGAAACATTCTAGAATGTACATGTACTATTCTGTTCTAGCCTTGCTGATTACTATACAAAAATCTGCTTATTTTTTTGGCAAATTCTTATCTCAAAATCAATATATGATACTCACCCATGCAATCACAGGTATGCGTAATGAAGCTTGTGTTACAATAAATTAACAATAAAGCATGATTGATCATAACCAATAGTCATACGGTACCTTTTCTATGGAAATCAGTGGATATAACAACCAAAAGTGATTACAAACTTCTTCAGTGTTGACAAGTTTTATAAATGACAATATTATCATATAGAGGCATCACCATTAATAAACCTACATAATCTCCAAAATGTAACAATCACATCTACATCTAAATAAACCTATTTTGGTAAAAAAAAATTGTTTCAAATCAAAGCAAAATTTGAAATTTCATTACAATAATTTAGGCAATACATGTACATATACTTCCCCGGGGGAATATATATGTACATGTATGTAGGTTACATGCAGTTTGTAAAGTACATGTGTACACGTATATTGTAATCGGTATAACAACGCAATATACGTAATATATTTGGGGATAAAAAATAAAATTGCGTAGTTTTCAAATGGGTGTAGCTATGGGCGTTATATTGTTGTCAGAAATTTATTACTTTAATAATGATAGATTGTGCGCTTTAGATTAAGGGATGTCAATACCTCTCAATTTAAGTACATTTAGATCCACTACTTTACGTAAGAAAGTTTTTTGATTTTGATAGTGTTTCGTATTACAACAGGAGCACTGTGAACTTATATGATGACTTTTTAAGTGCCGTTTCCTGATGGGCTTGCATCAGTGATTAAGGATATCCCTCTTGTTAAATTGAGCTTCCTTTACGAAATAGTATAGCATGTAGATATGTATATGATCTATACGTGCGTTGACTCGGATATGACTGAAATAAAGCAAACAAAGTTACAACCACGATTCCTAGATAGGGACTTGACACATTTCCAAATATTAATGCTAAAAATGGCATAGGAGACATTCAATGTTAAGGATGAAGTTCCAGATCAAATTATGGAACAATATCTGGGGCATATTTCTAGTTTTAAAGTTTAAAATTAATAACACAATAACAGCATCTCAAAATGTCGCTACTGTGGCCCCTGAAAAGAAATAGACAAGGGTTTGTTCGGTGTCTTTATAAACTATAACAGATAAATTAATAAAATTAATACATACCTTTAATTGAATGTATGTCGAAAGAAGTATACTTGAAGATATTATTTTATGACTATAGCTACATGTACATGTATTACTCAAATTACTGGATTGATTTACATGTACAAACAATTTATAATCACTGGTTCTAAAAATTATTTATCGAAATACATGTAATGAAAATATGTCCACCAATACTTGAATGGAGATTTAATGAATCTTATGTTTAATCCTTGATTTTGATTTACCATACGAAAACTGGTTATTAAATCTTTTTAAAGAGAAATAGTAATACTGGATACGACAAAGGTGACAGCAACACTTCCTTAGTAGGTAACTAAAGCTGGCCAGGCTTATACATCTGTGTAGGCCTAGATACTGGATCAAAAAAATAGTAATTATACTGTACAGAAAACGGCCTAATATACATGTACATATAGGTATTTGGTATAAAACGTGTTCATATACATGTACAAATGTAGATCGATTGTTGATATGGGGAAAGGTGAATGACATCTTTTACCTATCCATAACCAAATAATTATGTTTATAAAATTTGATAAGGCATGTACATGTACTGATTATAGGAGGTGGGGGGGTAGAAAGGTGAAATCACGACGATTTTTTTGCTTGGCCTAAATACACGTATGAATTCATAATTTCATATATTCATGTACAAAATATCAAATAAAGTTTTTTGTGTGTAAAACCTGGGCTTAGCTTGTTATTTAGATTTGGCAATCTTCCAGCCTTGTGTAACAGCTTGACTGCACACATAATAGGTAAAGATATACTCTGTATAATATGGGCCAATAAAATATATTTATAGCTGCGAACTCAATAGCTATTTCTGACACTAGGTCACTGGCACTTCGCCTTCTAAACCAGCTTACAATATGCATGTAGTATGCTTTGAGGTGAAAAGAAATTGAGATATAGGCATAGATATAAAAGGGCAATTTGCATATTAAAAGATTTATCCCTTCGAGAACTTTTGACAGTTATTTATTGAACAGGACAAAGTACAATTGAACGCAGGTCAACGTCCTACTGATACCTCGAACATATACTGGACCTTTAAATCAGGTTATGCGTTATATATTTTTACCTGTGGCCCATCAGTTTGTGGTTTTCTCTGTCGACATTTGGCCTATAATCTTAACCAATATCACATCATACCAGGTTGTGATGTTCTGTTACATGCACATGTATGTCAAAGTGAATCTTACATGTACTTGTGCTTCACTCACAACTGATTTTGGGGAGTTTAATACCCCAAAACAGCATTATTTTGATTGATTAAATCAATTATTTGGATAATAAGATAAAAAGAAATTGCCTGTATTTTGATCTTCCTTTTTTATTTTTCAACTGGTGTTGTTTCATATCCCCGATTGTTCGTGACAAGGAGTAGGGTCACCTGTCCGACCTTGTGGGTTTCCTGTGGGTCCTCCAGTTTCCTCCCACAGCTAAAGACCTCTACGCGCTAGCGAATTATTGAATTAAAATTAAACCAAATTAGTCCCCAAATGACCTACATGTAGCTTGTGTCGAGTGGACGTTAAATCCCATTTCCCGCTTTTTCCTCCATTTTTTGTATCAACTCATTTACTGGTTTTCTGTATGATTTGGTACAAGTACCACAAATGTTAAATCATTCTGTAAAGACTGAATGAAATAAAGTTAGTTACCTACCTATATACCTGGGTAGGTACATGTACATTCAGGTTATTTTATACATATATTATGTAGGCATAGAAAATCTGTAAAAGATGTAAAGGTCATTTAGATCATGTCATCTATATCGTAGATAAATGATATAGATTAGTATCGTGATGTCACGTATATGTATATATATACATGCCACGAATCATATCTATTGACATGCAAAGATAAAATAGTTATTTTCTATGTAAAGCCTTTCTCTTCTAATTATCCTATTAAGCAGTACAGAGCAAAAATCTGGAGGCAATATTACATTCACAAAGAAATTAAAGTCATGAATTTTAAATTCAAACTATCCTAATTATAGACCTGTACAAGTAGGCATGCTTTCTTTTATCATAAAAAAATTAATTTTGGAGAAATATTACTGACATAAATTTGAATACCTTACTCGAATTCCATCAGAAAAATATCAAGGTGCACCTGTTTATTGTCCCCCGCCTTTCGAAGAGATAAGGCAGAGATAAGCAATTTGATTGGTTGATACTTTGGGACAAGATAGCTTAGGTTCATCTTGATTGATGATTTTTATGCCGATACAATGACTGCATTCTCATTCAGTAATGGATTCAACAGTAACAGTGTATAGAAACGATTGACTTGGACACGAGGGCCCTTTCCGTTGGCCATAGGGGCCCTTTTGTCAAGCGTGGGGGCCCTTTTGTCTGTCTTTTTTGGGTCCCCCTAACTAGAGTACATTTTCATTTTTCTCCTCGGTTTTAGCATTTTTCTTTATAAAACACTTTTGGATGACACTTCGTGTACAGTTTGATTGCTCGATACATTTGAAAAAAATAAATGTGCGATTAATTTAATATGTGTCATCTATTTATTTTGGGTATGTTGGCGGGGTACATCAGCCTCACTGTTGGCTTGTTATGTACGGATTTGAATATTTTGTTGACACATAATTTTTAATTGTGAGCTGCTTGTATAACGATAAAAGTTACGACAATTATTTTGCGGTAAATTTTGAAATAGCAACACTGATTGGGGCAGAGCAGTTAGATGTTGAACCCCATTTTATTTCATTTTGCAAGTCGATCAATTTTCGACACATTTGGTTTGTTTTTAGCAGATTCCTAATTTTTCTAAAATATTTTTAGATCTCTCTAGATTTAATTGGACTTATTGTCTATTGAGATCTAATTCTTGAAACTGACAAATATGATTAAAGCCATATCCTTGATTCATTGTTACCCAGATGGGTGTGTGTGTGTGGGGGGGGGGGGGGCAAAAGCCATCCAAATACATGTGGCTGTTAAAAAAACTTGCTTTTCTTTCCGAAAAACATACAAAATATTGTGGTCGAATGATGTTAATCATATTTGCTGGCAACTAAAAATAACAATCTTACCACGACTATATTGTAGGACATATAGGCTACTTACTACATGTACATGTACATATACGTGTACATATTTAAAATAACAGATATATTTAGGAACAACGCTTTCGAAGAGTATTCTCTCAATGTTTTCAAGCTAATACAGATACATGTATATACTGTATGTAGGAATATGCACAACAGTTCACTGAACCTTGTTAAAAAAACTTGCTCATTCTTGATATCAAACAGTGGGTGTTTTACACATGTAGAAATAATACTGCTCAAGGCTTTGTTGGCGTAGATGTTTTCTCTGTAGGCACTGAAATCATTCTTGCCAAAAGGATAATTTTTTCACATTCGTGACTTGAATGTACATGTACACGGTCATTGACGCTTTGGAGGTGTTTTTTTTTATCTTTTATACATGTATGTCATGTGAGTGTTCCGATACTTTTATGATAAGATTAAAGTTCTCAATGAGTATGATGTACAATGTAGCTTATAGTCACATACTTATACTATATATCAGGCACCCATGTCCCTCGTGGACCTCAACAGAAGATTTTAAAATCCCCACCAGAAATAAATGGTATAAGTGCACTTTTAATATCAAATTTAGGTCAACTATTTTTAAAAATTCTTTCAATGGAGAAAATGATATGCATGTATCTACAGGTCTGGTTGATAAAATCTTACATTTACTTCAATGCACTTACAAGTAATATTGAATGTGGTTGTTATCACTGCGATTGGATATTGGAAGGTTAAATATCTGGTAAAAAAGATATTTTTTGACAGTTGAATTGGGAGGGAACAATGGTGCAATGACTGCAACTAAATATATCACTGGTAAGATTGCTGTAGTTGCAGCTGTTGCACTAACTTATTACGTTAGCTTAATCCTCTTGTACATGTTACAGCATCGATGACTGGGTTAGACATAAAAGGGTTACTTTTTCATGGATAAAAAATCAATTAAAACTTTTTAAGATCAAAATCATTCTTTTAAAATTGTTTCCTTTTTTTTATTTCAGAGATTTTTGCGGACCCATATGAGGGTTACTATGATTCAAATCAACTGATGCCAACAATGTGTTTTGATGTGTTTGGTGGTAGTACCATGATGGAGGATGCAAGGTTAGCGGTAGCTTTTTCCCAGGAGGAGTCATCGCAGTCCTCATCTGTACTATATCCCCATATGACTACATCGTCCCCATCTCAACATGAAGCCCTTTCTCGGAGTCCCAGTGTCTCCTCAGATGGGGGAAAGGTAAATAATTACATAATAATTGAGTCTTGTATTTCGAAAGTACATTAAATATCAACAATCTTTATTACTCACCCTACAGATATGGCCTATAATTCATCAAAATAAATATAACGTAATTTCAAAATTAAGTCTTGTATTTCGAAATTATATCAACAACCCTATATTACTGGTCCTATATACATTTTTGTATAAGCGATATTTTTATTCAAATTTGTATCTGAATAGGGATTGGGGAACAGACATAGCCTATGTCAAACCCCAAAATATTTTTTTATATCTAATTGTTGTTATTGAGGTAAAAAAATTATATATATTATCAACAGCAAGCAGTATGCCAATAGTGCATTGCGCTTTTTATAAATGTACTTTTATCATTTATTATTAAAGCAAGACCCATAATTTAAACTACATGTGTATTGTCATGAAATACAAATTATGATACACCGCAATTTAGTTGTACTTTAGTGCTCAAGTGTTGCATAAAAACCTGTTCGTTCCCCTGAAAGTATGGTCTCTTTTATTTTACAGCCATTATTTAAACCACAGTATACAGCCGAGTTAGATGTATTATGTCGGATATGTGGTGATAGAGCATCTGGTTTTCACTATGGTGTACATTCATGTGAAGGTTGTAAGGTATGTACATGTATATGTGTACGGTGTATGTCCGGAGGATCTTCAAGGGGGAAGGCTACCCAATATTTTATTTTTTAATTTTAAAGCTATTGAAATGAAAATGGTACAAGTACATGTAGTTAGGAAATGTAATAAACAAGGGAAAACAAACATTGAATAAACATTTCTTGGGTAGTCAAATTTGCACCACTGACAAAGCGTTTAGAAATCCAGGTGAGTTTTCTTGCCTTCTACCAGATTAACCTCAAGACTTCCTGGGTAGTGAGCCAACACCATACACACATAGTTCCGTCAATAAAGAAAATACAAAATCTGGAAATGAAACAATTATTATGTGTCTCGTAATTCCATATTTGTTCCTGTCACATGTACATGTATCAAATGATGTAGCAAACTGCTTGCAGCATTTGTAGTAAAATGTCGTGGTTTGCGCGTATATTATATCTTTGACTTAATCAATAAATTAACTGACAACTTCTGGCTATGCAGCTCTAAGCTGTAACAAAAACATACTTTAATAAATGATATGCCTTTATTATCTGGGTGTGACTGCGTCATAAGATAATAAGGTAATATGTAATTTAGGAATGTACATTGCTGTAAGCAGATAGTCATATATGAAATTGTCAACTCAACCTTTTTGAACATGGACAACAGGAGTGCACACATTGCCTTAATATTGTGCAAAACAAATTATGTTAATATAATATGTACATGTACCAAAAAAAAGAAACAGGAGCATTATTGAAACCAAATGTCAAAACTAAAATCACATATTTGGATGGGGTTTTTATATTTTTATGTAATATTTTACAGGGATTTTTCCGGAGAACATTAAAAAAGTCTTTAGTTTACAAACCATGCCAAATGGGATCACAATGTAAGATAGATATGGGTACAAGAAACAAATGTCAATACTGTAGATATCAAAGATGTTTGAATGCTGGTATGTCACAAGATGGTAAGTATTGTGATAATATTTACAGATTGTGTTTATTTTATTAAATTTATAATTATTTCACAAAATATGAGATAATATTAGTCATACTGGTACAGTATATGGAAAATATTTTTATTGATCAATAAACTTGTACTAAATGTACCTGTTCACTTGTTTTAGCTGTGAGGTTTGGTAGAATGCCGAAAGCGGAGCGAGAAAAATTGTTGGCTGATAAAGAAGAGCTTATGACTACCTGTGGTAAAAGAATTGTTGAACTAAGATCACTTACAGATCTGATTAAAGCTGCATTTAGAGATATTTTCATCAACACCATATTCTTTGCACGAGAAAACTCAAGGGCTATGATTTTTAACCAATCGGAGGGACAGGTAATATTGTAAAGTATTTCTATGATCAGTTTTGGGATTGAAGTGGTGTCACTCCTTGTTGCTAATATTATTCAAATGTACATAAAATAAATCTACTTGTACAAGTACATGTATACATGTATCCCATCATGTGAACAGTACAACCCATGTTTCAGTTGAATGAATTTCTTTGTTTTCTTCCTTTCAGTGTGTAAATTATGATGACTTAATAGTGGTAGAATGTTTGAGTTCTGAAGAATTTTTTGAAAAAGGAATATTTACTCAGTATCAGGAATTAATTGTTCCTGTCATGGAAGCCAGTGTTAAGTTTGCTAAAAAATTACCAGGCTTCACCAACATGTCAATGGCCGATCAAATTTGTTTAATGAAAACTAATGGATTTATGGTTGTTCAAATAGCTGTAAGTATTTTATAGCGATTAAATTATTAACAATATATAAACTTATTTTGAAAATGTCATGATTGTAAAATCTTGATTATGGTAGTGGAAAACATCTTGATCAGAGTGGTAAGATCTTGATGATGTGGTAAAATCTCGATCAAAGTGATCAAATCTTCATCAGTGTGGTAAAATCTTGATAATTCTTCAAAGTTTTCATCGTGCTGGTAAAATCTGGAACATGATGGTGAAACTTTTCAAGATTATTGTAAATTGACTGGAAATAGGAGATTATTTCATTTTACACATATTAAAATAGACAATAAAACATACAACATAAAAAAAGAAATACATTTAGAAAAGTAAAGTCAAATTATACAAAATCCAATGGTGAAAAATTCCCAACAAATGACACTCAGTAAGGGCATAATATTCCATGACACACCATTTTACCCCATATCATTAAAAATAAGAAGCACATGAATACAAACCAGTGAGCAATATAATCTAATTACCTATTACATTATTTATGGTAGGATTTTTCAAGCAAAGGATAGCCACATTAAATGGACACACATAATCAAATCATGTGATTTTTTAAAAAAAAAAAACTTTTCTGTAAAGGTTTCAATCTCCAGAATAACTCAGTGCTAGATATAGTAATCAGTGCATATGCACAGCAAAGTACAATGTACTCTCATACCTAATATATCCAAATTCTGCATTTTTATTATCTAAAAGTAGCAAATAAAACTGATGACTTATCTTTTATCGCATGAAATATTACATGTTATTTTGACAGAAATATTCTAATTTAGAGAGATTTTTTTGTACCATTTGTCATAATAGTGTCAATCAAATCATGTTTGACCTTTTTTGCTGTAATATATCTACAAACTCTGGTCGTTAATGTCTGTCAGCATACATATTTTGATGGCCCTGTCTGTAAGATTTTTTTTCACACATCTCCTCTAAACATAGTTCAAAAGCTGAAGTAGTTACCTTTTCATGACGTATCTTTACTAATAAGGGTTCACATGTTCTTTTACGTAAAGTGATATTGCGGACAAAAGATGCCTTTCCAAACTGTCTACAGCTTATCTATTCAAGTTTGTTTTCAAAATAAATGAAATGAAATGGGGTTTAACGTCCTGCTGTTTTCAAAACAATAGACTTACATATATATGTACAATATTTTTTTTGCGGGGGGGGAGGGGATTGGATGGTGAAATGGTTAGCATATGCACTTTGTATCATAAGATTTGTCATTGAGTCAACTGGTGAGGTTTTAAAATCCTTGAGTGGCATTTAGTGATTGAGCACATTAAAAAATACAACACAGTTTATATGGAAAACAATCACTGGTTTATACACATATAGCTCGACGTTTCGACAAGTATTCTCTTATCGTTATCAAGTACAAAATGATGTGGTTTGGATTCCCCGGTTGTACATGACAAGGAGTAGCGTCACCTGTCCAACCGTGTGTGTCTTCTCTGAGTCCTCTGGTTTCCCCCTGCTAAAGACCTATTAAATAATATATTGTGATGTGTTACACTTAATTAAACAATACATGTATATGGGGACATGTTTCACCAATAAATTATAATTAAGTAATATATTGTGATATGATAAAAACAGTTAAACAAAACAATATATCATTATTATTGTTTTAAATTGCACTGCTTCAACCTTTTTTGCATTTTCTCTTATGCATCACTAATACAATTATTTCTCAAAAAACACACATTTTCTAAAATAGCAGTTTAAAAATGCCCTCCAGAACAATAGTTATACTTCATTGGTTTACACTAGTTTAAAGCCATAAATCAGGATATTCAGCAACTGCGACTGAGTAGCATTCTTAAAATACCCAAATTGCACTCGTGCTCGCATATTGTCATCATCCAAAACCCTGTTTACATTACAAATTTTAAGCGTGCCAGATACCGTTCCGGGTACGGCAGTGTAACGGCACGGTTAATTTTTTTGTAGTGTAAATGGGTAAAAGACAAGCATGCCGTACCGAGTAGCGTGCCAATCTGGCCCACTGAAGTGAGGTGGTCTCGGAACCGTACTAAGAACAGCTCACTTCAAATTTTCGTAGTGTAAACGCTAACCGGTCTGAGTACGGATTACTGCGCATGCGCCAAATGAACCCTGACCTTTTTTCCCTGCAAACCTTGACAGTTCTGTCATCAGTTCTGTCAAAATGGCTGCTCAAACTAAATCAGTCATCATAATGGTTTTCATCTGGGTAATTTGTACAGGGGCTGAAATTAACTTTACTGTGAAGAGTTCCACATTTGGCACGCTTGGCACGGTTCTGAGACCGGTTATTTTAGAGTAATGTAAACAGGTCCATTTCTTGAAATTTATCGCGGCCTGGTACCGTACCTAGTACGGCACGCTTATCGCGGCCAAATGTAAACGGGGCTCAAGTATGACCATCATCCTCAATTTCCTGAAAACACTCTACGTACCACAATTATCAACTGATCCGATTCACTTTTATAAATAAACTTTTTTATTTTTCAGCTTCATATGCTTATAGATAAGGACTATATTAATTTTGTGTCCAGAAGAAATGCTTTTCGACTTAGTCGTCTCTCACCGTATCTTTGTACGGAGATTCAGAAATTACTAGAAAGAACTATATGTGTTGGAGATAGACTACACAATATGCAGCTTACTGCTGGAGAAATTGCATTATTTTGTGGAATTTTATTAACTTCAGGTGAGTGTAGAAATTATATTGAATTATTATATGGGCTGACATGGAGGGAGGTGCAAAACCATGTAAAATTCTTCTTTAAATACTGTGAAAGACATAGCCAAACCTTGTTTAATCACTGTGAAAGATACCATAGCAACCTTAAGATCAATCTAGTTTTGTTTTTTTAACATGCTTTACATATAACTATCTAGGCCATTTCCAAAGAATAAAAACCAGTGATAAAGCTGAAATACAAATACAGAAATTTCTATTTCCTTTGTCAATTAGTATTGGTTACAAAACAGCCAAACTGTTAAAAAATCATAAATTTTAACTTGTTTTAACCCTGTACCTGTTATTTGTTTTACATACATGTACATGTACTTGTCATATACATGTATGTACTTAAAGTCTACTTTAAAATACTACATCTTAGAAAACTTCCTTACTAGAGTATAGAAGACAAAATAAATTCTCTCTGTGGGAGAGCTTAACAATTTTCTTCTGTGGGAGAGCTTAACAATTTTCTTCTGTGGGTCGAAAGATATTTTTTTGGTTTCAGTTGATAGCTTTATATATTATCTTTTTTTTTTATATATTCTAGAATGTCCAGGATTACAAAATGTCCACCAAGCCGAACAAGTTCAAAGTGATTTGATTGATGCTTTACGCCTCGAATTGAAACATAATCACCCAAAAGATAAACTCATGCTGCCAAAACTCCTAGTGTTGATTCCAGACCTGTGCCAAATTGTTGACGAATTTTCAAGGAATCTTCAAAACCATCTGTTTGATCACAGTCACAACTTTTCCAGTGTTCAGCCATTATTACAAGAAATATTTGATATTGAGGCAGTCAAAAACAAGAATGCTTAAATCCGACAGATATATTTGACATCCTTCAGGTTGATTTTCAAATTAGACATTTTGACAAGGCCATCTATTGCTGTAACGATCTACATGGGAGATATTTTGAAATGTTTGTGATTATGTGTAGAACCAGTAGATGGTGAACCCTTGAAAAATATTTGTGCTCGTCAGTTTGAACTTCTACCAAGTGCATTTCAAATTGCATTGAAGAGGAATATTAAGCATAAAAAAAACAATGGATATGTGTTCAAGAACACATAAATCGGCAATATATTTTTTTTTTTGTATTTTCATAAGACATATTATGATTTGTGAAGTGCTCATAAAGTTAATTTGAACGGGCTGAGAAAGAATTGGTATGAAATATATCTGCTTTTATGATACATAAACTCTCTCCTGAAATATGTATAGTTCCCAAAAGCTCCATGTATCCCCGGTTATGATGTTATGTGTTCAAAATAAGATATATATATATATATATATATTTTACCTGGGTGGCATCTGTTAAATTTTATTTAATTGTTATTTTCACCTATATAGTACAATTATATTATTAATATTATGATGAATTAAGGTATCTAAATGTAGTTATGTAATCTATATGGTTTGTTTGTTATGCCCAAATTTTAATGTTCGCTTACTTACATGTATTTTTGTTTTAACAAACAATTGTGTTCTAGATGTGTTTCACAAAAATGTACAGATTGATAGAATGTGTAGGAGTATATTTTATTATTTATATATTAATCAGACTGTTGGTCTCTAAAATAACACGAAAAAAATGACATTCATATCTCATGAAGGTCATTAAAACATACCTACATAAAAATGTAAATAGCAGTGTGTTTAATAATGATATAATATTACATGTGACAAAAGTCATAGGGTCAAGAACATTTTCATGTGTCATTGTGTATAACACATACAGTTATATAATGCATGTGTACGGTGCATTCAGGAGTGTTCCATTTGTTAATTTTGTTCATTTAAGTGCATTCTATAATAATCTGGGCCCTGTTTCACGAAATTTTAACTTAAGATAAAATCCAATTTTAGTAGATACTTCAATTTTGATTGGCTAAGCACTAAAATCAATCTAATATTATCCAATCAAATTACTAAAATTGGGATCTTATCTTAGTTAAAATTTCGTGAAATAGACCCCAGTTTGTTAATTTTGTTCGTTTTTAGTTCATTCAGTAGTAATCAGTTGGTTAATTTTGTTCATTTTAGTGCATAAAGTAGTAATAAGTTTCTTAATTTTGTTCATTTTAGTGCATAAAGTAGTAATACGTTTGTTAAGTTTGAATTAAATAAATCTTGAATTCTTTTCAGTTTAGCTTGTATATTTACCAGAATTAAGTCAAACATGTTTATTGCAGTTTATATATATGTTTTTATGCTCAAAAAATAGATGTTTATTTTTCCCCCATCTCAATTCTAGTAGTTTAAAAAACAACGTAATTTGCTCTTTTTTCATGTACATGTAGATCTGCTATTTATTTGTATAACTATTAATTTATATTTAATCTAGGTGGCATTACCTACGTTTTATTTATATCCAACAGATAACCCGGTACTCATTAGTTAGTATAACAATACTTGGATATCTATCAAATGGCATGAATGGTGTTTAATGTCTTGGTAATTTTTGACAAAGATATGGGAGAATTTATTGCTCATATTGCACAGTTAGTAATGCTGACCTACATGTAGTTACAATTACTGTTGAGATAACATATTAATGTAACAATTTGATCAGTTTATTACAGTTCAGTTTGTCAGAGTACCATATTAATGTAACAATTCGATCAGTTAATTACAGTTCAGTTTGCCAGAGTACCAGAGTAAACAATTATGTGATCTAACAATTTGATCAATTAATTACAATTCAGTTTGCCAGAGCACCAGGTTAAACAATTACTATTGAGATAACATATTTTTTTGTGATGTATCAATTTAAACAATTTTTTGGGAATGCCCTAAATGTGTTTTTCTTTTCACGTCATCCTCATTCTGTATAGCTCGAAATATACAGACACAGTGACATAAAATGGCAAATTTTTAACATCATCATTTTCATATATAATTGATGTTAAATGGTAAATAATGTTGTTTTTAGACATATATTCTTTAAGTTCCGTTCAAGTTTGTCTCATGTTTTTGTCCCCTTTTGAGTTCGATCTCAAGTCCTTGTTAGTACATGTATGGTGCAAGTATAATCCTGAGTATTCCGTTAACACCCCAAAATATTAATAATGGATTTTCAGTGAGATATCAGAGTGTATATTTTAAGGTTAATTAATTAACATTTAATAATATGTCATTATATAAGTAATATATCTATATTGGCTCAATAAATGTGCAATAGATAGATGTGGTTATTGCTTATATATACCGGTTATTAGGTTATTTAAGGTGTCAGTTATAAGTTGTATAGTGCTAGTTTTATTTACAATACCTGAATTTAATTGATTAATTACCGATTACATTATTTCCCCACATACCAAGATTGACGGTGCTAGGGCTCTTTGATTTAAGTCAAATAAAGTGTTGAATTTGTTTGACGAATGGGTTTCTTTTGATAAGTGATGCAGCATGCTCTATTAAACTGATGCTTTAAAAGATTAATTGAAAGTAAATTATTATAATTTGGCTTATTTTACTCTATAGCAAGAGGTCTGGTCATGTTAAATGAATGAATAGTGCACTTTTCTAAAACACAAAAATTGCACAAAAATGTTGAAAAAAACTAATTCTATCTGGCCATTTGGTGCTGACATGTTGTCGTTTAAAACAATATTTATTTCTGAAATTATTTTCATGGAAAGTTTGATTATAATGACTTTTTTATGTTAAAAAAATAAGTTAAATCAAATTTAACTTTGAAGTTATGACTGAACTAACTGGTAGTTTGATATGTATTACATTGAATGGACCAGGTGTTTCCCCACTGAAATGAATGTTAAAGATTTAATCAATTGAATTTATGTTGTGTAAATAATTATATTAGTGTGTGTTAATGTAACTAATTTGTACTAAAAGTTTCTTTCAGAAAATTAATCACTGATGATAAATTATATGAATGTTATTCATTTTTATGTTTTTTTGTTATATTGTTAAATGACATATATTTATATTAATATTTGTTATTTTGTCCAGAAAAAATGGATGAATATTCCCAGTGATTCATTAAATTTTATCATTGAAAACATTACTACGCCATATAATATATTACACAGTCAGTGCATTACTTTTTTGTTTGATAGTGGTTTAATATAAATGTTAAATACAGTAATACATACACTTATTGAGTTTCTCTCAGTATTTTACACTGCTTAGTGAAAATTTCAAGGTGTAAGTAGACTGACTATACATTGTTTAATTGTAATTTTTAAAAAAAAGTGCTATATATTAACAAAATCTAGTTAAGAACATTATGTGTTCAGTGGTTTTTTGGAAAAAGAGAAAAAAAAAAGGTTTTACAAACAAAAAAAAAGAAAGTAAAACACATATTTGCTTAAAAGTTCATATTATTTTATACATATATAAAAGTGATATTTTGAAGTGCTATGATGTTATTTAATACTAATAGTGCTATCATGTTATTGTATAGTGCTAAATATTGTTATTGTTTATGAAATCATTTTATTTGTTCATTGTAAATAGAAATTGTTGACATGCTGTTACTTATAGAGAAAGATAAGAAATATTACATATTATTAATTAGTAAAACTTGATATATACCGGTGGCATACAGTTAGTTACATGTACATGTAGTACTCATCTGAATTTTCATTAAAGATAGATTATATAAGATTTAGATAAAGAGCTGCCATTCTTGCTATAATAGTTTGAAAATAAATAGGTCTAAATGAATATATTGAAAATTTCATTCAAATTACTCTATTGCAAGGGAAGATGTTAACCTTTAAGGTCTGACAAAATATGTACATTAATTGCAAACACCGTACTGGTTATTGAAAGCTAAGTCTCATTTCTCCATTTTTAAATAACTAAACTGTTCTATACTACTTAATATTGAAAATTTCCGATGGAATCGAGAATTGATTATGGTCTGGTCATGGTAATGAATGTATAATTATTAATAGTTTATATAACCTGCATTAGGCAGATTTAGCTCTTGCATAATGTATGTTTAACATGTTATCTTCATTCTAACATTAATGGAGAAATAGGCCAGTATAACAGTTAAATATATCTGTTAACCCAGTCATTTATTTGTATAAATTTTATAGAATTGAATCAGAAGACATTTTCTCGAAATTTTACATTAAAAACATTTATTCATAATTTTGTTTTGAAGAAGTAATCTTCGTTCTAATATCAAATTCATGGACACTGACTGTACATATAGATTTTATTTTAAAGTGTTACATAGTTATCTTGTTAGAAAAGTAACAAATTGAGGGGATTTATGATATTGTTAAATGATTGGTTTTAGTATGTGTACATATAGACGTTTTTCTACTATTGTAATACAATAACTGGTTATGTCCCCTTGGTATTAGGTAATTAAGTGAATGTTGAAATACCTTAATTACATTTTGACTGACTTCTCATCCCATAATGCTTGAAATTAATTTCTATGGTTAGAAACAGAGTACAGTTTCATAACGATTTAAAGAAATGAAGTATATCAAGAGCTAAATTTATTTGTGAATGGCAAATATACATGTAATGGCAGGGGTGGTTTATTTTATCTTTTGAATGGCATATTTTTCATGGGAATGTAGTCATCTATTTATTGTCACTAGGATAGCCACTCATTTATTTGGAATGATGCCTCTAGTTTTAAGACTTGTGGATCAAGAGATCTATGTAAGATAGAATGTACCTCTCCAGGTTCCCAGGAGTACAGTAACTTTAGTAAAAACATAATATTTACATTTTGAAATGATTTGTTTTGAATTCAATAGGAATCGAGGATTTTTATTTGGGGGGAGGGGTGTTTGCTGAGAGAGACCATACATTTACTCCATCTTTATAATTTTTATGAATTATAAGTTAAACAACTAGAAAATGAGTTGACAGATTTATATAATATTATATAATTTTTTGGCATTGCCCCAAACTATCTTTTAAAAACTTTAAATTTGGAAGGTTTCATGAATTATTTCTGGGACTCATCTAAACTGAACAAGTTTTTCAATTTTAAGTTATGAATTAATGTTGTTAAAGCATTCATTGTAATCTAATATTATAATATGTGTAGTAGCCATTGCTATAATGTATTAAAACATTTATTTCATGAGTAACATTGTACCAATATTGATAATACTCCCCATATTAAAACATTTAAGAACAGTATTTGAAGGCATAATCCCCATTGTTGCATGTTATAATATACCTTTCACTCTCCAACATATACCGTTGACTCGACAACGAATTAACACACCATGTCATGCTTACCATTTGTCTTGATAAATATAGGTTTTAATAAAGAAAAGCTGTGCCTTCTTTAAATATTTCGTTCTAGTTTTCCTTCGGATCATTCAATAAAGCAATGGCGTTTATTGAACTTATGGTATCGCCAGTAGGGAAGAGATCTAGATCCGCAAGCATGATGGGCTATGAGGGAAAATAAGGTTATGTCTAAATATCAAGGCCAACTGCAGATTTGGTCAAAAGTCACGAGATATAAACAGGGCTAGCGCTAACCCTATCCCACAATTGTGTCGACAATCACGTACCCTAACCCTATTTACATCTCACAACCATGACAAAATATGCAATTGGCCCGAATATTTTGACTTGATTCAGAAAATACTTTGCCCGGGGAGCCGTGTTCCCACCGTCCCTTCATCAAAATGAAATGAATAGGGGTTTAACTTCCTGTTGTTGTGCTCCGACAGTGTGCTATGAGAGAAATTTTGCAAAGACAGTGGCACTATGACCTATGTTTATATCAAATTACAACTGCCAAGGGTTCATTTATGTGCACAACAATGTACAGGCCTACATATGATACCTGAGGTTTTTGTCCCAACCAAATGACTAGACAGCTGACCTTGTCAGGCCCTCCATCCTGCACCACTGACAAGGGAAGAATCTGATGAACTTTCTTGGTCAAAACCTGGATCAAACCTGTGACCTTCAAATTAGCGAGCTATCATCTTACCCACTGTGTTTCCTCTCTTTGTCAAATTTCCACTGACAGGCTTCTTTTAGGCACATTCTAGCATTTACGTGGGACTTCTGTTCCTTACCAGGCCCTGCACCAGTGACATTGATGAACCAGACTGGGAAATCATGAGGAACTTTCTCAATAAACACTGTTATCAGACCTGATACCCGAATCCTTTTTTAGTTAAAAATCATAGTTGAGACTGTTAAGCACATTCGTTCATGTCATCAAAGCCAGCATCTTACTATTTCATGTATTCAGCCCCCCACCCCCAATCAAAAGAAAGGGAAGAGACACAATTCTGTAAAACATGTGTCAGTACTGTACCTCTTTGAGGTCTGAAATGGATCAACTTAAAGGAAACAGATATGTAAAATCAAAGAATCCATGTTCACATAAACACATATATATAACACAAGGCCAGGTCTGATGTTATATTGTCTAAAATAAACCCTAAGGGGCATTCAAAGACAAAGTGTCCATACAAGGAAAGACAAAATGGCAGATATGAAAGAATGAAACAATCATATACCCACACATCTTGATGGATCAGGTGTAACGTGGGGATTTATGATTTAGTTTTAATATACCACCTGAACTGTTTATCCTTGATTTTATTGGTATTCATTAACTAATAAACTCTCATTTACCCCACCTGTGAACAGATATTAACCCGTATTACTTGACACATGTATTTATTGACTACCCATGTTCTTAGAAGAAAATGCGCGCGCTCTATCATACGGCCTGCCATTGAGTCAACTGGCGTGGTTTCAAATCCTCAGTTGTACGTGGCAAGGAGTACAGTTGCCTGTCCAACCTCAAGGGTTTTCTCTGGGTACTCCAGTTTCCTCCCACTGCTAAAGATACCTACGTGCAAGCGATTTATTGAAATAAAATTAAAACCATATTATGTTAGTCCCAAAATGACCTAGTTTGTGTCGAGTGGACGTTAAACCCCATTTCTCTCTCTTAGAAGAAAATGAGAGAAAAGTGTTATGTTAATACCAGTACACCCCTTGATTAGACATATCGAAACTGCTGGGAAGTGGCTGATACTTGTTATATCACAAGGACTGTCATTGAGGCAAGGGATGTTGTTCGATTCCCCACTAGTACATGACAAGGATTTGGTAGCCTGTTTTACTCATGCTACAGCTCCAAGCTATTTCCCCACTAGATGTGACAAGGATTTGGTGGCCTGTTTTACTGATGCTACAGCTATGAGCTATTTCCAGGACCTGATTCAAATAAAATCACATCAAAGAAGCAGGTCTTCAACCATACAACAACTTGATATTCCAAGAACAAATCTCCTATCCTGTGGTGATAGGGATTTCTCTGTTGCCGCACCACTCCTTTGGAACAATAAGCTACGTCACTAGTCACTACATAAATTTGTGCAAGAAGAAAGAACTATTGCAGAATTCAAAAAGAGACTCAAGACTCTTCTCTTCTGTGAAGGACAACTCAACACCATAGAGCTTTGCAGTTATACATACTGTAACATGAAACTAATTTCGCAAATTCAAAGTGTACAGATGGATGATGTATGGCATTGACAGGTTAGTTACCGAAGCAACACAAAAACACATAAAAAAATAGCAAAAATTTGATTCAGCTTCTCGTGACATTTGATTCACTTCTGGACATGCACCTGCTACTATATAGCATTGAACCAACCTGTCAACAAGAAAGAGAGAGAGAGAGAGAGAGAGAGAGAGATGGAGTTTAATTTCGCTTGCACTATGGGTCTTTAGCAGTGGGAGGAAACCGAAGTGCCCAGGTGAAACCACGAGGTTGAGAAGGCGCTCCTATCTCCATGCCACATATGCTCACACCAGGGATTGAAACTACAGCCTCAAGCCTGAGGTGACCAGCCAGCTAGAGGTCGAAGCGCGGCACTCTAGACCACTAGGCCATCCCACCCACCCCTACCTGTCAACAAACAAAGGACCATATAATTAACATAATTCTTCAATATGTCAATCTGATCAATTTTTTTTTAAATTTAAAATTTATCCTTTTTCGTTTTTTTTTATAGTTCAAAATTTGCTTTTACTTGTATTTACTACACTAGGATCTGCAACACATGTTCTGGATGATGTGAGGGATTAGCCAATGAAAGGGTCTGTCACAGTGAGCTTTTGTCATGAGGTGCATAGATCTACTAGAAAAAAAAAAACATCAATGCTGATTGGTTATTAAACAAATGTCTGATGTCATAGGGTCAAAAGTCTCTCTAAAGTTCTAAAACAATGGTCAGATCTTCAAGGGTTGTCACATTTTTTTTACTTTTTTCGGTAATGAAACATTTATAATACACTTAAATCTGATTAAGAGTAACAACTCATTAAGTAAATTGTTAGAATTTGTTTGGTTTTTATAAAGTTATGCCCCATGCTAATGTTTAGTACACGAACCATTCCATATCATGGATTTAGCTGTTCGGTTATCAAAATTCATTGAAAATCAAAATACTTGTTCTTCTCCAGACCTTAAACTCTATGTATAAATCTGAAGTCAATCGGATTATAAGTTTGGCCTCTAGAGCGTCACAAGATTTTTTCAAAGTGATCAAGGGAGAAAACTCTGGCAGTAATTATCGGAAATCGCTGAAAAAATGAAACTCTTTTTTGTATAGCAGTGTTATAAATTTAAAATATATATCACAAATTTGGAAAGCAAAAATGACACACTGGAACAAAAGCTACATTAACTGTTATATGGGGCATATAACTAACACTATAAACCTCAGAATGCCTCGTTCGGCATTTCTGTCCAAACGAGGTTAAATAAATGCCTCGTTGTCTGCAGTTCCAAAACAAGGTTTTTTAAAATTGCCCTGTTTTTGGAACGAGGTATTTTGTTCAGAACGAGGCTGGGTAAAATGCCTCGTTTATTAAACATGGTTTTTTCAAGATAGTTATTAGCAGTATTCGCTATCAGCGAATTTATAAAAATTAAAATTTATGTTATTTATGTAAAGCTACCTTGATTGATTTATAACCCCAATTTAATTTTCACAACACCTCAGTTGTTACTTAACACCTATACCTGATTGGGCAATAAATCAATCAAGGTATGTAGCTGTGTGTCTGCAATAGTTTTACACCTCCACCTATTGCGTGTATTCTTGTCTTGTCCATATCTCTGATTATAATATCATAGTTTGGACTGGTTTATTTTCAAATTAAATAACATAAATTTTAATTTGTACAAATTCGCTGATGAAAAAAAAACATGTCTAGTAAACGAGGCATTTTTACCAAGCCTCGTTCTGAACAAAATACCTCGTTCCAAAGACAGGGCAATTTTAAAAAAAACTCGTTTTGTAACTGCAGACAACGAGGCATTTTTTTTACCTCGCTTGGACAGAAATGCCGAACGAGGTATTCTGAGGTTTATAGTGTAATACATCAAAGTAGTTTTTTTATATAGATATTTAATTACATTATAAATAAATACATGTAGAAATAAAACTAATTTAAATTGTATAAAACTAAAACAATTTATCACAGATTCATATAATAAAACTTCTAATAAATATGCAAAACAAGAGTTAAATATGTAACCATGTCTGAGCAAAAAGAAAATGTACATAACTGTAGCTGGAATAGGAAATTGTATAACTTTAGCTGGGATTGTAAAAAAATATGCATTTAGGTGGCATTTGAAACAAAGGTGTGTAACATTAGATATAATTTGCATTTGCCGAGGTTAGATTAAAAAAAAAATACATATAGTCAACACTTCATTTTTCAAGTCCAATAGTCAACATATTTCTGTTCTAGAAACCTTGCTTAACACAAGATTAAAGAGGCATTGTTATATAATATCATATCAAGTTTAAAATTGTATTCTTCTCAAATAATGTGATAATCGTATAACTAAAAAGAAAAATGCACATAAATTTCAAGATAATCTGATCATATTGTTGCTGGGGTGTTCACAAGATTATACAAAATAAATAAAGGGTATAATTTGAAAAGTAATAAATTAAAACACACTTGACATTAAAAATGCATTATGTAAGATTTAGATGAAGAGTAGGCCGTTCTGTCTATAATATGGAAAGTTGGATTCAAATTACTTTAAGCATTAGGGAAAGTCATGAACATTTTAAGTTTTGACAATAAATAATGTTGATTTTCAGCCATTCAATCGGCATTCTGCTTGAGAGATGTCCATATTAATGTTTAAAGATACTTTCCGACAAAAATATTTATCAGGTTGTTATTTCCAATAGAAGTATGGCAATTTTGGGGAAAGTAGAAACATCCAATCATATTACAACAATACTGAATTTCATGAAAAACACCCATGGAGCGTATGGGTTTCCATAACCAGCACCCCAGTGATAAGGGATGTCTGTTCGAGCGACATCAAAGGTTGCATGAAAAGATTGTCTGATTTCTTAGAGTTAATGAGCGCTTGATGTATATGTTGATAAACTAGATGATGAGCTTAAGCGCACAACAGTTTCTGAGATAAAAACCACGAACTAAAATGTGGGCAGTAGATAATTCTAGAATTTAATCAAGCCTCGTTATATTATAAATATCGTCAGTTTGTACACAGGAATGTATCTTTAATGTTTGACTAATCAACTCAATATCTTAGCAGCCCCAGAGAGTTTATTATGGGCTGTCATAAAAATAAATGTCTTAGTAGTAATATATAACTTATCAAGCCAGAAAAAGAACCACAAAAGGCAGATTCAGTTCTTACATAACGCATCTTAATAAATGTAAACATTAAAACATAACATGGGAGTTTCATGATTTTTATGCATTTTCTGATGTGTATGCACAATGTCACCATGTTCTGAAATGTCAACTTCAATTTGGTACCAAATATTTCATTTAAAGAAATAATAATAAAAAATAAACAGGTTGTGTGGTTGCAGTGATATTTTGGTCAAGTGTTTGCTGGTCAAATTCATTAAATTTTAGTGCATTCATTTAATTGGTAGATTTTTAATCACCTCTCCCAACTTTCATCATTAAACTTCGATGATAAAGGTTCATTACAGACACATGACACGCTACAAAAGTTGATTACAGACATGTGGCAGACATCGGAAGTTGACTACAGACACATGACGCACCTTAGAAACTAAAAATAAAAAGTGAAAGTAAGTTAATACCTTTTAATTAGCTGCCTATTTTTGGCTTTCTCATTTTATTTGACCTCTCTTGTGATAAACCAAATCATCAAGGTAGGACAAACACGTTGGTAGAGACAAACAATGACATCAATAAGCCATTATAATAAACATGGGTGCATAAAATCTCGTCATCTGTATTTTATTCAAACAATCAAACTGGGAAGCTCATTTCGCTGACTTCAATTCCAAAATAAATAAACGTCACTAAATAATTACTTGCACTTAGACTCAAGGATTGGGGGTACAGCCTTTACATCGCTCATGGGCACATTAAGCAAAGGGGCACTTTCTTGCTCTGGAACTGAAAAATTCTTCATGTGGCCCTGCTGCAACATTTATCATTTTTTAAAGCATCAAGCAATCAGACTTTTTAGTATTCTGCTCATTTAAGCAGAAAATGGTCAGTATTGTATACCACACCGGTGTAGACTGTCATTGATAGTCCATTGGCCAATCACGCTATTTTACCGATATTTTGTCTAATAGTTTGGATGCAGCTATGGCGGGTGTGGCGCCAGACAGGGTAAGCTTACTCTTCCAGACACATGTTACCAGACACTTGTTTGTCGTGTATCTTGTACTCAGGGAGTAGTCAATTTGCTGATTACACTATTTTGCCTATAACGCTTTTTTAGGACTTCGAATTCTGTCTTATGGTTTGGATTGTTTGTACTTGCTTTTATTTTATTTTTATAGTAGTAGTGTGATACAACTACAGTATATACACAATTTCATGACTCATTCAATTAGAATCAGATTTATCTTGTTTCAAAGCATAGACAAACTAAATTTCTTATATATGCCCATCATTCAACTCCATCAAGACATGCAATCAAATAACTTATCTCTGCTTAACCTAAGCAGAAAATGCTCATTATCACACTATAAAAATTGTAACAAAATTAGACCTATGTTTTTTAAATCAAATTGTTAACACTTAATAGACAAAAGGGGAAATGGGATATGTCCACTCGACACAAACTAGGTCATTTCAGGACTGCCATTTGATTCAATTATATTTCAATAATTTTCTCTGCACATTAGGGTCTTGACTCTTTAGCAGTATGAGGAAATCAGAGAACTATGATGAGTTTGGACAGGTGACCCAACTGATTGAAGTTATTATCGAGTAAAAGTGAGCAATGGAAACCCATGCACACCACTTGACTCAATGACAGACCTTATGATCAAACGCACACATGTTATACCATTCATATACCCCCCCCACCAAATAAAACCTTGCTTAAGAGTAATTATATAGTGTAAGTGTATAGTATACTTACATCATCATATTCAAATGTTGTTCTACCAGTTTCGTGACCATTTTGTAAGGCATCTCTTTTTCTGAAGGCATCTGTTAATATAGATTAGAACGATAACACTTGATGCATAACATAATTAAACCAACAATCCATGTGAGTGTAACACTATAAACCTCAGAATGCCTCGTTCAGCATTTCTGTCCAAACGAGGTAAAAAAAAACGAGGTTTTTTAAATTGCCCTTTTTTTGGAACACGGTATTTTGTTCAGAACGAGGCTTGGTAAAAATGCCTCGATTACTAAACATGGTTTTTTCAAGATAGTTATTAGTAGTATTTGCTATCGGCGAATTTGTAAAAATAAAAATTTATGTTATTTAATACGAAAATAAAACCAGTTCAAACTATATTATTATAAGAGAAATTGACAAGACAAGAATACACGCCATCGGTGGAGGTGTAAAACTATTGCAGACACATAGCTACCTTGATTGATTTATTGCCCCAATCAGGTATAGGTGTTAAGAAACAACTGTGGTGTTGTGACATTTTATTGGGGGCAATAAATTAATCACGGTATAGCTGTGTGTCTGCAATTGTTTTACACCTCCACCTAACTGATATCGCAGACAACAAATTAGTGTTTATCTAATCTAAGTACAACAAATAAATAATCCATTCTTATTAATCAAAAAAGCATAAAATTTCATTTCATATTTCTAATACGCCTGTTTATTTTTTATATATTAAAATTTAATTAAAACGTTTAATTAGGAAGACATATGGATATTAATAACGATTATATTATCATATCATGATTATAATATCGCAGTTTGGACTAGGTTTATTTATCGTATTAAATAACATAAATTCTACTTTTTACAAATTCGCCGATAGCAAATGCTGCTCATAACTATCTTGAAAAAAAACACGTTTAGTAAACGAGGCATTTTTACCAAGCCTCGTTTTGAACAAAATACCTCGTTAAAAAAACAGGGCAATTTAAAAAACCTCGTTTCGGAACTCCAGACAACGAGGCGTTTTTTTTACCGCGTTTGGACAGAAATGACGAACGAGGCATTCTGAGGTTTATAGTGTAAGTATTGGTGTTTTTAAAAAAATAGGAGTATTCTTATCCCGGGACCAGGGAGGGAGTTGACATCTTATCCTGTGTTCCAGAGGGAATTGGCATCTTATCACGGGACCCAAGAGGGAATTGGCATCTTGTCCTGGAACCTGGGAAGGAATTGACATTTTATCCCTAGTATCGGTCGGGAATTGGCACCCCATCTTAGAATTTTGCTTATGTATTCCACTGTCATTTGTGCAGTTCCAAGAAATTAAAACCCAACCTAGCTACCTAACTACGCAAGGATCCCCTATGGTTCAATTACACTATCATATATGCAGTTTCTGAGGAAACAACTTCCAAGAAATAAGAACACAGATAAGCAACTTTTCCACGAGAAGCTTGGTGATGGTTGCCCTTTGGCATTTTCAGCTGCCGAAATTGGTGAAACGTTTTGAATATGATATCCTGGGGTCTCAGTCCCTCATCCTGGGACCTTAAAAATGATGAAAAGTGGACCTGCAGAAAAGCCTAATCCCTAATGAGTATACAGATTATTTAATGCACATTTTATGTTACTTTAGCATACCGGGTAATGACATTTTTCATGTATGCATACAGGTATTGAGTTATGGTTCAATATTACACTGTTGAAACTTGTTGACCAAATCTTATCATGTGAACAGGGCTTATGACCCAGGTCTATACAAAAGAATAGATTCAAACCTGTATAGGCTCGTAGTCTAACAGATAAAGAGACAAAATCATCAAAGGCTATAAGACAACCTCGACCAGCAATCACTCGAGAATATCTTTTTAATATTGTCTCCAAACACTGAGGACTTATCTGGTACCCTGTTAAAAATAAAATGGACATGAGATAGTAATAGATTGGTTCCATAACCAATTATTATGAATAATAGCAGACAGTTGTTTCCTTTATGACAAGCCATTGTCAACACAAAGAACTGTTCTTTATTCTCAACCAGTGACAAATGACAAAATTTAATTAAGATGACATGTGGTAAAGTTAAATACTAATGTTTTAAAAAAGTCATGAAATAATTATGTGGAATCAATTTAATTTTCAAGAAATCTATCAATTATTGTTTATTCATGAGAATAGCCCCTATATATTTTAAATCACGGTAATTTATTACTTAGTGTTAAGCTAAATGTAATAAAAACTGTTCCGGCTAGAGGAGATAGTAAAATGACTTTGAAACATCTTTTTATAATTATATTTAAGAATGCTTATTGTTTCACCTTTTAATTAACGAATAAAAACACTGATGTTATGTCATGAACTAAATCTAAATATACAACTTTATAAGTTTTCCAACACATTTTCTCGATTTGATTGCATCTATTATCCTGCATTTATAACTACAATTACATTATCATAAGTCATAATGGTTGACATCTTACCAACAAAAGAGTTACATTGAGGAAACCAACAGTTAAAGTTATCTGAAGGGTGTAAAATTGATAAAACTAAATTAATTCATCATATATAATTACCAAATTAATCATATAAATAAACTTACCAAATAAACTTTTAATAACTTTAACCAACTCTGATGCTTCAATAAATCCTGAACCGTTGGCATCATGTTGTCTGAAGACATTATACCATGATACAAGACACTGTAACAGTTCTGTAAATTCTTCCCATTGCATAAAACCATCCATCGATCTCTATGTTTTTATTAACAGGAAAATATTGAAAACATTTCCATTGGTCATTTTTACGTTAAATCAATGAGGGGGATCATATGGCTAAATGGGTAAGATGCTGGCTCGCTAGCCTGGAGGTCGGGTGTTCAATCCCAGATTTTCCAGCGTGGTTTCCCCTTGTCAGTGATGTAAACGGAGAACCTGACAAGGACAACTGTCTAGTCAAATTGCTCATTATAGAACCCTGTCTAAAATGTATCAGATTAGAGCGTTCTCGAAGCAATTACTTTCTGTAATATTATGAATAAGCCTATTTTATTTCATTCTGTTGTTTTCTAAGATCTGTAACTTTTGTACTGTGGTGGGGTTTACCCTCCAGATCTAAGCAAGATTATATCATTTGTTCATTTAGTATCATTGACATTGGACAAACCTACATTGCTAAGGAAAATAGTCTTTTGAACTGGATTGAAATGGAAAGTCAAGTTATTAATTAGTTGCTATTGAAATAACTACCGAAGACCTGACTTCAGCTCCCCGGATTCAGACTAGTATTTCCACAGACTGAAGATCAACCAGATGATATGTTTTACTGGTGGTTTTTGTTGTTTGTTAAGTTTCTATTGTGTTTGTTAAAGTAAAAGTACTTAATAAAACAATTTAGTGCCAAAAATTAAATTAATTCATTTCTGTTTTTCATATTATTTAAAAAGGATACATCTAACATCGCTATCATTATACTACACAACTCTCGGCTCCAGTTAACTAGAAAAACAAAATGAAAAACATTAAAGGAAATAGTCTCTCTATTTGTACAATGTGAAGACCTGAGTGTAATATGTGCATTCAACAAAAGAATACAAAATTTAGAACATGGAAGAAGGTAAAAAAAAGAAATAATAATGCAAGGGAGGTAACTCTATTTAATTACATATAAATGACAATATTAAGGATTCAAAATGTTCGCTACTTTTGGGGTTTTATTCATGGGCAGTTTTATTGTGACATCAAAAAATACTTTATTTATTCGTTTTTAAATAAAGCACAAGTGAGGTTTATGTCCACTGCTTTTAATGAAAAAAAAACAGACAACATTCATCAATCATTATGCTCATTTGGCTTTTTGTAAAGGCATCAAGCAATCCAATTGCCTATCATTTTGCCTAAACTTAGCAGAAAACATTACACAATAATCAACAGGGAAACCCCTTTAACATGTTGAGTAAAGTACATGTACTATATAAAACCTTGCTTTAATCATAAAAGTAATTTTGTTCTATGTTATATTTTTGTGTCCATTGCTAAATGCTGCTCAAGGAAGATTAAACAATAATTAACCAGTTTGTTACTTAACACTATAAACCCCAGAATGCCTCGTTCAGCATTTCTGTCCAAACGAGGTAAAATAAATGACTCGTTGTCTGCAGTTCCAAAACGAGTTTTTTTTTAATTGCCCTGTGCCCTGTTTTTGGAACGAGGTATTTTGTTCAGAACGATAAAATACCTTGTTTACTAAACATGTTTTTTTCAAGATAGTTATTAGCGGTATTTTCTATCAGCGAATTTGTAAAAATTTAAATTTATGTTATTTAATACGAAAATAAAACCAATTCAAACTATATTATTATCAGAGAAATTGACAAGACAAGAATACACGTCATCGGTGGAGGTGTAAAACTATTGCAGACACATAGCTACCTTGATTGATTTATTGCCCCTATCAGGTATAGGTGTTAAGAAACAACTGTGGTGTTGTGACATTTTATTGGGGGCAATAAATTAATCAAGGTATAGCTGTGTTTCTGCAATTGTTTTACACCTCCACCTAACTGATATCGCAGACAACAAATTAGTGTTTATCTACATACTAAATTATTTATTGTAATTGTAAAGTGCCATTGAATGCATGTATTGCAGTAATGAGCGCTATATTAAATGTAATAAACTTAAACTTAATCTAAGTACAACAAATAAATAATCCATTCTTATTAATCAAAAAAGCATAAAATTTCATTTCATATTTCTAATACGACTGTTTATTTTTTATATATTAAAATTTAATTAAAACGTTTAATTATATTAGGAAGACATATGGATACTAATAATGATTATATTATCATATCATGATTATAATATCATAGTTTGGACTAGGTTTATTTATCGTATTAAATAACATAAATTCTACTTTTTACAAATTCGCTGATAGCAAATGCTGCTCATAACTATCTTGAAAAAAAAACACGTTTAGTAAACGAGGCATTTTTACCAAGCCTCGTTTTGAACAAAATACCTTGTTCCAAAAACAGTGCAATATAGAAAACCTCGTTTCGGAACTCAGGACAACGAGGCATTTTTTTTACCTCGTTTGGACAGAAATGCCGAACGAGGCATTCTGAGGTTTATAGTGTAATCAAAGAAATAGACAAGCCAAGTATACACGCCATACCATAAATTATTTTGGCATTATCAATACCCATCTGTCTTCATAATAAAACGTTTAAATTAAATTTTAATGTATGAGGTGTGCTTTATTTCCCATTTAATTGACAATTGGTATAAAGTCGACAAATTTATCGCTGTGCGTTTATATAACTTTGCTCTAATAGTATTTTGTGCAATGTTATGGGGTTTCAACAAAAACAGTCAATGCTATGGTCAAGTTATTTTTTTACAATAAATATAAAAAATAAACTGGCGTATTGGAAATAATTTGTTGCCTGCAATATCAGTTAGGTGGAGGTGTAAAACACACAGCTACCTTGATTGATTTACAACCCCAATTTAGCTTTCACACCTCAGTTGTTACTTAACCCTTAACACCTATACCTGATTGAGCAATAAATTAATCAAGGTAGCTGTATGTCTTCAATAGTTTTACACCTCCACCTATGTCTTGTCTATTTCTCTGATTATAATATCATTGTTTTGACTGGTTTATTTTCATATCAAATAACATAAATTTTAATTTTTACAAATTCGCTGATAGCAAATACCGCTAATAACTATCTTGAAAAAAAACATGTTTAGTAAACGAGGCATTTTTACCAAGCCTTGCTCTGAACAAAATACCTCATTCCAAAAAACAGGGCAATCTAAAAAACCTCGTTTTGGAACTGCAGACGAGGCATTTTTTTAAACTTTGTTTGGACAGAAATGCCGAACGAGGCATTCTGAGGTTTATATTGTAATAATACAAAAAAGATCATATACCTACTTTTAAAATAATTTTGAATACTGGGAGTATTATTTAATACATTGGTTAAGTCTTCTGCCTGGATAGCATTTCTACTCTGAAATAAACAATGTTAAAATAGCATTATGCAAGAGCAAAATCTGCCTATTACAGGTCTTTCTTTAGGTCTGAGATGTTATCTAATCACTTATTTATGCATTGACTAAATGTATTTATATATATTGTAAATATTTTAAAGTGTACGCTAATGTACGAATAAATGTGAAATAAATACATAAATAAATAAATAATCAATTAGACATTAATCAACATATCCAGACCATAATAAACACTTTAAGTCAAGGCTTAAATTCTTATATGCCGCTTAATGGCCGTTGATAATTAAATCAATCAAGTGGATAATCGAGACTATGCTGTTTATATTAATGATTTGAGTAATGATGACCGAGGCCATGTGAATATTTCAAACGCTTTTTTCTAGGCTAATAATGTATCAATTTGACTGAAATTTTCAGCAAATTATCTTTACACTATCTAGTTTTTAACTATTATAGTGAGAACTGCCATCTCTTTATCTTATCTCCCATAATGTAACTTTAACTGGTGCTATAATAATTGTTTAATCAAAGCACATAAACCAAAGTTTACATGACCTCCTTGGAAGAAAAAGCTCTACAGTCCTCACCAATAACTCCCATCTGCTATTATAGAAAAGTCGATGATACGTTTGTAATGCTGAAAGAAGAAGATGACCCCAACTGCCTTCTACAACACCTAAACAACCAGCACCCCAGAATCAAATTTACGATGGAGAAAGAAAACTGTGGAATCATCCCCTTCCTAGATGTCCTTGTGAATAGAAATGGCAGTACCATCCAAACCAGTGTATATCGGAAGCCCACACACACCGATCAATATATCCATTATCAATCTAATCATCCCATCAAAGTTAAAGCAGCTATCATTTCAACCCTCGCCCACAGAGCCAAGAAAATCTGCAACCCTGAACTCCTCAATAAAGAACTAGAACATATAAAACATACATTCTGCAACCTCAACCAATATCCTGAACAGTTAGTCAAGAAAGTCATCAATACCGCTACCAGCAATGAACCCAAACCAGCTAAGACTAAACAAGATTCACAAATTCGCATCTCTATTCCATTCCACAACAAGCTATCCTACCAAATCCGGAGGCTCCTTAAACCAGCAGGAATAGACACCAGCTTCTACACTGGTTCTACAATATAAGATATCCTCAGCGCAAATGGTAAATGTCGACCAACTATACCTCTTCAACCAAAGGGATGTGTGTACCAGATTACCTGCTCCTGCAAGAAATTTTACATAGGCGAAAGTAAACGACCATTAGACATCCGTCTCAAAGAGCACCAGTCCAAAGGCACCACCAATGACTGAGCTGTATCAGAACACCTGAAAAACAACCCACGCCACAGAGTGAACTGGTCAGCTGTAAATACCCTTAACATCAATATCAATCAAAAGACAACTAGAAGATTAATGGAGGGAGTACAAATCAAAAGACATCAACCAGTGGTTTATATATCCCCAGAGCCTATGATGAATTAATAAAAACAGACCAAAACTAATAATTAACATAGACTTTACTCCCATACATATCCTTAGTGCCTTTTACTTAGTTCAAGAAGTACAGTTTAATTGTTACAATTATATGCAGCAATAATTATTATAGTAGTTATAATTCATAACATCAATATATATTTATTAAGTTTCTCTGTAACTTGTTAATATACAAATAATTGCATACAGTTTCACGGTGAAGAATTCCAACAGGTTAATCAAATGGCCTCACAATTTATCTATTGTAGTGCTATTTATACACATCAAAGGTCCTAACCTTATGTTAATCAGAGGTTTTCCATCCATGTGTATATTACAATTAGAGGTTTATGTTAATCTATATGGTTTCATTAATTAGAACAAGGGTCACTGTTTTTCCCAATTTATGGTTTCATTGAATATTATGATTGTACATAGTATATATACATGTATCTCATTCCTTCTATCTGTATCTGTTAAACACTAAGTAGTAGTAGTAGTAGTATCTGTATCAGTATTGTGCTTGACAACGACAAGAGAATCATTGTTGAAACGTAGCTTTAATAGAAATATAGTAATTGTTATCCATATAACTTTTGTGTTTATTTTTAATGTGTCCAATTACTAAATGCCATTCAAACAGTACACATAAACCAACATAAGATTCCTTGCACTGGCATACACAAAGAAAAATAACCAGATGGCAGTTTATTGTCAATGTACCTTAGGGAGTGCTATTTTTGGATTTTTGTAACCAAGGTCCGGTATCAAAGTTCTTATGTCCTTTTTTTTTTTAGTTTATCTAGCTTCAAAAGGTACTCAAAGGAATGTGCTTATATTTACATACATGAAGTGGATCACCGTGTTCGGGTATCACACCCACCCAAACCAATGACAGAATTTCAAGTGCCACTTTATATCAATGTGCCACTTTATAAAAATATAAGGCTGCCAGGTTAGAACTGAAGAGAAGTAACTAGGATTGCCTCTATTGAAATGAATAGGAAATAACATATTTATTGCGACATTAAATTATAAACTTACAGAATTTTCAGGATTTCTGTTCATCACATCTGTAAACACTATATGAAGATCACTCGGAGATTGAAACTGAAATGCCTGTAAGCATAAACAAAACAAATTAACCAAATGTAGGGTGCCACACAACAAAAAGCATTTCCAAATATATCGAAAATTATGCCACCATATTCAAATATATGACAAGCCTTACTTAAGTCATGCGAAAACCAATCTATTGATTATTCTCCAGACAATTGAAGGCCGGTATTACTGAAACTATTAAATCCCTCTAGAGGATAATCTAAATACAAAGGAATTTGTGGCTTTAGGAACCTTGTTAATCCGAAAGAGACTATTCAAGCATCAGGCAAACACTTGAGAAATTGTCAAGAGAAGTTGAATATTTAATGAAGTAAGTTCATTTATTTTAAGAGCCAACTTCTGACTGTGTGGGGCAGTATATAGTTTTGTCGCGGGTGGTATATGGATTGGCTTATATGACGCAAATTTTGAACCAGAACTTAATGTAATTTGAACATACCAGATACAGTATTAGTCGAGTCATAGAAAATGGAAAATGTTTTCTTTGCTGAACAGCAAAAAATTGCAACGTTACAATTTCTCATTAAAAACACCTACCGTACCTGGTTAGTCTATATAAATAAAATCTGGGTGAAAATTATACGCGAGATATGTACAGTATGTACAGTCTGTATCTCATCTTTATCTTGACATTATTATAGCCTACCTGCCAAGCTTGTACCGAGAAAACACTATTCTGATAATAGTTACCATAGGAACCATAACACTGACTTGGTTGCTGCCATTGTTGATATTGCTGTTGATTGTAAGATCCCTGTTGGTTATAATATGCCATGTCGAGTATTTCTACAACTAAAAAAAAAAAAAAAAAAAAAAATTCGGCTTTTTGTTTTTACATCAAATTGCTCTGGAATAGCATGTTGCAAAATACTTAAATAGCCCTGTCATTTTAAGGGTTCATCATTATAGTCGGACCATGACCTAAAAATGAACAACATCAAGCAATTCTGATACTTTATTTTGACCTAATCCAGAAATGTTTAGCCCCATTAATTCGGCCAATTAATGTATATAGAAGAATACAAGTAGTAGTAGATACTGTATTTCTATGGAACCATAGATAATACCGTACGGTATTATCTATGATGGAACAAATTAGGCCCTAGAGTAGGGCCTATCTATTCAGACTATTGAGCGTAGAGAAGGCAACAATTAACATCGTGGACCTACAATTTAGCCCTCCAGCTTTCCCACAGCTAGCAACTTAACAAATGTCCATAAAGTGTCAGAAATTCGGGGAAAATATTGCAAAAGTATTTGGGTAATAATATTAATGACAATACCTCTGAAAATTTGATACGAGCATAAAACTTTCTGTTGTTGTTTACCTTTGAGATCCGTTGTTGGCTTCCGGTAGACTCGAATTAACAGGACGCATAACAAATTAAAAGGCGACGTCAATGGAAGAAACATCGAATCAGTGTTGGAATATACCGAAAACGACCGAATTATTGTTGATACGTGAGAGAGAGAGAAATGGGGTTTAACGTCCACCCAACACAAACTAGGTCATTTCGGGACTAACATATGGTTTAATTTTATTTCAATAATTCGCTTGCGCGTAGGGGTCTTTAGCAGTGGGAGGAAACCGGAGTGCCCGGAGGAAACCCACGAGGTTGAGAAGGCGCCCCTATCTCCATGCCACATACGCTCACACCAGGGCTCGAAACCACAGCCGCAAGCCAGAGGTGACCGGCCAGCTAGAGGTCCAAGCGCGGCACACTTTTTTTTTTTTTTTTTTTTTTTTTATATATATAATTATTTATTCACGAAAATATTACATATAATTATAATGATACATATGTGCAATTTAATCTAAAACATTTAAGATAAAAGGAAGTTAATGTACAGATAAAATTTATGTAAAATCAATTTTTAATTCGTTGTCAATAATATCAATGTATGGGTTCTGGCTAATAAAATTTTCAAATTTATAAATCATATTTGTGTTTTTCATGTAATGGTACATATATTCACAGTGATCGGACAAAATCTTCTTAAATAAAATACAAACATTTATTTTTGAATTGTGCATACTGAAAAATAGCCTACACTTCATTATGCTTATTCTATACGAGGAAAAAACGATGTTAAGGAATTTACTTTGCTGATTGTGTTTTTTGACTGGGTATCCAAACAAGAGCCAAAAATTTAAACTGTACATCGTGTAACCAGTCTTTTTAAAGAAGAATGAAATGATTGATTTAACTAATTCTTGAAGGCTGTTTAGTTTTTTACAATTAAGAAAAATGTGTTCTATATCTTCTATAACATTATTTACACTATAAACAGGTTTACATAATTTACAATATGGCGAATCTATTTTACCGATATTGTATAGCTTTTCATTAGTCCATATAATATCGTGTACAATTTTATAATCATTTTCTATCATATCTGTGCTTTTTAGATTAAAATTAATAGATTCCCAGATTTCCTGCCAATTTGTAATGTCATAGCCTTTTTGAATCCATTTTGCCATTCCCGTGGGTTCTTGTACATATTTATTCCTTAGAATATCGTAGCAGACTTTTGATGAGAAATTTATAATCTGGAGTTGTCTCCCGTCTTCAACTTCGATAAATAGATTTGAAGGCGTTTGACCACTGTAGGAGTTAGTATTTATAATATCAACCCAGTCCCTCGGTAAGGATGATACAATTTGTTTATATTGTTTTGTTATTATCTCTTCATGTTTACAATCATCATCGGAATCTTCATCAAGATCAAAACAATCAATAATAGAATGTGTTGGTAAAAGGCCGGGGACAAAAACATAGCTAATATCATATATCTTACGGAGACCTTTACTCACATAATTAGGAAAATACAATGGTTTACTGTTAAGTAGAATATTTGGGTTATAAAAAAGTGGCTGGTTTACTATTTCAGTATAAGTGGTATATTTTTTGGCTTGTGATAGTGTCCCATGCCGTTAATATGTCTCTGTAAAACTCAGGCAAATCTTTCAGGCCCTTTTGGCTATAATTGATAAACAAAAGTTCATGAGATAGTTTTAAGTTCTTATACTTGTTTAAGAAAAACTTCATAAAAGAAGTCCAAATTTCTCCTTTTGAGACCAGAAATTTTTTAGTCCACTGCAATCTAAAGGCATGTTTTCTAAGCGTTATATCAGGAATGTTAAGACCACCAGACATTTTGGAACCAATTATAGCCTTGTATTTTATCAATGGAGGTTTGCCATTCCAGAGACAAGCGCGGCACACTAGACCACTAGGCCATCCCAACCCCCCTTGTTGATACGGCAGCGGCTAAATACCACGCTTCAAAATACCACGCTCGCCTTACTGCTTCTATACACACGAAACGTGGTTTTATTTCATATCTACGCAGTAGTGCAATATACCACGTGGGGCCTTTTTAAATAGGTAACAATAACTTGTACACCGTATATCAATGGCGATTATTTTAACCGACTGTTTGAATTGTATTATATTAAACATTAAGTGTAAATATGATCTATAAATAGTATAAAACATCGAAATTGATTAAATAATTAATGTAATTTGCAAAATTAGCTTTTAAAAAGGTAAAATCACCATAATTAAAAAGAACGTGGTACCGAAATACCGTACCACGTTACATTTGTATAGAAGTAATAGGGACGAGCGTGGTATTTTGGACCGTGGTATTTAGCCACTGCCTGTTGATACGTAACGTACCGAAACCATGTCGCTTATAATAATTAAAAAACACTGATAGTTTTATCTTATCGTGTATATAACTAATCCTTTTTTGAACTTAGATGCCATACTTATGGGGTGGGTGAATTGCACATGACATTGTAGTTAAAATGTATTCGGTGTCGTCTCTAGAATCAATAAAAATTTTGCCCTCTAATTCTGAAAGTCAATGTGCTAAATAAATCTTATAGTTATAGTATCCAATTTTTTTCCAGTGACAATATCAATATGTGCGCAATATATTTGTGTGAAATATTTTTTTTTTTTGTTTTGTTTTTTTTCAGTACGACGTTAAAGTAGCTAAGTCTCTAACTCAATATCATACAAAATCTTCAACATTGAAAACACAAATTATTTGTCAATTTAAATCAACATTGATGCTGTGATTTTACCGGAAAAAGATGGGCTTCTGATATCCAGTATTTATGAAAAAAAAAACATTTTACCAAATTGGTACACGAATCGTGTACCGGTACCGTAATGCGTTTCAGCCCCAGTTCTAGCAAGAGACTTGAGGAACGAGGCTAGAAAAATTGCACCAAATCGGTAAGCATTTTTTTCCGTCCACCGGAGCCTAGTCTCGGTCACCCAGACCCCCCTAGTCTTCAACGCACGGAGGGTCTGGGTCGGTTCTCAATTATTGACGAAAATTACTGGATAATCTACCACATAAAAAACCAAACTCCCGGTTACGCATGGGCAATGGAACCCTTTGGCTAAAGTCTCGGTAAGTGATAGATATTATGAAGCCGGGCCGATTTTGATAGATTCTATAAGGCGAGGATAAAATATATCCCACAATTCACTTGGCACATCTATTATTAGAAACAAAATAGAGACGATACAACAGCATGAATCGTGATTAAGGAGATTGTGAGAAGCCATACGTTTGATTCATGACGAGAGAAAATTACCATTTCAATTAAAAACTTTAGAACAAAATTTTAGAGAGTGTCATTGTTGACAAGCGAGATGTTTTGATAGATTCAGCACGTGGTAACTTAAAAGACTGGATAATCCAGACAGTGACCGACTTTCTGTCAAATTTTGAGGACCCATCCAGACTAATATTCGTAGAATATTTGTTTGGATGATAAGAGACTAACCGGAGCCAGGTCACTGATCTATATAATAACTGGATAGCTCATTGGCTGAGAAGTGTGAAGTCACCGGAAGTACCAATTCCGCCATGTTTAACCTCGCAAAACATTTGTTTCTACAGTTGACGTAATGTTATTTACCTCAAGTAAACTTCGATAATATTAATACCGTTATAAGTTTTTAAAATAATCCTAAATTTTCAAAATTAATAACAAGTTGTCCTGAATGAAATGTGCCGACAGTTTATGAAAATAAAATAATGTATAACGTGAAATTACTGTTTTACGTGGACATACTTTGGTCTTTCTTTACATTCATCATAATCACGGTTGCATGGTAAATAGACGTAAATCAGGCCTATTATTTTAATGAAACTTTTCACATTATAAAGGAAGGGATGTGGTGAATTCACGGTTCAAAACAAAAGCAAATAAATACAGATCGGATTTATAGATTAAGCATTAAAGGCCAAACACATGCAGCTATTTATAGGCCTATCATAAGGCTAACTACACAAGAGTCATAATCATATTTATGTATTTTAATATAGTCTAGTTCTTCAAGTTTTCTTTTCTTTTTTTTCTTTGTTTTGTTTTTTGTTATATATATTTTATCCTTTTTATATTTATTCATTTGCTATTAACTTTGATTTAAAGAGTGAGAGCAAAAAAGAAAATGGATACATTTTTAGGCCTATATATGAATAGCCTTTTAAAAAAAAAAATAATAATAATAATCACTACATCCGGGATGTGATTTTTTCCTCTAGAATTAACTGTGAAATTACAGAATAATCTATAATAATATAGGCCTATTTGTATTTTTAAAGAATAAATTTGGACAGTGAATAAACAGTGAAAATACAAAATTGTAAAGTGTAGAAAACAAAATATGATATAGGTAGGACTATGAAATAAGTAAGATTCTTTTAAGAAGAAAATAGGATGTAGGCCTGCTAAAGCTATGGAATATAATTACCTCATGTAGGCTATCCTTAAACTTTTAAAAAATATTAGAGAATACAAAATAGAAAAAAAAAAAAATTCTTTCTTGTTATATGTAGGTATATTGATTATATTTCATTCATTTTTATTTTTTTCCCTTTTTGTTTGTTTAAACATCAGCGAAAAAAGGAAGTAATAAAAGAAGATAGACACATATCATAAACACATGGGCCTATAATTCTTTTATTATGTGAATAGCCTATAATTTTTAAAATAAAGACTTTAAAATTACAAATTATTCTGTCCAAAATGCCAATGAAATAACTAACTAACATCAAATCTTAGTTTCCCCCCCCCCCTCTAAAATTATCTGTGAAATTACAGAAAAGTAAAGACGAAAATGGTATATAATGTGGGCCTGTATATTGATGAAAATATAAATTTTGAATATTTTTTTTTTAATAAACAGTGAAAATACCGAATCTAAAATTTTGATATACATGTAGGCCCCCCCAAAATAGTGATATAATGTAATCCTATTGTTTATTGCAAATAAATTTGTGCTTTTATTCTCTCTGAAATTACCATTGAAAAACAACATTATAAATAGTAAAGGCGAGAATGTGAATGTGATATAGGCCTATAATATAAGTATTTATTTGTTTTAAAAAATAGGATATAGGTTAAAACTCTTAAGTATTTTTTTTAAAAAATGATATAGGCCTATAATTTATAATGTAAGTAATTTTTAAAAAAATGACATAGGCCTATAATATAAGTAATTTATTTTTAAAGAAAAAAAGATAGGCCTATGCAATTGACTGGTGTTTATTCATATATAGACCAAATAAAGAAAATAATTTATTATAGGCCTATATTATATCTTTGAAAGTTTCTAAAATTACTAGAAATCAGACAAAAATATATGCCTATATGTGAATAGCCCAGGTTTTTTTAAAAAAAAAAAAAAAAATAAAGACTCTAAAATTACAGATTATACTGACCACAAGACGAAAGAAAAAAAAAATAACTGGACAATAAAACATGAGTTTTTTCCCCTCCAAAATTAACTGTGAAATTACAGAAAAGTAAAAGAAAAAATGGTGTAAGGCTTATATACATGTATTTCTAAGTCCTTAGATGGATTCATAACTTAATTAATCTACATCTTTGATGATCCATATCAGTTATTGTTTTTGTTACCTTGTTAATTTGATTTCTTGTCATTATACGGTCATTACTCACTGACTGTTATCCATATTAATTTGTGTTATTTATCATATTACAGTTACTAAATGCCCTATAAGGATTTTATCTATTTCTAAAGAATAAATTTGGACTGTTTTGTATTTAATTAACATTGAAATACAGAATTTTAAATTGTGTAGAAGAATATGGGATACAGGCTTGTAAAATAAAGTTATGTAATGTAATCCTATATTTAAAAAAAAAGACGAATTTGTGCTATTCTCTTTGGAATTAACACTGAAAACACAGAATTGTAAATTGTAAAGGAGAAAACGGGATATAGGCCTAAAATATAAGTAGTGTTTTTAAGGAGAGAGAAATGGGGTTTAATGTCCACTCGACACAAACTAGGTCATTTTGGGACTAACATATGGTTTCATTTTTATTTCAATAATTAGCTTGCGCGTAGGAAACCGGAGGAGTGCCCGGAGGAAACCCACGAGGTTGAGAAAGCGCCCCTATCTCCATGCCACATACGCTCACACCAGGGCTCTAAACCACAGCCGCAAGCCAGAGGTGACCGGCCAGCTAGTGGTCGAAGGGCTGCACTCTAGACCACTAGGCCATCCTAGTATGTATATATGTAGAAAAAAGCTATAAAATATCAAAATTACATATATTCTAAGGATAAAGATGTGCACACACAAAAAAAAATAGCTGAACAGTATTTAAATTTGAATATTGTAATGCGCCATAGCAAAGACAACGGTAGTGTAAATACGGCTCATCCTTTTATTATTTTATCATGGACCCTACATGTCTATAGATATTATGCCCTTTTTTTTTACCAAAGGACATGATACAATCTTGGTATTCATAAATATTTAAAATATAGTAGAAAATTCTGGATGAATACAACTGGCTGATTGCCAAACATTTTTAAAATCCATAATGAAAACAATAATTTAAAAAAAAAACAAGGGTTGGCATCTTAAATTTTTTTTTTAGTCAGATGATTTAATTTTTTTAAAAGTTACTCTATCATTTATTATTTTCAATTGTGTAGGCCTATAGAAATTGATAAATTCAACGGTATGTTAAAGTTATAATCTGATTTACGGCAAATGTGTGGTTCGCTTCAAACCATTTTATAATGAGAATGTGCACTTTTAAAAATAAAATCAATGTTGTGAATTTATTTTATATAAAGCACCAACAATGTCGCCAACAAAATATAATGTTCTGTTGTTAATGTTTTCGTCGAATTTACTAGTAAACAAAGCGCGTACTTATAATGGAGACAAAGGACAACGAGTGCTTCTGGGAGGAGCAAGATGCCGGACGGTGGCTTCAAGCAACGTCATTTGTTAATTGCGTCATGAGCTATCCAGTTATTATATAGATCAGTGAGCCAGGTCTTATGACGTCATATGAGGATTGTGGGTTAGGATAAGGGTTAGGATAAGGGCTGTGGCCTGCAGATTTCGTCACAGTCTCGAGATGTAGACAGGGCTAGCCCTAACCCTAACCCTGGGCCAAACCTAACCCTTATCCTAACCCACAATCCACATATGACGTCATAAGACCAGGCTCCGATGGACGGTAAAAAACGTTTACCCACCAAATCAAACGGCACATGTAGACTGGAATAACTAGACACTCGAAATAGCCACTCGATTGACACTGGTGGCTTATTTCGCCGAACATAACTGATTTGAAATTAGAGTAAAAAAGGAAATCATTGAATGTAAATCAGTTAAGATACATTCATATTACAGTATTTTATGCGATGCAACCCACTTGTGTCAATTTTTATGTCCTAAATGTTAGCGATTTAGCTCCTTTAAACCCATTTAATTTCATTTCATTTCAAGGTAATTTTGATACAGCTTATCTCTCACTCATTTGAATAAAAAAAAAAAATAATTAAAACGGGTGATGCAACCCTTTCTTTAAGTCACTCGACTGTACCCAATCTGTTTCACAGAGAATTACTTAGGAATTAACTCTGTAACAGATGAGTGTCCATAGCACGTGCGTTGAGTGCAGTCATTGGCTCAACGGCTCGTGCAATGTTTACTTAGCACCTAAATGCTTCGGGCAAAATGACGCATTTTACTCATTTTAATACCCATTTACACTTAATAGGAAATATTTTTTAACTTCAATTACTTCAAACGTCTTTATTTATTTTTCTGTTACCTCAAAAAAATGTTTGAGAATTTAATTTGTCGGAGTAAAAAAGTTAATATGCCGTACTTATTAAGCCTCGTCGATGTCATGCTTATCAGTGATTGTAGCGGCCAAGCGAATATTCACTGCGGGATCAGTTTGGACTGTACCTGACAACCAGATATATTTTTTTATAGCCTATAGTTGATGTGAAGAATTCGCCAATGAAACGGTCTTTTACATCGAGTTCTTCGTGTGCTCTGCACGTAACTATGGGTTAACCCCTAGAAACGCCAACGCTGGTTGATTAATCAATGTCTGATGTCATAGGGTCAAAAGACGCTCGTATGACCCGTGGCACGACCTCCCAGTACAAGTGGTCCGATCTTCGTGTGTAGTGTGGACCATCGAAAGTAATAAAAAACGAAACGAAATATACATCTCTATTTTAATCAGATTGCCTAGGTTGAACTATTGCCAGCTGCAACCCAGTGCTGTCCAGTCTACGAAATTGAGTAACAGACATTAGAGTAGCAACTGTAATGGACACAATTTCATTCATGCCATACTCATTAAATTTGGACGAATTCCGGTACAAGACATTGCGTAAGAGGGGAAGCAACATATTCCTCACAGTTTTTAGTTTAACGGACCTAATCCCTCTCAACACTGCTAAAATGAAAGCAAATTTATGTTCTAGATAATGACTGGTCGTTAACCCGATTAACAACCAATACTTATAACTGCGTAACAGTATGACTCGGGTTTATACAAAGCGCCCAAATAATATGTTTGCTCACGAAATTTATTGCTCCTAATTAACCACTGCATAGCAGAATATTGCAGAAAGACTATTACGTGACAAATAAAGCTATCAAAACACCTACAATTTAAACAATACTGCTTGGGGAAGAAAAATAATTTTGCCAGTTTTAATACATTAAATCACTGTCCAAACTTTATGGGAAGGCCCCAGATTACATGACGGACTACCATGTTGCTGTATGTCGGAGGGATTTGATTGAACTGGAAGAATTGACACACTCGCTCAAAAGTTCAAGTATCAGAAGGCAATCCAGCAGAGGGTTTTTTCGGGTCATTGCTTCAGGAATGTGGAGAGGCAACTGCAATTCAGAAATGTTTAGTTAAAAGAGTTGCCCCCCTTTGAATGTACAGTCTCATCGTAATTGGAGCAGAGAAGTAAGAAATGAAATGAAATGGGATTTAACGTCCTTCTGTTCTGCTACGAAATTGGCTACGCCATACAGTGTGCTATGGGGAACATTTTCCCTGGACAGCGGCACTACGGCCTACTCTTATATCGAATTCCAAATGTCAAGGAATCTTTTACGTGCACGACAATGAGTACATGGGATCTCGGGTTTTCGTTCCACCCGAACGACTAGACAGCTGTCAATGCCAGGTCCTTCACTTCATTGACAAGACGGAACCATGAGAGTGGCGATACCGTCCACCCTTCACCAAATTCCAAATGACAAGAGTTTGTGCATGTGCACACGAATTTTATATAATACGACAGGTAAGCTAATATCGCAATGACATAATCTGTACCAGATTGACAACAATAATCATTCTAAAGATTATTTTTCTCATATTACCGAAAAAATAAATATTTTGCGAATTCCGGTCTGTTCTGAAAAATAAGACGTTAAAAGCCATTTCACAAAACAACCGTATGACAAAAATAGCAAAGACTGGTGTGGTGCCGTAACTATGCGAGTTTCTGATATTTGGTGCCACGAAGTAAAGGAAAGCAAGTGTACTTTTATTTAACATTAAGCGATATGCAGCATAAAACAACCAGAAAACGGAAATAACATTATTTTTTTTTAAAATCTGATGGATGGATACATAAATGACTGTATTATAAACTAAATTGAAAATATCAGCACACCAGATATATGCCTATGTACGGACCAATCAGGAAGACTGCGATATTGGCGCCTCTTTCATTAAAGAAGTTATTTTTATTCTATATTTCTAGTGAATTAGGCCAATAACTACCTTAATTTGAAAATTAAAAAGCCAAATCTCTTTTTGATTTGTGTCCAAAACAAAGTATCGATGCAATAATGATCAATATTTTTCCATTAATGAAGGTGAGAAGCGCAAATTAAGCAAAATACCGATGGTGCAAGCTCAAGAAATGTGAAAGTTCAATCTCTAAAAGGAATATCAATCTATTGTGATTCTATTCAGTTTAGTATTTTTAAAGATATGAAGAATTAAGTCGTGAAAAGAAAAATGTCTTGGATAGATAAACATGTACATTAGTATTGGACTTTTTCAAATTCGTTTGGAAGGTCATTTCAAAGTTTTGTTTAACAGCAGGGCGCATGCCCCAAATGGAGTTGCCTGTCTATAACACAGAATTTGGAAGTAATTCGAAATTATATTTAAAATTGTATATCTATTTATTTACTTTAGTGTCACCTTAAAGGATATTGCCAACCTGGCTGTATACGTAGCCAACAGATTGAAATTAGTAAATCATATTCGTGATGACTAGAAAGGCAAGACACAAGAATGATTTAATGAGGCTAAATTCGCAAAATATATCAGGAATATTCTTGGTATTCTTATCAGGAACTAACTACGTTACCAGATGTTGAACAGTTTGGTGGGTGGTTTTGATTTTGAACTAACAATTTGTCAGAAAAAAAAGAGTTATCCTGAAGGCAATGGGTCATGCATACTAGAAACTTTTGTACTTACAGGAATAATTTCTCATAACAATCAACATCCATATAAACGCAATTGGTTTATTTGTCGATTTCATCATTAACAGCTATACATTCTTTATAAAACAATCAGGTTATCATACAGTTATTTTTAAATTTATAAGTTCAACCGTTTGATTCCAATTCAAAATTTTGAATATAATACTAACCAGAAAAATAACCCTGTTCAATGTTAATCAGGTAGCAGTAATAGTAGGACAACTATAGGGTTTACAAACCATATTTGAAAAAAAATGGAGAGTCTCAGGGATATAATAATCTGAAGACGATGCTAAATGTTGGTCTATCGGATGTGGTTGTTAAAGTTATAAAGCCTTTCATTTACCCTCGAAAACTAGTTTTGGCTTTTAAGTATGGGGGCGTATTGGAAATTATTTTTTTTTACGATACAAATATACTTTGTTAAAGGTGACAAATATACTTTGTTAAAGGAGACAAGTCTCTAACTCAGTATCATGCACAGTCTTCGACATTGCAAGACGACTTCTTGGTCAATATAAATCATAGGCTTCTGATAGCCAATATCTAAGATAACGTGACAATTTTAAAATACGAATGATTATTAGCGCCATTTATAATAAACCGACTCGATGAACGAGGCTAAACATATACCACAGAAGAATACAACGGTTGTAGACTGGAAAAAACAGACGCCAAAAACTGTCATTCGCCGAATAATTAGAAATTACACTAAAACAGAAACCACATGGAAATCAGGATATACGTTCATATTACATTATTATGTTGCGACCCATTTGTGTCCATTTTCGGTGCCAAAGAATAGAGATTTAGCTCCCTTAATTGTGCTTCAACATGATACTGTCTTGGAATATTCTGTATTCTTTATTCTTATTCTAATTTCAGGAAGCTATATCTCTACTGATTTTATTTTGTCATGTAGGAAATTTGACAAAGAATAAATGGTATCGTTTTTTTTCTGTTAATGGAAGGTGTAAAAGTAGGAAATTAGACAAAGAATAAATGATATCATTTTTTTCTGTTAACGGAAGGTGTAATAGTTTCCGCACAGTTACATCCGGGGTATGCCAGGGTCTTCAGGGTTTGGTGGGTGAATGGTTTATAGTGTGCGCTTTAGACGATAAGGTCTTTCATTGAATCAAGTGCTGTGGCCGTTTCGAGTCGCCGAATATACGTATGGTCGCCATTCCAACCTGATGGGTTTCTCTGGGTAACCCCGTTTCCTCCCACTAAAGACCCCCAAATCGATGTGAACTGGTTATTAATCCCAAAATGACCTTGTTTGTGTCTAGTGGACGTTAAAACCCATATTACCCTATGAGAGTCGTGCTAAAGTATTTTTTTACGCCATAGAGGTCAACATTTTGATTACTTATGACTAAGGGGGGTTGGGATGGCCAAGTGGTCTAGAGTGCCGCGCTTCGAACTCTAGCTGGCCACAAGCCCTGGTGTGAGCGTATGTGGCATGGAGATAGGGGCGCCTTCTAAACCTCGTGGGTTTCCTCCCGGTACTCCAGTTTCCTCCCTCTGCTAAAGACCTCTACGCGCAAGCGAATTATTGAAATAAAAATTAAACCATAATATGTTAGTCCCGAAATGACCTAGTTTGTGTTGAGTGGACGTTAAACCCCATTTCTCTCTCTCTCTCTCACTTATGACTAAATTGATTTCAGTTGTTAGTTTAATATCAAAGCCGCGAAAACATATCCTATCAACTACCCATTATAATACACTGGATCGATGCCACCGGATATAATATATGGTACATCTCTGTTGCCAGAATAAGTCGGCATTCTGCTGCGATTAACCGCAAATTGTCTTTGTAACAAATTGTTACAGCAGATTATCAGTTATTATGTTTTTGGGTGTATCGGGAATTTACTTGATACAGATGTGTCTAGACCTCATTGATTTGGATCAAAAGTAAAACTGTTCATTTCTGGGGTTCATTTGTTTTCCTTAAAAGTTTTACGTCAATAGATTAAACCAGCTTTGGGATATAATTGATTTTGTGTCCCCCTGTAGACATAGTATGATACAATTCAAAATAAAATTAGTAAAGAAAGCGACTTCCGCTTGATCTCAGAAACAAAACGTTAATCTCATAGGTTAGAACATACCCCGACTCTAATCGAAAGGACATTTGAGATCTAACCTAAATACCATACTTTTGTGTAAATAGGTTACACAATTCTTCTTCTTAAAGGATATAAATCTTTATTCTTTGACACTTAGAAATGGACACAAACGGGTCGCAAAGCAGATAATAATCTAATATGTATGTATATAATAAAATAATTGCATACATGAGTTTCTGTTTTTTACTATAATTTTTAATCAGTCCGAATTGAATGACAGTCTTTGGCGACTGGTTATTCCAGTCTATACTGAAAGTATTTTCCTACATGTTGCTTAAAACACATGGCATTCGCAAGCATTCTGGTACGCGATTCGTGTAGCAAGTTTTAAATTTTCCCTTTGTCTTAAATATCGGATATCAGAAGCCGAACTTTTCACAGTAAACAATGTCAAAGATTGTGGATGACATTGGAAAAAAGACTTTGTTCCTTTAATTAGTTTAAATAAAGCACAAACGAGTTCTTAGCACCAATTTCCCCAAGAGTCTTCATTAAAGTGGGTACAATTAATTTCAATATTATTTGTTAACTGTGTGTCATTTAGCTTCGTCTTGAACAACTGCACATATTTGTTGAAATGATAAGATAATTCATCTCCTTTTTTCTAAGTAAAACTAACTGGATTTGCCTTTAAAAATTTTGTTAAGAAGTCTTTCCAAAGATAAATCGATAAATTTAAACCCAAAGTTTTAAAAAGGTATATCGTTGTTTATTACTTCGGCAGGTCGTTAAAATTAATGAAATTGACACCAGAGGTTAAGTTTATTTTTTAAAAAGACAATTAGCACAAGAAAATGGATTACAGCAAATGATACTGGATTGGTCAAAAAAGCACACCGAAATTTATTACTTCACCATGTCGTGAAAATCAATGAAATTCACACCAGAAGTCAGATGTTTATTTTTTATCCGGAAAGGATTGCCGCTCGGCCAACAGGGTCCTTGTTCGTCGTTTTAAGCTGGCTTAGAAAAGAATTGAAGTCTAATTGGCCATTATGTGTATAGAGGACGCACCCTCTCTCATTTCACACAAAATAATAACCAAATTGTTCTTAGTCATACTTATGTAAACTTGTAGAATAATTATTTATATTTAAAGCATGGTGGTAAGATATTGTTTATTCAAGCCAGGGGTGTTGAAAGATATATAGCTGTAGAGTCTTGTCTTTAGATATACAACAAGACATGCTTTGTTTGAAAGATATCTTTATAGTTTACAAACATATGCAATGGTGCCGTAGATTAATAATTGGTTCTGCCAACATCATTTCCAGGCTCATGGTTTGATTCGATACCATAACATTTTCATCCGATGATTTGTAAGGAACTGCGACAAATTCGACACAATCGCCTGAGTATTGTATTAAATTTGGTTATTAAAAGTGTTTCAGAAATGTATTTTCAGATGCAAGAAACAATGCAATTAATGCTTCCGTCAAATTGAAGGGGCTACATCAAAGATAATAGCTTGACATTCAGTCATAGCCGTCGATTAGTAAATAATGCGTGTATGATGTAGAGGTGTATTTAGTGGGGATATGGGGCCATTTTATCAGACTAACACTCCCAAGGCTCGATTAGCCTATCTCAAAGTCAACATAATCAGGGACGTTTTTAATTAGAAAAGTGCCTCCGCCGTGTGGTTTATCCTTTATCGTCAGGTGGTGGGACGGTATGGGCACTCAAAAAGCGCAAAATAATGAAATTGAATGACAATGTCATCCTATTTATTCACAATAGAGAGGCAGAATGTGTATGTATATACCCAAAAATGACAATAGAGACCATGCATTTCTCAAAACGATTTTAAGGGATATGGGGAAATACATTGTCTCAGGAACCTCCCCCCTCCATCCACCCCTGCATATAGGAACCAATCCCAAAGGAAGAAGATTGGTCACATACATTAGTTTAGACCTGTGTGTTTCTAGCAATGGCTAATGAATTGCTAATGAAAGTAACCATTGCTTCAGTAAATTTGTAGATATAAGTTTTTGTATGGATGTTTGTTCTATTGCTTTTAATTCGTATGTTGTCCGGAGACCCTGGCGTTTGTAGCCATCTATTAAATAACTCGTTTAAGAAATCAAACATAAAGGAATACATTTGCTGTCAATGATTTTGTGATAGCAGTTGACCGCAGAAAATAAAACCTAATGGAAGAAGTCTTAAAATGATTCTGTAGGTTCTCCGAAATCTTGTCTACAATTATATTTAAAGTCTGTCTAAAAGCTAATGGAGTATAGAGTTTAAGAAGCATTTCTTCAGTAGACGTATATTATAAATGTTTGACATAGTTTTAACCGCGTGCATTTTACAGAAAAAAGGATGCGCTGTTACGTTAAGTGGCAGATTTAACTAGAAGAAGCTTCTAATGCGAACAATACTAAAGCTATTTACGACTACATCCTGAGAATTTAAATTCGGGCATATTTCAAACAAAAGATTTCTTTTTTGTAAAGGATATGTAGGGAAAATGTAGAAAAAACAACAAATCTGCAAAACAGAAATTTAAAAAAAAAACAGTTATGATGGTTTTGTACAATTTTGGACCAATTTCATCTTTTGTGATTTTCATGCGAAATTATTTCAAAGCGAGTCGTTTTTCGAGAAAACTGAATCAGCTCCACTGAATATGTATAGCAAATATTATGTACATGCAGTTCGGGCATCCTTTTCAAGCGCACTGCCCCTTGATAAAGATGTTTGTTGGTTAATGCCAATAAATTTCCTGGTAGTAATGACACTACTATTGATATGGCGCAATAAACAATGTAGACAGTCCAGAGACTAATTTCACGGACATGGTTACTAATATCCGGTAAACATTGACCTACTAGGAACTAATTATTTTCCTGATTGAGATTGTCGAAGAGATAATTTAGTTGGCATTAGCGATAGTATTAACGGTAGAATTTTAATAACCGTTTTGAAATACGAACAATCAAATCATTATGTTTTTCTTGTTCATCGGAGCCACGTTTGTTAAGTGAGTAAGATTTCCCCCTACGCTGTCTGGGGTACGCCCGTCTCCATTAGTCCAGTCGGAGCTGAATAGTATGACTTTAGATCTCGTTTCATTAGCCCATTTGGACTAGAAATGTGCGAAGTTAAACCTCATTTCAGAAAACTGCTCAGAACATGGTACATGTCCCAAATTGTCAAGGAAACACGTCCAAAACCAGTGTACTGTTTAGAGGTGCCAGATGGCTATGACAATAAAACGAATTAAAGCTGCTAACCATTTGACCAGCTCACTATAACATGGATGCTGTCGTGGCCCTTGTCTGAAGGTAAATAATTGTTTGAAATGCTCTACAGGTCAGTTTTCAAAATGAAGACTGAAGCAAATACCTTTACAGTTTTTGTGAATCAGGAACTTGGAATCCGCCAATTTATGTACCATCGACATGAAACTTGACTTGCGTGTTTTGGATAATTGTCCACTGATTTATAATTACAAATTCAAATGTTCCTGCACCATAGTACTTACTCTGCTGCCTGTTAGGACATCGTTCAGCTCGCCCGAAAGACGACCGGTGTCGAAATCCAGACCATTTAATCAGTTGTATGCGTAGTTACTGAACTCCGAATTGTCATACTTTTTATTTGCCTGGGATGTCTGTGGTTTCATACATCAATAACTCAAATAGAAACACTCGGACTATATTAATTCTTTAACATTTTATTTGGGCTTCACTATATACCAGAAAAACGCCCGGAAAAACTACCAGAAAACACAAATGGAAACATTCGGACTATATTAATTCTATAACTACCAGAAAACTGAAATGGAAACACTCGGACGATATTAATTCTATTTGGGCTTTACTACCAGAAAAACGCCCGGAAAACTACCAGAAAACACCATGTTACACCATTAGGGCATTTTGTCTCATTCGAATGACTAAGCGCCTGGGATGCCCTCTTCCTGTACCAATGAAATGAGGAACTAGCCAGGAAAATTACGAATAAATATCTGGGCCAATAGATGGATCAAACGCGTGGCACCACTTTATAGACTTATTCAGGGGCGTAGCCGTGAAATATATATTGGGGTGTCCGCAACGGGGTGGGGGGTACCCCCATAAATTTTGTTTAAAGTCTCAGTCTTCTGTTAACATCACACCAATACAATGTTTATCATGTTTACAGACATTGGCACCGGTCTTCCCCGAGAGGCGAAGAAGCGTGGCTTACGTACCCCCACATAAGAAAATTTTGGAATATTTGACGGCTGCAAACACTTTTTCCTGCTATTTCAGTCCATGAACAAAGCAATTTCAAAGTGGCCTGATATAGCCTAATTAAGGTGGCTTGCTGACTCGAATTCCAATCAGTCGTTTACACCCACGAAGACGGGACCGTTGGGAGAAAATTTTGAAAATTGACTTGCCACATACACGTTTTCCAGCTATTCCAGCCTGTAGTCTGTGAATACAACAACTTCAATTTGTTCCAATATAGCCTACCTGGCTGCCCAGAACCAATCAATCGTCGCGAGCTATGGGAGACTCACCCTCTCGGAGAAAATTTTGAAAATTAAACCACCGCAAATGCGTTTTCTGCTATTCTAGCCTGTGTGGGCAAGTCCAAAAGTATCCAATGGTTCTGTAACCGAAATCCCACCCTGAATTCCAACCATCCAATCACACTGTTGCAGTTGCATTCACAAAGTAGAGTGGCCCCAGACAAAATGTTTTAATCAATAGTCAACGCAGTACAAATTCGTGGTATTCAATTAAAAGAAAAGTGAAATAAGTGTTTTATTAGACTCGATGACAGTTAGGGTAGAAAAACTAGAAATGCCCGAAGCAGGTTTACGGGCTGCGGCCAGTTTTCTTCGACCCCTCAAGAAAATTTTGGAATATTTGATGGCCACAAACGCGTATTACTTCTATTCCAGTCCTAAAATTAGTGTTTTATTAGATTTCGGGCACTTTACTTTGCCAAATTTTTTTTTGGGGGGTCCAAGTATATTCAGACCCCCCCCCCAGGAAAACAATTGGGGGGTCCGACCCTCCCGGCCCCCCATGTGTGACGCCCATGGACTTATTATACACCTTCTTATGTCACCTTCTGAATGTCTCCAAATTTTGAATTATTAGATTAATAACATTATTAAGACGATAACAGAATAAAATACAGGTTTTGGGTTTCTATTAAAGTAAGATAAAGAGATATTACCAGAGAATCCGTATATAAAATTGTAATCAACACAGTTTATCGTTCTAAATATGTGATTTTATAATAAGAAAATAGTTTTTGGAATAGATTTAAGCATATACAATTTCGAAGGTAACGATACATGAAAGAATTATGAGAGATACTACCAGACATCAGGCGCGGATCCCCCCCCCCCTTCAGCCCCAGTGTGACATACATTGTAGTTGATTTTCATTTTCGTTGGCTTTGTTACTGTTGTAGTTCACACACTTTAATAGATGATGTAAACATGATTTCCGCATTGTCTCCGCTGGGGACTACACCAAACCTGATTATTACTCTTTGCTCCAAAGTATGCCCCCCCCCCCTTCGACAAAATCCTGGATCCGGGCCTGGACATCTATACATTTGATAACCGTTCTAAATGTTTTACTTTTATAATAAGAAAAATAAGTTTCTTTCATTGTTTGATGCTCTGTCACTGATTAACATTACAAGCCCATGAGTTTGAGAGAGAGAGAGAGAGAGAGAGAGAGATTAAACAATATTCACTCGACACACACTAGGCCAATTTGAGACTAACATATGGTTTACTTTTATTTCAATAATTTGCTTGCACGTAGGGGTCTTTAGCTGTGGGAGGAAACCGAAGGACCCAGAGAAAACCCACGAGGTTGGACAGGCGACCCTACTCCTTGTCACGTACAACCAGGGATTCGAAACCACGCCAGGTGACTCAACCGGTTGTTTTCGACCTCCCTTAGCTCTTCGTTAAGCTAATGTGACGACTATTTCCGAACAGCTGAAAGATGTGATTTGAAACTTTCAAGAAAAGGTTAATGTGCTATAGTTTGAAAAATACAATTTGCGATTTATCATACGATGTTGTTCTTGGTGTTTAACGTCCTCTTCCACCGAAGGTGATATCGCAGACAAGTCTTATTTTTCATTTTCATTATCTTAGCGCACGCGCGATTTATCATACGAATGATAATTCTATATCTACTCACAAAGGTGTTATTTGAAGTGTTAATGGTCAGGTTCACCAATCGAGTAGAGGTCAACAATTCAGTTGTGTCTTCGACTATATCTTTATGTTAAATTACCATACCTTTAACCACGTGTACCAAGTTATGCCTTTGGAGACTTGGGACTGCTTCTTTAATGATTAAATTTGGAAAACAATATCCAATAAATTCGTCATGGCCTGGTTCGGTGTAAGATACTGCAAATTTCGCGTTAGAAATTGATTTAATATATAACGCAAAGATGTTTATAACAAAAAAAAAACCCAATCTGTATTCAAGATAATTCTGTTTTATATCGATGTTTGTAAATATTTAAAGTGGTGAATAAAGATGCGATTATAGCAAATAAAGTATATGGTTAGCTTTATATTATATTTCAAATTGTTTTGTACTCAATTTCCATCTATTGACAGTTTGCGGGAAAAAAACTCCACAATTTATGGAAATTGAAATCGGAAATTGCATTCTCACGTTAGTGAAGATAACAAATTAGATTTTACTTTCTAAGGTAAAAAATCTATAGATTCTAGTTTAAAGGCGTTAGATATGGGTTTTGTTTCGTCATATATACATAGTGAAATACCTAAAAATATATTGAGATGCAATACAAAATTTACCAAAACAATTAAACAGTATTAATTATAGGGCTCATCATTCTCGCCAAACAATAATTCCCATTCCATATTAGCAATTCGTGCAATTCCTATTCAACATCAATGGGCCAATACTCTATAATAAAGTATATAGAGTCAACCAGAAAGATTAGGTAACACAGCTTCTGACATGGCCACCACCAATAATTAGAGGAGCAATTAGTTCATCTATATTATAACATATGCATGGGCATTACGTAACCCTGGTTTTGTCAGCCCGGATTTCGAACGAGTTCGGTTATCGATTTTCATATGTTAACTATTTTAAATTACAAGAGAATAAATAGCTTCCTGGTTATTCGTCCATTGTCTTTATTACGAGTATTATCGGCAAACTTATCTCTGTAATACTTTATGACAAATTTAATAATTATATTAAAGGGACAATCCCGATAAGAACAGAGTCTCAAAAATTAAAGTCCGAGCATTTATGAAATTTATGGACCAAAATATAGAAGCACGGTGTATTTATCTTGTCTCAAAATTTCAGCTCAAAATATTGAGTCGTTTTGACGTTAAGGTCAACACTGCTTATCCGGACACGTAACCCTTTTAAGTTTCGGGTCATTTTTTTCATTGGGTGACCTGATAATCGATTCCCGTTTCTTGAGAGGTCTATACAGTGAATGACCCATGTACTGCACATGATAACAAAAGGTAAATTTCACCTATATATTATTTTTATCTCTATTCTGTATAATACAACGGTCTCCATTTCCAGATGAAGACTGTCAGGTTTAAGTTATTTACAAGCATATCATAAATATCGGGTTAGTTGGTAGGCCTTAGGTAATGGGTTTTAAGGGATTTTAACACAAAATTAAGCAGTTTTAGTCCCCAAAAAGTTATCGGGATTGGCCCTTTAACATAAAAACTGTAATTTAATCTAAACAGAAATTAAAGACAGTTAAAAAAAATGGTTACACGAATATTGATTGAATCCTTCATCTCTACGGATAGCCGTGTGTTGAATTAAACTAATGATGAAATCTTAGTTGCACATCTGATAGTTGACAAATGCGTGCTGTATCATATAGCCTGTCATTGAGTCAACAGGCGTGGTTTCGAAACCCCGGTTGAACGTGATAAGGTGTAGGGTCGCCTGTCAAGCCTCGTGGGTTTTCTCTGGGTCCTCCAGTTTCCTTCCGTATGTATGTTAGTTCCGAAATGACCTTGCTTGTGTCTAGTGGACGTTACCGCGCCCCCTCTCCCTCTCACTAGCACCCCCCTCTCTCTCTCTCTCTCTCTCTCTCTCTCTCACACACACACTAGCATTTGTGTAGAACCTTATTCAGTGAGTAAGTTCAAGCAGTAAGATTCCTTAAATTTCTTCAACACGATTGTTACGTAGTTGTATTTTCATAGATGTTATGTATGGACCCTATAACGTGTTGGGGTTTTTTACCGGACGTAAATGAAGTTAATATTTACAGCGCTGATCTTTTGTTTAAATCTAACATTGTTAAATCTTTGATTTGATATTGCATTTGTTATAACTGCACTGAAGAAAGAATAATTATAGTAATCGAACCTTGCCTTAGGTAAGGATAGTGTCTATCAACGAGGCAAAACAGAGCAGAGATGGTCAATATTAATTTTTATTAATTTAGACGATTAAGACACAAAATGTAATTAAAGATACTATCTTGACGCCAATGTCAATGGATACAAATCAAGTGTTGTAATCGTATGAAGATATTGAATTCAAAAGAAACTAAATTTTGTTGAAAAGTACTTGGAAATTATACTAACATATTACAAGTAGTTGGCGCAGTTGTGCCTGCTAACTTTACCATATGAAATATGACAAATTTTAGTGGAGTTAATATTTATTAAGTCAGTACCTCTAAAATACAAAACATTTCAAATCGTGTAAGATACCAATCCGCATCGGATGGTAACAACATCCATATTGCTATTCCCAATGACCTTATGTTCATATACATGTGGTAGTTTAATTAATCCATCATATAACATAAATTTGAATATGTTAGAGAAAGCCTTATCTCACGTTTTGGGGATTATGTTGTAGAAAAGTGCAGTGGGGATCCTTGGTGTGATTTCATAACCGATGCAATAAATCACCATATTTCGCATTGTACTTTTAGCTGTAACAAGGATGGTACAAATTGGTGCAGAAAAGTTTTAGTCCAAATTTATGTGATTTGATATACATCTAGTTAACAGGTCGTAAAGAATGCGTTGTCCCCAAAGGCTTTCGCTCACCATATACAATCCGTTGAATTCGGTGTGCCCCAGGGATCAGTACTGGGTTCGTTTCTATTTTTAATCTAGATAAATGACAATCTACATAATTAACAATGTACAATTATTAATTGCTGAAAATAGTCCTTCTGGCAGTAAAATGATAACCCGTTGGAAATTGCTAATTCAGTTAATAATTATTTGAATCTAAAATTAACGTTGGCAAATAAAATATAACCAATTAAAACTAAAAACTTAATATCTGCACGTAAAAGAACTAATCACTCCAATCTTATGTTTGAAAATAAAATGGTTCATAAAGTTACCTTACAGTGCTTCCAATAGCTAAATTTTCATTTAAACGGATTGGGCAGAACATATTTCTAAGATTCACAAAAAGGTTTTAACAGACTCACATACTACGCCAAAAAAGTTAAACAGAGTTGCCTTATGTACAATAGTTACGTTATTTTTAATACCTGTTAGTGTTATGGAGTATGGAGATATTATATAGATAACTGTACTGCTAAAAGCAAGAGAGAGAAAGAAAGAATCGGCTCGTTAAGAATTGTTGCGATTTTGAGTAGGTACGAAAACCAAAAAATTGGAACCAAAACGGCAAATGAATATCGATTTGAAGGGTTTTTGTAAAATCCAAAATGGTGACCAAAAGGTTGAAAAAGTTATAGAACAAGGTCTCTGAATATGAAAGATAATGTCTATTTTTAAAATGGAGAGAACTATTCATATTCGGAATTTCCAGAAACGGTCACAAAAAATTTTAATATGTTATTTTGAAGACATCAATTGTTCTTTATTCCTACCATGTTTCAACTTGGTACCTTAAATATCAAAAAAATGCAGAAAAAAACTTTTGCAAATCTTTGGTTATAATGTATCCCCACCTATCTGATTCAAAAATCTGTTCAAAATGCAATGCTTCAGATGAAGATAATGACCACGTTTTGGTTTATTGCCCATATTATTATTCAACTATTAAAATTGATTGACTGTTGACCAAGTTCAGGGGCATCTGCGCGCGAAATGAACTTATATAGGCTTTGTCTGTTCTTCAATCCTTTTCCAATGAATAAAATATTTTTTAAATTATAACTTAATTCCACAAATCATATCAATCTGACATTATAAGTATATTGAGCTTAGAAAGCAATATGGAAAGATATGCCGGAAGAGAATAAGATGTGATTTAATTGCTCCTACTCCTTTTGATGGTTTAATACGTTTGTTATACATAGTATTTCAACTCAGTGCATTCTGGTCAATACCGTCAAAACGTTTACCTTGAAAACAAAACATTGATGATGCAACATAAAAATAATGATGGTGCAAATACAATCATGGCTTGATTCTCATAATGGTGTTTAAATTATAAATTATATAACAAAAGATTGTACTTCATTAAAACATCTAGCTAATTTCAATCAGTAATATGCAATCTTCGGAAAATATTGAAGGCTAACAACTTGCACTTGGACGACTTGTGTGTGCTAGGGTATACCGTCACGTCCCGCTTATTCAAGTTACAGATTTTAAATTTAAAATCACGCTATTGTTTTATTGCTGTCAGTTTCTCAGGTCCCTTGGTCAACACAATGGTACCATGTGTAGGAACAAAATCATCTTTGCGCGATTTTCTTTTTAATTCTGTCAGCCCTAAATGCGTTTAGGTAGGGGTATTTGTTAGCTTTTAAAACCTACTTACCATGCAGTACTAACATTATGATCTCTCTAAAGAAAATTAAAAAAAAACAGTATGGATTTCATTCAGTTTAATTTGCCTACATTTAAAAGACAGAACCAACATAAATATTACTTATTCTGTCTTCAAAAGTCAACAGTTTAAGACAAAAGAAAAAGAAATTAAAACTAGTTAATAAAATATGAAAAGTTAAAATCTCATTGGACTAATCGAAATATCACACCGGGTCAAACGGGACCAAAACATCGTGGTACCGTGACTGTAGGCTTTATTCCAAAAGCCAGCGCACCACGTGGTAACGTACGTCGCCCTTAAGCTTGGGCAACCTACTGATTTACTTCGTAATGATATAATCAAAATTGGTTCTGTGATCAACTGTTCGATTTAACGTCTAAAGCACAGTTCCCATTGGCACCAACTGGATAAACAGTAAATCGAGTCCAATTGACAGGTCTAACTAAACTTTGATCGTTCCAACTATAGTGTGGCACTCATCGAAATGTCCTTTCAAATACATAAGACTAGTACTTAATACAAATAATCCCGTAATAGATACCAAGAGGCATCCGAATACAAAAATATCGATCGATAATCATTATGAATTTCCTCGTAGTTTTCAATATAGCATACGGCTTCAACATAATATGTTAGTCTACTGCGGTCACCACAGCCATTAGATTAAGGAGTGGCTATTTTGTTTTTTTAAAAAAAATATCCATATTTCTGTTTTGTTTGGAATATTCAAACAAACACATATCTAAAAAGTAATCAAAATTACGCGAAACACTTGTTGCACTTCTATTTACTTTGCCTTTTCTGATCTCATGTCAACCCGTTTTTATACGAATCTTTGGTTTCCTCTCACAGTTTAATGTAACAACCCTTAGTATTCACGGAATGATACGAGTGCTGAGAAATCATATGACATCGTTGGTTGTTACCACTTCTTTCTTTGGACAGCAACAATATTTGCTATATTTGTGCCACATCAAGAGTCTTCAAATCATGTTTATGTATCGGACATAGATAGCAAAGATCTCTTGAGATATGTATAACCAATTCTATCGCATTTGTAAACTGTTTGAGGGGGATTTTATTTGTAAAACAGTATTCGTCATTTTATTTGGTGTATTTTTATGGGAACATCGAATCATCTAATGATGGTTGAGTCATGGTAGAACAAAATACACCCATAGTCACATAATACAGTATACACCTGTCGAACAAGCCAGATATTATTCCACTGAATCTGAATTACATGAGCCGCGCTAAAACATTTGGCTAATTATTACAGTCAAATATTTAGAAGTCCATCGGATAATATAACGAGACACACTCAGCCACAACACGATTTTTAAAACAACAGTCAGGTTTTTATTTCTGTTATTTAGTGGCCATTCCCTGTGTTTTTGCGCCATTTCACGTTAGTTTTTTTTAACTTGAGCAATTTGTCCAACTTTCGCAGATATCACCTAATCGTCTGAGAGGGGGGTTTCAGGTTTCACAAATATTTCATCATCTGATATTTCACAGTGCATTTGTAGACCTGGAATCTCTTGGTTTGGAGAATTCTCGGATCCCATACCACGCTCCCATTTCATTTGAGCTTCTCTCACTTCTTCTCGTGGTCGTTCATGCACACGTGCCCTTTTCTTTACATGCGGAGAACGGGAGTTTTCATCGGATCTGCTACTTGATTTGTCCGATGGAATAGATCTCCTTGGTGACGATGGGGTAGCCAAAGACTGTGATCCCCTCTTTTTGGTAGAAAACAGAGAAGTGAACGATTCCATCCGCTTAGCGATCGTACCTTTTGAATGAAGACGATCCAGTTCGATAGTCTTATGTTTGGTGTCGGTATTTGACTGGGACCATGTTTGGTTCTGTTTAGCAGTTGCCGAGCACACTGAGTTAAAACAAGGGCACAGATGACGTAGCAAATTTCCACTAAACGCTAAATAAATCCAAGGATTACAACAGCTGTTTAAACTTGCCAGCAAAATCATTATAACCAGAGCATTATCTGCAAATATAAACAAAATATGTTTTGATTACATGTAATTTGTCACAAATGTTATATATATCTATAATAGGCTTGATATAAACAAACTATGTTTTGATTACCTTTCCATAAATGTGATATACGTTTAGAATGTATTTGACCATAGTGTATTACATCGCATATAAACGCTGTACTTTTATTCAATTAAGAAGGTAAATATAATTAGCGTAGTTGGATTTCTAATTCGATACGGCGAGAGAAACGTTGAAAGGAATGCGGGGTTAGATATATTAATAATATCAACATTGGAAAACGACTGTCATATGTTTTGCTCAATTTTCGACTTTTCTTAAATTCATTGAGAACAAATCAAAGGAGAAGAGCTTAAAATGTTTGCCTTATAAGAAATATTTCTCAGAACATGGGGAGAATATTGCTATATGTTTTGCTAAATTTCCGACTGTTCTTAAATTCAATGATAATAAAACAAAGGAGAAGAGCTCAAAATCTTCGCCTTCTTAGAAATATTTCCCAGTGCATAATATCAAATATTAGTACTGCGCCCTAGAGGCCAGAACTGGCCCCCCAAAAACCCCTATTTTATTCAAAAGAACTATATATCATTACATGTCGTTTTTGATATCCATTCGATAAGGTTTAGTTAAAAGCGTACAAAATCAATCAGCTAAACCAGTATTTTCGTTTTGATATCCACTCCATGACTGACACAGCCGGAAACAGCTGACATGCCCTTTATCAGTGAAAGGCTAATTATTTATGAGTGTCTACAAATTGATGTAATTGATTATTTTGGTTTTTGTGATATGGTCGTTTAACAATAAGCGCAAGGGGTCGCACACCACAAAACAACAGGGAAAACACACGGATATTGCAAAACATATGAGAGCTTTCAAATTAAGTGCAGTGGACCCGGGGACCTGGCGCAAGTGTTTTGTGCTCTGTACAAATTACTATTGCTTTGCCTTAACTGAAAAAGTGTTGGAAATGAAATGTGGTTTAACGTCCTGCTGTTTTGACCCGACTGGGCTAATGAAGAAGTGTATACGCCAGTGTGCTATGAGGGACATTTAGCCCCAACAGTGACACAAGACCTCGGTTGTTCGTCCCAACTGTACCTTGTTCCTTTCAAGGCCCAGGCGACACAAATTAATTCACTTCGGGACTAACACGTGATTCAATTTTATTTCAATATTACACTTGCGCATAGGGGTCTTTAGCAGTCAGGCACATTGGTGGAATATACGTCCGCAATTAGCTATATAATTAGTGAACAAAAAGTCGAGATATTTAGCGCCTAATGAATCTAAGACGAAAGTAAGTTAAAGCCACGTTATCAGTTTCGTTTTAATGATCTATCTGGACGAGTATACCAGCTGTTCGCTCCTCCCTCGCCATCACTGTCACTGAAAAGGGGGTGCGTGGTGGGGTGGGGACGTCGGCAAATTTCGTTGAACTTTCTCGGCAAACGCAGGAATTTAGGCCTTGCTGACAACTCGCTGTATGTGCTACGACGGACAGCTTACGGAGGTGGGGATTTTAGTTAATCCGTACATAGGTGGGGGATTTTAATTAACCCGTCTTACGCGCCACTTGCGTGTGGTCGGCATCGTGGAAGATCGCAGGCTGGCCATAGAGACTTTTGGTCCTGCACACACAAAATCTTCAGGCGGTTTCATGCGGCTGTTCTGCGAGATGCTGAACCCCATGACCCGTGTGTGTCAAAACACGTACGATGGGTAGTGGGCCAGGCTTTAGCGAGCCAGCGTCAAACCCACTGTACCTCCGTGACTATAAAAAAATGGTGGTGATACATTCACTTTATCCGTAGCTATTGTGAAAAGCATTTTAGATCGTAGACGTAGTCAGGCGCGGATCCAGGATTCTTTGCAGGGGGGGGGGGGCGGTCTAGGTTTGATAATTGCTTAACTAAGGCGCTCAACCAATTAAGGGGGGTTTAGGGGCCCTCCCCCAGAAAAATTTGGTAAATTAGATTCAATTTGGGGCATTCTGACGTATTTCCGGAAGGTAAATTCCAAAATTACACGTCTAAAAATCGCCAATAAAATCGCATAAAAAATTTTCAAGCCTGAGCGGGGGGGGGGGGGGGCCGGACCCCTGGACCCCCACTCTGGATCCGCGCCTGGTAGTCTTCGTTTGAATACACGTGGCTATAGTCAGCAATTTTATGAAACCGCCATGACACTCGAAGGTTGTTTGAAACAATACTTGATCGATTGATAAATCTTTATCCCAATGCGTTAATTGAACGTATTTCCATTATTTTCAGTTTGCCAGTTTTTGATTAAGAAACCAATTTACTATAATTTGAAGGTTATTTTTTTTTATAAAGCTGAGTTATTGGATTTTATTTATAAAACATTTAAATAAAATCAGTTTACGTCATTGAAGGAATTCGATGTTTGTTTACTCGACATGCGTTAAGGCAAAAAGTGCCCCCCCCCCCCCCGCCTCAACACTACAAAGTTATACCGTCTTTGAAGAGGGGTTGGTAGCCGAATGGTTAGTGTGTGCATGCTGTATCATACCGGTCTGTCATTGAGTTAACTGGCGTGGTTTCGATTTCGTAGTTGTATGTGACAATGAGTAAGGTCGCCTGTCCATCCTCGTGGGTTTTCTCCGGGTCCTCCGGTTTTCTCCCACTGCTAAAGACCCCTTTGCGCAAGCGAATTATTGAAATAAAATTGAACCATATTTATGTTAGTCTCGAAATGACCAACGTTGTGTCGAGTGGGCGATAAACGCAATTTCTCTCTCTCTATACTGTCATTGTCATCCACTTTCCCAACGTCATTTCTTGTATTAGATTTTTCGTATTCACTATAAAAATATATTGTTTATCTAATACATAACGCCCGCGAAGTGGAATAATGATTTAATGTTTTAAGTATTGACCATGAAGGAAATAGCGGTAATATACAAGTATAATACATTATTATGGTGATAAAGGAATATTGTCGGTAGTCGTCAACCTCCACATTCGCCAATAAAACTTTAAATATTAATTATTTGTTTGTCATGAAATTTGCTTCTATAATCGGATGTAACGGTTAATGTCAATATTACCAATCGATATCAGTTCCTTCCTTATATATAACCTTTTATTACCTATTGATTAAATCGATGATTAGGCCTACATCGACTTAACAAGTGGAGTGCCCTTCCTTCAGTCCACGAATACAAGCAAGTAATGGGGGTTACAATTCCAACTTTAAAACCCAGCAACATTTTCAGTTTTGAATAAATCAAATGCCGCATAATTTGTAAAATCTACTGACAGACATTTTTTTTTTCTTGAGTTAAAACGTCGCCACTGTACGGTATCACAGATTTTGATTGATATGTTTTCTGGGCCAGCTTGAAAAGAAATGTTTTCCAGCCCGAATGAAGTGGGGTAAACAACCGCAAAAAAAGAACGAACTGTTGGCATAATTTTTATTAGTTTACACGTGAACATCGAGACCAGAAAAATAAACCTTGTGTCTCAAACGGAACAAATCAGAGTATCATGGTGTCCTGTTCCATTAGGTACTCTTCGTGCACATGTATAGGCAATTGCTTATTGGAAAGTTTAAAAGTTTATAAAATACAGTTATTGAATTTATTAGAAGCAACGTTTCAACAATGATTCTCTTGTCGTTATAGTCAGTGTACTAGATAGCGACAAGAGAATCAATAGTCAACCTGACTATATATCTAACGATTGTCGACTAACGACCGGTTACCAATATAGATTCTGCATTTCTGGAGAACCTTCACGTGTCAACTAATTTTATTTACCGAATATTTAGAGAATTAAGGTAAAATTGCAAGTACGAAATCCTTAATAAGAAAGACCTCTGTATAAAAGTTTAAACGTTGTACATTTTCAAATTAAGATAATAGTGATTTATTCAGATTATATAAATAAAGACGGCCCTTTAATACTATGTATAACCAATTCCAACGGAAGGCAAGCATTATGTCATTTGAAAACATTTCGTTGCTGTTGATCAGGTCTCTGCACAACCACTCTACTTTTCAGATAATGTTCATATTTATTATGTGTTTAACGTGTAGTTTATTTCTTATAGGCTAAAATAATGTCCACAACACGTTGTTAATTTAATTGAAATGCTAAAAAACGTATTTATTCAGAATGAGATTTTAATTAGATATATTACAAAGACTTTTTCCTCATGCTGAAGTCATCAATTTGTGCTTCCATTTCAATGTAATTAATAGCAGATTCTGTCAATCGCAAAGAACACGATCCATTTAATGAAAAAATTAAATACGAAAATTCCTCTTTGAAATGGCACCAATATCTCATTAGCTTCTCAAACTTAGTGTGAAATTAAAATTACATTTGTAAAATTGCTTTAGGTCTCAGGAACGTGAATAAGGTATGATGTTCAAATCTTTAAAATTAAAGAGGATTGGGACGTGATTTAATGTCTCGTCAACACAAATCTTCGGTCATTTTGAGACAAAGGTGTGCATTGCTGCTAGTAAGAGATCCTACTTTTCTGCTTCGAACATACGCCATACAGTGTGCTATGAGGAAACTCTTTTCCCGGGCAGCGGTGCTACGGCCTACTCTGCATCACTGACAAGGGGGAACCACGCCAGAACTTTCTCGAACCAGCGTCTTACCCACCGTGACCCCCGCACATATAATGATCATATACCTGCACCACATTTCAAAGGTATACAATAAAAGATTTATCATTTATCATACGCTCAGTTATGGGTCGAATGGATGTGAGTGAAGATTGAAATAGTCTAATCACATTGTATTTAGTAAATTAGATATACTCATTTTTAGAAGATGAATAAACGTTTGACCACTAGAAGTAAAGATAGAATGTTTCGATCAGAAATAATCCAGGGTGGTGGTTGAATGGTGTTTAACGTTCTCTCATCACAAACTAAATCATCTCTGGAAACTAACATGATTGAATATTGAATATTATTTCAATAATGTCATTAGCTCGCCTGTGCGTAAGAGTCTTCAGCGAGGAAGTCTGTAGACCCGGATCGAGAAACCCGAGATTGGAGAGACGACCGTAAACTTTGTCACGTACACACGGGGAAAGGAAACCACGCCACTTGACTCATGACATATATTGTATGGCCTGAAGCGCGGGTGTTAAACCAATCGGTCACACAACCTCCCTTTAAATCAGAAATATTTGAATAAAAGTAATTGTGTTTTAGATTACAATGCGCTTGTGGATTAACATGTCATTTCAGATCTTACATACCAAATAATTTTAACGGAAACAATGTATTGATAACCAAATCAATTCACAGCGATTAATTTTTTTTAGATATTGGGCATCTTTAAGTTAAAGCTGAACTCCGATTACAAAACTACAGAAATGATCAAATAAAAAAAATTACTGCCAAACATAATCGCCATACTTGTTTTCAATTTGCAGAAGAAGTATGGCCGCTGTGCGGTGTACGAAAACAGAGGCAGGCCACGCCCACATCCAGTATACACTGTGTCAACCACACTGTCCACATCCGGCTAGCAATATTTCAACTACCAATTACCTACTGAGTGAGCAGTTTTTTCTCTATAAGTTTACTGAAAATATTATTGCTACACAATTATTATGTCTGATCAGGTACATATTATATTACTATTTGTTCGAAATAAGTAACCTACGGTATATTTTTGCTCTAAAAGTATGGGAAAAATTGTCTTACCCCAAACAAACAACAAATCTACCGACATCATCTAACCATGTTTATTCTTATTTCTTGAAAGGTTTTGCACAACATGTTAGAAACACCAAATGATTTCTAGTATTATAAAGTTCAGTATTATCGTTCCAAAATATACCCAAAGCAGCAATAAAACAACTGTTCTCTCCATCGAAGAAGTATGTCTTCACTTCAAAATATTTTTCATCTTGTTGTTATTTATGACGATCAAGGGACATAGGTGGTTATGTCAACATGTTAGATGTTATGTCAACAACATAGATTTGTTGTTGTTTGGAGTAGTTTTCTTTCATTTTTAGAGCAAAGGTACACCGGACTTTACTTATTTCTTCTAATTAGTAAAATAATATGTACCTGATCAGACATAATAATTGTGTAGCAATAATATTTTCAGTCAATTTATAGAGAAAAACCGCCCAGTCAGTAGCTGGTAATTGGTAGTTGAAATATTGCTAGCCGGATGTGGACAGTGTGGTGGCCAAAGTGTATACTGGATGTGGGCGTGGCCTGCCTCTGTTTTCGTACACCGTACAGCGGCCATACTTCTTCTGCAAATTGAAAACAAGTATGGCGATTATGTTTGGCAGTAATTTTTTTTATTTGATCATTTCTGTAGTTTTGTAATCGGAGTTCAGCTTTAAGCTTCAGCTCAAATGTAAAACTGTGCTATTTACTACTAGCGTCGGATGTCCTGTAAAAGAACTATAATTATTATGTTTTGGACACATTCAAAATGAATTGATCATTTTGACACATCCTTATCAAACTGTGCCTTAATACCAACCATATATCAACTTGTCCTAAGATAAACTTGAAACTGGTGTCATATAAATGCAACATACTGACATTTATGAGATGACTTTCTATTGTTTGATATAAAAATGAGAAAGGGGGTTAAGTTTATCGTTGAATAAATGTATTCTGAACACCCACTAGATATAGAAAAAGAAATATCTTAAGGCTTTCCTTTTATATTAGACAGACATTTGAGCTCCTTATAATGTTTGCTTTCTTTTTTTTATTTTGTTGGTTTTCTTTCTTTCGTTGGGTGGAGATTGGGATATTATTACTGTTATTTTAATCCATGCAAATGGTTCCAATATGAATGTCATATATTGACCTCAAGTTTACTTAATGTCATTGTGCTTGATAACGATAAGAGGATAATTGTCGAAACGTCGTGCTTTTAAAGTAAACCAGTGATTGTATCCCATAAAAACTGTGTTCGGTTAATATGCTTTCAGATCGCTAAATTATATTAAACAGACATTTGGGATCCTTAAAATGTTTGTTTTCTTTTCTTTTTTTGTGATATTGTTGGTTTTCTTTCTTTCGTTGGGTGGGTGGGGCTTCGGGTATTATTATACTATCTAATTCGCCCAATAAATCCAATTAATATCATAGCTAAGGTATAATCGTATTGTCTTAATTTGTCATCTCGATCCCACTAATTTAGCCAAACACAGGTATAAACTTTATATATTATATATATATAGTATAATACTATGATGTATACGTATTGGAAAGACTGATGAAACAGCAATGTTGTTAGTTTTTGTTATGATATACACAGATTTTGGGGACTAGGAACATGCGTCACTTAACATGTGTGTAACAAGCCAAGCGTACTTACTATGGGACTACGTATGTGAAATACGATAAAAAAAAAGAACTAAGAAAACAAGAAAATAAACTACAACAATGAAATGATATTTTAAAAAAATAGTTCAAACTATTACAAAATATAATGATTTTTTCGTTTCGCTAAATGCATGAGTTGAATTCTCCAATTTAGATAAAGTGATATTTGCTTTAGAGTGAGGCTCAGTTATGACCATTTCCGACCTTCTTCCTTGGCGGATATTGTTCATTGTTTTGATTCTTGTTGAGACTAATGTAAGTAGGTGATTTGTATGAACTGTTTTCTGTAAGTAACACAGCAATAACTACGATCTGGGTACTCTATTAAGTTACCGGATGGCGTGAATGGTTTATTGACAGCTTGGTGATAGCGACTGATATCTAGAGTAAACAACTATACATAAATCATATAATCAATGAAACAAACCCGGCAGTTAAATTATATTAAAGCTGACTGCTTAGTTTCAAATATTGGACAATTATGGTACTAGATCAAATAAAAAACTCACGTCTATAATATGTTAATCCATAACAAAAGAGATTCATAAGGAAAAGGCAATTTGTTAAACTCTGAAATGTTTTGAGTGAACAACTAGACAATCTGGTACTACCTTGTTTGAAATGACAGCAAACAAATCAAGCCATTTACATGCCTATAAGAGCCTGCGAGGAAGAAGACATGGATGGTAGTTTGGTTGATCCCACCAAGGATTGCTTCACCGGCGACAATCTGTTCAGTGCACACTATACCGTCTTTTCATCATAGACGTTTCGTTGGGAATAGTATGTCCGCAAGCGAATTCCCTGTATACGTGCTTCGCTCGCGCCCAAACTAAACATACTTGCTTCTATTAAAGAGTGTATGGCTTTATTCAATGAAACCTTAAAATACATGAAAATTGGCCTAAAAGCACATACTGATGTACTCTGAATGTATTAAATGAAATGGGGTTTATCGGCCTACTGCTTTGCTCTGAGCTTTGCTCTGAGCTGGGCTAATGAAGACGGGCATGCGCCATACAGTGTTATAAGAGAAATTTTGCCCGGACAACGCCACTACGGCCTGCTCTTATGTGGAATTCCAACTGTCAAGGGATCTTTTACGTGCACGCCAATGTATCACTGACAAAGGGGAACCACGCTGGAAAATATGGATAAACTTTACCCGCCAATGCAGGGATCGAACACCCGACTTCCAGCCTAGCGAGCCAGTGTCCCTTAGCCACCGTGACCCCCTGGATGTGTATAAAGTGATTATATTTTGAAATTTTAAAATTGTAATTTTTAATCAATCATATAGGGCCATATACGTGAACAATCCATATTGAAAGACAGTCATTTACGCCTGCTCAGCCTATTCTACATGTGTTTATTATTATCACTTTTGAATGTTTATTATATCGTTTTTCAATCAGATATCATTGTCCTAAGGGATATGTTTTTCTTTGTTCATTACAAGTGGGGCCCGAAACCGTACTGATTTTAAAATGTTCATTATGTATTAATTTTTTAAAATCATCTATGGAGTGTTGTGTTGGTCTGTAGTGCAAATTTTGGGACAAAATGCCGGGAACAATGTATGCTCTACTGGCACATATAATTACTTGTCAGTAATTTAAAATTCTTGGACTGAGCTTGCCTTAATGATAGATTTTGCAGGGGCTATTTGTTTGGTTAGATGATCAAAGCAGTTAAGATTTATTTAGATTTTAAGAAATTAAGTATACGAGTGAGTGAAATGCAATGAGGCCTAGTAAGAGATAAGTGGCGCACCGACGTTTCGTTAAGATTTCACAACTTAAATATTTGGAACTAAGAGCTTTTAAGAAGAGCAACTATAACTACTCTTTGTTGTTAAGTTTGTTTTACTTGAAATTGGATGCAGAATCGGTTGGAGACACTCCCGAAAAACATAAATTCAAGTAGACATGACCTTGCGATTGTATTGAAGCCTTAATCTTGTAACATTGGTCAAATCAAGCATCATCATACTTTTCGGTACCAAGTGAAAATGGCTTAATGATATACAATCATTTGCATTTTACTAGTATATTTTTTTGCCAATCTAAACATACACATTAAACATGCATTATGCAAGAGCAAAATCTGCCTATTGTAAGTCTTTCTTTAGGCCTGAAATGTTATAAAAACTATTAATTAGACATTAATTAACTTATTCAGACCATAATCAACTCTCGATGTCGAGGCCAGCATGAGATTTTTTTTGGATTGTAGTTCGATTCGCTGAAATATTTTCCTTCGTGATTTACCAATAAAAATGGATAACCGAGACTACTGGTTTTGTCTTACCGACTTACGTAGTGATGACCGAGGCTAAACGGAACTTTCAATCGCTTAGTTTTAAGTCAATAGTGGATCAATTTGAATGAAATTTTCAGCAAATTGCCTTTACATTAGCTAATTTTTTAACCATGGTAGTGAGAACTGCCAACTCGTTATCTAATCTCCCATAATGTATCTTTAAGCTGTGAAGAAATGTCATCTATGTGGATTGGTATATACAAATATTAGAAAGGGTGAACGTATTTCACAATTGACGATCAGCGACACAAATAAGCTTGAACGTATTTCACCCGTGGCTTGTTAAATAAACGTTATCTAATTATCCAGCAACGTAAAATCGCACAAGATATCAAAAATTCGAACGACTAGTCCGGCAAATTTCCATATATTGTAACCAGATTTCGGTTTCTTGATGCTCAAATTCGTTGATTAATTAAGTTTGCTTTTATTTTCATGTATTTTATGTAATTCTGTTGATTTGAACTCTGGGGTTAACACCTAGAAGATAAGCGATGAATTAAAATCAATAAATACAACACCTCGGTCAAAACAGAATCCAATTAACATCATATTTTTTTTCTGTAAAATTGTTTAATATTGATGGATAAGCCATGTTAATTGCTTGTGTCAATTCGTTTTTCCACTCAATTTAATTCTCCACAAAGCTCTTAAATTGTGTGTAGAAAATACTAAGATGTAATTGGGTCGGATACTCTATTCTGCAGATTAACTTAACTTTTTTCGTATCTAAGAAACGTTATGACCGGTTATTTGCGGTTGTACTCGATTTTGAAATGCCTCTTCTATTTTTGTATGATGTTGTCTGCTGTATGTTGTACTATCTATTAGAAAGAACAACAAAGGGTTTAACGTCTCGTATAGTGGATTTATGAATAGGCTACAATGTAAAGAGCGGGACATTTAGCAGCATAACATAAACCATCCTCAGTATCTCGAGTGGTCTCATCCCGTTTCACTTTACCCTGAGTTCATCCACGGGGAAGACACGCCATCGAATTATCTACCCTTGGTGACTGTGCTATATTTTTTTAAAAACAAATACGCTCTGTAACATAACCACTTGCCACTGCCTGTTTTGACTGCAATGCCACTTCTTTTATGTAAAATTTCTTGCAAACATTCTCAAAATCGAGAGAACAGGCCGCTAATATTGTTGTGAACGTAAACTGTTCTTTGATTTGTTCGTAGAATTAAGCTACGACCCAAGACATATTATTTGAATACGTGAATACCCTACGGATGAACACAGGGGAAGAACGGAATGAGACCACAGCGGATACCGAAAATGAACAAAAGCTTTAAATAGAGAAACCCAGATATATATATATATATATCTAGCTAAACTTTCTTGACCGGGATCAAGAAGCCATTGGTTGGCGATCCACAGCTATACTAGCTGACCCACAGTGGATCAACTAAAAATTGTCCTAATATTTTTCATATAACGTGAGTAATCAATTTTTGTATATATCGCTTTTATCATAGTATGCATTATTCAAACAGTTTCCTCATTTATCTATAAAATAACAATATATGTTTGACGCTTCTATGAATTCGATATAAGAGTAGGCCGTAGCGCCCCTGCCTTGGCAAATTTTCCCTCATAGCACATTGTATGACGTATGCCCGTCTTCATTAGCCCAGTTTAGGAGCAGGACAGTAGAACGTTAAACCCCATTTCACTTCATTTTTCACGCTTCTATGATTTTTTTTTTTTTTGACGAAATTTCTAATTAACTTTATAGAAGCAAACAATTGAATGATACTAATTTAATTCGTCATTATTGAGGTTTGATTTAGCACCTTATGACTTTTCCCTGTTGCTTTGTAATTGCGACTGCCTCTACATGGGGCAATATGACTAATGATGCTTTCAATTTCAAAAATCAATATGTTCTTCTTAAATTATCCATATAACAGTCTGGTTATTTCCGACATGACACGTTTGAATCTCGAACATCATGCATTTGGACGGAGTAACCCAGATCACTAATGTGTACTTGAAATACGTCATATATCGTCGTTCATTTGAAGTAACTTTCTGACGAAATGATAAATATTTCATTGAAAAAACAGTTCATTTCGTTCCACTAATTAACTTTACGAAAATAATTAAGAGTGTGAAAGCAATGCGAATACCTTCTATTTTGTTGCTTGCCCTTGGGGGTGGGGGGTTGAATATTTATTGAGATGGTATCTTCAAGTTGATATCAAATAACATTAACCCATTTAGATGTAAATAATAATAATTTGGCTTGCAGAAGACAAATCGAAATCGCCAAGAAGCTTTTAATATAAAATTGATCCTTTCAGCACGATGAATTAAACTTAATTAAGTCATATACTCATAAAAAAATGAGTAGTTCGTGTCTTGTTTCTGTAAGTAAACGAAAATTGATTTAAAAAGTAAGGGATATAGACTGAATGTGCGAAATGGGGTTTAGTGTCCTATCTCTCGGACCCAATCGGGTTATTACAGTGCGTTATGATGGAAATTTCGCCCGGGTCTAACTGTCAAGGGGTCTCAGTTTTTCGTACAATTTGAACCACCAGACTGTTTTCTTCATAACCATGCCATTACTCCACGAACATCGAGAAAACACACTGGAAAATTCCCAGGACAGACCCCTGAACTTCCTGATAAGTGAGTCTGTACTCTACTAACTTGGACCACCATGGCATGACAGTATACGAACACATATCCAAAATTGTATTGACATCAATTCGGTCGGTTATACCATGTACATGGTGTATATATCTGTAAGCTCGCTTAAAATATATCTTGGAAATACATTTCTAAATTAAGAAGACAGAATGTCACGCCTTTCTCCCATGAACAATTCAGCTTATGATGTAACTTGGAATCTAGTAATATGCAAGGTGTCAAGAAGAAAATTAAATTTCATACTTATACTTTAGTATTTTAAATATACAATTACTGATTACCAGAGTGTTGACGCGACGTGAAATCGTTATCTTTCCAATGATTAAGTTTCAATTATGAACGATGTTCAATAACTTATCACCGGGTGTGCAATTAATTTGAGAAATTATTATAGGCGTCTCGCTCAAAGGACAGAAATTAGTTGCCAATAACAGATCCGTCGACAGTTCAGAAGTTCATACGTTACGATATACTCAATTTATATCAGCTGCATGTAGTGGATGATAACCAACTGATTGTCATTGTTCCCCGTGTCGTGTACAGCTAACGTTATTAAAATCATAATATTGTGGTGATGGAAAGATTTAGAAATCATTACTATCCAACCTAGTTAATGATCTCACAGTACATTATAGTTATCATTTCCTTACAAATTTCTATAATTTGCAAGAGCTTGCCTTAGATCACAGCAGCCAATCCACAACTAAATTGTCAATCTGAGAATATTTAATGGGCTGGTTTCAACATACTGGATTAAACATAGCCATTTTTGCAACAATTATAAATGATCCTGTTTTTTGTCTTGTGGTTATAATTAATTTTAAAACCTTTGTTGGCACATATATTCTTAGATCGTAGCAAGCGGTAACCGTCTTTAACACGAGATCTATCTTAGACGGCAACATGCGGTAATTGCCTTTTTCAGCAGATCTTTTTTAGATTGCTACAAGCGGTAATATTATTTCTTAGGTCACAAAATCGCAAAATATCATTACCAAAAATACTCTTTTAATATGTAATTTTGTTTAATGTCGCTGCAATTTTCAGACTCGATCACAATCACTAACGTACCGGGAAGCCTCGTATTTAAGCCCTCCCGTTATTTAGACCATGGGCTTAATAACGAGTTTAAATTTTGAATTTAAGCCCCTGGGCTTAAATTTAAAATTTATTTTAGAGTGGTCTCCCTATTAAATTTTCAAACCACATCTGTTGACATTGATGGGGTCTCGTTGAATTGGTGTACATATACTGTTAGTGTCATGAGAGGGTTTCACATCTTTAAAACTCATTAGACCCCAATTGCAGGTGACATCTTAGACACTAAATGTGACACACGACTATAACAAGAACCCAAATGTTTGTCGTTTTATCACTGACATGGTCAAATTCGAAATTAAGCCCAGAGCTTTAATACGAGAACTCCCGGTAAGAAGTACTGGATTGAATGACGCGTACAAAACAATACGTCGATCATTTTGAATTGAAATAAAAATGAAATGGGGTTTAACGTCCTACTGTTCTGCTGAGATCAGGTTAATGAAGACGGGTGGTCATTTTGAAGCAAACATAAGTTTATTGCATTTCTATGCTTGTGTGTTTAATGGAAGGAAAAAATAAAATTGTCGTGTTGTCGCTCACGCCTAGAAGAACTGGGCCCTGTTTAACGAAATTTTAACTAAAGATAAAATCCAAATTTTAGCAGATACTTCAATTTTGATTGGCTAAGAACTAAAATCAATCTAATATTGTCCAATCAAATAACTAAAATTCAGATCTTATCTTAGTTAAAATTTTGTGAAATAGGCCCCTAGGCGTTAAACAAACCAGAACCTTCATTTCTAGTGATATCAGGATTGTCAAATGTATTTCTAAAGTCGCATTTTAATTAAGTAATGCGTGGTGATGAAACTAAGCATCGACAACATTCTATGATTACGGTGGGGTGTGAAGAAACGACCTTTTCTTTTAAAGAAATGCTTGATGAAATACGCAATCTAAAATACATTATGCCTATAACTAAGTTCTATTCTGAGCAGATCTTATACTATTTCATTTCAAATTGGGAAATAAATTGCTTGAAACGGGGATCTGGATTCCAAATCTAGAAATAATTTAACTTCAGATTCTTTGAAATACAATTCAAAGGCCTCTAGAAATGTTACCATTACAATTACCCACACAGACAGCCGCGACAAACTTTAATTGATAGTTAGAAAGTACTGTCATATCTATTCAATTCCTAATTACTTGTTATAAATTAATTAAGGGTCGGATTTTAAGAACGCCTGATAAACAAACTCGGTGAAAACGGGAGATAAGCTTTTAGGCATCGGGTTATTGTCGAAATCGAATCCCTGACATTTACTTTGAATTTAATACCTCTAAACCTAGACACTATCATATCATCAATGGAAACGGTTATTTCTGGTCATTTGTCTGATTATAGCGTGTTGAATATCATTGGTCGTGCTCTCCAGAAGATACCCTACACCCAAAACTATCTTCATCAGACAAATTGATCATTTGTTTCTTCATTACTTGTGAAATGAAGCATAAGATTTTGCAAGTATATCTAAACTATCCTCTTGCCAACGATCGTTATTCCGCAATTTCCCATTTATGTAATTCCTAGACACAGGAAATCATGGCATTGTAATATGTTGAATTTATATTGCATGGAATGTCTAGTCGAATGTATTTATATTTCGCCTTACTTGTCATTTCATTCAGTATATTTACATATTGCGCTAGGTTTGATCACTTAGAAGAGAATTCATTGGCTTTAAACTAGACCCATCGTAATTAATAACACATTAGATGCTGACCACATGAAAGCGTATGGTCCATAGTTTATTGTATAGCTATTATTAGGGCTTGCGACGCGTCAACCATTGCCGACCTGTCGAAAAGAATCATGAGAACCGGACCGAGAAAAATTTGTACGAGTTTTATTTTGATACTCACGAAGTGGGCGTGGGGGTGGGACGGTCCCGAAGCGTCTGCATTTTCCGATCAGAAGATAGTGTCGGCATATCAACGTGTTAAAGACTCATTGTGTCGATTGTACTTTATGATGTGTATGGTAGGAAAGAGAAACCCAATTTCTAAATAGTCTGATTGTATGAGCAACAGCTTGGGTGTTAACGCCATTTCTTACCAACGGCATTTAACAAAAATAATAAAGAAGCATTAGCTCGAATCCAAAAGGTTCGAAACTGCGGGGGTATAAAAAGTAACCATGTAAATATATACTTACTGTCGGCAGCAGTTTCGTCAAATAACCACCACAGTTGCGAAATAAAAAACGGTGACCAACATACAAGATAAGCCGCAATTACAACAAATGTTAGTTTGATTGTTTTTAACTTAGCCCTTGAGAAACCTCTCACGGAATGAGTTCGGGGATGTGGAGTTCCGTTGTGTCTTCGATAACGCCTTGCTGTATCTTTCTCATTAGTATGTGTTGCTGTGTTGCAGGAACTATAATTCTGTACTTCATAAACTAACTTGCATTTAACTCCATTTTCTTCTCGTTTTGTGACGTTATTTTGAGTAAAGCGATGTTTCCGCCATATTGTGTAACAAATTGAACCGTATGTAAACAACAAGATAAAGAACGGTATGATGTAAACAGCGAAAGTAAACATCGTGATGTAAAGTTGTAATATCCAGGGTGGGTCGAAGTGGACCCAACAATCATAAACGTCGCTGTCGGCACTTATTCGCTGATATTTAAACAGTACGGCTTGGGGTATACTCAAAATACCGGATATGAGATAAGCCCCAAGAACCATGACGTTAACAGTTCTTGTGGTCCACGTATGTGTTGATAATGGGTGACAGATTGCTAAATATCGGTCTATGGCTGTCATTACTAAAACGTAACTCGTAAGATACATCACAAATAGTTGCATGTATTTCACAAATCGACATAAAAAATCCCCGCCCTCAAAGCGGAATGAGATATCCCACATGAGCTGAGGTAACACATTAAAGAAAGCGACAAGTAAATCGGCTATACTCAGATGCATGATGAACATGTGCATCCGCGATCGTACCTTTTTGCCCCTGGCAAGTGCGAAAAGAACACACAAATTGCCAAAAATGGCCAAGAATAATATAACTGATTGAACAGCAATTTCTATTTTAGCCATATCACTATCTCTGGTCGTTTGATTATCATTTGTAGAGTTCGATTCCGAGTCGGTTAACACGTACATTGTCTCGTTATCCCCAGGTGATAGATGAATAATATTAATTTCCGCCATGGCTAAGGTTTATGTCTAACCTGCAAAAACAGAAAATTCAGATAACAAATAGTTTACATTAGCAGCACAAAATTTAAACAAGACAGGTACAGATCACATAATCTATATACATAAACAACATAGAAGCGTTGTTATCGTTTTACAAAAGTTTTAAAGATACGCCTTGAATTTTAACCAGAAAATAAAAGTTATTAAATACCATATTGGAAGTGGTAGGGCGTGTGATTTCAACATAATCATACTGTACCATATCTAGATCATGTTTGGGCGTACATTGCTGTGTGTGTGTGTTTTATTGGAGGGCGGGCTCGTAGCCTCGGGGGAGGGGGGGCTATGAGGGGCTTAGACCCCCCTCCCCCAAATCGAATTAGCACCCCACCCCCAAATATTTCGCCAAAAATAGCGATTTCGTAGGAGTGTTCTTAGCCGGCCACATCCTCAGCGCCTCCAAAACATTCCGTAGCCCCCACCCCCACAAAAAACATCCCCTAGCCCCCCCCCCCCCCCAAAAAAGAAAATTTATGAGCTGGCTACGGGCCCGTTGGAGAGTGTGGGGGCATAAACTGTTGAGAAACAAAGCCAGACACCCACCTGTTTATTGAACTGGTCCGAATAGAACAAACGATTGAGCGGTCATTTTGATCTAAAAACGTCCATTTATTGCCCACAACCAACTACCACCTCTTTAAAGTGTATTATTTCACTATGTGTATTTTAAACAATAATATGTAGATTGTCTAGCACCTACATATCTCCGTGTTAGCGCACTCCTTGGTTTACAGAATAGTTGGACATTAAACCCCATTTCATTTCAATTTTAATATAACGATCGTTTGACCTTGCATTCCAAAGCCAGGTGGCCGACTAAATTCCCCGCACAAACATTCAAAAAGTCAATGTACTTTGCAGTAATCCTCCCTATAAATCTTTAACAAACTTTATCAATTGTCTTAAATTGGCGTGGCCTACCTTCTGTGGGGAGCATGGAAATATCTAAGGTCAGAATTGCACAACAGTATCCAAATAAATCATAAAATACGATTTAAAAGCAAACTGATATCACAGATTTACTGGGACACACGATAAGACTTGTATTTCAAATAGGCTTTTCAAGCGTAAATAACGTGCTAACCTGCAATGAATCGTATCATATTATAGGCGAGTCTTTCAAATGATTTATTGGTATTCACAATAATGTTTAAACATTATGTATAGATTATATTATTAGGTAGCATGTGTACAAATACTAACGTGTAAATACACACAGTTAACATAATCTATTATGTGGACAGGTTGTAATTTACATTACATTATTATTAATTTTTTCTGCACCTGTCTTCTGAATATCATTACGCCCTGGCTGAAAACGTCACCGAAAAATAATAGAACCTGCCATAAGGCTGACTTCTTGCCGCAAGATATCAGTTGATCGACATTTTGTTGGCCGACAACAGACACATGCCAAGGACAGATTTAGAAGAAGCCCACGAGTATCATACTGCGCGCAGCGTTTCGTTTGATTAGAGGTAATCCCACTACACACTGCTATTATGAGTGGATATTGTTGTTTTAAATTTTGATTGGTCAGTAGTCCGACTACCAACCAATAACTAGCTGCCCTACAAAATCTTTAGGGGGTTGGGGTGGCTTAGTGGTCTAGAGTGCCGCGCTTCGACCTCAAGCTGGCCGGTCACCTCTGGCTTGCGGCTGTGGTTTCGAGCCCTGGTGTGAGCGTATGTGGCATGGAGATAGGGGCGCCTTCTCAACCTCGTGGGTTTCCTCCGGGCACTCCGGTTTCCTCCCACTGCTAAAGACCCCTACGCGCAAGCGAATTATTGAAATAAAATTGAAACCATATGTTAGTCCCGAAATGACCTAGTTTGTGTTGAGTGGACGTTAATCCCCATTTCTCTCTCTCTCTCTCACAAAATCTTTACATTTAAAACGAGTGCCAATAGTGGAACAAATATGTTTACATAACGTTACGTCATGGCTCACGATTTTATTATGCCTAATTAACCCGTGCATAGCAGAATACTGCAGTAAAACTAATTGCGTGACAAACGAGGCTATCAAGTCGAATGAAATGTAAACAATACTGTTTGGAAACGAACATTGTTTCACCATTTTTAATACCTTAAATCACTGTCCAAAGTTTTAGGGAAGACCCCGATTAAACGAAGGGCGTTCATGTTGCTGTTCTTAAGTGATAGCTTTCATTGAACGGAAAGAATAGACAAACTCCCGAATAAGTTCAAGAAACAGACGCTATTCCAGCAATGACCAGAGAGGGATTTCTCGGGCCATTGCTTCAGGAATATGACGAGTATAGACTCAGGGCCCTAAGTTATTGTTCTCGCGTAGTTTATGAGTCTCGATTAAGTCGTTTTCTTTATGAATTGGTAAGCAGAAAGCTCTCTTCTCTCGTCATCTGGAAGAGGCCCCTGCACCCCCCCCCCCCCCAGATGAGATGCCTACACGCCTGTAGTTTCCCCAATAGTCATGTCAATAGTCCCAGACGTAACTTTTAAGCTGATTAATTTATTTATTATTCCCCGTCTTCATGATCCCAGTCGGATCAGAACAGTAGGACGTTAATCCCCATTTCATTTATTAACAATTACAGAGATTTTATTGAAATAAAAAGCTACTCTTAACTAACAATGATGCTGATGGTCAATGTTCGATATGTGTTGCCTATACGCTTAAACCATGAAGAAGCTAACGTTGTTTACATTACCACCAATATTAAGAAGACTACCCATTCTTACCTTTAAACAGTAATTCATCCGTATTCCTTACGTTATGAACGACACACTGATGGTAATGTTTATGATATGCAACGTGCTGCTAGCTTAAATTATGGTATTTAAAGGGCGTCATCGTGGCTCGGAGAACAACGCGTTGGCGCACTAATAAGGAGATCTCGGAGTCGTCGATTTTGTGATGATCGACAAAGTTCTTCGGGACTTTCCTGCATGGGTTCCCAATTACCCCCTTATCATTGATGTAGGCTGGAGGGGGTGACAGTTCGAAGCGTCTAGTCGTTCGTATGTTGCAAAAATCGACGTAAAAGGTATGTCAATGGAACAACATTCAGATCGCCTGACAGGTGGCATTTCCTAAAGAATTGTTTATTCAAACACACCATGTAAGAATTCGTTGTATTTTTGATATGTGTCTTCCGTATTTTTCGTTTTAGGCGTTCACATAGCTGATATGTTCGTTGTTTCACTTCTTTATTATAAACTTGATCTGTGGCCTATTTATTAGTATAGGGGAAACTTCTGAAACTAATAGGTTGTGTATTATTCGCAAATGGAAATGCGTGCAACCGTGCTTCCATTTAAGTTAGCTGGAACCGATAATAATGTCGTCTTTATTAGCCTAGCAGATAGAGAATGTGAATGAAAAAAAATCCACTTTATTACAAATTATTCAGACATTTAACCCATAAGCGAAATTAATTATATATTATAGATACCACTTAAAGATACATTATGGGAGATTAGATAAAGAGCTGGAAGTTGCAATGATCTACTGTGGACCGAAAATTTAGCGATTGAATGTGCGACCTTGCCGCGATCGTCATTACTTAAAGATACATTATGGGAGATTAGTTAACGAGTTGTCAGTTCTCACTATATTAGTTAAAACAACTAGATAATGTAGATGCACTTTGCTGAAAATTTCAGTCAAATTGATCCACTATGAACCGAAAGTTTAGCAAGAGAAATTTCCGCTCAGCCTCGATTATTATAACTAAAATCGGCACGGTAAAAAGCATAGTCTCGATTATCCAATTAGTAATTAAATCTAGAAGGAAAGTTTTGTAGTAAATCGGATCATGTGTATTTACATTTAAATTTTAACTATTTTTGGCGCAGTATAACCCAGTTCGTGCCGAGTGTCGCCATTTCATTCATTCATTCCTACGGAAACATTCCATCGGGAACCAAAATGTAAACAAGGAGATATTTCAATTTTAATAACACTCATCCTAACAAATGAACATAATAGTTTAATTGGCAATTGATTACATAGAGGCGCTTGTGGTTATTAAAAATGCTACATTTGGTTTATGTAAAGCTTATTATTTACCCAGATGCACCCACAATTCTGTAATAAAACGAACCACGTCATCCCCCAAGTATTAAATGCACCCGGAGTTCATGGTGTATAGTGGTATATGATGCTATTATATTGGCACCATCCCATTTTTAAACATGGGTTTGGTGACAAGAACAATTTCTTAGGGCTCATTCTGTGACTATCCGAGAAGGGAGTAATAGATAAGATAAGGTAAGATAAGATTTTATATCTTTTTAAACAATCGATTTGCGGTTCCGAATTTAAATGGGACCCCCCCCCCCCCTTTATCGACAACTTTCCAATAGCATAGTCCCTAAAATAGAGCGTTTACCCGAATTGTGAACCGACGGTTGTACATAGTTAACGACAATGTGAGATATAGATAAAGGAACATGTACAATATCTGTTATCAATTGCTAAAAGTTATTTCCCTAATATTTATTGGAGCGAATTAAGAATCTATCAACCAATGTTTCCTAACTGACACGGTTGACTGTGTTCTATTATACAACAGGCATTCAACAGACTAAGATATGATTTAATTAACTATATTATATGATTTAATTAAGTCGATTCCACTTCTGTAAAACCTATAATGTTTCCAATCCCATTTAAGCTTATTTAATCATAGAAAAATAGATAAATAGATCTTTATGAAACTTGGTCGAAAGTTGTTCGATATTAAAAATTCAATATTTTAGCTGTGTCTTAGTTTATGGTCTCGAATTCTCTTTTTCTCATGTCAAAGAAATATAAGGAATAATAGAATCGTGTCACGTAATATAAGAACAACGTTGTTAAAATAAATAGGCCCCATGTATGTTCACTTGAATTAAGTTTGGTTTTAATCACAGAATCAGTCAAATATGATAAACGATGTGTTTGTAAGAAAACAAAAACATTGATTAAATCAACATTGTTACTAGAAGCTAGATAGGAAATTGACTACTGAATAAATAGATTGGGTGTTATGACACACGTCACCTCTGATGACCTGTCATATTTTCGTCTGCATGTATCATTTCATTTGTCGACATTAGACGGCAGTTTATTTTGGAAAGTTCGCTATTTATTTTGGGTCGATATCCATAGGTAAATTAATATGGGGTTCGGTGGTTTACATGTACAATTTGAAGCTGCATGTAGATCTTTAATGTTCAACAAATAATAAGCAACTTGTTTATTAAGGTGGGTATGTAACCAAAGAGAGAGAGAGAGGGAGAGAGAGATATCCCCTATTAGTAAGTGCAGGGAGACTGCACCACACACAATTCTACTCAAAAACAAAATATACAGACAAGACATCGTACTCGGAGACCACAAACTAAACAATTAAAAAAAGAGTGAATGGATCCGGGGGCTAGCCACAATCGTCCACTGCGCTGTACAGTCCCCTTTCAAGATTTATTAAAACAAGTTTAAGGGCCATTCTCACGGTGCGACTTGTAGTAACTACTTGTAGTATCGACCCGAGTTGCAGCGTGAGAACACCCTAGTCGTACCAACTTTTACAAGCTCCCAACCAGTTGAAAGCGAGTTGGGTGAAATAGAAACTTCCCTATTTTAGTCAACAGATCGTATGAAATTGACCAATCAGAGTCGTCGAGTATTAGTACACACACGAGTTCCCCCCCCCCCCCCCTTGTTGTTTGTAAACATGGACGCGAAGCGCACCTATCAAGAGCAGCAAAACTGAGACAGAGAATTTTGTCATTTTTTACCTCGCACAACCTAACCCAAACGGATTTGGGTTTTCTCTTTTTCTTTTTGTTCTTATTTATCAAATGTAGGGCAATAATAGCCATAGTGTCTCTTCGTCGCTTGATGACGCCATTATGCTAAGACAAGACGAGATTATCGCAAGATTCCAAGTCGCATCAACTCATTTATATACGTTTTGTAATCTACATGTAGATACTAAACGTAGATACTACAAGCTAACAAATGTATCTTTCACTTTTGAATTAATCTACATGTAAACTGGAGTTTTGTTCAAAATTTCTCAACGCCCATCCCCCAGCACTTCAGACCACGGCAGCCCTGTGAAGTGATTTTTGAAAAAATATAAGCGAAAAAGGCGATTTTTTTCAATCGTGTTTTGGAGAAAGTAACTGGCGTTATAAGTATTCCCGATTTGGACTTCGATACGTTTAATTAACTTCTTTCAAGACAAGCAGAAAAAGAAAGGAAAAATTCCCAAATGGCTGACTGTTTGAATACCGAATCGCGTCATTTCGTTCTTTGAAGTACGCCAGAACGGACGTTCTCATAGAAATCGACCGAGAACTATTTCGTCAGATTGACCTTTTTCTATTTAAGTAAGTTTTATGAGTAGATAAAAGTGAAAAGTGTCTTTTGAATTTAGAAGATCAGTGGCACAAATGCGTGAAATTGATATGACATAAAAGATTGTAAAACACTAAAAACGTCCAGATTCGTAATTGGCCTATCCGCTATATCAGCGTGCTCAGGGGCCTATTTCACGAAATTTTAACTAAGATAAGATCCCAATTTTAGTAATTAGATTGGATAATATTAGATTGATTTTAGTGCTTAGCCAATCAAAATTGAAGTATCTACTAAAATTGGATTTTATTTTAAGTTAAAATTTCGTGAAACAGGGCCCAGAACTTTAAAGACTTCTAAATCAAATTTCAGGAATAGGCATTAGGGAAATAACAAAAAGGAGTTCTTTTATGTCTTCAGCCGAGGTAAACTAGCCAATTTCCAATACATTCATTCAGACTGTGGTCATCTGGCTTCGGATACCATGAAAGCCCCACCTGTCGAAACTAGTTTCACTTTTAAAATGGATTTGGCTGAAAGGTATCGCTATTGGTATATAACCTTCTCAGTATCTATAGAGTCCTATATTATTTTGCCAGACTGCTGAATTTTGGCTCCGGGTCATGAACGACGCGTTCAAAACTTTGTTTTAAAGATTGTTAATCCTTTGCGACACCATTCGCCAGATAGCATGTACAGTTCGCCTTCCAGTTTAATAAAATTGATAGTCGTTTTAACGACTTTAAGGTAAAAATTTTTACAATCACCGAGGGTTAGAAAATCAGCTGCTCAGACCGCACATTTTTGCAGCCCAACACATGAAAAAGTATAGTAAAAGTTTTCTTACCTTGAACTGATATTTCGAATTGTACCGTATTCAAAAATCCATGAAGCGGGTTTGAATCACTAATGATTAAATAAAAAGTCACTTAGTTAAGCTCCGGATTAGCGGCTTCATCCACTTACGACATCAATGAAACAACAAAATACAATTTTACTGTAGCAGACGACAGACGACGACTTTGAGTGACGTCACCAACCTCGTATTGATTTATCGGAATCTGATCAAACAGAGTGTGTATGCGAGGCGAATTTGTCTTGTTATTGACATATCTACTGTTTTTAATTTGTATACAATAAATAGTATAATATTAGTTTTTAAAAGATTTTAGCACGACGAACTGCATAACTACAACAATGGCTATCCATACATAGACGTATTTTCATAATAAAAGACGTAAAGGGATTTAACATCCCATTTGTCTATATCGACTGGGTTATAGAATGCGTCAACAAACGAAGGCACCACACAGTAAGTGGATTATGGTTGAAATCTGCCCGGACAGTGGCGTTGCGGTCTGCTCTTTATTTCGAATTCCCAATGTCAAGGGTTCCTTTACGGGTACACAGGACCTCGGATTTCGTCCCATCTTGAAACTGTGCATGGCACGCCTCCGTCCTGCATAACGGGTATGTGCTGGAAATAACTAGAGAACTTTCTTGACCTACACCTGAATCGAACCCCACACGCCCTTGTTACTAAGCCAGCAACTTACCAACTGAGCCACCGCGGCCCCATCATAAATAAGCGAAAGGTTATTATGGTGATACATGTAAGCCTTTTCTCCTTTACTAACTACTACTTATGTCTTTGTTTTAGTTTCATTCAATAACATAATGTCAAGTACATTATTCAGACCGAATACAGAACGTGATTTTTTAAAAACTATCTTTAATCTACGAATTAAGAGTACATAATTCGTAATTCACATTTTAAAATAAAATCTTCAGTAGATCTTGAGCTATTTTTATACAGTTGTTTTGTCTACGTAAGACGACGACTTGAACTCAAAAGGACTACAAAAATAATTAAATCAGCACGGAAAATTTATTGGGAAATTATTCATCCAAGATACACCCGATTGATAGAGGCGAATGTTACATTCTCCAACAACAGATGTTTGGTCTAGAGTTTCGGGTGCCTGTTTAAACCACGAATTTAATTTAGACAGCAGACAAATTCTAAAATATCTGCTGACTTGAAGCAAAGTTTGGATCTCACCAACAGATTGGATGGAATGTGGTTTAACGACCAACCTTTCAGCACCGATGGGGGTATGAAGACGACTACATGCCAGACAGTGTCCTACGAGGGACATTTCGCCCCGACAGCAGCACTGCGGCCTATTCTTAATTCACACTTCCAATAGTTCTTTTACATGCACACTATTGTGTACACGTCCTATCCGAACGACTAAACACTGCCCCTTGTCAGGCCTCCACTCTGCACTACTGACAAATCCTGGGGAACTTTCTAAGACAACACCAGAAGCAAACCAGAGGCATCAAGGTCTGTTAGCAAGTGTTTTATTCTCTGAGCCACCGCGGCACGCAAATAAATCACAAATAGAATATGTTCATCAAGATTTTAGTGACTTAAAATTCCTTTTAATGTTATCAGTGATTGGCTTTGCTAATATATGCGTTTAAATATTCATTCCGACATTTAAAATATGCATATCAAGATTTTAGTGAGTTAAATTCCCTTTGATGTAATCAATTATTAGCTTTGCACTAACAAGGTTTTATGTAGATTTTGTATCAGCAGGACACTATTTATTTTACATACAGTTAGATCCGTATGAAGATATAATGATCTGGTAAAGTTTTGTTTAAGTGATTTTAATTAAAGCACATAATCGTCAGGAATACTTGTATTCATCATTAGAGCTTCTACACTTTTCACACGACATGATCGCTAAGGAATCGTTTAAGGAAGGATAACATTTCCGGGCAGGTCAAAACTTTAAACAGTTTATGTAACATGGCATGACCTGTCTTTTCAAATTGTCAAACTACTCACTCTTCGTAATCGATAGATGGCTCTTCAGCCCCCGCAACATGGAAAATCATTCAAAATAAGCCTGCTTACATGATAGGCTATTTTTGTCTTCACTCGGTGATGCTCGTTTTATCAAGTAACCAACCGATTCATATGGGTGTCTGCCAAATTGACCAAAGATATATTGTAGAGTTAATTCTTCGATTATCAAGAGGCACGTTTTAGTACAAACAACCTTTTAAACCGCCCAAGCCCCCTGACTGTGTCTCGCGCAAAATAAAATCGGAACAGACATTTAATGAAGCAAAACCAGTAAGATATAGTGGAAAGAGCTGCCCTTGGGATTGGCGAGATATCTCTGGCTCTGAATTTATATGATAAAAGCCAAACTGATTTTCTATATATAATAATGGGGTAGCAACGATCCACTATGTGTTTTAAATTCATCTGTTGGTATCGTAGAGAGAGAGAGGGGGGGGGGTATCACCACTCCACATTAGGGAGGGCATTTCGCGACTAATATATGATTTTATATTATGTCAATAATTCGCTTGCGCGTAGAGGTCGTGAGCCGTGTAAGGAAACCAGAAGACCCGAATAAAGCCTACGAGTTTGGGCAGACGACCCTACTTCTTGTCACGCAGAAATGGGGGATCGACACCACGCCATTTGACTCAATCACAGACATTGGGATCTTACGCGCACGTAGCAAACCATTAGGTCAATACAGGTCAAGGATGTTTAATATTGTCATATAATTAGTAAGCCTGAAATGAAGTCTGGTGGCAGCAGTGTAATACTAACAGGCTAATTTCAGCCTTATGTTATAACATAAAACATCTGATACTACTTCACAGTTGAGCAGATAGTACTTCAATAACATCTAAATGGTTAAGCAATGCTGGACGGAAACCCGAATATGAATGCTGGTGAGAACCAGGCGTGCTTTGAAATCATTCAATATTATGAGCTGCAAAAACGATTTACATTTCCTCTAGTTCGATTGATTAAACTCTCCCTCTTTAAGTAATTACTAATTAGGGTGATCAACATTGCCTGTCGTTATTCAGCTACTAGCATTCGCTTGATTATACTTATCACTTTGTGGATGCTCTTGGTAGTTACCGGTTCGTCTCATCACGTGATTATCTCTACTGTTTACCTAACAACAAGTTACTAATAATGACTCTGAATATCCTCTGCCTGTTGTCACTTGTCAGTTGCTAGTTTAACCAATTGTATCACTAATCTACATAAAATTGGTGGATGGACAGATTATCGTTTAAATACAACAGATGAAACAGATTTTGAACTGGGTTGAAGTAACGATGCTTCGTTTGCGCATTTTTCGCTAACAGAACAAATTTCGCACGGCTCAACCCATGCGAAGGATTATTTAACATTTAATTAAGAAAACAAGATCAAAATACCAACGCAAGATAATCTCGCAGCTTGAACTCAATTGGATTTAAGATAGGTCCACAAATAATTATTCGCGGACAGCAAAATGACACTGGCTTATTACACAGCAAACAACATTTCAACTCAGCATACCTTTGTAAATACTGCACAGAATTGAATCTCCTTTTTTCCTTTTTTTATTTATCGAAATACATATTATAAATTAAACTTTCACAATATTGCAGTGTGTAAATGAGTCCCAAATTGCGCTAGAATAATACATTAATATGTAAAAAAGAAAATATGGATATTTTGTGTAAATGAGTCCCAAATTGCGCTAGAATGACGCAATAATACTTTAATATGTAAAAAAAGAAAATATGGATACTGTTTCCAATTACATAATTGGTCGCCAGCAATACCCGATTGAAATTTCAGTGAAACTGAAGGTGCGTGGTGCGTATTAAAATTTAGCTCTGCGTGATTGGTCACCTTTGGTTTACAGTAATGATTTCGAGCCCTGGTGTGAGCATATGTGGTTTGGGATATATTGGCGCATCCCCAACCTTAGTTAATAATAATAACATATAACATTCTGTGAAAACGGACGTTAAACTTTGATTAAAGAAGAAGAATAGATTAAGCAAACGCTTCCGTATCTCGGGTACTAATGACATTGATGTCAAATTCTATAGATCTTGAAATTATGTCTTTTTTATACCCAATTGAAATTATTTCTTAATATATTATCTGTTTGGTAGTTTCGTACTTACTCTAATTTCACCATTTAGAGGCAGTTTTTTTTAAAAAACCTTTCCGTTTCGCTTTCCCTCATTTTTTGAACGCAACATAGGTATAATCAAAATGCTAAAAGTGACAGTACTCACAAATAATGCCCACTAAGGCATTATGGAAGGATATTTACCTTTCTTGGAAAATTGATGATAATGTATTTGTAATATTACGAAAACACGCAGAAGACACATTATGTAGTTTGCGAAATGAATTAATCAAATTCCACAGTTGGTTTAAATGAATCGTTGGTGGTTGATGAATTAGCCTTTCTTTTCAGTTGTGTGGATTTTTATTAGTGTTTATTGTACATGTAGAATTGGCAATTTGGAGATTTGAAAACTCTTAAGACAAATTTAAATTGTTTTAATAACAGCGTTCATATCGATTTGAAGATCATCTTTTATAATTAGTGTTTATTGTAGAATTGGCAATTTGGAGTTTTGAAAACTCTTAAATAAATTTAAATTTGTTAAATAACAGCGTCTATATCTATTTAAGACCATCTTAAAAAATGATAATAAAGTTACAACAAGATTAATATATACATTGGGATGTTCATGGTCAATGGCATTTCTCTTTGATTCATCTAAGTCTTGTTTCTAGACATGTCATATTGAACAGTTCGTAAAATAACTGGAGAATCTACTGTATTACCAATAATTAGATTTGAATCCATGTCTACTTCATTAGGTTTTGAAGACATGTTATTTAAACAAAATAGTCGGGGAACAAGGTTTGACGGTGGTTTCTGATAGAAGGGGTCATAGTAAAAATATTTGTTTTGTTATGCCCAGATCTACCTTCAGAAGACCAAAAATCAAAGATATGGTGGCCAAACTTGGTCTGAAATTGAGGTTGACAAACATTGTTGGCAAAATGACCCAGGTAAAATATCATTTTATAGATTCTGTTGGTCACAGTACTCATTTATGGCACTTTCCGATCCATCTAACGAAAAGTTGGTCGAAGTTGGTCAAAATCCCAAATTGCAGTAGGAATTGGCGTGAAGGGTATTCTTTTAATTGCAATAACAAAATACATGAGTGATATGTCGTTTCAGGGGCTGTTGGGGACGAGAAACACGAATATGCCATTTCGACCCTAATAGAATTAATTTGAAGACCTTTTGCATTTGCCCCATCTTTGTGGGATACACTGAGCAACAGTAGCTCCCTCTTTTGATTTGGTGTAAAAGGATTATTGGCATTCAACAATGGTTCTCCATATTTCATTCATATTACTCATCGATAGCCATTTTATTCATATTTGTATTAATCTGCATATTTCTAAGAAATTCGAAGCTTTGTATCCAAATGAGTTTCTGAAATGCAATAATCTTTTTCTGCCGTTTTTTTAGGGAGGAGCAAGCAAGGCAGTGTTCGTAAACTTGTCGATGTACTGTTTACCTAAATTACGAATATATGGATAAAATTCCCCCGCAGTTATAAAAAAGAAAATCGATAGATGAAGTATACAAACTAGAGGAATAAGCATACACCATTTAACGTGATTTGATTTTATAGTACGTATAATCACTCAAGAGGTTTTTTTTTTCTGTTTTGTTTTATCATCCTATAAAATATTCCAAGTGGCGCAAATCGTGTTGCCAGGTTGTTCTACATACAAATTATTATCTATTTGGCGGGAAAAATTAAGAAGCTAGTGTGAGCCCTGCTAAAGATAATGGTCACAATGCATATCTGGAGAGAGATATGTGCAGTTCAACACAACCTAGATCATTTCGGGACAAAACCGAATAAACTCGGTCAGGTTGGGCAGGCGACCCTACTTCTTGTCATGTACAAGCTTGGGATTGGAACTACTCGACTTGACTCAATGATAGACCTTCCAATCTAAGTACATGTTTTAAAATACCAGACCCCCATGGATATGTAAATAGTCGCATAAGGTATTTGTAATAAATTGGATTTTCTTTTTAGAAGTTTCTTAGAATGTAAGACCTAGAATGTTATACATCAATCTAATTAAAATACAAATCTATATTTCGTTTCGTATTTTTTTATACTTTCGATGGTCTACACTACATGAAGATATGGCAGGGGTCGTTCGAGCGGCTTTTGACCCTATGGCGTCATACATTGATTAATTAGTCAGTGTTGTCATTTCTAGTGCTTTACCCACAGTTCCGTGCCTGACACGACAATAAAGTCGCCGTAGCAGACCGTTTCATTGGCTTATCCCCCATTTCAACCAAAACGCCTGTAATTTTGTACACAGCGAACAGTCCATTTGCTGATTATTCTGTTTTGCCTTGACCGTTTTTTAGGATTCTGTCTAATGGTTTGGATTGTTTGTACTTGGTTTTATTTTATTTATAACAACTCTTCCAGACTCTAGTGTAGTTCAAGACTAGTAAAATTTTGACATGTAAAAAGCGAAACGAAATATAATCTGTGATTGATAATCAAATTGATTATACAGGTCATACCTAAAATAAGTATGTAAGACGTATAAAAAACATCACAACGCCTTTATTGTGGCATCTCGGAGATCAAAGGGTCACATTACTTCAATAAAGATTAAAATGCATGCGTAAGTATCTCTCAAAGACCACAATTTGAAAAAAATATATAACCCGAAGTCATTGATTATTGATCAAGCAGTGTATAATTTAAATCTCACAAATTCAATTATTAAGCTAGGAGTCACTTAGTTAGTTATTAAACGATGTAACCATAGATCGACATAAGAGGCGTTTCAACTATTTTTATGTCATATAATGTTACGGTTTAAAATTATCTTCTCCATCTTTCAGTATACCATGTATTGAGTGGTTATTGCCATCAGGGAGTTTTTCATTAATAATGACAATACTATTTTTTGAAAGATGTTTTCAGGTTTGGTTACGTGTCTGATTTTGTCAGTAATAATTCACTAGTTAAGGGAGCTCACATAAATTGTCTATCCTCTAGGGTTTCATGTTAGCTTTGATATATAGATATGCCCTAATTGTCTGATTCGGTTTGTTACATAATTCCAATTCCAATGTCGGGTAGAAATCCTGGAATAAGCTTCAATTTGAAGGTTTTGATGTTTAATGACAAAAAACACCCAAACAAAACAAACAAACAATATTGACATTTTATCTGGGTAGCTCTTTATAGTATGGGAGGCCATTATTTGTGGGTAGCCATTTTGCATAATATTCCAACTTATTTTCACCTTTTTTATAATAAATAAAGAAACGCACTGCCCATTTTTCATCATTTTTTTTTATTTGAACGAGGTCGTTGTTTCGATAAATCTTTCTTGTTTTTAATGCCATTATGTAAGTATAAAAGACATTCATTATTGGTTTTAAAGGTAGGGTCACTAGTTATAAGTGGTCATCCTTTTGTTTTCACTTGATTACACCAAGACACAAGAGTTTAACAACTTCGAGAGATATTCGCATGATACCTAAATCTAAGGTCTTTAAAATCGGGGGGTTCTCGGTTTCCAAATCCATTGCGCATGTAAATACTCAACGAACCAAGTGATGCCACATCTGAACGAAGACCAACGATATTGGTCGGTTACAAGCAGGTGAATCCCAGACAGATGTAGCCAAGCTGATGAATGTTTCCTTTGGGATAGGTACCGGTAGCGAAGTTCAACACGTGACCGCCCGACCTCAGGACAAACAAGAGTGATCCCACCTACCCTTGACCGCCACTTCCGGATACGTCATTTGCGGAAACGGTTCTCAACAGCGACCTCTATCGCAGCAGCAATTGCTCGACGGTGTAGAATCCTCGACCAGACACAACCCGTAAATGCCTACGTGAAACCAGATTACGAGCCTGACGTTCCGTTAGAGCTGCTGTTCTGAAATACGCCGATACCGTCAAATCCAACTTCATTGGTTCAGACTTGAGGGTGTGGCCACAGCAGTTTGGCTCAGCTGCGTGACGCGGTTTCTGTTGCATCGAGGGTATGATAGAGCGAGGGTATACCGATGACGAAATGTCACATTTGGGTTTCATTTTTTCGGCAGAGTGTATTATCGACATATCAACTGTGATTTGGCAATGTATTAATATTGGCAGGGGTCGTGACCATAGTTGGGATATTTTTCCATCACTTCATAGAGATATATTTCCCAGATGGCGACCATCTGCTGATGTGCTGATTTTGATTAAGTAGTAGTGTTTGATGTCAATATATATGTTTTCGGGGACACAGATTCCATTTCTAACCGTTACAGCTGTTGAACTATTTTGCATATTTAAAAAAACGGCCATTTTTGGCGGGAAAATAGGACGCTGTGTTGATATTAAGTAGTGGAAAGTGGAATTATGTACTGATATTGCTGGAGTAGTCGTCTATGGTATCAGAATTCTAATTCGGGACGCATATTCCATTTTTGCCGTTTACAACAGTGTGGAAAGGTCACATGTTCACATAGTTAGAGTATTTCTAAAATGACTGCGGCGGGAAAATGGGACGATGTACTGATTTTGATAAAGTAGTCGCGGTTTTATGTTAATATATTTTCTGGGCGCAGATTCAATTTCTGCAATTTGCAACTGCGTGAAATGGTGGTATGTTTACACAGTCAGAACATTTTCAAAATGGCCACCGTGGCATTACGTTTTCTAAACATATTACTGAAAAGGTTTTTCTGAATCCAATTCTGCTGTGTATAAGCTAATATAGCGTGTTCCTGGAAGCCCGTGCCGTATCGTGTTTTACCCATTAGGTATATTATCCAACAATGAACATTTGTCATCGGAGTTGACCACTGAGCTAATATCAATTTTCCGGAAAATAGCACTGTAGTAGTAGATGAACTCCAGTCTGATTTTTAGACTTGATGGCGCTAAATGTGTGATCATCTGCTCATTTCACAAGGTTTTAAATCGTCCCATTTTACCGCCTGAACGGGCGACATCTTTGAAATATGCTAAGTATATGACAACGTTAAACAGTTTGTTGGAACGAAAATCTACCTCTCGTATTTACATTGGCCTGTCCGTAAAGAAACTCGAAGAATATCCGGAAACGCCTTTATGCCTGCTTAATTTCCCTTACAGCACTCTCCATGGCCCAATCGAAATATTAAGGTCACCGGCGGATTGTGTCAATGTAAAAAGGACTAGTGCTAACCGTAACTGTATCCTAAGACCTATCCCCGACTCACAATCCTCGTCAACAATCACGTGCCCCTAGTCCTGTTTACATCTGGTGACTTCGACCAAATCTGCAGGTGGCCTTATTATTCAGATCTGAATGAAACCCATTGCGTTTCTCTGTCATCATTACCGCGGTTGGTAAAATTGTATTACATAAATATATAGTCACGTATTTGAAGAGTACAGAGGAAGAACTATCTAAGTCACATTTTTGTCTTTTCGCAACGCAGACTTTTGGAGAGAATTTTTGACGCGAACAGAACAACGAGCGAGTTTAATTACAACTTCAAAATGATGTTTAACACGAACCATAATTACCAGTAGAACTAACCTCAACTATTCGGGCAAATTAAGGTTAAATAAAGGGTCGCTGGACTTGTATTTGTTCGAAAGGCGATTTCAAAAAGGCCCTGGTTTGATGTGACCGATCGTATTTACCTGAAATTGATTGTTCCACAGAAAGCTTATACAATTTGCTACCAGATGGCGCCCATTAACTGGGGTTGGTGGAAAAAGTTACTTAGTTCGTTCTTCCCCTGGACTCCTCCTGTTATAATACAAAACAGCTGTATTTCCGAAAACATTTAATCAAAGACCTTAATTTATAAAATCAACGATATTTCTGTGAACTATTAAAGGCAATTACTACAATGACAGATGATGGTTAGATGCCAGAAACGGTTCTACCTTCAGTACTACATGTAGGTCATTTAGATAAGACGGATATTCAACAGGAACGATTTCCCCTGACGTATTTCAATAGCATGTAGGAATTTAAAATTGTGGAAACTATCCATGCGAACGATTTTACTTTATCAGTATAAAGCCGTGTTTTTCAACCCTAAATAATGAGATCAATTGGTTATTTCTAACAGAAAACCGCCTTTCTTGAATCTAGATAAAGAGATCGAGATTGATGTGTCTTCTCAAAGCCATGTGGGATTATGATTTACTCTGTTTACGACAGCCGAGTGAATTCTGCACGTGGCCTAAGTGGAGGAATCGTGTAAGTGAGAATATTTGTTTGACATTGAAGATATATTTCCTCGACTGCCGATGAGATCCCAAAATAAAAACTTACCAGAAAAAATATTGAAGCTTCTTAGATTTTAGTACAAAAAGCAGGATATCTCTATTATTGCAGCGGAACATGTGTCACTTATATAATGTCGCTATAATTTACTAATCCATTAGACTACTCGGCAACAGACAGCTTTTTATAACCTTATATAACATGCTCCCGTAATCTGGAAAAACATAGTATTAGTAACACTGTTGAATGTAGTTTTGAGTAAACAAAGTAAAACTGTTTTGTTAAGCTACTGAATATATAACCAACTTTATTTTTGTCTTTTAGATGAAGATAATTAGAAGCCCTTTCGGTGAAGGAGAAAAAAACCTATTTTTATATATATGTGTACTAAGTCCAAATATGGGTCTAGCTCATTTTTCACCAAAATTTGACTTGCTAGGTTTTTCAAGATTACGGGAGACAAGTTTCTTACTCATTTCGTGCTGAAGCTGTGGTGAGAGAAATGAAATGCGGTGAAATTTAATGGAGCCAGTTTAACATCATATACTTATCTATATTAAGCGCACTAAACGCGTCGTTTGCATTTACTCATTTTCGAATTCCAACTGTTAAGGTTTCATTAATGTGGCTCTATTAATAATGTTATTAAAAGAAATACAGAGAATAAGATAGTTTTAGCTGTTGGGTTTTTTTTGACTGCCATTTTAACAAAAGGGCATAACGGAAGTTTTATTGGAATATCGCAGCGGGCCCAAATTATAAGAACGACTTGGTACAAATAATGTCCATTGAGTGTGTGTGGGTAGAGGCGGGGGCTGGATTTACAATACAAATAAGGTTGGGACATCGGGATTATTTGTAGCCTTTCTCTTTTGGCAGATTAGATATTTTAAGGCTAATATTTGTAAGCAATTTTGCTGACGTCAGGAGAGTCAATATGTTTTATACATACACCGATTTATATCCTGATTAAATAGCTAACTGTTTGCTGTAATCTGCGTATAGCAGCATTTTATTATACTAATGCCCCACGTACTTCACTTTAATCTAATGTGTAGGTTATCAGTCGATACCCCAATGTTGCACAAGGGCAACCATTTTCCCCGTTACAAACTATGACAAATTAGGACTTAGTATTTTTACTAATGGTCATGATTCGTACACTGTATTTCTCCATCTTTACCACTCGAGTCTGTCATGGCACTAACGTAGTATCCCGATGGATATTCCGCCAAGAAAACAGATAGACAACAACCATTCATTCTGGTGTCATCCATACAACTTATTCACTTCAAACGGTTCTCGAGGACCATCTATTGTTAACACACGGACAACCCCTGTCATTTTCCACTAACTAAATCATGCACTGCTGGGCCCGGATTAAACAGAAAATACTTAATGTTTTCAAATATGTAAATCAGTATCCAAATGATGTATTTTTTTGTATTTTTGTATTATATTGATTATAATGCACCACAGACAGGCGGCTTAGCAAGCCGCTGTAGACGTTCCTTGCAAATGCGACACCTTTCCTAAGCTACTTACCACTTAGATTTGCATTTTTTTTTTGATTTAAGATTGTAATCTTGGTGTATAGACGTACAAGTTTTAGACTATGGAATACAATTATATTATCTAATAAAGGCATCAGATTGCTTCTGTGAACACATAAAGAGAAAACATTCAAATAAGCGTAAAAATAAACGAACCCATGTGCTCTTATTTCTCAAAGTCCAGTCTAACCTTCTAGACTAGGTATTTTGTTGGGTGTCACGGTGGTTCAGTGAATGACACACTGGCTTGATAGCCTGGATGTCTCGGTGTTGGCCAAGAAAGTTTTAAGGGGTTTTCCGGCATGGTTTACAGTGGTCCAGTGTACACATTGACTTGTACATAAACCAAAGTTTGACAGTTGGGATTCGAGTAGGACGCAGCAACGTTCCTCATATGCCCGTCTTCATTAGCCAACCGCGCCACTTTGCTCCCCGGTGGACCATAATCTGCTCAGATATGCAGCTCGCTTTAAAAGTTGTTGAAGTACACCCTGTCCTGAGGGACGTGTCTCCATTGTCAGAACAGCTCATTTCAGTGCAATCACTAAACGCCATGTACGAAAAACAGAGGATACTATACACGTGTGTGTACCATTATTTATTTACTGAGTACAGAAGTCAAGATCGAATACGAGAAACAGAGGCAAGTATTGTTTTGGGGTGCCACGGTGGCTCAATAAGTAAGAAACTGGCCCACTAGTCTAAAGGTCTCGGGTTCGCGTCTGGTGTTGGCCGAGAAAATCCCCTTGGGACTTTTCGACGTGTTTATGTCAGTGGTGCAGGACGGAGTGCCAGATGGAACGAAACTTGAGGTTCCGTGTACTCATTGGCGTGCACGTTAATGAACCCTCCATATTTGGAATTCAATATAAGAGTAAGCCGTAGCGCCGCTATCCAGGAATTTTTATCATAACGCACTGCTTGGCGTATATAAAAGTAATATGTTAAACCTCATTTTATTTCCCAGTATTGTTTTTACATGTACATGTAATGTACATGCATTTCATATTTAATCATTGCTTAATATAGACCCGAGGAACGTCGCTCAGTAATTGTATTCCATACACTTGTGACCCGTGGGTTTAATTAGGCTTAAAGGCTTAAGGACCCGGTTCAAGAAAATAAAATTCCTGGATTAAGAAACACAACACAATTGACATGGAAAACAATCACCGGTTTGTACACTAAACACGTTATCAAGCACAATATTTTATTGTGGCTAAGTTTTGAATAAAGTGAAAGCCAATAATGCCGCGTGTCACCATCCGATAACCGCGATTATCTACATGTATATGCAAGAAAGGGTAGTGTTCTTATTGATAGAATTAAGCACAATCACGAACAGATATGTTTCGATGAGTTGGTATTGACAGATCAGTGCATATCTTCGTTACAAATAATATATGGCAATATTCTTTTTTTAAATTCATATACTTGTGTATTCTGTTACCAAAATAACAGCCTGGTATCTGCAAATTAGAATAAGGTATAATCACGTAGGTATACTATAATATAAACACGAAAACCTTTTAGTGATCTTACATTGCTTGTGTGTTCATCAAAACTATTGAATTCTTATAATCAACATACGGCAAATATGCCCAATGTTAATACTACTGAACTGTTAATGGACCAATAATCACAAACTGAACAGCTAGGTCAATATGAAAAATAGGAGGGATAATGCACCCATGTTATTTGAAAACAAATCCAAATGTGAAACTTTGTAATGCTGGTAATTCGATCGAGGTTTAATTGTTCTCAATTAATTTTGTGTAAAACACTTAAAGAGACATTATCGCTTTCTCGATGTTTGCCAGTCGCTCAATTATATAATTTACACGATTTGTCTTTGCATTAATATTGGGGATTTTCCAATAAAATTGCGTTTCACAATTTAGACATTCCATTATAAAGAAACCATTATAGTCGTTCGTGGTTTTCCAAGAGTTGATTTTTTTTAAAAAGTTGACCAAAGTGCTTGTATTATAGGTATATCTACGGTTATTTTGAATATTATGATGTATTGTATAAAATTCATTATTTATTTTCTTTCTTGATAAAGACTCTTTACACAAAACGGCAACTATCAGTGTATGCATCTAAGTTCAATGCAGGGCCGGATCGAAGATTTTCAGAAAGCGGAGCGTGCTGCATCTACTTGGGAATGCGAAGCCCGGCCCGTGATTTTTTAGTGGAAAAAATGCCCACAAGGACTAGTTTCATACTAGTACTGTAAATTACGATTTCCAGTGTAAACTATTTTTGTTTTCCTTTCCCACAAGAATGGAGCCAAATTGTTCGCCACCTCAAAAAATAGGCCCCCCTCTGGATTCGCGCCTGCAATGATTCTTATTCCTTGTATGTTGTATACTATAAATATTGTCTTTGATATTCTTACTTATTCATCTTGACATAACCTGATTACAATCACTTAGTTCTTGTTTTCATAATTATTTGTTAAGCCTAGCTTATGTCGCCCTACGACGCGATAAAATTGACGGCGACTAGAAATCGGCGATCAAGTGGAACTGCGATTAAGTGGAACTGATCAGTCGTGACTACTTGGGCGACCTGAGCGCTCTGACGACGGGTGTGAATCGGACGGCAACCAGTCCCCTCCAGTTGTCTCGAGTTTCTCTGAGTCGCAGTCTCTAGTCGCAAGCGATATGAGCACACTTACGACTGGCTCAAGTCGGCGCCTCGCTGACGCAGCCAATAGGATTTGGTTATTTAGTCATGTGGTACCAGGGGGCGATAACAAATGGAATGAGCGGCCATTTTGAATGTTATCACGTGTCGTCATGTGATCAGTTGTGGCTCCGATTCTTCATCAACTCACGCCGGGCGACATAAGCTGTCAGTTGCCGTTAGTCGCCGTCAGTTTCATCGCGTCGTAGGGCGACATAAGCTAGGCTTTAAATACACGACTATTTCCTGCACTGTAACAAATAAATCCATGAAAAAAAAACGTAAAAAGTTCTGGAAAGAACAATTACTAGGGAATTTTTGTCCTTTGTTTTTCCTGTAATTTACAGAAATTTCTTCAATTAACTCAAATTCCATGTTCAAATACAGAAAAAAATAGTAATTACTTTTTTTTTCAGAACATTTTGGACAGTTTCAAACTTAAGCAGCTCAAGTTTTGCCCTAATCAAACACACCATACATCATTGTGAGAATGTGAAAACAACAACGGCTCAATTTTCAAAATTTCCTCATTGCTACACACGGGTCACATAATTCGAAATCCATAAACCACAAAATAGCCTCATTAATAACATTTTCATTAAACCAATATGAAAATATTACAGTTTGAGTCCTTATAATTCTTTGGAACATATTTAAAGCTAGTCGACTCTACTACTTACCAGTGGGATCCTTTTCGTAGATGGGGACAGTTCATGTCGTTGTCAAAAATATAAAATCAAACACTTTGCCGTTTATCCCATAAAATAACAATATTAAGTCCATTTTATCTCGACATTTCAACTAAATTTCCTGTTTAATACTAAATATTCCATAGAAATACACAAAACAAGTAATTTGAAGAACTAATTCACACCTTAATTTTATCTTTACAAAAACCTTTGATAAACAGAAAAGAGTTAAATTACGGAATTCGGATACATAAGAAATGGATAATAAGATACAATATGTATTTGATAGTCGTTGACAAAAATAAGTTGCCGGGCAACGAAACATACGCCGACACAGCAGCTAAATCGTCCGGGCAGTCAACAAGAGTTGTCGCATATTAAGTTATTATCAGAAAATCATTAGAATTTGTTTGGGTTTTATAAAATTCAGCCCCATGCGAACGTTTAGTATACGAAACATTTAATATTATGGATTTAGCTATTCAATTATCGATTTTCAAGAAATTCCAACTCAACCATCGTAAATGTGTAACGGGATATAGTCAAATGTTTTTTTTTAATTCGGAATAAAATTGTGACCTCCATAGGGTCCACAAGGCAAACAACATGATTTCTCGTACAATCAGGGGCCAAAATCCAGGAAGTTATGGTCCAATGTGCCCGAATATCGAGAGGAACCGCGATCTTTGGGTTATAAACTTACATTTCAAATTTCATTAAAATTGTGACCTCTACAGGGTCCACAACCGTGATATAACATATTCTTACACAATTCGTGTAAAAGTGGCGGCCATTTTGTTCAGCAATTTTGGTCCAATGTTCATGAAATTCGAATCAAACATTCATTACAGCGTAACGTAACGTTTTATGCGATCAGATAATAATTCTGACAACCAGACGGACCAAAAGATAATAAAGGCGATTTTTCGTGCAATCAGAGGCCATAATTCAGGAAGTTACAATCCAAAAAGCGCAAATATTGAAAGGAACCAAGATCTTTAGGTTATAAACATGTATTTCAAGTTTCATCAAAATCGAATTAAAATTGTGACCTCTATATAGGGTCCACAACCTTGATATACCATATTTTTACACTATTCGGCGGCCATTTTATTTGTCAATTTTGGTCCGATTTTCACTCAATTCAAACTCAACCTAGATTACCCTGTACCAGTGATATAAACAAACGTTTTTTTTTAAAATCAGGTAATAATTGTGACTCCAGAGCTAATAAAGGCAACTTTTCGTGCAATCAGGGGCCATAATTTAGGAAGTTATGATGCGATATGCGTAAATATGGAATGGATCCAAGATCTTTAGGTTATAAACATGTATTTTAAGTTTCATTAAAATGGATTTAAAATTGTGACCTCTATAGGGTCCACAACCTTGATATAACATATTTTCACACTCTTTGCGTACAAACGGCGGCCATTTTGTCTGTCAATTTTGGTCCGATTTTCACGAAATTCAAACTCAACCTTCATTACCATGTAACGGTGATATAATCAAGCGGTTCTTTAACCGGATAATAATTTTGACCTCCTGAGGGACCACAAGCTAAAAAGGGCGATTTTTCGGACAATCAGGGGCCATAATTCAGGAAGTTACACTGGGATGGGCGCAAATATCCGGAGATAGGAAGATCTTTGCGTTATTAACATACTTGTCAAGTTTCATCAAAATCGGTTTAAAATTGTGACCTCTATAGTGTCCACAGGCTAAAAACATGATTCTTCGTACAATCAGGGGCCATAATCCACAAAGTTTCGATCCGATACATGCCGATATCGAAAGCAGCTAAGATCGTAAGGGGATAAACCTATATATTCAAGTTTTGTCAAAATCCGATAAGAATTGTGACGTGTAGAGAGTCCACAACCTTGATATAACATATTTTCACACACGGCGGCCATTTTCCCGAAATTCGAACTCAACCTTCATTACCATGTAACGGTGATATAATCAAACCGTTTCTTAATTCAGGAAGTTACGAAAGAAACCAAGATCTTTGGGTTATTAACATACATGTCAAGTTTCTTCAAAATCGAATCAAAATTGTGACCTCTATAGGGTCCACAAGCTAAAAACATGACATGTAGAGAGTCCACAAACAAATTGTGGACGGATGACAGGGGCGACGGCATAATACGTCCACATGAAAATGTTGGCATATAAAAAAAGTTATATAATATTTAAACCCTGGGTTCCTATTTATGAATATTAATTAGCCGTAGGCCTGCGTCCACGACTTATTATATCATGTATTATGGGATATGTAATTACGTGCCCCCTAGACCAGTATGAGGTATACAAAAATAAACCAGCCAGACTTATGTCTGAGCTTTTAATTGCTTTTGATTTAGGTCTGGCGGGAATGGCGGGGGCCAGATTATACTCTGTTAGACAAGTTCATCGTCATTGATTACTTTTTAAAATATAAATCGAACATAAATCAGTATTTTCGAATGAATATAAATTCAGATTAAAGAAACGTCATCCTCTCTTGTGTTTCCTAATAACATATCGAAGCCAGTGAATTGACTGATCAGCGCAATTAATTCATGTAAGAGAAAGAAAGAAATGAGGTTTAACGTTATTTCGGGACTAACATGGTTCAGTTTGACTTTACTAATTCGTTTGCGTGTAGGGGTCTTAGCCGTGGTAGGAAACAGAAGGACCCGGTGAAACCCCACGAGGTTGTACAGGCAACCGTACCCCGTGTCACTTCTAAAAGGAATATAAACCACGCCACTCGCCTCAATGACGACCTCGTGACTTCACGCGCGTATTAAACCACCACATCACCTAAACCCCCCTATTCGTGTAAGACATTATATGCTTTCTATAATCCACAAATACAACTGCTTGGCATTCGTACATAAGTCTTCCCAGCCCTGCCTGGGATATAAAAAATTTACGTTTAATCAATATCGGATAATATATACTTTTACGCTACTTGCGCACAGAGAAGAACGAATAGTTTCTGTCCAATTTTCACGAAATTCAAACTCAATCATTATATATGCGAGTGATGTATTTAAACAGTTGTTAAAATCAAATAAAAATATTACTTGTAGAGGGCCCCGAAGCTGAAACAGTTGCTAAAATAAAATACAAAATGTTACTTCTAGAAGGTTACCAAGCTAAAACCTGATTTTTCGTACATCCAGGGGTCATAAGCAAGGCAATTACGGTCCGATTTGCTCAAATATCGGAAAGAATCGAGATAATTTCATTAAAATTACATAACATCAATTGTTACCTCTAGGAGGGGGGTATAAACTGGGAGCGTGATTGTTATACAATCAGGAGCCTTAAAGGGCCAATTCCGATAACTTTTTGGGGAATAAAACTGCTTAATTTCGTGTTAAAATCCCTTATATCCCATTACCTAAGGCCGACCAACTAACCCGATATTTGTGATATGCTTGTAAATAACTTAAACCTGACAGTCTTCATCTGGAAATGGAGACCGTTGTATTATACAGTATCTGGATAAAACTAGACTTTTTTTCTATAAAAATGATAGGTAGGTGAAATTTACCTTATGTTATCAAGTACAGTACATAGGTCATTCACTGTATAGTCCTCTCAAGAAACGGGAATCGATTATTAGGTCACCCAATCAAAAAATTTACCCAAAATCTTAAAAGGGTTACGTGTCCGGATAAGCAGTGTTGACGTTAACGTCAAAACGACTCAATATTTTGAGCTGAAACTTTGAGCCGAGGTAATTACACCATGCCTCTATATTTTGGTCCATAAATTTCATAAAGGCTCGGGCTTTAATTTTTGAGACTCTGTTCTTATCGGGATTGTCCCTTTAATCCCTGAAGTTACGGACCGTCCGATATATACCAAACGATCTTTGGGATTTAAACCTATAGTGAATGAACAAAAGCACAATTGCACACGTTTAACAGAAGCAGACTACTACGACCCCAACCATGGAATCGCCTGTCACTCACGACGACCGCTATTTTGACCAAGACAAACGATTATCGTCAATAACATTACATAAACGCCTAATGGTATCAGAAGTATTCTACAGACCCCACAAACGATAAATAAACATTTCATGACTGCCTGATTATTTACAGTATCTCGCCTTTTGAACTAATGATGAGCGTCCATAAGTTCAAAACACGGTAAGGATGTATACAGGATGTCTGTTGAATGACAGATAATGTGTTGACTCTTCTAAAGGAAGACAGTTATTTTACTTCAGAAACAGTCTGCCATCTGTACAAATGGGTAAAGAAAACTGGTATTAGATATTTAAGTACAAGTCTCCCACCACTAATTAGAGCCATACGCAATACAATTGAAAGAAGTAATGTTACGACTATCTTATCTAAACGTAGCATGGCGCTGCTCAATCACTATCTAATTCACCTTGAAATGCGCTAACAATTCTACCTTTACGTCCCTCCAAGTTTGAAATATAGCCCAACACTCTTGACTTGAATAGTGCTTACACAACATTTCACCATTTTCAAATTGAACTCCGTTTCGTACTGCAATCACTAGACTATTCCTGAATATGATATAAACGAAATACCAATCATTTCAACCACTCTTCCTTTCTTTAAAGCTTCTCCTCCGGCTACGTGACTTTAGTTGTGTTGCGTCTCTAGTAAACCGGATGACTGATGCTACTGATGAATTAAACTCTTTTAAAATATACTAAACCCACAAAAACATGTTACAAGTACAGTTGAAGCAACACGGTTGAAGCCATTGTTGTCATTCGCCTTTCGAATACAGCAGGTGACTACATGTACTTAAATGGATTGACGCGCCTGTCTTTCGGTCAAACCTGGTGTAGTTGTTCACTGTGAATGCCTTATCTACGTGAAAGGATGAGGTAAATCCATCACATATATCTGCTGCAATAGGGGGTTGGGGTGAAGTCATTGCTTGGACCTTTATAAAAAGGTGTGTGTGCAGGTAATGAATACATGTTATCTGTTTATTTTTGATTAGGGTTGGGGAACATCAACTTTACTGATGGCTTGTTTTTTTTTTCATGTTACAAAATCCTTGATTTTCTAGTCATTGTAAACGTATTCCCTCCATTGAATACTAAGTCAGGCGAAAATAAGCTGAAGTAGTCAGCCTACAGAGCTAGCAGACTGCTAATTAGCCATGACCAAGCATATATTATTAATAGACAATTTTTCAATTCCCTGTTCTAGTTACCCATTATTGTTTTCTCCACTTTTTCTCTTAAATATAATCACCTCACATTATGAATTCCATTAACACCAAATCCAAGTTTTCTGAGTAGCAATTCAGTCATTGTTCAATCTGCATGGATGTATTGACACAAAGCACCAGTTATTTGTGATCTAAAATGTAAGTTTCTTTTGACATTATCCCACCTATATTTTTATGACATAACTTCAACTGGCTAATTTAAAACCCAATAATTCAAACATGATATGATTAATTAACATGAGTGATTCGTTAACTATATGTATTACATGTTATATAGTCCTCTCAATACGCAGGCATTCTGGTGAATAAATGAAATGAAATGGGGATTAAATATAATGTCGTACTGGGCTAATGAAGATGGACATATGCTATGTAGTATACAATGAAGGACATTTTGCGCAGCCAGTGGCGCTATGACCTTCGTGTATTCCTATATCAAATTTCCCAATAGAAAAACTTCGTGCATTGCCATGTTTTATTAAGTTTATAATGAATTAATACAAGGGAATATGAGGAGTATTTCTATTTTCTTGCTTTCCCTTATCTAGCGACATTCAATTACTTTATAGAATTATCAGATATCCTCACAGCCTCACATGATAACATTTGGTCTTCGAAAGAATTATTAGTAAGCAGAAATTCGCCCGTGTATCTGTTATCACTCGTCACTTAAGTCAGTTCGCCACTCCCCTTTCTCGAAAGCCTCATAACGCATCTACGTAGCAATGATCTCCGTGTTGAAATTATGTTTGGAAAGTACTTGACTGGTTCAATCACATATGTGATAATGACTGACAGCAATATTGTCCTTTTGTATAGTCTCGGTCACCCAGAACCCCCTAGTCTTCAACGCACGGAGGGTCTGGGTCGGTTCTCAATTATTGACGAAAATTACAGGATAATCTACCACATAAATAACCAAACTCCCGGTTACGCATGGGCAATGGAAACTTTTGGCTAAAGTATCGGTAAGTGATAAATATTATGAAGCCGGGCCGATTTTGATAGATTCTATAAAGCGAGGATACAATATATCCCACAATTCACTTGGCACATCTATTATTAGAAACAAAATAGAGACAATACAACAGCATGGATCGCGATTAAGGAGATTGTGAGAAGCCATACGTTTGATTCATGACGAGAGAAAATTACCATTTCAATTAAAACCTTTTAAACAAAATTCTAGAGAGCGTCATTGTTGACAAGCGAGATGTTTTGATAGATTCATTACGTGGTAACTTAAAAGACTGGATAATCCAGACAGTGACCGACTTTCTGTCAAATTTTGAGGACCCATCCAGACTAATATTCGTAGAATATTTGTTTGGATGATAAGAGACTACCTTTTGTATAGTCTGTGAATATACTGGAAGTTCCATTTCTGAACTACTGGGCCACAGACCTTAGAATGGCGCCAATATTCTCAGCTAGAGGAGGTAACCTAAAATATTTTCCATCGTGCATCCTGAAACAAACCGCATTCCATTATGCATGTTAAAACAACTCAATTGCATTTTGACCGAGCTCGCACATGGATCACATTTATCCACAATGCTGCATTATTAAACGTCTATATGATCAAAGGATAACTAACATCAAGATTCATACAATGGACTAACCAGAACGTACCTATATAAACTGTAAAACACAAATGAGTTTTTCATTAATATTGTATAATGGCATTGTTAATGCATTAATTTTGTAACCATACAAGATGAAATAATAATGCGATGAAGTTCTCGGAAGCAATATCATATAAAATTAGAAAATAAAGCGGTACACTATTGAATTTATTGGTAAATTATCCCAATTCAAAGACACGAGCATGGATATCAAATAAATGAGGGAATAACGCTTAATTTTATTTACCATTACTTAAAACTGGGAATAATTACCAAGTGGAGGGCAATCATTAAAACCTCAAGCTTTCAAAGCTTTTTGTTGGGAGATTAACTACTGTATTATCATTTTTCATCACAATTTCTCTGTTGATCAAGCTGTTCATTTTGGGATGATCATTGTTCCATTAACTGTTGATCTTAATTGGCAATGTGTTTATTGTAATGTAATTATCTGAAATCTATAATATTAACGATCAAAATCTAAAATATGTTCCATTAAACATGTTCAATTCATGAGCTTTATTAGAGTAAACATAGTTGAAATTGCATTTATAAGAACGTTGTGCATTTGAAATATAAACCGATGAGTGAAACCTGCTGATTACCATTGTCAATAAATGCAAAGTTCTCTAATATCGCAGACAGCCATGCACATATTCGTAAAGGTGGCGAACTGAGCAATTTGGACAGGATTATAGTACCACTTCAGCACAATGGGGACCTAAGGTTCCCCAATGTCCAATGTATCGCCGATGTTATGACGAATAAAATGTCTGGCAGTGGTGATCGTCCTTTGCCACTGGTTACAATTATGCGCGAAATACTGTTAAGACCCCTTTATTTTAGTCAGAATGAAGCTCTCTGAGATGGTGTGAGAGAGAAAGAAATGGGGTTTAACGTCCACTCGACACAAACTAGGTCATTTCGGGACTAACATATGGTTTAATTTTATTTCAATAATTCGCTTGAGCGTAGGGGTCTTTAGCAGTGGGAGGAAACCGGAGTGCCCGGAGGAAACCCACGAGGTTGAGAAGGCGCCCATATCTCCATGCCACATACGCTCACACCGAGGATCGCAACCACAGCCGCAAGCCAGAGGTGACCGGCCAGCTAGAGGTCGAAGCGCGGCACTCTAGACCACTAGGCCATCCCAACCCCCCTCTCTAGATGGTATTGAAGAAATACCAACGTGCAGTTGCTGCTAGAAGTGTAAACGGAAACGGGCTTCCTGAATAGCACGACCTGGATAAACCTACAACGCTGTCCCGTGCACAGCGGTAACTTTGGTTTGTTTATTTTTGTTGTGTACAGACGTACAACAGCTTCGATAAAAACAAAACACACCCCGTGATTACGAAAACCCTGTAATTGCTTCTACAGCATGTGAAAATGTATATATATTTATGACTTAAATATTATTTCAGCTGGGCTTCAATTTTTAATTATAACTACCGCGGTGTTCATATGAAACATTCAGATCACAGATTTTTATTAGTATTTATCTAAGCACGATTTAATGCAAATTCGATTCTTGTTATAGAAGAACAAAATAATTGATTAAAAAAATTCTTTTGATGATACCTAGATAATATCCGCAAGGATGGACGTGCCATGTTATGTTTGGTTTTCTTTTCTAAATTCACCCCTTTTCTTAGAAAATTTGAATATGTAATTGTATGGCCAAAGTTGTTGCCTTTCTTAACGACCATTTCTACAGTGAATGTTAATAATCGTTATTTGCAAGTTCAATGGCACTTTAAAACACCATATATTTCCACAATTTCAAAGAGTGAAAATCGGGTTTCATAAGTAAACATTCTGGAGAGGGGTGTTAGTAACAAGATTACGTAATGTCAGGATAATATATGTTGAAGGCTACTCCATTTCCCAATGACCGGCTGTCAAATTAATCTATGTTACCATTTTGTAGGATGTGACTTTCAAGCCAAAGTCCCCACTATTAGACCTGGAATAGAATGAATTGTTTATACTTCCCTCTTCAAAATGTTGTGGACTGAATTAAGGATATTTTCACGAAAACACGGTCATAAAACACAGGCAATTAAGTTGGTTACAAACTTAAACTATCCACCGAAACTTTAGCGGAGTACATGCGTCCTAGATGAGCAATTATTGTAGCATACTTTATTAATAACTGATAATGAGTGACTTTGCTTCAGTATACGGGCATAAAAAGGAATTGTTAATGAGCGCTATTGGTTTTAAATCCACAACCCTTATACCGCTTAGGTGAATCGTAAATGAGCTATTCGAGCATACAAACATTAGACAATGGACTGCAAACGGGTATCACATGAAATGGAATTGTTAATAAGGACTGCCATAAAAATAATATATTTTAAACTGATCAATCACAAAATACTAGCTTGCCTACTAAGCACTGTGGTGGGGTTACGGTGGCTAAATGGATAAGGTCGGGTGTTCGATCCCTACATTGGCAGAGAAAGTACATCCCGATTTTCCAGCGTGACCCCCCCCCCCCGCTCCTTGTCAGTGATGCAGGACGGGGGGTCTGAGAAGGACAGCTGTCTAGCCGCTCGGATGGGACGAACACCGAGGTCCCCATGTACTTATCGGCGTACACGTAAATTGGAGAATACCATGAAAGCCTTTAAAAAATACTCAAATGTCGAAGCCTCATCGAACACTCGTGGCCTCATTTGTAATAAGATACATTTTATACGTAAATATTTACTGTGGGAATTGCATTGCCATAACCTCCGTTCTGTGTTCCTCTACAGTTTTTACAAATTAATAATCGGTTTGGTTAGTCACGAGGTTTAATCACGATCATTACAGGTTATAAATAGATCTTGATATTTAAACGGTGTCAAACGGCGTTCGAGGATTCTTCATATGCCCAAATACCCCATCGCGAAGGCCGCCGCCAGGTCCTGGTGATTAGGAAGCAGGTCTTTCGGACCCAAATGAGCTTAGTTATTCTTCCTAAATATTTAAACATTATTCCGGGGGGGGGGGGGCGCTAAGTTCCTACCAGGCTTATTTTGGTAGGAAACTATTAAGGTTCTCAATAAAGATGTGTAATATATTGAAATATGGATTTATTGTGTAGTTTCAGAATCCTTCAGACCTCCGCATGAAGGCGCTTTCTATTAGAACATGGCACACGACGGCCACTTGAATGTGGATCGTAAAACTACACGGATTTAAAAGAAATCTTGAATATTTTAATTTCCCCAAGGGTGCAGACATCATCCTGATTCTGAATCTATACATATTGAAGATGTATAATCGACCAAAAGAATTAGGTGGACTATATTTCCACTTTGTCTTAAATTGAGGTTTGGCAACTGGATTATTCCAGCAGCAGCTCGCTATTGTATTTATAAGTTACGCGCATGTTTAATTGCCTGGTCATTTAAACGCTTACATTCATTGAGGACTGTATATTAAGAGAGGTCCTGTCGAAATCCAAGTGCGCTTCGGACGATCTTTTTGCATTAGATTTTTGCCAAACTTGCTGAAATTCGTTGACGACTTTCATAGTCGCACAAGAATTGTGGGTTTATTTGCCTTTATGGATTTTGTATACGCCCACATTTTCACGTGGACGTATTATATCATTGTCTTGCATGACGACCACTGGTTATAATCCTTAAGTGGCATTTAGCGATTGAGCACATTAGAAAAAAACAACACAAAAGGATCGCAGAACACAGTTCTAGAGCCCAAACCAATGTATCCGCAATAGCAGAGCATATCAATGAAAGCAGTGGTCACAAACCAGACTGGAACAACATTCAAACCCTAGCAGTCCACAAACACCAGAAAAAAAGCGAAAAATTATAGAAGCCATCCAAATTAAACGTTACAGTCCAGAACTAAACAGAGATACGGGGTTATATATTCCCGAGGCCTTTGATGAGCTCATAAAGATGGAGAAATGACTTTTAAATTTTTTTTAGCTTAAATAAGTGACATAGTTATATTGTTGTGATGATAATATTACTTTTCTTAACCTAGCAGTTTAAAATATTGCACATTTGATTATCAATTAGCTTTATGATTACACCTTACACTACAATTATAGATTAACAACATCTATAATCCTCTCTATGCATTAGTTAATTAATTGTTATCATTGGAAACAAGCAGTAGTTATTATAAGCATTATGTGTACATCCAATTATTAAGTGATCTTATTGAATAGGGCTTCAGTTCTTTTACCTTAATTATCTAATTACTCTCATGTTCTTCCTTGTGCTGTGATTATATTTATGTTAACACCTATTAAGTTATCTCATTAGTTAGTATACAGTAATAATAACTTTATTCTCAAATAACCGTTACAATAAACAGCGTAGAGAAAAAAAATAGTGTAATCTAATTAATATAACATTAAGAATATATATACAATGTGTTAAGTTGATGGGGGAGTAACATAATAATACCATGAATATAATATACAATGTGTTAAGTTGATGGGGGGGGTAACATAATAATAACATGAATATAATATAATGTGTTACGTTGAAAGGGAGTTTAATGTCTGTTGAATAATAAATATAAATTTACATAAGCTATTTAAAATACTATATTTATAATTATTAAATAGGTTATAAAATGAAATAATATTTCTAAATTTTATTCTAAAGTGTTATATGTGTATAAGCCAGTGATTGTTATTTCCATATAAATTTTGTTCTTTTTTTCTAACCACTGGTTAATTTTGATGCAACTTAAAATATATATTTACATTCCAAAAATCTCGGTCTCTGTCGATTTTTCCACGTATCAGACCACAACTTTCATCAAAAAATCACATGTTTAGCTTGTGGAACCCCTAGGAGGTCATCATTTTTACCCAACTTTAAAGGCCGTTTAAATAGGGTTGAATTTGAATATTTGATAAATCGAAACCAAACTGCCCATTAAAGTAACCAGTCATTGTACACAAAAATTGTAAAAGTATGTAATTACGAAGGTTGTAAACGCGCTAGAGGTCATAACCTTTGGTCGATTTGATGAAACTTATAATGTATGTAAGTTCCTTTCGACATCCGCTTGGGTAGGCAGACAAGAGAGCGTCACTCAGGTCAACACCACCCATGGTATAATTGTAATCGCGGTACACTGGTGGTTTCACTAATGGTGGCTTATTTGGATCTGCTCTTGCTACGTGCTTGGTTCTGACATCATGGATGGCGCCGAGCATGTGGACGTCCTTCTTGTCTCTCCATCAATTTCTCACCACACACAGCTTTGATCTTTCTTTTACGAAGTTTCTGCTTCAGAAACTCTTTGGGTAGACCTATGCGGTTAGGCCGGATGGTTCCAACAGCATCAGTGCTTCTTGCACAAAGTTCATCATAAAGACCAGGTGATACAGTAACCTCTGTTGGAGAACTGCCGAACAAGTGTCAGGATAACTTTTGAATTTGAACCCAGTGGTAGATTTTCATCAAGCCCTGGATCATAAACCGTACCCTCCCTGTGTAAACAAAGCCGTCCAAGATGTGGGCTGATGTGAACTCCCATATCCCAAACGACTTTATCCCAAAGCATGCCGGTTTGGAAGGGATGTACTGTTATCATCCCAGTCTTCCCTTCCACGACACAAGGGACTCGTCGATATCTACGCCCCTTCTCTTCGTGTGCTGGAGTATTGGCCACAATTTGTACAGCTTGCTGGGAATGGTATCATCGTCTCCTGCTTTGGTGTTGACTGCGAAATGCAAAAACTTGTTCAAGAGGACGAACCGGTCATAGTCCACTACATCACGGAAGAAGGGTGTATCCATGGACGCCCTCTTCGAAAAATACTGCTGATACTCAGGCTTGTATACAACGCCCTGGAGAAGAAGAAGGGCTAAGTAAACCCTCATCTCATGACCACTAGTATCTTTGCATTGTTTAACCCGAGAGCGACGTTTCAGTCAAGGGACCGGTTGCTCAAAACTCCGTTACCTTTTAACGATCTGTTGCTGGAAGTCCCGTTAACTTTAATGTGCCGTTAACTTAGCGTTATATTTAACGGAGGTTTGGGGTTCCGTTATCTGTTTAATGATGGCATTAGTTGGCTGTTGCAAAAAGTCATAGATTACCAATGTAGTTTTCTATAGAACATTCCAGAGGGTTGGGCGATGCGGGCCTATTCCATTTTCTATAGGATGAAATTCCATACTATTCTACGGAATTTTGGTGGACTGTAGGAAATAATGGCCCCATAATTCTGTAGTGCAAATCCCATAATTTTTCCTACAGATTTACGCTAAAATTTCGAAAGGAAAAAATAAAGTATTCTATAGTTTTTTCTGTTGTATATTGTACAGTCATCTTTTTGTCTTTAATCTAGTTTTGTGAACAGACTGCACAGTTGTCTCGCTTTCTTCAGTTTCTTGTTAATAGTAACTTCTATGAAGTTGATATACATGTACATTGAAATTAAAATTTTAAAATTCAGCCAATGAACAGTCTTCTCTTGGATTAACTTTAATGAATCCGTTAGCTAACGGATAATGAAATTGACTTTCCAGCAACCGAAATATAACGGACGGTTAACAAACGACACGTTACACAGATAACGATTCGTTAGAGTTTAACATATCGTTAAAGTAAATTAGTTTTGAGCAACCGGGTCCTTCTTACATTCATGAACTGCTGGACAAATAGATTCGTCTGAGATACTTTGAAATCAATCAACTCATCATTGGGGGTCATAAATGTTCACCTTCAAGCCTGGATTGGCAGTGAAATGGAACAGCTGTCCCTTGTTTGCCAGAGTCACCACCTGGCGGAGCGCGGGCTCATCTCTATAATGGCACTTAGATCACCAGAATCATCACCCTCCGGCTCCGATTCAGTGTCTATGTCCCTGGCGTTTATCAAATACGCCTCATGCCGATCGAAGTTGTGTCGTCTTGCAAATGTTTAGGCAAAGATTTCCTCGACCAGGCGTAATTTAAAGTCCTACGCACACAGGGGAGTCATTATACACACGTCTGATCGTGGGGGAATTTCCAGGGGATTCCCCCCAAGTGACGAAAATACCTCTAAGGCGTTATACTACGTCCTACACAGAGAATGAGTGGTAGTTGTCCAGGACGTTAAATTGGACCAAATATGTTTACATAACGTTACAATTTTATTATTCCCAATTAACCAGTGCATGACAGAATATTGCAGTAAAACTAATATCGTGACAAACGAGGCTATCAACATTGACATAATGTATACAATACTGTGTGGAGACGAACAGACTTACGCCGTTTTTAATTCCTTAAATGACTGTCCAAAGTTTTAAGGAAGACCTCAAATTAAACGAAGGACCGTCGTGTTGATGTACTGAAGAGATAGATTTGATTGAACGGGAAGAACAGACACACTCCCTCAAAAGTTCAAGTACCAGAAGCCAATCCAGCAATGGCCAGAGACGGGTTTCTTGAGCCATTGCTTCAGGACTATGATACGGCCAGAACTGTAAGAAGATTGGGGCAACTCTGGGGATAATTATCAACATTGCTCTTTTTAATGTGCTACATGTATTTGGTTTAGCTAGAGAGCTATCAAACTTTTAACCTGCTCTGTTCTAATAATCGAGTCTTGGCGTTATACAATTAAGGGGTTTGATGCAATTAGAAGGGTAGTAGATGTTAGTAATAATGTTTTCGACTATACCACGAAGTGCATACAAATCTGGTTAACTTTCACTTAAATTTTTCCTACATCACACACAGGAGGTGTTGTGTAAATAAAAGTAACTTAAGGGTTAGTTAAAATCGTTTAATACATGTACAATACAATAAAACCGGATGCACAAACATATTCCATTGAAATGGGGTAACTAATTCGCATCGTTGATACACGTCTGTTGCTAAACGAGATTAAACGTGCCGTTAGTTAATAACTCTTCTTCACATAACATGGCCATAATATTTTTATTGGTAAACGAAAAACAGTTTGGGTATATTGTAAGAAAGTCCAATGGTCAGTTTGTATAAATTGTGAAGGTTGTTTTAAGTCTGGATTATTGTAACATTGTTATTCATTCCCCCCGAGCATAACAATTAATCTTAAATTCACAATTATGCCATTTTGGGCGTGTGTGGGATTTATACGACTGTCGTCAACAAAATCCCGTTTTAATACACGAGTGACTTCCAGAGGACACGCAAAGTAGTAATGTGTAAGACTTTCTCTTGTTTCAAGAAAACCAATTCTAACTGCTATAAGAAGTAACCAAATGATCGCATTATTCAGGTTTATAGCACATTATATTCTAACTCGTGTCTGATAATGAAATAATTCACTGAGTCGTGAAACTGATAAAAGAATGCCACGAATAGACTAATTTTAACCCAAGATGTTAGATATTTGCGCAACTGCATTCGGGCAATTTCTCACTCCTGAAATAAATTCCAAGTTAATTTTACCTGATAACTCAATAACGAATTTGATTAACCACGAGGCCTCTGGTCAAACTATAATCAATGATAAAAATATTCAATTTCTGTCATAACATATTCATAACATTGCTTATGTCAATTTATTTATGATTGATGTCAATTTATGTTTATGAGGAATGCTCACTAGTCCGGGGGTTCACTGGTCCATCATATCTATTATTAGGGTTTATTATTAGTCCAACCATATCTGTTATTAGGGGCGGGTTAAGTTTATTGATGCCCATATTTATAGTATTTTGTCATTGCGGCGGACTAGTGATTTCCTTTCATGTTCATACAGAGGCACAATATGTAGCCGTATTAATTTCTTTTTGCCAGGCAAAAACGATGACACCTCATGCATGTATCGAGATCTTTAATAACCTTATACCTTAAGTACAAGATATATGTAAGTTGAAGATTTTCGACTACTTCCTTATTACTGTTAGGTTTATTTACGTTGTATTCCACACTGTAGAAATATTAAGGAACACTGGTTTGTGCAGATCTAAGCTTATGTTGGAACCCTTGAATGATTTTGATGATCAAGTGGACCTTTACAGAAGCACTTCAATTGCTAGATTAACATGCATCTGCTGTCTCTAAACGAGATGCACCGTGGTATAACAGTGACGTTCAACAGTCAAATCGCGTACCAATCTCGACTCAGGTATTTTTGGTGAAAAGGAAGTCGGAGAAATCACTCGTCGTTTAAACCTAACATGTTTAACGCGTACAAATCTCGGCCCAGGTCTTTTAGTGAAAAGGAAGTCAGAGAAATCACCAAGTCGTCTAAACTTATCACTTGTCTAACACTAACAGTCGGCGCTACTTTCATTTTACATACTAGATAATGCATGTAGTTTAAAGCGGAAATTTCATATTTTCTAAGAAAGTCAAAACATAATTATTTCTATGTATTTTGCTCAAAAGGTTGTCAACTCACTATTATACGATGATAGGCAATATTTCAAAGGCATAAAAATTCCTGACACAGAAAATAATAACACAATTACTTGAATTACCTCCCTTGTTTTTCCCATTCCCCTCCATGCAATGGCGATCTTGAAACATTTGAAGTTGAAAATGATATTTTTGCCAATTTCTCAACTGGCAATAGTGAATTATAGGATTTTTCTTTAACAAGGTAGGACTGTTTATAGATACAACCTGTTTTAGGGCTTTATTTTAATATATTTTGGAAATATAACTACAAAATATGAAATTGCCGTTTTAAGCCTATTAGGTCATACTTGCGTTTATTAATTGCAACCCTTGACCTAATCTTCTGGTTTTCAACTTGTATTGTTGCTGTTAAAATTAGTTCTATTCAGAATTATATCTAGGCATATATCGCATATTAGGCACATCTATGCCATAGTGTCTTCTAATTTTTACTGGGCATAGTCAATTTTCATGTACATTTCTTATTATATATAGTTGCTATAAGAAACATTTTTTTCATTTTTGTTAAACCATCCTAATTATGATCCTGTAAAAATACACTTTCCCTTTTAAAAAATGTGGTTCTTCCGCTTCTTTAAAAAAAAAGTCAATCTGAATCAGAATTTCCGTCCTGTGTCTTCTTATCTTCGTTTTCTATCCCAGATGGTAGAGAAGGTTGTAAGCGTCAGGTTAAAGAAACATTTAGCTATAAATTCGTTAAAATCATAGTGATTGCATCAAACCAACAGGGTGTGACGTACACTTTCGGGCTTATTGTGTTTTTCTAGATAAGATAAATTTTTTTCAAAAAACAAATATTCGAAAAAATGAACCACCCACTTAGTCCCACAAATAAATGAAATGAAATGGGGTGTAAAGTGCTACTGTTCTGCTCCTAACCTAGGCTAATGAAGAGGGGAGTCCCACAAAGAAACTCATTTTTACCGTACAAAAGCAAAGGTATTCAAACAGTGATAGCGCGTGTCAAGAGCCAAGTCGACTGTTTTGACATAAGATTTCACACCAGATTAACCAAATGAACACGTACCAAGGATTAACAGAACGGGTCTGATGAGAAAAACCAAAGGGTTCAATATATTTGGCTTTACTTCGCCCCACTACACAAGGATCCCGAAGAGTTGCATACCCTTCACAGTGTTTCGTTTGATCAGAGCAAATCTCACGTAACACTGCTGTAATTGAAACAAATTTCTGTTCAAATTATGATTGGTCAATAGTCAGATTGACAACCAACAGCTTACCACGTAACAATATCATTACGCTTTAAAAATGTAAACGTAACCAGTACTCACCTGAGTTAAGATCAACCAAGATTAAATATCTTCAAGATCTCATAACCACGTCCAGTAACTCTAAAACACTGTTTCAAACTTTCAACAACCTTACAAAAGACGTTTCTGGGGATAAGTACCCATCATGTTTCGACAAAGATACTATACCAGAGGTTTTCTCAAACTTTTTCATAAGTAAGATAAACAAAATCCGTGATCACTTTCCCGATGTAACATAGACCGAACATATCCTTACTTGACAGTGGGGATGATTCAAATCGGTTAACATTTAATCCAGTTTCTTTGGTAAATCTTGAGAAAATTATCCGAAATGCTCCTACAAAATCATGCGATCTGGACGCAATACCAACATGGCTCTTAAAAATATGTTTACCACATCTGCTACAACTATAATTCAATTTAATAAATGATTGCATCCCTAGCAGCCAGTTTCCGGCTGCATTCAAAACGGCCCATGTCAGACCATTACTAAAGAAGTTAAACCTTGATCCAGACTCACTTAGAAACTACCGACCAGTATCAAATTATCGTTTGTCTCGAAAATCATCTAGAAAGTTATTGCTGAACAACTCAAAGAACGTCTAACTCATGAGAATCTACCAGAACCATGTCAGTCCGCATATCGAGACAATCATAGTTGTGAAACTGCACTAGTCAGAGTGAGTAATGATTCATTGCGTGGTATGGACAAAAAGTGTGTCATATTGTTTGTTTTCTTGATCTATCTGCAGCATTCGACACTATTGACCATCATATTTTACTTCACAGACTCAAATATAGGTTAAAATTAACTGACTGCCATAAAGCTTATTCAGTCATACTTATCTAATCGTAATTAGATTGTATGCGTAGACAATGCTAAATCAATTCCAGCCAAAGTAAAATTCGGTGTTCCCCAAGGATCTATCTTGGGACCAATTCTATTTACCATCTATACCTCTCCCCTTGGCGAAATCATCCGCAAACACTGTGTAGACTACCATCTTTTTGCAGATGACACTCAACTCTATCTAATAGAACCACCATGTGATATTCCAGACAAACAACAGCAATTGGAACGCTGCATTGGGGGCATCAGAGTATGGGTGACTGCAAACTTTCTTAAACTGAACTCTGACAAAACAGAGTATATGACCATTGGCTCAAAATCATATGTTTCATCATTAGATAGTCACCCCATTCAAGTTGAAATTGATCACACCAACCCTGTTCGATCTCATGTGGGTGTTATGTTTAACTCTACTATGGATATGTCCCAACAAATTGCCGCAGTATCAAAGGCATGTAACTTCCAACTGTACAACATTGGTCGCGTACGAAAACACAGATTCAACTAAACTGTTAGTGCACTCATTAATCGCATCCAGACTGGACTATTTTAATTCGTTACTTTATGGTCTTCCAGTTTCTTCTCTTCGCTCCCTACAAAATATACAAAACACTGCCGCACGTCTGATCATCAGAACAAGACTACGTGACCACATTACACCTGTGCTCAAATCCTTCCACTGGCTCCCAATTAACAGACGTATTCAGTACAAGATAATCCTTCTAACTTACAAGTGTAATCACGGTTCAGCTCCTAATTACCTGAGTGGTCTTATAAAAATCAGAAGTGGAGATAGAACAACTCGATCAACATCAAAACACGACCTAGTTGTTCCAAAAACTTTTAATGTGTCGTGTGGTGATAGGGCTTTTCCAGTGGCAGCACCCACCCAAGGGCTTTTTCGGTGGCAGCACCCACCCAATGGAATAAACTCCCAGCAACATTAAAGGAAGCCAGAACAGTAGAGTCCTTTAAAACATTCCTTAAGACTCACCTATTGAACTGTGAATACCAAACGTGACGGTGTGGCTTAGCGCCATCGAATAGAACAGTTCTAGATGAGAGGCGCTATATAAATTCATTATTATTATTATAAACAGAGCTCCAAATTGGACCAAATATTATGTTTGCATAACGTTACGTGATTACTCACAATTTTATTATTTATTCCAAATTAACCAGTGCATAGCAGAATATTGCAGACAAACTAATTGCGTGACAAACGAGACTATCAATACGGATACAGTGTAAACAATACTGTTTGGGGACGAACAATACTTTCACCGTATATAATAACTTAAATTAAAAGAAGGGCTACCATGTTGGTGTACTTGACATATATTTGATTTAACGGGAAGTATAGACACTCCCTAAAAAGCTCATGTATCAGAACCCATCTGAAGCCAATCAAGCAATGGCCATAGGGATTTATCGGGCCATTGCTCCAGAAATATAAAGAGCTGTTACATAAACCGCATTCTGGGTTATATGCTAGACATCCATCGCGACAGAAAGCAAACGTAGCATTCCTGCAAATAATATTTTTTATTCGGTGGTTGGAGGGGCAAAGTCCAAGGTTAAGGGGGGCAAAGGGGTAGGGGTGCTCCCCCCAGAAAATTTTGAAAAACAGGCTGCCGGAAATGCAGCCTGGCAGTATTTCAGGCAATGATCGTTGAGGTAAAGTGTCAAACGAACGGACTTGCAAACCTCAACGAAGTACCTTTGTGAGCGCCAAAGTAGCGAGTCCAAAAAAATTTTGAAAAATAGACTGTTGGAAATGCTACCTGACAGTATTCAGGCACCGATCGTAGAGATAAATAGAGCTGATCGGATGTCGTCTGTGGCCTGATCACTAGTCTTTCCGACCCCAGAGAGGAAAGTGTCAAATGAAACTCAACGAAGTCCCATATAATTTGAAAAGCAGATTGCCCGAAATGCAGTCTGGTAGTATTTCAGGCACTGATCGTCGAGCTTAACAGATACCGCCTGTCGCCAAATCACTAGTTTATCCGACCAGAGAAAAATTGCGTGGGTGGGGCGGGGGTCAAACCAGATTGTCCTTAAATAATATATATATAGACATGTATAAGTAAACATCTTAATTCATATAGTACCTAGTATATATTTTCCGTTTTTGAACAACAGTAGGACGGTAAATCCTGTTTCATTTAAGGTTGTCTTGAAATATTTGGACACCAAGAATTGTAATTACTTTTTCCCGAGCCTCATGTCGATCGCAAGAATTAATAACAAAATACGACCATGCCGACAGTTAATACGACAGCACAGTAGATCAAGTGACTTTCAGCTACGATAATTGAATTTACGAGATTTAAATTAAACACGGCTTGTCCGATAATCAATTATGACCAGAAGATATATTTTAACAAGAAAAATTCAAACGCAATTCATTTGGGAGCTGTAATTCGAATTTTTTTTTTTTGTAAAGAATTTGATTTAATGGAGCCTACAAAGTCTTCGGGCTGAATATTTGCATTCTGTTGACTTCCTAATTAAATGTTATTCATATCGGCATTTCCCCTCTCTTTCCCTTACTTAGGTCTCGTAAACATGTTTGGTCACGAGTCGATCTTGCTTAAGTCGGTGTAAAATGCAATTCGTGGGTTAAAAAAATGTCAAGACGTTTATAGTTAGCACAAAGTATTATTCAGAGAGCCTTTCATGTTTGAGCTTGGTGGCTTGTTAACAAGGAACCGCGTTGTTTAGATTTTTTTCCCAACGGGCATTCGATATTCCTTTTTTACCATTTAGATTTACATGAACATAAGATAAAAATTATCTTCCAAATTTAAATAATTGTTACTGTATCTTTTCGAATTGGTTTTATAAGATTATTAACTGCTGTTTTAGATGATCATGTGGTGATCGGAATTGTCATTACATTTAAGTATTTTTATGATCGTAATCGGATATTTTCTTTCGTAATTCCAATCTCAATGTTTCACACTGCTAGCGACTACGTTAATTATCACACCAGATTCCATCCTAGGTATTCCCAGTGGTATCGACCCGGTCTACTACACTAATCCCTGGGTCCATATTATGCGGTTTTCACGAATTCAAATTACCTGCCCTTGATCGCAGGCTGATTCTACGAAGCAGTCAAAAAAGGGCCTGGACCTAACCCACAATCCCGCCAACAATCACTTGCCCTAACGTTATTTGCATTTGAGCGACCTTTACACAAATTGAGTTTGCCTTGGCAAACAACTTGGCTGCAATAAAAAAGCAGAGGTAGTAAGGGCGGATAATTTGACTATGTGTCTCCTCCCCCATAAAGGGACCAAGGGGTTAGTGGAGTAGAAAGGAATGATACCACTGGAAAAATGGGAGATGACCAGACCCCGGTTTCACAAACCATTTCCAGATTTATTCAAAATTGTGTGCCTTACTTTTATTAAAATATAGCCCCTTATAAAACTTTTGTTGTTTTAATTTATCAAATACATAATAAGAAACTGTAGGGTTTTGTGTTTTTGGATAAAAGATATTTCTCGTAAACAGTGATAGCAAGTTGAGTAAATTATTTGCTTCTAAGAATGTTTTGCAACCGTTAATAAATCTGTGTTGTGTTTGTTAACGTTGCATGATCGTGTTTCTGTTTTCATTGGTAAGTATTGGTCTCTGGAAACTGTGCGTTACAGTAGTAAGATATTCGTTTAGCCGCTTATGTCACTGAACTGGATGACATCGGGGCGAGTTAATTATATCTAAATATTACCTTTTAATGTTCTGCAATTCAAGTCTACAACCAGGTTTTAAATTATTAGAAACATACAGGTGTTTGAAATATCTATTGGTACAAAAATAGTGCACGGAGGCGTGAACTGAGTAAAAGACACTAATTCCGCCCCGCAAAGTTTGTATTCTCCTACATCCTATAGGGGCGTAAATGTGGTGGGGGGGCGGTCGCAAAATAAGTGCAGTCGGTCGCATAATAGGGGTAGTCGGTATCAAAATAAGTACTCACTGTATACCAAACTGATCCCGCAGTGAATATTCGCTTGGCCGTTACAATCACTGATATGCATGACATCGACGAGGCTTAATGAGTACGGCATATTAACTTTTTTACTCCGACAAATTAAATTCTCAAACATTTTTTTGAGGTTAAAGAAAAATAAAGACGTTTGAAGTACTTGTAGTTAAAAAATATTTCCTATTTAGTGTAAATGGGTATTAAAATGAGTAAAATGCATCATTTTGCCCGAAGCAGTTAGGTGTTAAGTAAACATTGCACGAGCCGTTGAGCCAATGACTTTGAGGCGTGCAGTCAACGCACGTGTTTTGGACAGGCATCCGTTACAGAGATAATTCGTAAGTAATTCTCTGTGAAACAGATTGACTGTATACGTCACGCTACTCACGAAAAAATTAAGTATAACAATAGTCGGTCGCAAAATCAGTGCAGTCGGTCGCAAAATAGGAGCAGTCTTTAGTATAAAATAACCTTGTCAACTTATCATGTTTGAAACGATCAGGCGCGGATCCAGAGGTGGGGGGTCCACCCCCCCCCCCCTGCTCAGCTACATAAAAAAAAATAATGCCTTGCATCAATGAAATTACATCACAAAGTGATCCTACACCAGTATAAAAATGATTTCTCTGTTTAAAAAGCTCAATTTGTATGTCTGCCTATGTAATTTAGAGACGATGATGGCAGATTTCCGTAACAGAAACCTGGCAAACCCCCTCCTGCAAAAATTCCTGGATCCGCACCTGACGATGTTGTGTTTCACTCTCATTCTGTTGTGAGTAGTTGGTCTAACAACAAAATTTCACCCAGGGAGAAAAATAGTCGGTCTCAAAATAAGCGCAGTCACTGCAGTCGGTCTCAAACACAATGCCAGAATAGATACCAAATACTATATATTTGCGTGAATACGTGAGCCTAAATTGCATACGCCTAAATAGTCGGTCACAAAATAAGTGCAGTCGTTCCCCAAAACAATGCAAGAATAGATCCCAAATACTATGTATATGCGTGAATCCGTGTGGCTAAATTGCATATGTCACACAAAACTATAGTATAAAATAACCCTAACCCTGTATATGCTTGTCACTCTTATTCTGTTGTGAGTATGTTGTTCTATGAAATGTTTTCTACCATGGCAAAAAATAGTCGGTCTCAAAAAAAAGTACTCACTGACATTTCTGGTACACTCGTCCACAGGAATTTCTCCCAGCAATGACCTCAAATGCCAGGATATTGAATCAATTTTTCAAAAATTTTCTCAAATTACTCAAAGACCTCAAATGCCAGGATATTGAATCAATTTTTCAAAAATTTTCTCAAATTACTCAGTGTTATAGGCACCACCATTAATATGACATAAACTATATGTGAATTAAAATAAAACTACTTTCCGACGAGACAACGATCGGCGAACAACTACACAATTATATAATAATATCTATGTTCTACCGGGACGCTTAATGATATAGCTAGTATTTTGTTTACTTTCATTGTGGGGTGGGATTGTGGGTGGCGCCCTAGATGTGAAGCCGCCCCTACGCCACCCCCATATTCCCTAGAAAACTCGAACTTGGTGCTCGGCTCCTGATTGCGTCACTCGCACTGGGGGCGGGGGGGTGGGGTATGTGCATCAGTCGGTCGCATTTTGGCTAAACACCTCCCCCCCCCCCCAAACGAAATAGTTATGTACGCCCCTGATCCTATGAAAACTATACTGGGCGTGATCTACAAGATGTGTCGGGTCATCTTGTCCAGATTAAACGGAAGGCTAACCCTACCCCCCCCCCCCCCCCCTTAACCCAGTATCACTATGAAACAGTTTGCGACACAACGTGCACGCCAAGCGTCACCGAAAGAGGTACTTGATGTGCGCGCATGTCGTCTGTATTTTCTGTATTTATAAGGCCAGGGGCCAACATTATCGTGCGGGCAATACTCACGTTGTTCACAATTACAAAGAAGGCCAGGGAAACTAATTTCCAACCGGAACTTATCCAGGCATCTGTTTTAACACTAGAAAATCGGTATGTTATGATGCCTTAAAATGATCACTGTTACCAAAACGTTTATACAAGCACTTCATGCCTAAAGCCAATTAAATTTTATTAAAAACACAGCTAAACGGAAAAGCAGAACCATTTGACAAATCATGTCGTAATCTAATTCCAGAATGCTAATGGCCATTTAAGCGACATAATGCCGTTATGTTATGGTGTAATTTGTTCAAGTGGGTGCTATTTATTCCAGTTACGTGATGAGTTTATCCATTGACGAAATATCGTAGAGATGAATGCCAAAGATCTAGAGTATTTTATTGCATGGTATATGTTCTAATTCTAACAATACATTTTAAAAGTATTTTAGAAAAGACTTTATTAAGGATGCATTATGTAAGATTATTAAAGAGATGACCGTTCGTGCTATAATAGTTTCAAAAACAAACGATGATGAAAAATAATTATATTGAAAATTTTTATTAACAAAGTTATTATTAGTGTTTTCATTTTTGTTAAGAATGGCAGTCTCGATTTTCATTATTACGATCAAAAACGAAGTCACAGTTCTTCATTTTCTAATTAAATTGTTACATTTTGTTTCAATACATTAAAAGTCACGACCACCCGACAGTCTGTAGAGAGTTGATTTGGGGATTGCCATTTGAATAAATGTCTAATTTGAGGCCACAAAGATCCTACTTTAGGTAGATTTAACTCATGCAAAACGCATCTTTAAATAAAATTGGTAAAGATATTGAATAATAGCTTCAAGCATACTACGACAACCGATCTATCAAACCCTGTAAATGCATCCTACATTGGAATGTTTATTATGTACATATTGAGTGTGATATATTTTATGGGACTTTTAGTCTCCATCATTCAGACAATTATTCAATGAATGTTGGTCTTAGTGGGTTACCAACATTTGAGAAAAACTAGGGCATTGGCTAGATAATAATATACTACCCCTCCTGCCAGGAATGGATCTGAGCTGATACACATTGTCAGCTTTACCCACATTATTCACACAATAAACACGGGCGCATGTGACATGGACAACCTCTTTCTAAAAAAAGGATTTAGCTCGGGATAAATTCTATGTTTCAAGTCTCTTGTTTGTAAACGAGATTACTCAATTGATAATCAAAAAACTAGTCTCTGTCACCCAGACCCCCCCCCCCCCTGGTTTTCAACGTACGGAGGGTCTGGGCCCATTGGCAATATTTGACGTAAAGTCCGTTGCCCATGCGTAACCGGGAGTTCGGTTTCTAATGTGGTTGATTATCCAGTATCTTCAGGCCAGGTCAAGTAAGAGTTGCGCCCCTTTCCGCAATAAATCCCATAATTCTTGCATTAATATAAACAAAGATGAATCGTGACAACGAATTAGAATTATTTTTTTAAAAAAAACATAGATAAGGATCTGAAGAGAGAAATTTTACAATAAAGAAATAAGAGTGTTGGATATCGAACTGACATGCAATCAAATGGATTATTTGAAATGACATTCTTAAATTAATTTCAAGGGCGTCATCATCTTGTTTTACGACAGGTTACCTCCCTTAGACGCTGTTTATGATATTGTAAAAGACCGGGTAATCTAGTCAATGACCAGTTTTTATTAAAATATTAACAACGCATTCAGACTAATATTCGTAGAATACTTTTCTGGATGAAAGAGACCACCAAATAAACTTGTATGAACCTGATTCGCTATCAATGGATATTATATACCGGTAAAACTCCGATGACACACCTTTTTACAAATTTACTTCTACATCATCTCCGTGTCCAAAAATTTGTTGTCAATGCAGTTTTCACCCAACAAATCCGACGTGGTTTTGAAATTGGATTGAGCGAAAAACTTAAATTCCAGAACAGGCAAAGGTGGTATCAAAAGTTACAACTTGGACATTGACTACATTCACTAGTTTTATACAATACAAGAGTTACTGCCACCCTAAATATAATGTTTTTGGTGTTTTTTAAATATGTTCCCTGATACGTCACAAATCGAATTCATTTGATTTAATTAAAAAAGACCAACCCATGACTCTTTATTTACATCTCCAGTACCAGATCCTTTTGGTATTGGTAAACATAAGGTGCTGAATAGAGTTGGTCAGGTATATGATTACGATCATTGACATTTGGGCCAGCTCACTAAGTAAATTATATCTGAACAAACGGTTAATCCATATCCGACTGCTGTGTCATGATCACAGATATCTATTTTGTCGACATCAGATGTAACCACGTCTATTTGTTACTCACACTAATCCAAGGGTTGTACATTTTTTCAATCAATTGAATTTAATTCTTTTCCATTTCACGTGGGTAAGACGCGGGCTCGCTAGCCTAGAGGTCGGGTGTTCGATCTCTGCATTGGCCGAGAAAGTTCATCTCTATTTTCCGGATTGTTTCCCCATATCAGTGATGCAGACCAGAGGGGCTGACGAGGACAGCTGTCTAGACGTTCGGATAAGACGAAAAACCAAGGTCCTGTGTACCAAAGTCAAAACCGGAATAAAAAGTACATTAACAAGACTCGCAAAATTAGAATGTAATGAAGATCTACTCGATAGTGAATTACAACATATCAATCATGTCCTAACAGAGTTTAATAACTACCCTGCTAAAACAGTTAATGCGACCATGAGAAAAACACCGACGCATACCTGCAAATCACCCGAAGCCATCAGAAGAAATCGCGTTTTTATCACTATCCCATTTAAAGGACCAGCTAACCAACAAATAAAAAGGATTTTAACAGAGCAGTATTCATTAGCGGATCCACACTTAAAATAGCATGTTAATAAATTCAGAAGTATACTATTCAAAAAAGTAGGGGATATTTGATTTTTAAGTGTTATTAAAGTCACCTAATGAAACTGACGAAGAAACAAATGACAAAATGAAATGAAGTTCACATTCATCGATTTATTCCAAATGATCGTTAGACTAAGTAAGGCACAGACTGACCATTATAAGGGTAAAATGATACCCGGGGTCAAACAGCAAAGTTACCACAGCATCACAACAAAGTCAGTAACGGGTAAATCCTCCTCTGTTTGCCAAACAAGCATTGATCCGACGTGGCATACTCCTAATGAGACGTCTAAGGTCATTTTGGTTCAAATTGTCCCATTCCTGTTGCCACGTTGACGTGACCTCTGTCCAAGCATGTCCCAGACATGTTCGATGGGGGAGAGGTCGGGACTCAGTGCTAGCCAAGGTAATGTGGTTATGTTCTGTTGTTGGAAGTAACCTGTGACATCTTGCGTTGTCATCCTGGAAGATGAAACGGCGGCCATGACGTCGTGCGAACGGCACAACATGGACTGCCAAGATGTTGTCCCGGTAGTACTGGCCTGTAACACGCCCTGCAACAACATGTAAAGCCGTTCTTCCAGCAACAGTGATGCCTCCCCACACCATAACAGAACCACCCCCAAATCGATCATGTCTGATTACGTTAACGTCTTGGAAGCGCTCGTTTCGACGACGCCACACCCTCCTACGTCTGTCCAAAAAATCAACAGTGAACCTTGATTCGTCGATTATCCCAGTGTTGACGATCCCTACACCAACGACGTCTTGCCTGAATGTGATGATCTCTCAAACAAGGGATCACGCGAGGACGTCGGGAGCGAAGGTGACCCCTATGCAGTCGATTCCGAATCGTCTGGCCACTCACTCTCACACCAGTGTCTGTTTGAAGACGAGCGCTGAACTGATTTGCTGTGATGACACGATTTCTCAAGGCCAAGGTACGGATAAATCGATCCTGGGCTTGAGTTGTCGACCTGAGCGTGGTTTGTCCTGTACAGATTGTGTATCACGGTATCTGGACCATAGCCTGCTTATGCCAGACTGAGAAACATTCATCGTCCGCGCCACAACCGCCTGTGTTGTGCCGATCTGTAGCATGCCAAGGGCACGTAACCTTTCATTTTGGGTAAGCCGACGCATATCAAAATTTGTTTTCTGGTCACTAAAACAATTAAACTGATGTTTCCACCCTGGAATTCAATGCCACAATGACTGTAACATTCAAAGTCAGAGTCGTGCAAATCTTGGGTTGGACCCCATGATGATCCCAAGCATCACCTGCATTCCATGCGGTAGCTATTGGTGCGTTTGGGCATCACATGTAACTGGAAATGTTTCTTCTATAGTGACTTTTTTCGTAGTCATTTGCATATTTTAGTATTATGCCCCCAAAATCAAATATCCCCTACTTTTTTGAATAGTATAGTATATCCATATTTGTAATGAAATCTATTTCTATTTGTCTGATAAGGATTATATGTAACCAAACTGTTTTTATTTACGAAGAGGCCTACTGTCTGGGCTTGTTTTAACATTTCAAGCTCTGTAGAATTTACAACTTTGTAATACGAACAATTGGATTATTTGGATCAAATTAATTTCAAAATATTGATAAGTTTGAAAGGAATTATGTTCTTCACATGGTCGTTAAACACCTTGGGCAAATAATAACGTCAAAAAACTGATATCAAAAGGTATCAGACATGTTATAGCTACTCAATTTGAAATCTCGTTATATCCATCCCCTGTCACAGATGTATGGAATAGAGTTGAATGCCGTTTTGTTAAAGACACTTTTGAAAAAAAGTAGAGTTGAACAATGACATATAATAAAACACGTCTGGCGCATTAAAACAATGTATCGCGAATACAATAGGGCAATTATAGTCACTTCAATTCATCAGCAACAGCTAAAGTGTTTTCTGACTGAGAAACTAAACAATAAATTTATTTTACCATCATGAAGTAATTCAGGGAGTCATTATATTATATAAAAAAGAACTAAATGGGTTTTAAAGTAGACGTTCTCTCCCAACAGACTGGCTTCTTGTTATCGGAATATGTTATGGTGGGTCGCATAAGGGTTCTAATTATCTGGTACAACCTAGTAACACAGGGGATCATTTGTTACTTACGCTTGACGCCCCAACTTTTTTAGTGTTGTCAGTTGAATGCGTAGACATGATTGATACATTATATGAGATCAATGGATGTCTTGTGTTAATAACAATAATTAGTTCCGGTGACTATGATTTAACAAGTCAATGTGTAGCCTTAGGAGAATGTTGCTTGTTTTTCAGACGTGGCCCAAAGATGGTGTATCGGAAGATGTTTGTAAAGTGCCCATGTACCAGAGGAATCTGTCTAAATGATGACGTATTTAATAATATGATCTAAAATTATATTGTATGTCCACAACAAATATCAATTCATTTTAAATATCTTGGAAATAAATAATTATCAAAGGTAATTATTTACTGCCTACTTAGTACACAGTCCAGACGCCCAACTGGCTTACATTCTGTAGGCTTCCTGTTTATTGCCGTCACACGTTCAGAAGATGAATTAATAGCGTGAAGCGGATTCATTGTACTGTCTTTGGCTACCCTCTTAGTACATTAGCATAAACAGAATGTTGAGTGACTGCGGGTACACAAGTATCTATTAATGGGTTATTGCTAGCCAAGACAGGGAAGACATACATGTGTAACTTATTGTGAACTGTGTTATCGGGATTCCTCCTACAAGTCTCTACCATTAATAGCGTGGATAGTTTAAATACAACACCCGTATAAGACCATGAGATTCCATCACTATACCATATTCCTGAAGCAATGGCCCGAGAAATCCCTCTCTGACCATTGCTGGAATAGCGTCTGTTTCTTGAACTTATGCGGGAGTGTGTCTATTCTTTCCGTTCAATGAAAGCTATCACTTAAGTACAGCAACATGACAGTCCTTCGTTTAATCTGGGTCTTCCCTAAAACTTTGGACAGTGATTTAAGGTATTAAAAACGGTGAAAGTATGTTCGTTTCCAAACAGTATTGTTTACATTTCATTCGACTTGATAGCCTCGTTTGTCACGCAATTAGTTTTACTGCAGTATTCAAACGCAACACTGTGCGGAGTATGTCACTATACCCGTAAAACAAGGCTCTAAGATGATATTTAGGTCACCATCACACTGAATTTGAAACAACCATAAGGGCGGCCAGTCTCGACCAATCGTCTACCATGACTAGCAATGTTTTGTCTTTTGACTAATCTTAAATGGCTGCATACTACAACACACTGCTATTATGAGTGGATATTGCCATTTTGTCAGACAAACGGTGTTATAATCAAACGTTTTTGTTGAAACGGATAATAATTGTGACCTCAAGTGGGACCACAAGCTAAAAAGACGATTTTTCGGACAATCAGGGGCCATAATTCAGGAAGGTACCATCCGATTGGCGCAGATATCGAAAGGAACCAAGATCTTTGGGTTAAAAACATGCATGTCAAGTTTCGTCAAAATTGTGATCTCTATAGGGTCCACAAGCTAAAAACGTGATTTTTCGTACAATGAGGGGCCATAATTCATGAAGTTACGGTCCGATACATGCCGACATCTTAGGGAGATAAAGCTATATTTTAAGTTTCGTTGAAATCGGATAAAAATTGTGACATGTAGAGTGTCCACAAACAAATTGTGGACGATCAGACGTCCTCACGGACATGGGCGACGACAATAGTATACGTCCTCATGAAAATGTGGGCGTATAAAAATCGGTCACCGGTCGCAGCTGTACAACTTCAAGGACCCTGGCCTCAAGTGAGTCTGGGGCCTCTACACTTTCTGAAATGTCAATAAAAGCTGTGGAATGATTTCAGTTTCAAAAAATAAACAGTAAGCAAAACATCGGAAATAAGTGGTGGGGGCACAGTATATCATGTCCCCACCACTAAAAATATTAGTGGGGACGCAGCCCGGTGTCCCCACCGGGACCTGTGCCCATGCTATATTATTATGCATTAAAATAAAAAGACTAGTTACATTTAACCGTTCTAACAAAGATTAAAGATATAACTTCCTACTCTTTTGCACTTAACCTGGGCTAATGGAAGACGCCATACTCTTATATCGAATTCCAACTGCCAACGGATCTTTTACGTGCACTCCAACATCCCTTAAACAGGTGCTTTCCGGGCAAATAAACATGGTCGATAAAATTGTACACTATAGACAATACAATAAGAAAAACAAAAAGACATGCATCACAGTTAACAAGAAATTACACAGGGGATAATATATTTAATCAATATTTACTTATGAAATATAAAGTTATTTAGTTTCTATATGTATATTAACTTGCTAATAATTAATTAGTTTAGAATTATTTATCTAGTCTAAAATGTCTAGTCTAGTCAAACAAATATACCTACATTGAAATAAATGATTAATTTGTGCTGTCATTAAGTAGAGATGTTGCAAAATGGCCAGAAAATAGAAGAGTGAAGTTAGTAACTAAGATCAACAAATCAGGTTTCCAAGGTATTGAAATCTACTCACTATCTTACAAAACTAGCATCTTTAAACTATAAACTAATGTAATTATAACCACTAGAAAGAAAGGACTAGCTGGATTCACAAGACAATGGAAACTGACTGAAATGGTTAAAGAGACTATAACACCCTACTTAAATATTTAAGGGCATGGTGGACTGCTAACAGTCTGCTACTTCTTGGCAGTCTATCTGAAAAGGAATTGGTACAGGAAATTGCCTACCCGAGGCTTACAATTGCACTTTGTATTAAGACAACAGTTACGGGTTAAATACCATAAAACGGATCGTTTCAGATTAGTAGGATTACGCAACTCTGTAAAGAACGCTTTATGGCCAGAAGGTGTCATCTCTACAGACACTGATCAACACCTGAGATGAGTATTTGGTGAGATAAACTGAACTGTTGTGTGAAATTGGTTAGGCGTTTCAGTCTGGAAGGCATTGTTTTCAAAAAATGTCGGAAGTTTGCTACAAAATGAGCTTTCTCGTGATTTTGCTTCGTTTTTGATAGTTTGGGGCTAAGATGACTCACAGCTGTTCTGAAATGTTTCTCATTCTTTCCTACCTCCTAAACCCTGTAAAGAGTCATTAACTGTATATTTATGCTATAGTTGACCAAAAACATGAAATTTGAATAAATTTAATCTTCCAGGGTCAAACAGTCCGACGGATTCAGCGTCCAAAAGAAACCGCAAGTCATAATTGGATAACTGCAATAGCGCCGTTATTTACCCATCCCATAGAGGTGTATATATTGACTTAACGTTAACGCTGTGGGCCGTCACTGGAGACCGGTCGCCATGTTTCAACCGGGAAAGAATGACGGAAGTGCCCGGATGGACGCTATGTAAACAAAGGGAAATAGACTGACGGAGGGCGAATAAATCGATTAAAAAGGAGTTGAAATTCAACAAAGTCAACCCCCCCAAAAAATGATGATTTAACGGTCTTACCTTACAGTCCTAAAAACAAAATCGTTTTGGTCAACTGGCATATTTTGGGGGTTTTATTATTAAGAGTAACTCTTATCATAATCATCATCTTGATGACTACCGTGGCATGGGCATGTGTAAATTGTGCGCAGAACTGACGTAATCAGGTTTATTTTATTACTTGAGGAAAGTGGACGTCCTCGAATGTCCAGATCTATAGAGTGTTCGGCAAAATTTTGAACATTGCTCCCCATAGTTCACATAAAACTTTATTTTGGATAGATCTAAAAAAAAATTGTTGGACGATTTGAAATGAATTATGCTTGACAGATAACTCTATAGCGTCATCCAGGTGATCAATAAAGAAATAAAATAGATTTTAAAATTTATCTAGGACTTCTATCATTTACCAGTAGAATAATATCTGCTGCAAATGGGGATTTTTTTTTTAAAAAATAGGTTGCCAGGCAACGAAACATACGCCCACACAGCAGCCAAATCGTCCGGGCAGTCAACAAGAATTGTCGCATATTAAGGAATTATCAGAAAATCATTAGAATTTGTTTGGTTTTTATAATCAAACGTTTTTTTTTAAATCATATAATAATTGTGACCTCCAGAGGCACCACAAGCTAAAAAGGGTGATTTTTCGTACAATCAGGGGACATAATTCAGGAAGTAATGACCCGATGGGCGCAAATATAGAAAGGAACCAAGATCTTTGGGTTTAAAACATACCTGTCAAGTTTCATCAAAATCGATTCAAAATTGTGACCTCTATAGGGTCCACAACCTTGATATAACATATTTTCACACTATTCGTGTACAAACGGCGGCCATTTTGTCCGTCAATTCTAGTCTGGTTTTCACGTAATTCAAACTCTCTCTTCATTACCATGTAACGGTGATATAGTCAAACGTTTTTTCAAATCGGATAATAATTTTGACCTCCAGAGGGACCAAAAGCGAACAAAAGCGATTTTTCAGACAATCCGGGGACATAATTCAGGAAGTTATGATCCAATGGGCGCAATTATCGAAAGGAACCACGATCTTTGGGTTATAAACATACATGTCAAGTTTCATCAAAATCGGTTCAAAATTGTGACCTCTATAAGGTCCACAACCTTTATATAACATATTTTCACAATATTCGCGTACAAACGGCGGCCATTTTGTCCGTCAATTTTGGTCCGATTTTCACAAAATTCATACTCAACCTTCATAACCATGGAACGGTGATATAATCAAACGGTTTTTTAAATCGGATAACAATTTTGACCTCCAGAAGGACCACAAGCTAAAAAGGGCAATTTTTCGGACAATCAGGGGCCATAATTCAGGAAGTTACGATCCAATTGGCGCAAATATCGAAAGGAATCAAGATCTTTGGGTTATAAACATGCATTTCAAGTTTCATCCAAATCGGTTCAAAATTGTGTCCTCTACACTGTTCACAACCTTGATATAACATATTTTCACACTATTCGCGTACAAATGGCGGCCATTTTGTCCGTCAATTTTGGGTTGATTTTCACGAAATTCGAACTCGACCTTCATAACCATGGAACAATGATATAATCAAACGGTTTTTTAAATGGGATAACAATTTTGACCTCCAGAAGGACCACAAGCTAAAAAGGGCAATTTTTCGGACAATCAGGGGCCATAATTCAGGAAGTTATGATCCAATTGGCGCAAATATCGAAAGAAATCAAGATCTTTGGGTTATAAACATGCATTTCAAGTTTCATCCAAATCGGTTCAAAATTGTGTCCTCTACACTGTTCACAACCTTGATATAACATATTTTCACACTATTCGCGTACAAATGGCGGCCATTTTGTCCATCAATTTTGGTCCGATTTTCACAAAATTCGAACTTGACCTTCATAACCATGGAACAATGATATAATCAAACGGTTTTTTAAATCGGATAACAATTTTGACCTCCAGAGGGACCACAAGCTAAAAAGGGCAATTTTTCGGACAATCAGGGGCCATAATTCAGGAAGTTACGATCCGATTGGTGCAAATATCGAAAGAAACCAAGATTTTTGGGTTATAAACATGCATTTCATGTTTCATCCAAATCGGTTCAAAATTGTGTCCTCTACACTGTTCACAACCTTGATTTAACATATTTTCACACTATTCGCGTACAAATGGCGGCCATTTTGTCCGTCAATTTTGGTCCGATTTTCACGAAATTCGAACGCAACCTTCATAACCATGGAACGGTGATATAATCAAACGGTTTTTTAAATCGGATAACAATTTTGACCTCCAGAGGGACCACAAGCTAAAAAGGGCGATTTTTCGGACAATCAGGGGTCATAATTCAGGAAGTTACGATCCGATTGGCGCAAATATCGAAAGGAACCAAGATCTTTGGGTTATAAACATGCATTTCAAGTTTCATCCAAATTGGTTCAAAATTGTGACCTCTAAACTGTTCACAAGCTAAAAAACGTGATTTTTCGTACAATCAGGGGCCATAACCCATGAAGTTACAGTCCGATACATGCCAATATCGAAAGGAACCGAGATCTTAGGGTGATAAACCTATGTTTTAAGTTTCATTGAAATCGGATAAAAATTGTGACCTGTAGACTGTTCACAAACAATTGTGGACGGACGGACGGACGTCCGGACGGACGGACGAACAGGGGCGACGACAATATACGTCCACATGAAAATGTGGGCGTATAAAAAAAAGAAAATATAAACAGGGCTAGCAAGGTTTAGTATGCCTATATGGTTTTCCATGATTGAATTACGGTGCTTTATTAAATTTTACAAAAAATAATATACGATTTTCGTAGTAGCAGCGATTAAAAAAAATATATCCGGCCTAATTTAATTTTTACAAAATTTGATTGGGAATGAAGTTTATATTATTATTATTAACCTTTTTTTTTAAACTAGTTCGGTAATTTTAAGCGGGTTTTCTGAAGAAAACAAAATAACATAAACTGATATTAGAAGAAACTTTCACTTTATTCTGTACATCTGTGTACACAATGTCGGCCTAATTAATTAAATCGAAGGGAGTAAGACTAACAGATAACAAAGCATCTACTGCCCAGTGAATGCATGTCTGTGACTAAACATTCCAATAAGCAGACTTACTCCCCGCGATATTTTTCGTACAAAGCCAGATTTGTGTAAAATATGCGCAACTTCCATAATTAAACAGATGGACCTTGTAACTATTATTACAGATTAAACGTATCAGTATTAATAAATTAAGTGGATGGACCCACCGGGTTATCGGCTTCGGGTGTTCGACTTCTTCTCGCCGTGTTTATTACATTATTTTACACAATTATCATGATTATACTATATCTATTAAATCATTATTTCACTTATAAATTGTCATACCCACTTATGAAATGATAATCCACTCCCTTTTCGCCTGACATTGAATTAACTAAAATAATAAGAACTCTCCAACAGGTAGGTATATGCCAACGGAGGCTAAATTTTCCCGGTTGTAAAATGGCTGCCAATCTCCATAGTCGGCACGTGACCACCATACACTCTAGTCAATATACAAACCTCCATGACCCAACCCTACTAATATACGACCGACTTCCAGGGCACACGTAAAAAGGGTTGTATGAATGACTCGCACTTGTTTCAAGAGAACCAATTTTAACTACTACAAGAAGTAACCAAATGATCGCATTATCCAGGATTAGCACTAACTGATGTCGGATAATAAAAGAATTCACTGAGCCGTGAACCTGATAAAAGAATGCTGCGAATAGACCGATTTTAACCAGAGATATGTGTGCAGCTGCATTCTGGCAAATTCTTACTCCTAAAATAAATTCCAAATTAATGTCACATGATAACTCAATAACGACTTCGATTAACCAAGACACTCCTGGCCAAACCATAATCGATTAGAAAATATTGAATTTCTAACTAGGATATGAAATGCCATTGAAATGTCACTGTTTTGTATTAATCGTGTCAATTCCGATACGTTAAATTGTGTCACTTTTTTATTAATCGTGTCAATACAGATACGTTAAATGGTTTGTGTTTCGTACACCAGATGTCGTATAATAACTATAGGGCTAAATGACATGAGATCGGCTGTGCGAAATATTTGCCCCGACTCTTCTGCTGTTTTCTAACTATCAGGGTATCTTTAAGGTGCTGTCAATTGCATTTATGGGGTTGTAAAACCATTGGACTACGTTCGCCCACCGTATCGCCACCGTGCTCAAATATAGCACATAGTTGAACAATTTCGTAACAGAAACCAAAGGGTTCAAGATTTGAAACATTAAAGGGACAATAACATTCTTGCTGGCTTGGTAGCTCCAGAAAATAAATAATACCCTTATTCTAAGTACTAGATGTTTAAATGTCCTACCTGTTGTGTAAATTATCCATTACAACCTATTTTATTTGTCCAGAGGGTTCGAAAATATTTTAAAATCCAAGTCACATTTGAAAAGGTTTACGTTAGTCTTTTCAAATCAATTGATTGAATTTTTCCAATTTTTTAAATTAGGTGTGTTAAGATGAAATTTATATCATCATTTAATTGGAATATTCTAAAATAATACGATTTGTTGACCAGAATGAAGATTGGGACATATTTTTCAGTTACATCAAGAGTGTTATTGGGGCTTTAAGCTTTCCATTATTGCACATTGTTTTGTAAGAACTACGATTAATATAATACTTAAATCATGTCATTTGCCATGGGGGGGGGGGGGGGCTGTGGTTTCGATCCCTGGTGTGAGCGTTTGTGGCATGGAGATAGGGGCGCTTTCACAACCTCGCGAGTTTCCTTCGGGCACTCCGATTTCATCCCTCTGTTAAAGACCCCTACGCGCAAGCGAATTATTGAAATAAAATGAAACCATATGTTTGTTCCGAAATGACCTTGTGTGTGTTGAGTGGACGTTAAACCCCATCTCTCTCTCCCTCTCTTTCTCTCTCATTTGCCATGAGTCTGACTGGATGTAACCGCCTGAAACCTATGCGCTTTTTGAACTAAAAATTATATAAAAACGATTACGCGAGAGTTATGCTGGTAGTTAAAACGACAGCACGGTAGATGAGGCGACTTCCAGCTACATTAGGGAGGTTAAGATTTGACCCGAGAACGAGAACGCGGTGACGTAGTTCTGTGCATTACGTCATCATTTTTAGTGAGGTTTCTCCACGTCTACTGTCAATCTCGGACGTGAAAACGACTTGAGGAAGCCGAAGTCGTAAGTACTTTCCGAGTTTATATTACTAGTATTTTACATCAATAAACATAAATTTTATTACTGTTACGTGTTTACCAAACATGTACCGAACACACGTACAAAGTTTGAAGGACATGAGGCGTTGTTAAACGAAAATATCGTATGTTTTAGTTGGCATAGCAAAAATGACCAAAATGTTTCAAAATGGTCGTTTGTGGTTTTTCTTGTCGCTTTTGTTTGTCTGTGTTTTTTTTTTTTTTAATTTTTAAATTACTATAAATTTCACACACCATTTTAAACAACTTAGCCTATTTATCATGCCCTTTTTATAAATTTTTGGTGCGCGCCACCTACAAACAAAGGAACTCGGACGTAATTTTTCTTAACCGCATTTTAGCGTCGAGGCCCACGAGAACGAGAACGACGTCACCACGAGATTTAAATTAAACACGACTTGTCCAGTAATCAACTATAACTCGAAGAACAATTCACACCCAATATATTGAGTGGTTCTTATTCGCGTTTTTCTAGAGCTTTTGGTTTAATGGGGTGTGAAGAGTCTTCGGGCTAAAATTTGCATTTTGTTGACTTCCAAATTAAATCTCGCACTTGAGTCTCGTAAACATATTTGATCACGAGTCATCTTCAAATGTCTTGTCAAAAAAGAAACTTATGCCTATGCAAAATCCACATAATTATCTAGCGATTCAAAGCTTCAAACGTAATGGTAATCCATGTTGTTTATGTCGTCGTTTCCTTTAAGTTTTGATAAACATACGATAATAAGATCTTCCAGATAAAAAAATTCCAATACATTTCCTTCATGGTGATAAATTGTTTAAACCAAATTAGAAATATATTATACGAGAGAATTGGATTTTCTTCTTCTTTTCTAGCATTAAAAAGGGTTGACAAATTCGAGACCTTTCTGTTTTCACATGGGCGTTTCGGATAAAAACACGAATTTAACATTTCCAGTTATTGTATAAAATATATTGGTAGATTTATTTATTTCAAGTTGGAAAGAACACAATTTTCTACGCAACTGGTTTGTCAGCAATAACCATTACCTTGACACCATGGATATAAATGGTTGGTTATCTTGTCAGTGGTAGCCGATTTTATGTTTTAGACATAGATGGGGGAGATGGCTCAACCAATTGGAATGCAAACCAGTTTTGTATTACAAATGAGCAGATTTTATCGGTTGTTTCGTAATAAGGGTATATACACTGGCACTCGTTATAGCTTCATTTGAGTAAGACTTCAAATTTTGTCTAATGTTCTGGATTTTTCGTACTTGCTAAACAAAAACATGGATAGGCGATATACATGTACAACAATAAACAGAGACAAGGCTTCAGGAACATAGAGTGCATGACTCAAACTAAATAAAGAAAACACAGTCATGAACTTATCAATCAGTACAAACCAGTGAATACTCAATTGGGATCACGTGTTTTTTTCGCATAATTTTAGTTAATTTATTGCTCAAATTTTCGCGAGAATTATTGCATTAAGTAATATATTGACACTGCACGAGAACGTTCAATACTGACACTACTATCCTGCCCGTGCATTTCGATTAAATCGTCACGGAGTCAAATATTTGATCTAAAATAAATAATGTAAGATTGATATTGTGCAAAGGACGTCCTCACACCTGTATTTTTTTTTAATTCGCTGTTTCAATGGCATTTAGTAATTGAACTAGAGTATACAGGTCACAATTCTATGAAATACAATTACTGCTTATTACTGAGCGACGTTTCGACTTCTCTAGTCGTTATCAAGCAATGATAAAATGTGAAAAATATGACAGGGCAATATGTACATGTACACAACAAAACTTAATTGACGCTGACAAATCAGAGATCTCCCTTAATTGCATGTACAGTTTAACCAAGTTAAAAGATACATTATTGAAGATTAGATAACGTGTTGGCAATTCTCACTATAATAGTAAAAAAATACATAATGTAAAGGTAATTTGCTGAAAATTTCTGTCACATTGATCCACTATGAACCGAAAATTAAGCAATTGAAATTTCCGCATAGCCTCCATTATCAAAACTAAAATCTAGTCGTTCGGATGGGCGAAAACCGAGGTCCCGTGAATACATTGGCGTGCACGTAAAATATACCTTGGCAGTTAAAATTCGACATGAAGAGTAGTCCATACTGCTGCTGCCCGGGCAAAAATCACTTCATAGCACACTGTATGGCGTATGCCCGTTTTCATAAGCCCAGTTGGAGTAGGACGTTAAACCCCATTTTATTCATATTTAATTCAAAGGACCAGAATGCAATTGGAATGGTATACTAGACTCTTCTGATCACTGACACTGGACAAGCTCTACATACCATGAAATAGTTTGAAAAGAAAATTGATTAAGTCTCAAAATTAGGTTAATCCATAGACGGCTGCTGTGTCGTGATCAAAGATATCTATCGGTTCAAGAACATCGGATGTAACCAAATCTATTTATTTCTTAAACAAAATCAAAGAGTCCAGGGGTTGCACATGTTTTCAATCAATGGAGTTTAATTTTTTTTTCTTTCTCGTTTTAATGCAGAGAGTCTTTAACTAAGATCAGACATCTCTTACAAGAACTTTACCGACTTTAATTCAACGAACGTGCACAGTTTCAAATAACATCCCCTCCTGACAATTAAATTAAATACAACACCTAGACTTGACTTTGGATAAACATTCTTTTATTGTAAAATGATAACCGCTGATCTCATTTGACTTGATTGTTCAATCTATGCTTAAATCGCACTATCCGTGCTATGGAAGGAAGCAGCAGTTGTCTTTTTTCCCCTATTCAATCTAATTCCAGTTGCCGATACAAAAAGCCCAAAAATGGGGAGAGATGGAAATATAGATTTTTATTTGGCTTGTTTGTTATTTTCAAAAAAAAAACCATCATGTGTACAATTTCCACTGTACAGGTCCATGTATGGAGAGTTAACTTACTACCGTTACTGGACTTATTCTTCTGAAAGACTTCGTATTTGACCATTGATTGTGCTCGAATTGGATGTACATTTATGTCTCCATAGATTCGCGCTCAGTGACTTAATAACATAATAGGTTTTTTGCACGTGATCTCCAAATGGTGAAATATGAGCACAAGGTACAATTTTATGGATACACAATTACTGAGTTTGGTACTAAGCGACGTTTCGGCGAGGATACTCCCGTCTTTATCAAGTATCCTCGTCGAAACTCAGTAATTGGGTAACCATAAAACTGTACCTTGTGTTAATATGTTCAATTACTAAATGCCAATAAGAGAAGTGAAATATGAGACCGGTTAGATAATATCACAACACAATATTCATACGCACAAAGAAAAGCAATATCAGACATGGATTTTAACAATAATCAATATAATATTAAAAATGAAATGAAATGGGGTTTAACGTCCTACTGTTATGCTCCTAACCTAGGCTAATGAAGACGGACATACGCCATACAGTGTGCTATATCGAATTCCAACTGCCAAGGGATCTTTTACGTGCACGCCAAAGTGTACACGGGACCTCGGTTTTTCGATACATCCGAACAGTTGTCGTTGCATCACTGACAAGGGGAAACCACACCGGAAATCTTGATTAACCTTCTTGGCGAATGCATGGATCGAAAACCCGACCTCCAGGCTGGCAAGCCAGCGTCTTACCAACTTAGCCACGTTGTTCGATATATAAAATAAGAAATCGAAAAGATACATATGCAATTGAATTATAATAATAACCTGTGTCTTTTAAAAGTCCAATTCCCGTTTTCTCCGATTACATCGACGCGGTTCCACTACAACATATAAATAAGCGTATTCACGCAAGAGAAAACGGCAGTTTCTCCACGAGCAACTTTTTCGTTGCGTGATTTCTCGGGTGATGATATTGTATCATAGCGAAAACGGCCAGCTCTTTATCTAATTAATTATAACCGTTAAAGCCCCAATAACACTCTTGTTGTAACTGAAAAATATCTCCCAATCTTCATTCTGGTCAACAAATTGTATTATTTTAGAATATTCCAATTAAATGATGATATAAATTTCATTATAACATACTTATTTTGAAAAATTGGAAAAATTCAACCAATTGATTTGAGAAGTCTAACGTAAACCTTTTCAAGTGAGACTTGGATTTTAAAATATTTTCGAACCCTCTGGACAAGTAAAATAGGTTGTAATGGATAATTTACACAACAGGTAGGACACTTAAACATCTAGCACTTAGAATAAGGGTATTATTTATTTTCTGGAGCTACCAAGCCAGCAAGAATGTTATTGTCCCTTTAAGTGTCCTAGGACTTGACACTGTTCATAATATTCTTGATGGGACACCCTCTTCAATATGATCAAGTTAGTCCAATAGGTAAGCCAATGCAAGAGTCTCCTAAAAAGAGTTAATTTAATGAAATTTATTGATTAATACATCGATCATGTGTGCAATAATTATATCAGGGAAATCTATCGTCCAAGGAAACATATCCCTGGATGTCCGGGCAGGAAATCTATGTCATCTTAGTTTTACAAAGCAAATTGAACGCGCAAGGTTGACAGATGTAAAGACAACAATGTATCTTCTATTCTTTAATCATTTTTGCTGGTAACCGAATTAGCTTGAACAGACGTAAAGGGATTTTACATCGCCCGTAGGCTTAGTATATTAATCTTCAAAAGAAAAACCTCCAACCAGTCTCCGGTGTTGTATTTTTTACGGCTTGATATTATAAGTACCTAAAATCTGGAACGAGTTATTTTCTTAAAGAGTTATTTTGTTTGATTTCAAATGTTATAATATCAATCATGACCTAGACATTTATTCACATGCCAAACCCCATATTCCTGAAGCAATGGCCCGAGAAATCCCTCCCTGGCCATTGATGGATTAGCTTCCGATTCTTGAACTTTTGCGGGAGTATGTCTATTCTTCCCGTTCAATCAAAGCTATCACTTAAGTACAGCAACATGACAGTCCTTCGTTTAATCTGGGGTCTTCCCTAAAACTTTGGACAGTGACTTAAGGTATTAAAAACGATGAAAGTATGTTCGTTTCCAAATAGTATTGTTTACATTTCATTCGACTGGATAGCCTCGTTTGTCACGCAATTAGTTTTACTGTAGTATTCTGCTATGCACGGGTTAATAGGGCATAATAAAATCGTGAGCCACGACGTAACGTTATATAAACATATTTGGTCCAATATTGTCACTCGTTTTAAATGTAAAGCTTTTGTAGAGCAGCTAGTCATTGGTCGGTAGTCGGACTACTGACCAATCAAAATTTAAAACAACAATATGCCCTCATTACAGCAGTGAGTAGTGGGATTACCTCTAATCAAACGAAACACTGCGCGGAGTATGGCCAAACCCATAATCAACGCTCTAGATCATTGAACACTTTTGATTTGCAACGGATTTAAACAGGATTTAATTATAAAATCGTTACATTATCCTAACGACGGTAGCTATGACAATCGTTAGTAAAATGTTCTTCCAACGGCAATCTCATAACGCCGCTCAAATTTGACTGAAATTTTCAACATAATCATGGTACCATTTGCATTACTTTGGCATTCTGGTTTCGATTCCGGACTCACTTATTGTCTAACGAATAAAATCCGCAATCAGAACTTATCAGACATCTAATATCTTCTCAATTTCAAATCCCTTCAGACATATCCCCTGTCGCAGAAGGCGATGTATGGAATATGAGATTAATGACCCTTTATTATAGACACTTTTGAAAAAATAAAGTTGAACCATAACATATGATCAGACACACGTCTTTCACCTTAAAAACAATTTATCTCTGACACAATACTGCGATTATTAAAGACCGTTCATCAGCAAAATCCAAAGTGTTTTTATGGAAAGGGGCGAAATGAAAATATTTTTTTTTCTCAACATCATTATTATTATTTTTTAAAAGCAAAGAAAACGAACTAAACTAATGGGTTTTAAAGTGGTCTCTCTGCCAATAGATTGGCTACTTGTTATCGGAATATGTTAAGGTGTCACGTATAATGGTCCTAATTATCTGGTATAACCTAGTATTGCAGGAGGTCATCTGTTACTTCCACTAAATGTGCCAACTTTTTAACTATTGCCGATTGAATGCCTGGACATCATTACCAAATTATTGAGGCTCAGCGGAGACCTTATGAGACTTATTACTTTCATTACTTCCATTATTCCCGGTGACAAAGATTTAACGAGTTAGTTTGCTTCCCGACGAGAATGTTACTGGTCATGCTGAACTGGACCCAATATGGTGCCATCGTGGATGCTTTTAAGTACCCACGCGGCATTATAGCACCTGGGGTTTTTTAACTTCCGAAAAAATAAAATTGTATTACTTCTGTCTGTACTGATTCAGAATGGTCGAGTCTTCAATATGTTCTAAAATCATCCTTTCTTTCTCATAACCCATTTAAATTCAATTTAAATATCTCAGAAATGTAATTATCAATAGTAAAATTTCCCCACCACTTAACACACCCATCTATTATATTATATAGGATTCAAAATTGATATCGCCATAAAAGTTTTGGAGTTGAATGAATCTAGTTAAATTGAATCTGATTTTTTTGGCTACCCTCTTAATCTGTCAAGCAACTAATTGTATAAAATGAAGTCATGTTAAGTGACTGTGCGAGTTCACTAACGAAGGCAAAGATAACATACATGTGTAACTTATTGTGAATGATATTAGTGTGATTCCATCTACAAGCTTTTACCATTAACATTGTCAAAACTGTTCAATGGGGTCTCATACGTTGAAATCACTCCTTATCTTAGGGTTTCTTTTTGTAAAGTAACAAGTAACGAGTAAGAATGATATTTTCTGCTACAATCCAACGATTAAATAAATGATAATGTTCAATTACTTTGACATTTATCTTTGATTGAACAAAACTTCAAACAGTGATAACTTATATACCGTTCAGACGCTTATTTTCAAACCAGTTCAAAATCGCCATGATGTGTTCACATGTTCTATAAGCCTAACCAGTTTAACCATTCTGACCTCTTCGGTCGGAAGTTAGACTTAACTACGCATGGGTAACTTCTTTATTCGGCCCACGCCAGTTTTAGATAACACTGACATTGCCCAGGAATGTACTGTGTACTATCCATGCTCGAATCGAGCTGGTCTAAACACGGGGGGGGGGGGGGGGTAAACCAACCCGTTCAGACGACTAAGATGAACCAGTTTTAAATTTTAAAAAAAACCTTCTAGAAGACCAGGTCGCGAGCCCCACATTTTGTGATTTTTAAACTGGTTTATTTGCCCCACATTTGCGTTCAGGCAACCAAGTTAAACTTGTTTAACGATCCCCGTTTTTTTAACCAGTTCAATTTAAGCGTCTGGACGGGCTAAGTAATTTAAATAAAATTCCAATACATCAATTTTGAATTATCTATGTTGGAACTATTATAGCAAGAACGATCAGTTTGTTATCCAAATCTTACATAAAATGCATCTTTGTGTCTTGGCCAATCAATTACCACCCCACCCCCTCCATTTAAGCCCTTTCAGGGAATATTTAGTTGATTAACATTTTGGAACATACCTTAGTTACAAAATTATAAAAAAAAGATAAAGATGATAGATGAAAACTTTCCTGATCAATCAAAGTAGTGACATTCCCAATGTTTTCCACCAAAACAATCATGTTCACGTTTCTTGGTTGGTCGACTAAAGCTGGGAGCAATAGGCAATTATGGCATACATAAGGTTAACAAGCATACGTCAGTCATTGTTACCGAGACAATACAATCCTTTAACGACGGGCTTAAATTGTGACATCTCTAATATTATATAACGATTTACTTGAGCGTGTTTTCTTTTCTATTTCAAATGCATGTGGAATAATGAAATGGATGGCTTTTCAATTATGACAACTTCAAGTTTAAATGCCAACACATCAGCTGTACCCCATTCGATAGGTTAAAGGGTCACAAGTCAATATGACTTATCGTCAATGAATGTTAAACATCCTAATATTTTCTATCAACCGGGCTATTTTGTAGTTTGCTATTGTAAGCGATTCTTTACCGTGCACACCGGACCTCCATTTTTGTTCCATCGGAACGACTAGACATTGCCGAGTCCTCCATTATGCACTACCGACACAGGGAAACAACGCCAGACAATCTGGAGGAAGTTTATCGGCCAATACTGAGAGCGCACTCGAGATCTACTGATTAGCGAGCAAACGCCTTACTTACTGAGTCACTTCCACCCCTCCATGAAAAAAGCTATTTGCCCCAAGACACATGTTTAAAGATGTCAGCATATTTTCTATGATATCGACTTCAAGAATTCTATTATGGCGAATCATCCGCATAAAGACGTTTGATCATAATTGAGTTTGATAAGTACATGAAGCTTTAATTTCTGACAGACGAGCACCGATTATTTCAGAATTAAATTTGTACAATTGCCATGGGGGGTGGGCTAAAGTATAGACTAGAGAGATTAAACAGGTGTAAGGCTCAATTGAATAGAAATGTTTAGCCAAACAGAATTCCGCACCTTTTAGTTTCTAGGCGAATCCTGTAGTTAGTTCCCTAATCCCACACATACACTAATACATTAAAGGGCTAATGACTCTATTTTTTGGAACCTTATTAAAGACAAAAATTACGAAAAGTTTAGCGATGAAAGGCTAAATATTTTGATTATAAACATTCGCATGCTGTTATTTTATTTGGATATTTTTAGCACTTACCATTTAATAAAACAAGAGAAAGTGTAAACCTTATTAGACCTGTAATAGCATGGAAATAGTGTGAATTGACGCATTAAAATAATCTATCGTGAGATTACATCCGTGAATACTGGATTTGTGTTGGTTAAACGGGTGATTTGTAGACTATTCTACCCGTTATCAAAGGATTTGGGACCCGACTCATGGGAAATAAAAGCGATTTAACACAGTCGTTATGTTCTGAAATAAATGCATGCTGAACGTGGTCAGTATTGGTGAAGCTAATAGAATTAGTTAGAATCACTTTAGACGAAAGAATATTGGTTTAAGAAAGTTCTGGAGTAAAACTACTTTAATCTCATATAAACATTATAAAAGATGTTCGATGACCCGAGACGTTCAGGACGGCAATGTATGGTATAGGCTATTTGTCAGCAACGGCAAACTAGTAATATCCGAAGAAAGACCATATTAACTGGACAGACGAGTGATGGACGTCCACGTTAGCATTGAAGTGCTCTTTGGAGAAGACGAATATCTAACAATTCTTTAGATCGATCTGTCTAAAAGTATGCCGTATATTTACGAACCAATAACAACACCAAAGGTGGGTTATACGTTCACGTTCTAGGTTTAGTAAAAATGACAGCTTTTCTATTTCTTGCTTTACTCACATTGACAGATGTCTACTTTGACTGCAGTCTTACAATTATCCTTAAATTAAGATGTGTAAGTGTTAGAATACACTACGGTGAGTTTGGGGTGGAATTTAAACTATACTCTGTAATAATAATATTTCAGTAATAAGGTCATAGACTATAAAAGTGGGAATCTACCCCACCCCACCCTGGGGGCCGGGCATGCATGAAAATCAGTTAGTGTGCAATACTCGACCATGGCAAGATTGGAGAAAGTCTGTGAGGACCCTAGACCGGGAGAATCAAGACGTGTCCTAATTAGAAGGCATAACGCATCATGCTTCAAAATCGATAGGTGTATAAAGAGAACTGTAAATACAATCGTGGACGTTCCCCTGCGCCTGTTTGGGCATGCATCAAAAATATTAGGTGATATCCACTCCATGAAAAGAATAATCATGCAATTTTTACCACAATTCGTTACAGGTGCCTTCCTTTCAAAAATCCTCTCAAAAAATTGTATCAGCGAGGAAATGACCCATCTATACAAAAGCTATTTAAAGAAGTCATGCTCGGTAATCGCGCTCCATTTACCAGTAAATTCTGAGATTTTATCTGTCTACTTCTTTTTCCGTCGTTTAATCCCATTATAATCTGTTGTGCCTTTCAGTCTCTCACTTTTCCACGTCCGTTGGTAACCACGTATACAACATAATACACTATTCATGTAACTCAATCAAAACATGCATGTTATAAACATGTAAGCCCTTTTCAGCTTTTGAACATTATACCCCAATTAGAAACAAAGTTGTCCCAAAAGAGTGACACACTGGTGGACGGACAGGGTGACAGCATAATACGCTGTCATTTTATAATAAAATGTAATAGTGTGATTAAGCAGCACATCATCAATTCGTTATATAAAAAATTGAGACCACTAATGTAAATGAAATTCGGTAGCAGCACATTTAAACGCCATTTAAGAATGCTTTTTAAAACAAAATACAGTACCATACGGAATTTCTGAGATTTAATGAATACAATTCGGTGGAAAAAACACATAAAACAGACTCTTACACCTTACTGGGTTTAAAAGGTTGATATATCTCACAAACATAATAGCAAAAAATCCAAGATGGTAGCAAAATGTAAGTTGACTGTCTAGGCTAACTAATTATAATCCTCATTGTCTTCGTTATCTCAAAACTCTTTTAAACTTTTATTTAATAGAACCTAATAACAAAATGATCAAAATTTGTGTCGCAATTGTTATGTTGTCTCGGATGATAACCAAGGATTCAGATGCAACAAGAGAAAATATCACAATATATCTGTAAATATCTGGAGCTGTATTGTAGTATTGAATATACGCATCTCGAAAAGCGCTGAATAAAGATAAACTTTTTTTTATTTTATTTTTTAGACGTTTTGATTTAGTATGCATTACACCATCAATTGTTTATCCTAAAACATCCGATAATCCTGACGTTTATTTCAGACAAACGGTTCTCCTTGAAAATTAATCTGCTGTTTTTGCCGAATAATTTAATCAAAATAATAGGGGTGATTTTCTTATTTTCTTTGGGTTAAAGATGTCTATGATATGCCCACGTGGATTTTAACTACAAGAAATAAATCAATAAAATGTGTACAAAGTTGAAAGATTACCATTTTGTTTCTTCGCATTTTTTGAACATTTGGGAAATAGAATATTTTCTTTGATATTGATGTTTTCCACAATCTGGTTGATATATTCATGATATTCCAGTGAATAATAAATGGCAATTTGTCACAAGTGATAAAACATTCAGATATAATGATAACAGCTATTTCGTCACATGGTATTCTGATTGCTGAATCCAGATTCTGCATAATTATGGATCTTCTAAACTAGTTGTGTGGTGTGAAGGGAAGATTAAAATAAGGGAAGGTGTTCGCGAATAAGGATAACCTATGTATGAATACTAAATTTAACCAATTTCTAAAGTTATTAGAATACCCTCTTTCAAATAAAAAGATTATAACGTAAATTCTGTATATACTAAACTCAACCTTGTAGACACATTATTTATCATAATATGACTACCCTTACACACACCCAGTGGTTTCGAAAACCTTTTTCGACCAGCGGCTGCCAGGCAGGATACACCCACATTTTCGAGACATGGATAGAGAACAAGCTAAAAATAAAGTGATTAAAATTGTGACTTCTACAGGGTCCACAACCTTGATATACCATATTTTTACACTATTCGCGTACAAGCGGCGGTCATTTTATCCGGCAATTTTGGTCCAATTTTCACCAAATTCGATCTCAACCTTCATTACGGTATAAAGGTGATATAATCAAACGGTTTTTAAATTATGGCCCCTGATCTTTGGGTTATAAACATGCATGTCAAGTTTCATCGGTTCAAAATTGTGACCTCTATAGGACAATCAGGGGCCATAATTCAGGAAGTTACGATCCGATGGGCGCAAATATCGAAAGGAAACAAGATCTTTTGGTTATAATCATGCATGTCAAGTTTCGGTTCAAAATTGTGACCTCTATACGGTGCACAAGCTAAAAGGGTGATTATTCGGAATCCATGAATTTTCGATCCCGATCCGATACATGCCAATATCAAAAGCAGTCTAGATCTTATGGGAGATAAACCTATATTTCAAGTTTCGTCGAAATCGGATAAGAATTGTGATCTGTAGAGAGCCCACAAACAATTACGTTCGGACGGTCAGGGACGACGGCATAATACGTCCACATGAAAAATTTGGGCGTATAAAAATAGAATAAAGATCACCCCATAAAATTACACTTTATGTAGATGCAATATGTATGTTACCCTGCCCCTATATCAGTTATACGCATAAGCTCTTTCTAAACTATAATATAAGAATTGGTTTGCGCGACGGGCACCTTCCTATATTTAAACTGTTACCTCCGTGAATTAAAACAAACCCGGAGAGCTTCAATTTAATTACACACAACCAAATGATTAGTTTACTCTGCCGGTATAAAATTCATGCAGTGTTGTCGATCACTGTTAGAAAATACACATCTAATCAGCGCAATTAAAGAACAGGTTGATCAACGTTAGACAGGTCAGTGTGCACAATTCAATTTGAGCACAGACGTTTGCATATCGAATTATTGGAATGCTTTCTCCCAAGCTCCGCGGTTTTTAAGCCGATTCCGTTAGCGCCTATAACTCGATTGAGATGTATCTTTTTTTTATTCGTAGTTTCATAATCAAGGGGGGCCCTATTCATTAACAGCCGAAAATTGATAATTTCTTTTTTTAATGTCGGCGTATTACTCTCCGGTATAACTCTGTTCAGCAATGTATATTCTTTCTTATTACTAAACATTAGAAGCCAAGTGCGTACTTCACTTTATAATTATGTAGTCCTACAATTTCACTTGAAAATATTTCACGGGGGCTGAAATTTATTTATAGAACAAACTGCGGAAAAGAGACATTATTAAAAGAACATTTGATGTCGATACCATTCTTTAATGATATGATGTGACCATAAAATAGATTACTACCATATTCATCCGCTTCATCGAAAACTCTCAATTAACCAGGTTGAAGAAGGCCAAGACTGACGCTGATGTCTTGTTATTTTGACAGGAAATTATCGGAAAATAATCTAGATGATGAACAGTAATGGAATAGCCTACTGTTGTTTAATTTATTACTGTCAAAGCTTCCAAGTCTCCTTGCTAAAAGCGACATCAATGAATTCTGTCAATACATTCCTAACTATCCTAATATATATAACGGTAAAATGACAAACAACATTCATGTACACTCAAAGCCGTTAAAAACCCAATGTCATATTAAATGTCAATTTACTGCAACAATGCACAACTGACAAAATCTAGATAACGTGCATCTGTGGATCGAGCATCCCCACTGAGAAAAAGGTTGGGGCATATCTTCTTCGTGTGCATGATATCACTTTCGTCAAACTGCATACGAAAAATAATGACATGTAGTGTTCTCAAACATGTTAACTGGCCGGCGACGGTATTTCTCCACCTAGAATGCACCTCGAATGTTGAGCAAAGCATTTGGGCGTGACACAAGAATTTCCCCGAATATTCGAAATGGACTCAGAATGCAGTCAAATTCTTTAGCATGCTCTTCCATTTTAGAATTTGACATGCTAGAGTTTAAGGTTTGATTCCGGAGCTCTCATAAAATATCATATTTCCTTTAACTATTCGTCTTCGACACCGAAAAGCAGGGATGATACACGGAATATTAGCAATGAGGAGCTATGCCATTCCTAATCAATTCAAAAAAGTGCTATGTGAATCTTTACTCATAAAAATGCTAATTAGAACATTCACAGATAACCCAAAAGATGAGTAACCATACTAAAAAGTCGAAATACAATTTATAAACATAGGTGATATCAATTAGTAAGTACACGCGTTATTGTTAAGACTTAATTCAGCAGCACCCATTGGTCCTAGGCTACATTTCACTATCTCTTCTTTCATGTTTCTGAAAAACCGGAAGCTTACTATTTCATTGGGAGCACCATTAAGCTGAAGGTAGAGATCCACAGAGCTAACTCGTATCCCAGTTACTCGGTTATTTGACATGGTCGCCCATTTATCAACTTCACCATATATCAAAACTTTGTCCTTCCTGGAATAAAAATCATATCTGTGATCTTGCCTTAGAAAATAGTTTGTAGCAAAGCAAATTATGTATATGGGTTTTTTTTCTGTTACAAGCGAATGACGAGCTAGGACGTAATTCGGAATGGGGGCATAAATTCTTAATTTATTTGGCTATTGATGGTGTATATGCATTTATAGAAACAAAGCATCGTATGAAATGAAACAAGAGTATTCATCAGTATAGGAATACAAATGGACAAAGCACTGAGCCATATTAGACTTGAGTATGTCGATTTTCGATATTTTAAATATGACAGGAATTAATTTATAAGTAAACTGCTTACCCTACAGTAATTAAAGGACTATAATAATACAAACAGAAGACTTCCGTAACACAACCGGTGGTTATCTGTAGAGGTTTGCTTTCTGAGAATTCGACAAGGTTGACATTAATATATAAATCACTGCTCATTAAGGTGGTATTATTTGATGACTGAAAGTACAGGTTGATAATAACAGAATCTGAATATATTATAACCATCGCTTGAAAAATATATGTATATTCGGAAACAGAACGTGCCCGTGTTGTAAACGTGAACATACACCATGCGCTGAATTACGGGTTTGAGGCCGCCGGTTAAACACATGTAATTATTTGTACTTTTATATAAAAATTGTTCTATAGTTCAAACATATAACTGATTCTGCTCGAAGTAACACAACTGAACACTGATTCACAAAGTATGGCTTTATTAAAGATGCATTATGTAATGTTTCGTTAAAGAACTCGTCGCTCTTTCTGTAATAGATTAAAATGGATAAAACAAAAAACGAATATATTGAAAATTTCAATCAAATTACTTTATTTCGAGCTAGATTATGTGCCGTTTTTTTACCAGTAATGTTGTAATTTCGATTGTCAAGTACCACTGCTGCGATAATAAACAAATATTGGACTTTTCACTTTAGCGTTTAACGGAGATATTGAGTAATCCACTTAATATCCCTATCATCCAATAGTCTAAGGAGTTCATTTACGGCTTAGCTTGTGAATATCTTCCCAGAAAAAAAATTACACACGGCTTATGTTTCACGTACATAATGCGTATTTAATAATAAAGAACCTTTCACCACATTGATATATTTTACAATGACATAGATAATGACAGGGTTCCATTACAGGAAGATCATTATTTCCCTTTGATGTCACATTACTAGTGGAGTGAAACTAAGGGTTGTCATTAATAATAATTGATCATTCATGTGTTGTACTAGATATTATGTTCAATATATAGCTTAATTGGTAAACATTTTCATATCTTCACCTCTGTGTATCTAAGACACTATAGTGATTTACAGACATATTATTTTATATATCTTTGATTGTTTATATTGTATTTTCTGTTTGCCTTTCCTTGATGATTAATAGAGATTTAAGTGGGTAGTCCATTTGTATTTTCATTCATGAAAAATGGTGGAAGTTACTCCGAAGTCAAGGTGCGCGAGATCAAGTGTTTTAGTAAGGTGAAATGAAATGAAATGGGGTTTAACGTCTTACTCTTGTGAACCTGACCTGGGTTAATTGAAGACGGGCATTCGCCATACAGTGTGCTACGAAGGAAATTTTGCCCAGGCAGCGGCGCTACGGCCTACTCTTATATCGAATTCCAACTGCCAAGGGATCTTTTACGTGCACGCCAATGTGTACAAGGGACCTCGGATTTTCGCCCCATCCGAACGATTAGACAGCTGTCCTTGTCGTGCCAGAACCCCTGTTCTGCGTCACTGACAAAGAGAAACCACGCTGGAGTATTAGTAAAGCGGTCAGATGTGTTTTGTTAATCGTTTTTCTACCTCCTTCCCTTTCCAATTATAGACCTTTGGTTCTGGGTTCGCTAGTGTCTAGAATGCGGGTTCTAGCTCAACATTAACTATCTATCGTCAGAAAGAAATAGTTAAGCCACCACCTCTCCGCTACAAAGGCTACAGGTATATCATGCATGTGCTCTATCTCACATAACCTAGAACTAAACTTTTCATTGTCATTTTCAAAATTTGAGGAGGCGAGTCTTAAACTCAAGGTCATCCACAGTTTTTGACATTGCAAACACGACTTGGTGTTTAACACTATTAAAAAAGTTAAATTTGTGTTCATTTCTAGGTGCCAAAGAATAGCGATTTAGCTCCATGTAAAAGAAAACATTATAGACTTTATTCTTGGAAAATAATCTTTAATAATTATTTCATGACAATAATACTTACCATATCTAATCCGGTATCCTGCATAGCAAGAGAATAAGGGGTCTTCATGTTGGCAGCTAAGATAACTCCAAATTTATATCCAGATATATCAGTAAAAGAAGAATATATATCTCCATCGGGGCCAAAGTTATTACCAAATGCCATCTAAGAATATAATTTAAACATTAAGTGTATGTATTACTCTTTATACTGTACTAGCTAATACCCCAAGCCGTCGTATCCCACAAGACTACAGAGTACGGATTAACCAGAGATTTTATGGCTGAAGTAATAAGGAAATAAATCAGGACAAGAAAATCATGTCGAATGTCACAGAGTGCCGGAGTGAAGAGTTCGGATGTGACAGAGTCCACTGTATGTATGTTATCTTTTGTTGTTTAAACACTCATTTTGTTGGAAATACAATAAATATCTGTTTCGAGTGAATGTGAATGTGAAATGAAACCCTCGATTTATCGCTAATTCTATGAAGGAGCTATTATATAATTGATTCCCCCCCCTCCAGCATATTCTAAGAATGTATTTATATTTCGTAACGCGTTAAATGAAACCCCCGATTTATGGCTAATTCTATGAAGGAGCTATTATATAATTGATCCCCCCTCCAGCATATTCTAAGAATGTATTTATATTTCGTAACACGTGAAATGAAACCCCCGATTTATCGCTAATTCTATGAAGGAGCTATTATATAATTGATGCCCCCAGCATATTCTAAGAATGTATTTATATTTCGTAACACGTGAAATGAAACCCCCGATTTATCGCTAATTCTATGAAGGAGCTATTATATAATTGATCCCCCCCTCCAGCATATTCTAAGAATGTATTTATATTTCGTAACACGTGAAATGTAACATATACGTAGACTAAGTCTATCTTGATACCGATTTGTCGAGTAGAAGCAGCCAAAACTAAATATGGATTGAAAATTAGAATCCATTCAAATATTAAATCTACGGTAACAAACAGTGATGAAAATGGTTTATGTGAATTTGATTTGGAGCTATAGGTCGCGATCTTAGCTCCACTTAAAAAAAACAACCACTGTCCAAGCTACAGATCAAGTTTTGAATATAAATGTGTACAATTGATCAAACCACAAGATATTAAGAAACGCTAGACAGTAAATTATACACTATTAACAAAATCCTTATTCCAAATATCTATAACCCTACAATTTATAGTCTCTGAAAGTGAAAATCTGTCATTTTGACAGTGACTCGGAAGCATCGATTGCTATTTTAAATGTCTTTTGTGAAGAAAATTATTTGGTTGGTTTCTCTTCGTGGAAGATTATCTTACACAATAACTCGACCAACCATCAAATAATAGCAATAAAATATCTTCTTCATTTTAAGTAGGTATACCCAATATATTTTAGTAAATGCAACAAGTTATATAAATTCTGTATATATCGCTCTTCGAAATTTCTTGTCTCTCAAAGCCATGGTCCACCAAGGGAATTATTTCGCGGTTTACACAGTGGAAAATATTATCGTTCACCTTCATCTGATAACACGAGATCATTTTCTGAAACGTTCTACTATTTAATATGCAAGTTGTGAAATATTTCGCTTCAAATAACTAACCATCTATGATGAAAGAGGAAATTTAAAATTTGATTTCTGATCAATTTCCGGCAATGTTATTTTGGGGATTAGTAAACGGAATAAAGTTATCCTTTTCTAATGCTCGAAAACATTTTTCCATAGTAGTGCGTTTAACGGACGTCAGCATATCATTAACTTTTTGTAATAGAAGATAGCAGCCACTTCTGAAGTGTAAAGGGTGACTTGTTCTTTAAATGTGCCGTTTTTCCTGGGGGGCGTGTTACTATATTGCGGAAACTAAAGATTTAGCATGTCAGACTCACGGATGGGGCCGCGAGCCAGCGACAACCCGAAGGTGAAATCGTAATTGGAATTTTATAGAAAAAAGTACTTGAGATTGTTATTGTGGATAAATACCAATTCCTCAGATGCATGTACAGACTTGATTCCGGAGCAATTCCATTTCTGAAGATCAGTCACCAATTGAATATTGGTACCCACGGATGTTTTTATGTGTGGTGCTATTCTCTTGCACTTCCTATCAGGTAAAATAGCCAAATTGTGAAGCAATGTCTATACAAAGTTTTCCGCGATGGAAGAGTATATGCTAGCATATATATTACCTGTTGAATTTGTTTATTTATAGCCGTAAAAGGAACGGATGGTTTTAATATCAAACCTTCCGCATTACAGCATCTGAAAGAAACACAAACTGAGACTATAACATACGTAGGATTTTAAGAATAGATTGCAGAAGGTGTTTATAACCAGTAGAGAACATGGTTTGTTATCATCCGTGGAAATCTGTCTGGCAAAAGATAAAGCGAGGATGGTCTGCAATAGTAACCAAGTGTTACCACTCTGCAGCATGGCATTGCTCGGCGACATACGGCTAGATAGCTCCAGCTCATTACCTTGGCTGAGATATTTAAGGACATGAAATGAGTTCATCTGGAAGCAGCTTCAGTGGGTTTTATAGTCCAAATGGAGAGGTGCTTTGGCATATATTGATGCACACGGCGGTTAAACACGGTACAAATAATGGCATATCTAGTCACACAATTAAAGAAATAGAATGTCGAAATCGTTGACTTGTTAGATCTTTCATCCAGTTTATGTTCAGCGGACCATTATTAATGTTTTGATTATGGTACCGGTGGATACATCAGAAAACGATTCTTCTCATTAAAATACAGGATGACAACTTTCATTTGATCGACGGTTTAGATAAATCCTTTCTGCTTCTTTTTCCATGTTTTTCATGTCGATTTATGAATTTGAATTAGAGAAAATTATTGGTATTTTGATTAAATGCAAGGTTTTGGTAGTAGACGGGAGCATCGGGTAAATAGGAATCATTTTGGAATTCTCTATTGAAAATAAAACTGCACGATTTTTCTACTTTTCTATAAATGTTGACTATGTACAGTGCACGTGACCGACCTTTGATAAACTATATTACCTCATCAGAAGACTGGCGTTAGTTTTCCCAATTTCGTCACTTGGTCCAACAGGTCCTGTACTCATGGTTGCGATCAACGCTTGTAGTGCCCCATTGGGTTCTGTACTGTCTACAAGGAGAAGCATGTTATGCAGATGTAACTTATGGGACTTCCCAGTCATGTATTACAGTGAGTTGAGTGCAATTGTCAGTATCTAAGTTATAAGTTATCTAAATAGTTACAATATGCGTCTTTAACACATCACATTCTTAACTTGATAACTTGAATAAAAGATAGACTCCAAATGGAATCGTCACATAAATAACCACGCGTAATCATAGGCGTACGAGGCGGGGGGGCCGGGGGGGCACCGGCCCCCCCAAATATTTTCATGAAAAAAAATAGAAATCTGAAAAGAACCCAGAATTGTGAGATCGGTCATTAGCCGAGGAGTTTTTGAAAATGGGGTGGGGTAGGGGTATGGCCTTGTCGGGGAAGGCTATGGTCTTGTCGGGAATGAATGCTCAGTTTGTCGGGAAGCGTCGCGCCGTCTGTCGGGTTTGGAATATTTTTAATAATATGGAAGCGGAAAGAAAGCAGTCCAGTCAATGATGAACACGTTAACCATCTGAATAAAACTAGCACGTACACATGGCCTTTCTCAGTTCTTGAGTACGATACTGTGTTAGTAATAATCGTTTGACTTGTTCTTCTTTTGGTTTAATATAGTGCACTAGATGTAAATAAACTTGAACTAAAATGGCCATTCATATATTAAAAGTATATAAATTTTACAAGTTCAAAAAGTCTTCTATCTTGATTCTAGATCTATCTCTCTTAGATATGGATAAAAAATGTGAACTGTCATATAATGAAAAACGTGGCAAAAGTAAATCGTAATACGGAATATATAGATTGTAAATTTGAACTTTTATAAAATGGTCATTCATATATTAAAAGTAGATAAAGTATATACAAGTCTTCTATACATCTGAGATCTGGATAAAAAAATGTGAAGTCTCATAAAATGAAAAATGTGGCAAAAGTAAATCGTTCGACTTGTTCTTGTTTTCGTAGTAATAGAGCGTATTTTAAAGATGAATTTTACCAGTTTTTATGCTGCAACTGACATAATTTACTACCCACTCCAAATTACTAGAAAGTATTCAAAATGCCTGGAAATCGCGTCTTCGGCCGTTTGGTTTTCAAAATTTTCTGGGGGAGGCCCCCCAAACCCCCCGTCGGGGGATCTCATGTGAAGTCTCATAAAATGAAAAATGTGGCAAAAGTAAATCGTTCGACTTGTTCTTGTTTTCGTAGTAATAGAGCTTATTTTAAAGACGACTTTTTACCAGTTTTTGTGCTGCAACTGACATAATTTACTACCCACTCCAAATTACTAGAAAGTATTCGAAATGCCTGGAAATCGCGTCTACGGCCGTTTGGTTTTCAAAATTTTCTGGGGGAGGCCCCCCATAACCCCCGTCGGACGCTTCGCGCCAACGGCGCTCGCGGGCGTACGGCTTCGCGGATTCTAAAGAAATATATTTGTCGGGAAAATATGCTGGCCCCCCCACACAAGTTCGGCCTCGTACGCCTATGCGCGTAATCAAAATTGCCACCTGCAGCTATATTCGATAACATGTCTTGGTGTAAAGATGCGGAACATGCAAAGGGAGCTAACTCCGTTCTTCATCTCCAAATATTTTATAAATAAAGGCCACCCGCATGGAAATACTGGTAACGCGATCTGTCTCTATCATCTGGTACAAAAAATTAAGACGTTAAATTACATTATTGGAGTAATGTATGTTTGGACTATCATCATAAAATTTTTTGAACGCATTCCATGGCCGTGTATCGATCTACTGACTCAAAGCAGATGTTGTGGATGTTTTCAACCTGGCTAGGATTGTTATTGCCCCTGTTTACAGAGCGTTTTACATTTATTAGGCTCTCACTTTTTCTCATATTGTGAAACTCTATCGAAATCTATATTCCTGCGTAAATTTTACACGCCATACTTGCGGAAACTAATTTAAAACAGCGACTGGTTCGATTGATAAATTCACGAAGCTGGTGGTGTGTTGATTGAAATTGTCTGGCATCATGGTGTTTGAAATCTGCTTGAACAATCTCATGGAAAATTGTATTTTTAAAATGTATATTACTTACTATAGGTATTACCAGGCTCGTCGTGTGTTGTCCAAAAGTTATCTTTAAATGGGGCTATTCCCATGGCTTCAGCAAATATTGAAGTATATCCTATTCGCCAATGATCTGAGCCAGGTGTGTTGTCCTGCATCACTCTAGCCTAAATAATATATGGATTATCAGATCAGGACATAAAATTTCGTTTTCGGATTAGACGGTTAGTTAATATAGTCGCTCTACTGACTCGATTTTAGTAGAATATTAAATGATGATACACAGTAGACATCACTGGGTTAAAATTGATTATCACGTTTATTTTTGACGTTTGACGAAGTTCTTTTGGGTATGAGGACTTAACAGAAATACTGGCTGCACATAGCATTGACATGTCCTCAACGATATTGTTAACAACGTCGACCAATTCACATAACAAGTGGTCAATTTATTGTAATAGTATATTGGTAACTTAGTTAAAGTCAATAATTGGTTACTAGAATAATATAATAATGCAGATCGTACGGTAGTGTGTGGATTGCTATGTATGGATTGCAGTTCGGACTGCAACTAAAAGTTTACCTGGGTTACAACGGGTATTTCTAATGCTGTTAGCAGATGTTTAGTATAATCCATACAATATTGAATTGTCAACCCATTCTTTCTAGCAGCATTGCCCATATCCATCATCCATTTTTTGGCAGAATAAACATCGGATATGCTCTGGTTTATTAAATCTGTATTATCATTCATGTAGTCCTAAATGTTGTAATACCAGTTGAAATGAAACAATATTCATTAATTTTGTAACAAATATGGCTGTACGAAAGGCATCTTGACAGACAAAGATAACGTCGGTAAATAAATGTCTTGGCCGCGAATAACACTATTTACAGAATTATCAACGACCAGAAATTCACTCGTTTGCCTTTTATCGCTCATTATTTCAGTCAGTTATATTATTTGCGTCACTTCCGTTTTTTCAAAACTTCGTTACGGATCTATCGTAGCAATGATCTCTGTGTTGAAAGTATATTTGGAATGTGTTTAACCAGTTCTTAACATATGCCGATAAGGTTGACACCAATATTGGAGTGGGGGTATTTGGTACGATCTTTGAACTCTTGAAAATTCGGGAAGTAGGTCTTCAGTATTTACCTTTATGGAGGTATGCGTTTATAATCCTAGTCTAGTCAAGATATTAGGTCAGTCAATTTAGGTCATTTAAGAACTTGACCCACAACAAATTGCGAAAGAAACGATTCCAGATGTATTCATTTGGGAATGACCATTTGATCTCCATATTAATCATCTCAATGAATAGAAAGTCCACTAATTAGTAATAAGCGTAATGTTACTATAATGTACACACTATTACTAATCTGTACTTACCTGCTCATACACTACTAAACCCCATGTTTTACTATACTTGAATAAATCATTCCAGAATCGCTGAAAATTAACAATGAATAGTTTACTTAATCTTTTCCTGCCAAGGGGGGTTGGGTGGCCGAATGGTTAGCGTGCGCGCTGTATCATACGACCTGCCATTGAGTCAACTGGCGTGGTTTCGAATCCTCGGTTGTACGTGACAAGGAGTAGGGTCGCCTGTCCAACCTCGTGGGTTTTTTTTTCGGGGTTAGGTGGCCGAATGGTTAGCGTGCGCGCGCTGTATCATACGGCCTGCCATTGAGTGAACTGGCGTGGTTTCCAATCCCCGGTTGTACGTGGCAAGGAGTAGGGTCGCGTGTCCAGCCTCGTGGGTTTTTCCCGGGTACTCCGGTTTCCTCCCATTGCTAAAGACCCCTACACCATGTGTTAGTCCCGAAATGACCTAGTTTGTGTCGAATGGACGTTAAACCCCATTTTTCTCTCTCTATACCTGCCAACAGCCGGGTTATTCTAATGGTTCTGATATTATTATGGTCTCAAAGTCTCTGAGAAAGTTATATTTTATTTTGTCAACCTTCCCGACACCATTACGTTATGCCAATTCAAGGTTTGCAGCCCTGTTATGATAAACACTGAACACCTACTTCTTCAAATGGCAGTGCTTTTCCATCAGGGTCCAAAATAAAATCATACATGCCGCCATTTTGTTTAGCATACGTTGTTTGGTTTGACCTGGAAATTTAACAATTCTATATGCAGAATATGATTAAAAATTAGATTGCGTTTAAAGGTGTTATTCGTTTACTCAATAAAAGAGTTTGGGTGCCGGAATTTATACCATAAACTTTACTATACAGGATATTGGTTTAAAACCATAATGTTTACTTTATGTTTAGTAAAACGACGCATATGTTCACATCCTTACCAACAATATTTAATGTATTTATATATTGTAGTTGCATTTTAATACGAAGTTAAAGTTACACTTTATCATATAAGCCAGGCCTTGCAACGAAAACGGTATCTTACCAATACATATTATGAGCAAGAACTGGCCACTGGGTATTTTCATACACTTTTCTGCAAATAAATTATAAAATAACATATCATATTTAGCACATGTATAATTCCCACCCAATACCCATCGCAAAAAACTAAATATGCATTACCAATATATTTCTGCATATTTAGTAAGGGTATTTCTAAAGAACTTTAGAGGATGCGGCAACCCAGCGTTTCTTCGGATTTGACACGCAGTTAACATACATGATATTAAATTGTCTAAACTACACAATGTAGGTAGAAAGAGAAAAAAATTGTGCTTAACGTCCACTCGAAACAAACTAGGTCATAATATGGTTATATCTTATTTCAATAATTCGCTTGCGCGTAGGGGAATTTAGCATTAGTGGGGGGGGGGCGGAGAAAACCCACGTGGTTGGACAGGTGACCCTACTCCCTGTCACGTACAACCGATGATTCGAAACCACGCTAGTTAATTCAATGACATGCTTTATGATACAGCGCGCACGTGTTAACCATTCGGCCACTCTCCCGACCCCAAAACGTAGATAAATTTATAAAGATTATATTTGTTACGCCACGGTAAGTAAAAACACCAGGCTTATTGTGGGAAATTACCAATGAAGTAGAGTGAATTCATAGTTTAAAATCTGCAGCGGCCGTTTTAACTCGGGTCGCAAGTACTTCCGTCTTTTCTACCAAATTGCCCGCTATAAATCCAAATAATCTAATCAAACATACTGCATTCCAGAGGGAAAGACGGAATCAAGTGAATCCCAGTGAATTGTTCCAGTTCCACCACCCGCTGAACCATTAGCACGTAAATAAAACCAGGCATCATACTGAACATATCTGAAATAGGCATATAGAAATAGAATAAGTTTATTCATATCTCCTGGGTAATTTCCAAAACTTGAAAATACGTTGTTACAAAGAGACTCGACTAATTGTGTTCCTCGCAAGATAAATTAAGTTCACATTACCTGAGTGCCGAAATTCCTCTGCGTTGCAACATAACCTTCCTGTTGAACTGTTTTTCAATGGCGACGCGGAATATACTTTCTGTAACTCTAATCTCTAAATGGTGTGTCAAGCATGCTGGTTATCGGAGGACAAGCCCTATGGATATTCAGCGTTATACGACTTCCCGTTCCGGAATAACCCCGCTTTGCTGAAAACCTCGCAACCGCAATAGAGCCTAAACAATTCTACAATTTGGTCTCAAGTATTGAGGTCGTGAGTGAATGAACTCTTTCGGTTTCATCTTTCTACAACTTTCCATTCCGGAGTAACCGTCTCCCACCACACATACACATACACACACACACACACACACACACACACACACAGCTTTGCCGAAAATTGGATCATGTAGTAGCCAACGACATGAGCCCAGTTGGTACTCAAATTAAACTATATATTGGGAATATTTAATCAAATGAAATGGGGTTTAACGTCCTACTCTTCTGCACCTAGCCTGGGCTAATGGAAGACGGGCATACGCCACACAGTGTGCTATGACCTACTCTTATATCGAATTCCAAGGGCAAGGGACCTTTTACGTGCACGTCAATGTGTACACGGGACTAGGCAGCTATTTTTGTCAGGCCCCCCGTTCTGCATCACTGACAAGGGGAAACCACGCCGGAAAATCGAGATGAACTTTCTCGACCAAGGAAGGATCGAACACTCGACCTCCAGGCTAGATATTTAATCAAATTCAGTAATATTATTAAAAACCCCATCATTTGGAAGGTGGTTTCACGTCCGTTATATTAATAAATTTGAATGGTAAGCTTTCGGGAAGTTTCTAGCAAACTCAAAATATATTATATTATATAATTCGAGATACGAATACCTCATTATTTGTAAAGTCTCCCTCGGTAATCCTGTTATTTACCTGTAAGGAATATCTTGTTTGGTAGCCATGCTTTGTAAATCATATATTGTCTGTTCATAAGTACCGTCTCCTTCGGTTTTAAAGTAGTAGTAAGCACCTGCAGAAAGACAACAGACGGGTCAAGATTTCTGGTGTACGTAGTACTTAATAAAATATTACTACAAATGGATTTTAATGATTACATGTGCTCACTTCGCGCAGCACGCATCGTGTAGGTATTGATCCAGGGAAATCCCCAAGATATGGGATGGGCGATCCTTGCCGCGATAAATATTTTAGCGCAACATGGACACAAATGAAGTATATACCCTATTACATGCAATTTGGACAGCAGATGCATTCGGGAACATAGATGGGAAACCATTTAGATTAGCCAAAAGAAGCACCCACGATCAATATGTCAATGCGCCAGATTCGTCTGCGAATTTCTGCCCGTATTGTCGCTTAATATGAACGATGATTCGCGCGTAAAGTGGCAGTGGTCGTTGTCGCGCTCAGTATAAAAGGACTTTAAGATTCGAGTACAGTATACATATGGGACAATATCATACAACGGAAATACTAGGTTTTATGTAAGCATATTACCGTTATCAGTCCAATACCCAAGATAATTAATAGTCATATCAGATTTTCTATAGTACGGATCTTTGCCATAAAAATCTCTCATAATACTTCCCCATTCCTGAAAGGCCTGCAATACACAGTTAAGATTTATTCTAAAAAATTCAAAGGTTGTATAGTTTTATTTGGAATAGAATATACCGTGTATCAAGTCAAAAACAGATCTCCTTTACGAAATGTCTTTCCGAAAAAATGCCTTCTTGAGATACTGCAATGAACGACCCACCTGATTAATTCCGTTGGGACTGTAGAAGATCATATATTGAGACATAAAATCTTCCGGAATTTCCATAACCCCACCCATAATTCCCCAATCCAGAGTTTCGGGATTCGATGTGTTGTTCAGTTGGTTCGATGCTGACATGAATTCACTAAAGGGCGCGATGATCACAACGTTGTCTTTCTTGTCAAAGAAGGCAATTGGTCCACCAGCAGTACCTGTTGTCATGTGAACCTTTCCCGGAGCCCACCTAAAAAAATAACCATATACGTTTTTTAGTGTAGGCGTATTGATGTATCCACAGTGCGATGAAAGCAAATTTAGGTCAGTGACTCAGTGGATTGATTATCTAAATACATGGTAATTAAATTGCTAAATCGGCACTAACCAGATCCAAATAGAACCTTTACAAGGTCAACGCATTGTAATTCCGTTTTTGGCATTATTATGTCCATGTGTAGATTTTGCTTGCAACTATTATTGCCAAATGTCTAGACATTATGTACTGTGCTTTTTGCTCCATAAGCAGACTTTACCAACATCATCATTCTTGCTGAGTTTAAAATCTTTCTTTGGGGAAAACTAATTTATTTGTTCTGTGATAACACATGAGATTGATTATTTTGTTTTAGATTATTTTCAGTATTAACACACAAGGTCAATGCCGATAAGTAATCCCGTCATGCTTGGAATGTACGAATTGAATTAACTCGGCAGAAATAATTCCACCCGCCCGCGCATGCATAATGCAGTTCTTTTTTGTATTTAATTTTAGTCCCCCCCCCCTTAGTTATTTCTTTAAACAAAACTATGAAAAGCGCAGTATTTAATATTGCTGAAATACAAAGAGTCCTTACGTTCCAAAATTAATATTGTTACTTCCAGACATGATTCCACCGTAAGCCATATAGCCTATTTCACCTTGCATTGTATCGTCAATCACAAATCCTGGAAATGCTGAGACAAGTAAGTCTTTGTTTCCTGCTGATGTTCCGGAAGTTTTATTGAGGAAATGCTGCAAAGAAAGTATGCATACATTTAAGTGTAACCCCAATCCGTAACATACCCTATATCTAAAACCAGTAATATAGCATGCTGACTGTAATCGTATATACTATCAAAGGTCCCATTTGTTGGCACGCGGAACAAATCCGTCGAGTCACATTTCCTTATTCTATCAAGATGTTTCGGATTATGGGTATGCCGTTATGCCAAGGTATAACAATGGTCCAAAATCCACGTTAGCTGTCTACAATACTAATAATACTGCCGCTCTTGACCCACAGCTATTGGCATGCCTGAACAGAACAGGGATTGAGATCAAACTGTCTACAAACATATCGAGTCTTGGTTTGTTTTATGAAAAGTAAGCCCACTGTCAAACAGAATTTTAAATCGATTACAGTCAACATTAATGACTTACCTGTTGTAAAATGAGATAGTTCTTTTGATCGTAAACCTTGAATCCAAGAGCTACAACATTATCATCCACTCCTAAATACCATGTAGCTGTTTCAAAATCTCCCAATCTATCAGTACCTTGATGAGGTGTATCTAACAATCCTTTCAATTCTCCTCTAGCTGATGAATATTCCTTCAAATCTTTTCTGAATCTCAGTGGTGAATTTTTAAACCAGATGACATCGTTGACAGTCATGTTATAAATCTGGTCATCAAACCAATGGTTGATCCGCACGGGACCAGGTGTAACTCCATGACTCACCTCGGCTGAAAGTTATTTGCAGACTTTAATTAAAAGCATATATTGGTGGTATATCAAACACGGTAAATTGATCAGGATTATCGCAGTGTGCATGCACACCCTAAGGAACATGTTATGATAATTCAACAACGAAATCACAGCGGAATCAAAGTTGAAAATTGTGTGCTTTAAAGAACACTTACCAATTAGTACCAAGACGAGAGAGATCGTTTTCAACCAACAATACATTTTAGTAACTTGTCAGCTTATAAACCGTATATCACAATCAGTATCACTGATTTTATTAAATGTATATTATCTAATCATTAGTAAGGTCATGATGTGTTCTACATGATAAACAATGGTTATTACATTAGTGTTGAACTATTTAAAGGGGAAACACCTTCAACAAAAATCCCATACACATCAACATTTTGTATCTTAAAGAGACTATCCCGATTTGAACAGAGTCTCAAAAATAAAAGTCTGAGTACATATGAAATTTAAACGCCCAAATATAGAAAAACCTTGTATTTACCTTTTATCAGAATATCAGCTCAAAATATTGAGTCATTTGGACGTAAACGTCAACACTGCTTATCCGGACACGTAACCCTTTTAATTATTTCAGGTCAATTTTTTCATTGGATGACCCGGTAATCTATTGCCGTTCCTTTAGAGGTATATACAGTACATGACCCATGTGATGTACTTGAAAACAAAGGTAAATTTCACCTACACATTATTTTTATAAAATCAAAGTCTGGTTTTACCCAGATACTGAAAAATACGGCGTGGGACACCGGTCTCCATTTCCAGATGAAGACTGACGGCTTTAAGTTGTTTGAAAACGTATCACATATACATGTAGTGTGTTAGTTGCTCGGTCATAAGTAAGCGGATTTTAAAACAAAATTAAGCAGTTTTATTCTCCAAAATATTTTCGGGATTGGCCCTTTAATGTCCATTTAGTATGTGTTTTTATTGCTGTGCAGGTAACTGTATATATATATATCCAATAGAGCAAGTCAATATACAGATATAGGTTTATGAACGGATATTTTCGACCAAAAACAATCTGGAAGAGATAAAGAGACAAGACTAGACGAAATGAATGCAGAGACGGGGACAAGGAACCGTCAGAAGCAAAGAACTGAATAGGGACTGATAATTAAAGATACATTATGTAAGATTAAGTTAAAGAACTAGCCATTCATGCTATAATAGTTTGAAAGTAGATAATGTAAAATGAATAATTTGAAAATTGCATTCAAATTACTCTATTCCAAGAGAAGATATTAGCGTTTGAAGGTTTGAGAGACGTGTGCGATAATTTCAACTACCGTCCTGGTTGATCGAAGCTAAGTCTTGTTCTTCCATATTTGATTAAATCAAAGTATCGCTGAACCATTTTAATCTAATTAATATCGGAGAAATCTGATGCCATCGAGAGTTGATTAGGGCCTGGATTAGCTAATTAATGTTTAATCAATACATTTCAGGCCTTACGAAAGACCTGCTATAGGCAGCTTTAGCTCTTGCATAATGCATGTTTAAGGAAGGAAATTAAAACCTATACCTCAACTACATTAACTTTTATCGCATTTGTCTGGCCGTTTAATGTCATTAATAGTAACTGAAGGCAATCTTAATTTATTGATATATTAGACTATATAAAAGATTTGATTTTATATTTCTTTTCATTTTAAGATGACATTCTTTTAGTTTTCTTTTCAAATTAAATATTATTTCACCACAATTCATTAATTGATAATATCAGTCCAATAGTTTAAATCGAGAAAACTGTATCGCATCTCTAGTTTACACGATATTGATTCAAATATATAATATGCACATCATGCCTGTTTATTTTATGAACCATGAAATGTTTCACGTTTCTAGTTAAATTGCATAGCATGGTGTGCGTAATATTTATCATTTATAATTTTCAAAAATAGCATTTTCTGAAGCAAACATAGTAACATTAAGACTGACACACGGTACGATACAAATAGGTTTAAATTAGCTTAATCGCTAATATTTGGGATCTAGAAATTGACAGACGTGGGTCGCAACGCATATAATAATGTAATATGAATGTTTATAAACTGATTTACATTCAATGGTTTCCGTTTTTACTCTTAATTTCAAATAAGTTATGTTCGGCGAAATAAGCCAGCAGTCTAAATCGAACGCAAATTTCTAGCGTCTGGTTATTCCACTCTACATACGACGTTTGATTTGGCGCAATGTGTTTAGTCTCGTCACTCGAGTCTATTGTTAAAACTGGGGCTGAAACGCATTATGGTACACGATTCGTGTACCAATAATAATTTTTTTTTATTTTGTCTTAAATATTGGATATCAGAAGCCCATCTTTTTCCGGTAAGACCACAACATCAATGTTGATTTAAATTGACAAATAATTTGTGTTTTCAATGTTGAAGATTTGGGATTTAATTGAGTTAGAGACTTAGCTACTTTAAGTGGCTACTGACAACCCATATATTTCTCAGGCGATTGCATTGATAATATACGAAATAGACTGTTTTATGTGCTATCAGGACTTTTCACAAACTACCCCAGTTAATAAATACTGCAAGATCGATACTTCATTCTATTGATTTCAGTGACAGTGTCCACATGTTTATGATCATTGGGTTTTTTTTAAATTGAAGTAGGAGTAGATATTGTTAATCTATTTGAAAATATGAGATCATATTAGTTTTTAAATATAATACTATATAAAGGAAATGCATCACCTTATATGTTCTGATGATATATTTTTGTTCTAGGACATTTAAAGTCAAGTGCCACTAAAACGTTTTGGGAAATTCACTTTTTAATCAGAATCATGGTTGCATTAGGGGCTGTAGATGAGATGTCCATAAACACTGAAACCCATGATTTCGTGACCCGAATCCAACGAAAGGGTTCGACGTAAGATTACACTTAAAACATCTAACATTTTCGTTGTATCGAATAAGAACTGAAAACTCGGGCATTATATTTTACAGTAGATTTTACGGTTCGTCATCATGATGGCCCATGTATGATTCAAGCGGTGTTTATTGTGGTCAGTGGCTAAAGTTATAAACACTATCTAGTCGTTCGGGTAGGACGTTAAAATGAGGCCCCGTGTACATGCAGGCATACACATAAAGAACCCTTGACAGTCGGAATTTGAAATAAAGAGTATACGGCGTAAATATCCTCATCAATATTAGCCCCCTTCGTTGCAGAGAAGTAGGAGGTTAAACCCTTAGATTTCACTTTTTTTTGTCTATATGGCTTAAATTAACTCAAAAAACATTTCATCTACTGCTACTTCAAGCACGAACCTGGTTGGATATATTTTAGACCAAGTTTTTTTTTTAAACCACGCCCAGTTGTATATAAATGTAAAGAGCAAGGCGGTTATTGATCACAGTATGATTAATCTAGAATACCTCTCCTTAAAACTGGTATACAAAGCACCAGGGTGTAAATCAAAGTTCCACAATGTATTGTTTCATAAAGAAAAGTTTGCTGGTATTAAAAATAGTTTTACTGATGACGCCATTTGTTATCGGTGGTGAGTATACAGTTTTTAAATATTTTTAACCGACCATTTATTATATACGATTATCTGTTTTGAAATCTGCTAGAACCCATAGAACAATACAACATAATTATTAAAGGAAACATTTCACAATTACATAATATATCAAAAACTTTAAACGTAAACAAATGACTAACGGGACCTCTAACATGGCTCATGGCTAAATCTATTTGTTAAGGCCAGTTCAAGTTTCTTAAAGGTCACTGGGATGTAAATGGTCTAGGGTTACGGTTGTGACTAACGTTAGCCCTCATTACATCTCGAGACCTTTGACCAAACTTGAAGTTGGCCTTATCAAATAGACCAAACCCATCTAACATAACTACCACTGTAGATTAAATTTACAAGATGAGGACTGACGTTACCTACCAACCTGTGAGCAATGTTATACTAAAATACCAACGTCACGGGGGAGGGGAGGGGGGGGGGGGGGGGCTAGTGGTCTAGAGTGCCGCGCTTCGACCTCTAGCTGGCCGGTCACCTCTGGCTTGCGGCTGTGGTTTCGAGCCCTGGTGTGAGCGTATGTGGCATGGAGATAGGGGCGCCTTCTCAACCTCGTGGGTTTCCTCCGGGCACTCCGGTTTCCTCCCACTGCTAAAGACCCCTACGCGCAAGTGAATTATTGAAATAAAATTAAACCATATGTTAGTCCCGAAATGACCTAGTTTGTGTTGAGTGGACGTTAAACTCCACTTCTCTCTCTCTCTCTCTCCAACGTCAAACTTAACGCTCTGTAATAATTACCTTGTTTTATTTAAAGTGCCCATTTTCAGCAATTTGATTTTTTCGAACAGAAAATGTATTGACACGTGGTCATTAGATTTTAATCTGGGCGATTAAATCAAAAGACATAATTTCCAGTTACATGTATAAGTCAGAAAACTAAGAAGTCATAAAATCAACAGAAGGGAATTTTGGGGTTGATCGTTTTAAACATTTTTGATAAGACTATTTTTGTAATGTAAGGATTTATCTTAGGTTTGACCGTTTCAAACTATTTTTGAGGAGACTGGTTTTAATGCGTAAGGACTAACTTAGGGCTGATCGTTTTAGACAGTTTTTGACCAGATTACCTTTTAATGCGTAAGGACTAACTTAGGGTTGATCGTCTTAAATAATTTTTGACAAGATTAACTTTTGTGAAAGGACTTATCTTAAGATTGATCATTTTAAATGTGTAAGGACTTATTTGCCCGGAATAACTTGCAGCTTATTCCTAAACAATCTCGACCACAGCAATGCCTATAATTAATAAGTGCTTCCTTATTAAAGATGCTTCATGTAAGAGGTAAATCGGCCTATTGGGGGTCTATTTTCTGGCTTCAAATGGTATTTAAATTATATTATTATTCAAACATCAATTAACAAATCCATAATCAATTCCCTGAACCAAGATCATACTTCCGAAATTTATCACATTTGAAAACCTACACACTTTGTAACTGAAATGAAATGGAGTTTAACGTCCTGCTTTTCTGCTCCCATTCGCCATCAGTGTGCTACAAGGAAAATCAAGATAACCACACAGTATCGAGTAAAAAGAACTGCTGTTTTAACTCTTAATAAACAGGAAGTTATACTCCAAGATCTATGTCTTCGGTATATATTATTGATAGAGGTTAGGGTCACCATAATATAAGCAAAGATCAATGAAAGATTAGGTCTCAACCAGATAGTGAGTTAGTACTAGTAGCTAGTGTCTTCAGAGATAAGAAAATTTCAATGTAAAACCTAAGTAAACAAAAGCGAAATTCAAGCATCGAAAATTGTTGTTATTTGGTTCTGGCTTCGAAACCAAAAAAAAAATAGTTGGTCAAAATCGGATTCAAAATGGCGACTATATCGATTTTAATCTTTGACTGAAAGTATCAAATTACACTGTAACTAATTTAACAAAAAACATATAATTTAAACATTTAAAACTAATTTTGTTCTATGTATATAACATTAATTTGTAATATCTGTTTTTGAACTGCATAGGATATGATATTTACATTACATGGATGAATAATCCTACAATCTGGCATCTTAACACAATTACGAAAACCCAACAACCTCTTCTTACACGAACTACAGAGCGAAATCCTACGTGTGATCCTGGACGACAATTGGTATATTATGTGTCAAATAAAGGAGTAGATCGTATACAAATGGGTAGCGGCAAAAAAGACGAAATACTACACAGTGAGTATAAATTGTCTGTATGTTTTCATGGTAAAGCCTGCATTTTTTAATGTAATTTTGAAAGAGATTTTAATGCGTCCCATATTTCAAGAAACCACTGCCTTGGGACCTCAACGATAAGTGAAGCTGCGACAAAGCGAGATAAGTGTCGCGACATCTTGGCTCGCATGTACATGTAGAATCTGAAGATACTTTGTCAAATGTATCCTCAATTGATATATTTCCCGGTATGTTGTCTTTACTAAATTTAATTTTTGTTTACTCATCGTTACTATATTCACATTTATATGTCAACAAATTGTATGCAGCAAATGATGACGAGGATATTTTGGCGGTAAAAGTTGACCCTTCCAATGGTGATCTGTATTATGTATCTAAGAATCTTGTCAACAAAAACAAAAATTCACTGGGTGTTATTCGCTATGGCAGTAAAAATCGAATAACTCTCGCCAGAGGAACAGTTGACGCTAAGTATATATTTATACGGCAAAATGGATTAATTAAAGAGTAAGTAGAAATATTATAGCATACATATTCATCTATGGGAATTTTCTTCTGGATCATCGCATTAAAAATCATTCGCAACTGTTTTATGATAAAGTCCTTCACTTTTTCAAATAATTAGCAAAAGGGGGCATATAATTATGTTGCTAATGAATTTCAAGATGACGTCCAAACGATTATAGACATTATGATGTTAAACACCGTACATTTCAATTCCTTTAAGATAGCACCTTTCAACGCCAATCTTAATAGGACTTTGCACACTTGTTTCATATGCAAAATAATCCAGAAGAAACACAACAGCCCGGCCATGGGTCGTGTAATTTTAAGTATACACGCGGAAAGAAAAAAAAGTATTTATAGCAAAAGAGGTTTCCCCGACCTAGAGTAATTCTTGTATAAATTACGACGTCGTACACACAGTTCATGCATCCGCAGTAAACAATCATGACCGCCTTCAGCAACAGTTTCACGTCGGATTATTCATAGTAATATATTTCGATAGGATTATCGACGTCAATCTATATAATATGACGTCAGAGGGAATTCCCACAAAGACATGGTTATCCAATCCAAGTTTACCATCTATCGCGACAGGAACATAGCTGAATTTCATAATTTGATTGTCAAAAACTGACATTTTTAAGTCTTCAAAATGATTTTGAGAGCGGTGGAGTAGCGCCGCTGCCCGAGCAAAATTTCCCCCACAGCTCACTGTATGATGTATGCCCGTCTTCATTAGCCCAATTTAGGAGCAGAACAGTAGGACTTTAAACCTCATTCTTTTCATTTCACTCCTTCCTTGTATATACCACCTGATACCTTTATGTGTTGTACTTTTGTATTTGTATATGTTGAGGTATTGCGTTTGATTTACATAATTATATATAAACTAAGGAACTTGTTTTGTTTTGTAGATTATACTGGACTAAAGGTATGGGGGGTACTGTGTATAAACGCAGTTTACCTAATGGAGGGGAACAGAAATTGAAGATCGACTTTCAGTACGAACAGATCCAGATAACTGGTAACTTTATGTCAGTATTTTTTACTGGGAGTGGGGGGGGGGTACCTCTGGAAACGACGGACATGCTGATGGGCATCAGGGAAGACACAATACGTTCAAACTGAAATGTCAACATTAGATAACAAAATGGATTCAATCGGGTTAATAGAGGTATTTTAAGAGATTCGGAGAAAATCAAATGTTGGGTTGTCGTCTGCAGTGACTAATTGAACCATTGATGAACCATTGATGAATTGATATTAATTTTGGAGATTCATCTTGCACAATGTTGCTGTTTACAAGGAATTCGCCCATAACTTTTTGGATTTTAAACGAAAAAATTTAGTTTCATGCTTTTAAAGCTCCAATAGCATTTTTTTAAGTTATATTTTTAAAATGTATTAAAATAAAGCCCAAAAATAGATTGTACCTATAAACAGTCCTACCTTGTTAAAGAATAATCCTATTAATCCTGTAATTCACTATTGCCAGTTGAGAAATTGGCAAAAATATCATTTTCAACTTCAAATTCAAACGTTTGAAGATGGCCGTCCATGGAGAGGAATGGGAAAACAAGGGAGGTAATTGGTTAACTATTTCCTCAAACAATCGGTGTCTGCCCAAAAAATTTTGCCCATGATCGTATAATAGTGAGTTGACAACCTTTTGAGCAAAAAACATAGAAATAATTATGTTTTGACTTTCTTAGAAAATATGAAATTGGAACTTTAACACAAACTGAAGAATTTCAGCATATGTCCATTATACTGTTTAGGTATGATGTTGCTTTTTTTCTGAAAGCAGAGTGGCAAATGCAGGGCCACCCAGGCGGCACACACGCTCGCTGTGCCACGGATTTCTCACAGACCCTGTTGTAGAGTGGTTCAGGCTAAAAATGTTTTATAACAAACGGACACTATTTCGGGACAGTAAAGACGTTATATGATAAGACTTACTATAAAAACTTCATTCATCAACAATGGAAGTCTGGCCACGTCTAATTTTTGAGGATATATAACCATTTGGACATATGTTATAAATGCCAAATGGCTCAAAATCTTCCCGACTTCCATAATCAAAGGAGTTATCTCTTAGTGAGAATAAGAGCTATGTCCCTTGGCTGTAATAAAAAAAATATGCTCCAAGCTACGCACGCCCCTGAAACGAAATAACTTTATCGCAGTCGGAAAACATCGTTTATTTCCTTACTGCGAAGTAACAGAATACACTCTATGAGACGATTGGATTTGACATATGTACGCATGCACAAACGCTTAATTGTTTTAACAGTAGACCCACGCCTTCAAATGTCTTTATATTAACTGTGTTTATAATGCTACAGTAGAAATTAAAATACATGTTAAGCTGGAGATGAAAAGATCGGCGTTTGACATGAATCATTTCAAGATTAGCCTAATACATGTATTAAAATGAACAGTGCGTTTACTTATTTATACCCACAGACACTGGCCTGTTTATAATGACATGTTATACAGAGGGAGAGGGAGGTCTATAAATCTAATAATATAACACTTTCATGTTAGTCGCAAAGCTAACTAAATATTGCAATGTGCAGTATGATGTTTGTTATGAAAAATAAATTGCCGGGTAAAGTACGAGGAATATATAATGACATGTAATACGGGGAGTGAGAGAGGGAGGGATAAACACCTCAATAAAACTATTAATTTATGACTTTATTTTTTGTCTCACAGATAAATAAATATATTGCACTGCATGATGTTTGTTATGAAAAAAGAACACATTGCTGGATAAGTGGCGTATGTCTCGAGCCAGCGGTATGTACCGAATTTAGGGCCAAATTTTGTAGTTTCGTCTGTATAAAGGGTAGTATTTGACAATTCGTGTTTTGTGGATGTATTCGCTATATAAAGACAATTAGGTGTGCTTATTTTTATCTGTAGATGACTGGGTGTATTTTGTGATTGTCAACTTAATTGTTAAATATCCGTATGACTTCACCAGACCAACTATTGTAGTGGAGAACTTGAACAATTATAACATGGCGAATGGTCAATATACCGTAACGCTCGATGAAAGAAACTTTTACTTTGAACGAGAACAAAGGTAAATGTAGATTGTTTAAACATGCAAATACAAATTGAGGTAATAGAATGGAAGTTTAACATCTCTCTAACATTATACTCTGGTACCATGTATGGATTTACACTTTGTAATTTTCACCGGACATTGTTTTTGCAGTCTGGCTACTATTGATTTGATAACCCTAAAAGAAGAGATTATTTACAATTGTAATAACTACGCTTGTTATGGTCCAGCTGTCGGATTCTGCGTTGTGCCGAAATCAAATAAAATACAATATCACGGTGAGTCTTTGCATGCAAAATAAAGAGAGTTTTGAGAGAGCGAAAGAGAAAGGGTGGGTGGGGTGCTTCGAAAGTAACCTAATATAGTAGGGGCCTACAATTTTATTTCAATAATTAGTGTCCGCATAGGAGTCGTTAGTTGCGCAGAAAACCCAGATTCAGCGATTTTTAAAATGGCGATGGCTCATTTAAAAGGCATATAGACAACAATAAAATATTTGTTTTTAATAAGACGCCAGTGATATATTTGATACAATCAGATTTAGAGGGAGTCCATCAAATATTTACACCAAACGCTTATAGGTAAAGCTGGCTTCTTTATATTGTCGACGAAGCTGCTGGCGTTCGCTTTTGCGTTATGCAATTCCAACATTATAATACTTAAAGCAGTTACGCCTCAATTTAAATCAACTTTGATCACACCGTGAAAAGATGGGCTTCTGATATCCAATATTTAAAACAAAATAAACATTTTACCATTGGTAGACGAATCGTGTAACATAATGCGTTTCAGCGCAATTTGTAACAAAGGACTAGAGATATTCCACAAATCATGTCAAACATTAACGTCATATCTTGAGAACATGCGCAATAAATACTATGGGTGTACACTGGAATAAACAGACGCTGGATATTACCATTTGACTGAGACTTGCCGAATATAATTGATTGGAAATCACAGTAAAAACCGAAACTGTCAATTTCCGGGTCCCAAATTTTAGGGATTTAGGGCCGAAGGGGTCTTTTAACAGTGGGGAAAAACCGGATGACCCGTAGAAAATCCATGAGATTTGTCACAGACAAACCACCCCCAGTAGTCTCAAAAATTGTCATGCTTGTATAGGTCTTTTAGCAGTGGTTGGGGAGGCGATCCTACTCATTATCACATACAAACAGGGACTCAATGACAGACTTTATGCAACGTGGACGCGCTAACGATTATCTACTTTTATTAAAAACTTGTTAATTTGTTTTTATTTCAGAGGGTGATGTGTGGTTACTTAATGGTAGTATTATTGGAGTGGGTGTTTTTGTTGCTCTAATATTTTTTGCTGTTGCATGGATAAAATATAAATCTATGAATCGTAAACCAACAGTAAAAAGGTCAACCCCCTAAATAAGGCCTAAATGGGGCACTCAAAATTGATATGATGGAACCTGACTAAAGGAAATATATTTGAAACGGATAATATATTCATGTTTATTTCAACATGCTTATTCTTAGTTGTTTTCGGAGATTAAAATTTTCAGTTTTGAACACAAGTGATATTTTCCTTTACGAAATAGCAATATCGTGAGGCGAAATGAAAACGCATCGTTTTCATGTATGGTTATAACAAAGGTTAGACGCATAAATGTACCCATCCTCAGTATCCATTGTGGCTTCATCCCGTTCTACTCCACTAACCCTCGGTTAGCTCAGATTTTTTAATTTCAATTTCATTTTCGGGCAATTTCGAATTAAATGTAAAATAAAGTGTAAAATTCAGTTATTTACAAATCATTCAGCTTCTTCATATTTTGAAATATTTATTTGTAATTTTCATAAACTAGTAGCAATAATCCAGACGAAGAGAATTTTATCGAAAATTAGTTTGTAATATGAGAAGTTGCTGAGAAATATGCAATTTTGCAGGCATCACTTTTCAATTATTATTCGATTTTCGATATTTTCCCCCACTTGATGCCTAATGTCAATTTGGACTAGGTCAAGCCAATTTTACACTTTCGCCGTGACCGGAAATGACGTCATTTGGACAAAAACTGTATTTTTAACCTAAAAAACAAATATTTTATTCAAGTGAGTCTTCTTTATAATATTTTTAAAATTATGATATTTGATTCCCGTCAACGAATAGCATGAATCCATACGACCATACAGATACCACAAAATGGTTTCTAACTTGTGCGGTTACAGAGAAATAGGCGATCTTCTATAAGTCACTTTTCAAGTTTTTTGGTCTATAAAAGTGTCAATTATTATTCGATTTTCATAAAATTTTCACCATTTGATGCATTATGCCATTTATGAATTCTATGAACTAATTTAACAATAACAATATCACCGGAAATAATGTCATTTTTTGCAAAAAACATATTTTTAGCCTTCAAAACAAACATATTTTTTGAAGTGATTTATATATATTATTTATTTAACTTTATAATGTTTGATTCTAATAGACAGTTAGATTGAATCAATGCAATCATATTGATGTCAAGAAAAGGCTTCTAGCATATTCCCTTGTCGAGAAATAACCAATTTTCCCAATTTTAAGTTTTTTACCTTCTTTATTTCAGTTTATGGGTTATAGGTTATTGCCCGATGTTTTCATGTTGCGAATTTTCGACTCATTTTTTACCTACAAAAATTTCTTTCGGCACCGGAAGTGACGTAATTTTGTCAGAATTTACAATTTTGACCGGTCTTTTCGCATCCAAATATTACTTTTACAAATGATAGAGGGTGTCATTGAAGCAAAACAACTAAAGTATCGTTTGGTAGCTCAATGGATCAGCTATGGTATAACAAACTTCCTGTCTGATTCCTGAAAGCCGGTTCCAATATGCTTATATCTCAGCAACTTCTTGTCGGATCGTTACAATGTCTTCAGTTTTACTGGGAAAATGGGTGTGACTTAGAGATTAAAGGTATTCCCTGCTTTTGCGACAATGCGAAACGTCCGAAATCACCGAAAATGTCGTTTTTGAAAAATTGCCGTAATATTAACAATAGTCGTTGTATTTTAGCATATGATGCATTTTGAGATAGCCAGAAACAGGGGACATAGCTTTGTTACTTTTGATGTTTGATTTTCGACGAATCTTGGAATATATTAGGCGCCAAATTTTGAAAATTTAATTTTTTACAAAAATAATCTTTATTTATTAATATTTTTATATGACATTTTAACCAAGGTTAAAGAGTCATCTGATTTGAGCAAAAATGTCAACATTTTTTGTTTCCGTAATTTTCCTTTGTCGCTATTGGCTAATTCAGTTATTCAGTCCTACATTAATTATTTATTGTTCGATTTGTATAAAACCATGTTCATATGTTTCGTGGTTCAAAATCTCATTTTTTGTTGTTACCGGTAAAGTTTCCTGAAGGCACCGGAAGTGGCGTAAATTCAGCAAAAACTGCAATATTGATAGTTCGGTACCACTTTTTGAAAGCAAATACCATTTTCTACAAATAAGATCTTACTCAAAAGATGCGCCCTGTAAAGGTGCACAAAATCTCGGACTCAGTTTTTTTTTAATTTGGTTTTGTTTTCGGGCCATTTCCATTAAAATAAAAAAAAAGGGTAAAAATAAGCTATTTACAACCCATCCAGTGTCTTCATATATTAAAATATTTCTTCGATATTTTCATAAACTTGTAGCAATAATCCATACAAAGAGAATGTATGTGAAATTTAGTTTGTAATATGAGCAGTTGGCGAGAAATGGGCAATTTTGCATGAGTCACTTGTCACGTTATTTTGGCTGTAAAAGAATCAATTATTATTCGATTTTCAATTTTTTTTTCTCTGTCTGTTGTCTATTGCCACAGTCGACTATTCCAAACCATTTTAACACTTTCACTGTCACCGGAACTGGCGTCATTTAGACAATAAATGAATTTTTAGCCTTAAAAATACATTTTTTATTCAAATGAGTATTAATTGTAATATTTTTAGAATTGTGAAATTTGGTTCCCATCAACAAATAGAATGAACCCATACGATCATATAGATACCACAAAATGGTTTCTAACTTGTACGGTTGCAGAGAAATGGACGATTTTCCACAAATCACTTTTTACTTTATTTTGGCTCTAAAAGAATCAGTTATTATTCGATTTTCATAAAATGTTCACCTTATGATGTCTTATGCTATTTACGATTTCATAGAATTAATTTAATTTTTTTAGTATTACCGGAAGTGATGCCATTTTGGCAAAAACTGAATTTTTAGCCTTCAAAACAGTTATTTTATTCAAATGAGTCTGTATGTTTTCAAAATTATGATATTTGATTCCAACCAACAAATAGATTGAACCCATACGATCATACAAATACCACAAAATGGTTACTAACTTGTGCAGTTGCAGAGAAATAGGCGATTGTATACAAGTCACTTTTCAAGGTTTTTGGTCTATAAAAGTGGCAATTATTATTCTATTTACATAACATTTTCACTATATGATATCAAATGCCATTTCGGATTTCATAAAACTAATTGAGCATTTTCATTATCACCGCAAGTAATGTAATATTGTCAGGATAACTTACAAGTAACAAATGTATAAAATGAATTGATATTGCTGGATTTGGTTGATTCTGCGTCCAATTTATTTGAAGTGTGCAATGCTTATGGGGAAACCTGTTTAATGGTTTCATTGGTACCTGAAGTGACATATGTTCAAAGGTAACGTGGCACCGGAAGTGACATGTTAAAGGGTAACGTGGCACCAATGAAACCCGTCATTCCTGCATGCAGGTCTAGTTTCATTTCGATTTCACTTTTTCAAATGATATCACAATATATACTCAAATTGCCTATTTTTTAATAATAATATAACCAAAACTACTCTATTTTTAATTTTAATAAACATAAGCGTTTCAACTGATATACGATGTTATATGTCCTTTAAATATTATAATATTATATCTTAAAAAAAGAATATGACTTTAATTTTTCAAGTAATATATTAATATCTACTGACATTATAAGTTTAAAGGACATCATAAACACGTCAACTGATATACAGTGTTGTATGTCCTTTAAATATTTTACAGTAAAAAGAGAATGACGTTGTATTATTTTATTTAAACACGTCAACTGATATACAGTGTTGTATGTCCTTTAAATATTTTACAGTAAAAAGAGAATGACGTTGTATTATTTTTCAAATAATATGACAATATCTACCCTAATTTTGATTTAAAAAAAAAACTCAAAAAATGTAAACTGATATACGGTGTTGTGTTACTTTTAAATAGTATTCCATTAAAACAACTAATACGCGAAATATTAAATCCATGTTCATAAAATGTATTTTACGGTAATTGTACTCTATATTAATTCCCTCTCATTTTAGCATACTGTACGCAGACCCATCTACGTCATACCTCGAGAATACATCACTGCCCTAAATGCCGTCCATTTAAACGCTCATGTGATGCTTTTTGGGCGGGACTTGTCGACTTGCCTACTGCTTTGTACCCGAAGCACGTGGTTCATGTCAATTCACATTGCTGTCAGATGTTTAATGTCGGAGCATTGTATTCACCCGTTAAGGATGAAATATGTATGTGGAAGATCATAATTGTACAAATCATCATTTATATGGAACTCTAAAGCAATTGAGAGATAATGTCCAAACAATACGAATAATATTGGTTCATTTCAATTAATATTGTCCTCGTTATCTTAAAGTGAAAATATGATATCCTACAGTGGCGGCGCCAACCGTCGGTGGTTGGAGGGGCAAAGCTGGGGCAAAGCTGGGGCAAAGTCCAAGGTTAAGGGGTCAAAGGCACGAGTTTCAACTAGTATACATGTAATAAATATAAACACGTGTAAATATGTATTCTATCTTAATATTGTACATGTAATAAATATAACAAATGTAAATATATACTCTAAACAAAGGTAGAGAAATCAATACTTCATCTGTTACATGTAATACATACAAACAAAAGTAAAGAAATAATCTCTTCATTTGTTACATGTAATAAATATAAACAAAAGTAAAGAAGTAAACTCTTCATCAGTTACATGTAATACATATAATCAATGCAAATGTATTTACATGTACTCTGTATGTGATAACTGTAATCAATGTAATATCCGAATCACACCACCTGCTGTTTGTAATCAAATATAAACACCATTTAACTGAAACTGGTCACTACATCAGTTTTAGATGTAATACACTTCAAACAACTAAACTAACATGTATATCCAAATACAATATAGTAAGTACATGAACTACAACTTGTTCTTTGTCATCTGGGGCCCGTTGCTCAAAGCTCTGTTAACTTTTAACGATCTGTTAACTCCATTTTAACGGATCGTTAACTTTAACGGAGTGAACGGTTGTTGCTGGAAGCCATGTTAACTTTAATGTGTCGTTAACTTGCCGTTATAGTTAACGGAGATGTTGGGCTCCGTCATCTGTTTAACGGTGGGGTTAGTGGGCAGTAGCATAAGTCATACATGTAGTGTAATTTTCTATAGAACATTGTAGAGGGTTTGGCGATGGGAGGCTATTCCATTTTCTATAGGATGAAAATTCTATAGTATTCTCCAGAATTTGGGGGGTCTGTAGAAAATGATGGCCCCAAATATTCTTTATAAAAATCCCATAATTTTTCATACAGATTTATGCTAAAATTTCTAAAGAAAAAATAAAGTAATCTATAGTAAATTCTCTTTTTGTCTTTAATTAAGTTTTGCGAACAGACTGCCCAGTTAGATGTCCCACTGTCCTCAGTTTCTTGTTTCCTATTTAGTTGTTATGTACAGTATATATATGAAAATTTAAAATTCGGCCAATGAACAAACAGTCTTCTCTTGGATTAACTTTAATGAATCTGCTAACTAACGGATAATGAAATTGACTTTCCAGCAACAGAAATTTAACGGACCGTTAAGAAACGACACGTTAGCAGGATAACGATCCGTTAAAGTTTAACGGATCGTTCAAATAACTTATTTTTGAGCAACCGGCCCCTGGTAAATATGATAGTAGAGCTGATATACAAAGGTTTAACATACTTTGGCTAAACGATCACAAAACATTTTGGCACTAAAACTTGTTTTCGCCATGTGGACCATCAAGATGTTTGTTTGGATCCCATCTAAATCTACCTCCACTACACCATAACTGTTTTCGTGTATAGCTGTAAAAGATTTAATAAATTATTATCATAACGTTTTTTTTTTTGTGGTGTCGTCTTTTGCAATTTTTGGACTATAGTGGGATTGTCAGGTCACACAGAATGTCGGAATACCCAGTTTTCTCAAAACCGGAAATATTGTAACTTCGAAAACCAGAAGTATTATTATAATGTAGCTTGGAATTACCAAAAAGGAAAAACTCTTCTGTACATCCAAAGTTTTATTTCATTTAACATGCGTAGGCATTTTGACTATGTCATGTCTGTCGTTAATTTATCTTCTTCGTCGTCTTAAGTTGATTGCACACTTGTCTTTGCCATCGAATTTCACAGAGTGTATATCTAACTACTCATGACTTAATCCATGGTAAAATTTACGCAAATTAATCATTCAGCATTTAGTTAAAGATACATTTTTGGAGATAAGATAAGGTATTGGCAGTTCTCACTATAGTGTAAAGGTAAGTTGCTGAAAATGTCAGTCAAATTGAACCACTATGAGCCAAGAACGAAGCGGCGAAATTTTCGCGTAACCTGGGGGGGGGGGGGGCATAGCGGTTTAGAGTGCCGCGCTTCGACCTCTAGCTGGCCGGTCACCTCTGGCTTTCGGCTGTGGTTTTGACCCCTGGTGTGAGCGTATGTGGCATGGGGATAGGGGCGCCTTCTCAACCTCGTGGGTTTCCTCCGGGCACTCCAGTTTCCTCCCACTGCTAAAGACCCCTACGCGCAAGCGAATTATTGAAATAAAATTAAACCATATGTTAGTCCCGAAATGACCTAGTTTGTGTCGAGTGGACGTTAAACACATTTCTCTCTCTCTCTCTCTCTCACTCTCCTCGTAGCCTCGGTCATCATAACTAAAATCATTAATATAAACAGCAGAGTCTCGATTAATTATCAATGGCCGTTAAGCAGCATATAGGAATTTAATCCAGCCAACATCGAGAGTTTACTATGGTCTGGATAAGTTAATTAACGTCTGTATATGTTAATTAATGTCTAATTGATAATTTAGATAACATTTCAGGCCTAAAGAAAAAAACTTGCAATAGGCAGATTTAGCTCTAACATAATGTATGCTTAAGAAAGCAATTAATATCCTAGTTTGGATTCAATAGGATTGAACATATTAAATGAAATAGGCCCTCCCAAGAATTTAAAGAATATTATAGGTGATGCGACCATAACTGTTGTATATACAAACTTAATTGAAGCATTTATAAGTTTCAACAGCCTTTTACATGCCGGTTAAAGACTTTAAACACACATAGTAAAATCTGAAATATATATTTTTTGCACACGTATGCTTTAGATATAATTTATCGGGGTCTTTCCATATCGCCGACTAACCTGTTGCTATTTGTTTGGTTCTTTGATGATCTAGATATAATTTAGGATATATCGTATCTAATCCAACTATGGCGGGTCCAGCTAAAACACCTATATGTCTCATTCCACCTCCTAAAGCTTTACGAAGCCATCTGGCTCTATGTAAACAAATTGATTATAAAATTAAATAAAAACAAAATAATACGGTCAGAGTGGGTGATCAAGTACAAATATGTCTTTATTCATTAAACCTAATGCAAAATTGCGACGATAGTAAGAGAGTAATATATCGAATTCGTCATTACCATAACATCAAGGCCTGTCCATAATACTCAGCATCTTTCTTCACTATTTTCAATTGATCGTGGATCCAGCTCAAGGCCTCTCAGATGTTCTCGGTAGAAAATATCACCACAAATACCAAGTCTCGCGCTTTCCAACAGAACGGTCCGGCTGTGATAACCGAGTTGCAAATTTCAAGGTTCGTTCAATGTCATGGTAGTTGGAACCATTCCACTATGATTATCCTGAGATCCATTTCACATCTTAAACTAAACCTTTCTAAAGTACATTTCTGTTCTTCAATTATGATAGTAAGGTTGCTTTTATTTACAACTAAAACAATAAGCTTTCAACGACTGTAAACGAATCTTTTCCGGTATGTGTTTGTGTCACGTGTATGTGATAAAGGGAGATAACGCACCAAAAGATTTGGGAATTTCAGACAAATCAAGCAACGGCCAGAAGTTAATAAACATGCATTCGTTGTTTCAACAACATGATCTGGCACAGCATTAGATATCTCAAGACGGTGCCGATGTCCGCATACAAATGTATAAAAAAAATTTACCTTGAAATAAAATCATGGGTACCAGCTATAATAGAACCATTTGGACAAGATAGACCCTTTAAAAAAGCACAAATCAGTTATAATACAAATATGTTGCCGAGAAATAAATACAGATACTAATGATAATAATATCTTTACAATCTGAATAGCCGTGTTGTTCAAAGTTGTAACTCCAACTCCAATTATTTGTCAGTTTAAATCAACATTGATGTTGTGATTTTACTTGGAAAAGATTGGCTTCTGATATATTCAATATTCAACACAAAATAAACATTTTACCATTGGTACACGAATCGTGTACCATAATTCGTTTCAGTGTCATTTTTAACAAAGGGCAAAAAAGAACGAGACCATAGATTCCATAAGTTATGGCAAACGCTGACGTCATATTCAAATCTGGAGAGCGGGCGCAATAGACTGGAATAACCAGGCAGTACAGATAGCTATTCGGTTAAGACCTCTGACGTATTTCGCCGAACATAACTGATTTGAAATTAGATTAAATACCGAAACAATGATTATGCAAATCAAATTGTATACAATCATATTACATTACTGTATGTGTTGCGACTCAATTATGTCAACTTCTAGGTCCCAACTATTAGCGATTTAGCTCCTTTAACTTTGTACATGGCCTTCAGATAAAATTTGTGCAATAAAGTTTCACATTTACGCTAAAATCAAGTTGGTATATTTAGCTTTGGGTTCTTTCTTGTGTACACATTATAAACTGTTTTCCAACAAGAAGATAAATAAATCTATATTAATTAAAATTGAACGAATAATGACATGTGTTCGGGTGACAGATAACAACAGTTGGTCCATCAACGGGGAATTATTTTAAAGCACATATTATATACACATTCGTCAGAGACAGTATCGATAGTTAAAGTTAGTAGCTAAGTCTGTAACTCGATATCATCCAAATTCTTCAACACTGAAAACACGAATAATTGGTCAATTAAAATCAACATTGGTGTTGTGATCTTACCGGAAAAAGATGGGCTACTGATAGTGATATCCAATATTTAAGACAAAATAAACATTGTACCATTGGTATTCGAATCGTGTACCATAATGCGTTTCAGCCAAAGTTGTAGCAAGAGACTCGAGGAACGAAGCTAAAACATTGCACCAAATCAAACGGCGTATGTAGACTGGAATTACCAGACGCTAGAAAGTTGCATTCAATTGAGATTGTTGGCTTATTTGGCCGAACATAACTGAGTAAAAACGGAAGCCGGTGAATGTAAATCAGGTATATACATTCATACAGTATTATATGCGTTGCGACCCACTTGTGTCAATTTCTAGGTCGCAAATGTTAGCGATTCAGCTCTTTTAACGTTTGTTCTCTCAAGCCATGATTTAATAATGTTTTCTATCATTTTCTTTTTTCCTAAACAATATTTTTATTCATTAAATCTGAATTTAGATTGGGGAACAGGCGTTGCCTATGTGAAACCCCTCTTATTAAGCGAAGAACTCTGTTTTAATTATTATTTATTCTTACCTTAGAAAAGCAGAGATTGACCGAATCGACATACTGTAAAATGTCCGGCGGTTCACAATCCATGTAGACGCAGGCGTTCAATAATCTCGCTCCATCCATATGGCATTTAAGGTCGCGTTTTTTGGTAAGTTCTTTCACCTGTTCGGAAAAAAATAATAGTGATAAGACGTAAACATGCTTTCTTCTCTTAAGTCGACTTCAAAGTCTTGTACATATCACACTATCAACCTGCTAAACCAGAATTGTAAGATTATTATCAGAAATACGAAACTATTTCAGAAGGCAAATGAGCCCTTATTCGTTACTCAGATTTTTCGTTTGTATAGTGGCTCAATTAACAAGTCCCTATCTGCAGCTACATAAACCACATAAATGGCGCTTCGTAGAAAGAAAATGAATAACTTGTAAATATCCTGAAAAATATTTGTAGTTATGGAAAAAGTCATAACAGTCTAGTGCTCGTCTGGGTTTCATTTTTTTCCGCCAAAATTTCATTTTAATTTATTAGCCATATATTTTTTCCGCCAAAAAAAGAGAACAAATATATATTACTAGTATTAGATTTTTTTCAGATTTTGTTTTTTACTTTGAAGTAAAAAAAAAAATCTGAAAGAATTTTCTAAATTGTAATAATATATGTATATTGTATGTACTTAATTATTACAATTTAGAAATTTTTTCTCTTTTTCGAAATTTTTTCTCTTTTTCGAAATTTTTCTCTGTCGCGAACTTTTGAGGTAGCCTACATGCAGACCTTTTCGCTATTGCCGAAGCGTTGACGGTCACACTAACGAGGTAGGTATCGCTAGGGCGAGCCGGTCACCAGACTAAAGTTACAGCAGAATATAGAACTTATATACAAGAATGAAATGAAATGAAATGGGGTTTAACGTCCTACTCTTTTGCACCTAACCTGGGCTAATGGAAGACGGGCATACGCCATACAGTGTGCTATGAGGGAAATTTTGCCCTGGCAGCGGCACTACGGCCTGCTCTTATATCGAATTCCAACTTATATACAAGCTTTATGCTATTTGATAAGATGTTAAATTGAATTATGAAATACAAAAGAAGATATGGACATAGCATGAACGCGTATTAACTATAATTACGTAATATATATCGTTACATTAAGTATAAACTCAAACAATTAAAAGACTCGAAAGATTAGTGAGATATCAATGCGGACATTGGTCATTTACTATTTTAACTAAAATCATATAATAAAATATATACAAAGATACACTATGACACTATTATAGACGTTGATATCGCTTCAACATTCAAGGATGTAATATTGTGGTGGTGACATACTTAAAACATCTGACATTTTCCTATCGGACGTTGACGAAGGCTGTTCAATTTTTCGCTGACGACCAATTTGGGGCGTTTTAAGGTTTATCATGGCGGGGTCCGGGGGGTGGGGGTGTTGGTGTCTTGATTGATGTTTATCATACCAGTGTAATGACTGCATTCCCATTCAGTAGTGGATATTAAAAGTGTAAAGAAAGCGATTGACTCGGACTTTCCCTTGACCAGAGGGTCCCTTTTGTCACACGAGGGTCCCTTTTGTCAGACGAGGGCCCTCTCTAACTAGGGTACATTTTCATTTTTCTCATCGGTTTTAGCACTTTTCTCCCGTTTTATTTGTTCAAATTCTTTGATTTTTTTCGCCAGCGCCTCAGCTATAAAACGCCTTTGGACCAATGGCTTGTGATTTGATTAGCAGTATATAAAATGAGCACTTTTGCTAACATACATACCGGTCTAGTGTGTATCGTGCGTTTCTCGTTGCTATCTATATCTAAACAAAGATATTGAGTTTATAGAAGAATGGTTATAAGCTAGATTTGTGTATAAATCGATATTAGACTATTACAATTTTTTAAACGAGTCTATTTTATTTGTTTTGGAGCGTGGTATTACTTATTTTTAAACGGTTCTGTTTTATTTGTTTTGGCGAGTGGCTTCCTTTTTATCAGACTATTACTTACTTTTAAACGAGTCTGTTTTATTTGTTTTGGAATGTGGCATCCTTTTTTATCTGGAGTTTGATTAATCATTTTGAACCTTCTCTGGAATCGTTATACGTACCTGTTGTAAAAAATTCATTGGAAGAACTTTACCACCACACATATTGTGGGTATTTTCCAGACAAATTAAGGCGGTATTTGGTTGATGAATATCATCTTCATCTCTAATCATGTCTGATACTTCATCTAAATCAAAGGTTCCGTCAGCTTTGTTAAGAACAGGACGTAATTGTACTCCACCAAACTGTAAGAACAGAAAACATAACAATTTATTAACATGTGTATATCCAAAACGGGGCAGTACCATGTGTTCCACCTGCAAGGACTCCTCGTACATGTTCGGCTCGTAAGTTCCCATGCCTACAAAATTCATATCATGCAATACAAATTGAATATGACACATCATGAGATCATTCCCGTCGTAACAAGGGTAAAAAGCCAGGCCAAAAAAGGGAGTTACGCGTCCGCCGTTCATAGGTTAATAATACCACACTGCATCATGGAGAAGGTAACTCATAACCAACAACTTCCAGATTAACTTCTGATAAATTTCTAAATCTCAAATGAGTGGTATTCGACGGTATAGTCAAACGCGTGCGTTCTGGGCAATAAAGCCTGGCTCTGATTCTGATCGCCTTCGAATTGGTGGAATATACCACATGTTCGGCTCGACATGACCTACTTTATGTTAAGCGCTCTATTATTATGAACTACATTTTAATTCGATAAACGTCTTCGAATAAATAAGCCAAATAATCTATAAATAAGCTAATAATTAAGCTAAATAATCTATCAAAATTGCAAAATGAACACACGCTAATTGTAGCCCATGTGCGATACACGGGTTTCGTAATTTAAGGAGTTGATATCTGGCAATGAGAATGGTCGAAAGTCGATAAGCTGACTATCTGAAACATTGTTACGAAGAAAAGTTGGATATAGATAGCTTTCCAATAAAATAGTGATGCATGAAAATATACCAAAGGCACTGAAAATATACATACATGCGCAAAGCCGCCTACTTCGTACAATAAAATGTGAGACTTGCTGCCCACAATAACTTCCAATAATCTAGACTGACAATGTGCCATAACTGGAAAATTAATTGCAACATTAATTAAGCATTTAATCTTTTGCTGATTGTTCAGTTACTATAAACAGGTAGTGGCAAGATGGTAGTTCTCGCTACAGTAGTTAAAGACTAGATAATGTAAAGGAAATTTGTTGAAAATTTCAGTCAAACTGATCCACTATGAACCGAGAATTAAGCGATTGGAATTTCGACCTAGCTCGATCATCATTACTAAAGTTTGTACGATAAAAGACAAAGTCTCTATCACCATTTTCATGATTAAATTATGAATGCAAGTCGAGCCGCAAATGGGATCATAATCCAATGAATATTGCAGGCAAGTGATGCGATCGAGAGATGATTATGGTCTTGATGTCTAATTAATTAATAATTTAGATAACATTTCAGGCCTAATCCTTTGGCAGATTTAGCTCTTGCATACTGTATGTTTAAGTGTATACATTTCCTTTCCAAGCCAAGACCACATTAACTGACTTGCACTTACCTGAAATAAGGTTACCCATCGTTCCTGAAGGCACGAACAATGCAGCATCTTTACCAAAAAATTTAGCACACTTTTCTTGCAACTCTGAAATCATAAAATTAGTTAACCTTTAGAGGGATTAAGACATTAGAGTCATGTCATTTGTATAAGATTTTGTCCTACAGAAGAAGAAAGAGAGCAGAACTTCGATTACATTACATGATGGATAATTTTGTTATTTACAAGATGGAGAGAAAGAGACAGAAATGGGGTTTAAAGTCCACTCGACACAAACCAGGCCATTTCGGGACTAACATTTGCTTTAATTTTATTTCAATAATTTGCTTGCGTGTAGAGGTCTTTAGCAGTGGGAGGGAACCAAAGTACCCGAAGAAAACCCACGAGGTTGGACAGGCGACCCTATCTCCTTGCCACGTACAACCGGGGATTATTTACAAGATGGAGTCCTTTGTCAAGGGACAAAGAAAGTATTCAGTATTATCTTTAGGAACATATATCATTTGATAATTATTGGTTGTTTGTTTAGCGAGGAATCTCAAACACGCAACTTGGCTCAATGGCAGACCTTATGATGAAACGCACCCCTGATATAAACGGAATACCCTCAGTTTAGCTTGATGGGGTCTTTAATTATCTGGGATGTTCTATGCCGTTGATAGTTTGGTTTATTCAGTGGTCAATCTGAATAGGATGAATTAAGCCGTGGACAATATGGTATTCTTGGATTAGAATAAATGCTACTACGGAGAAAAATTTAGTAAACTAATGGGAGGGATTTATGTGTAACTTGCGTGTGTTTGGCACCGTAGCCAATGGCAGAAAAATCGCAGACAGACTTTTGGTCTTGCAAATATACAAAATGTTCACCCAGTTACTTGCAACTGGTCTGTGGGCTATTGAACACTACGACCCGTCCGTGTCAAAACACAAGGCACAACATAAAGGTGTTGATCTACATACTTCCTTATTAATTTTCGCTTTTCTTCAAAATTGTGTTTTAGATGTTCTTAGATCATGCCATATAGTGTAAGTAATCCACCACAAGAAACGAAAGTATCAACTAATTTGAATTAATCTGTCGTGGATTACGTTTCATTTCATTCTTGTCGCCACTTTCTGTCAAAACCTTTGTGAAATAGTATATAATAAAACGTTATAAACTCACTTGTAACGGTTGGATCTTCTTGAAAATAGTCATCCCCTATCGGGGAATTAATCATGGCATCATACATTTCCTGTGTTGGTCTCGTAGCCGTATCACTTCTTAAGTCTACCGTTGTTTCATTTCTAGACAAAGGACGCATATTTCTCTCAGCCATGTTTGTATTCACCGTGCACAATGCTCCACTCTAAACAATTTGTTTTCGGTTCTAACTTCAGTGCTTACTATGATATCTCTTTAAATAGTGATTACCGCACAACAAAATCTATATATAGCTTAATAAATTCATAGACATGTTCCAAATAATGAGATTTAAAAGCAGTACCCATGGACAATCAAGAAGTAAAGGGGATTGGGGATTGGTCCCTATTTCTTGCAGGGATGTTGTGTGGGCCGGGCATTACGTTTTAACAAATAATAAAATGGCATAGAAGGGGCGGTGGATAATATCTCAAAGAGATTGGGCGTGGGACTGGGTCCCTATTTCTTGCAGGGATGTTGTATGAGCGGAGGAATCATATTTCTTTCGTAAAGAAAGTGAATGCCCCTCTAACCCCAAGAAAATACAACCGCTCAGACGCCATACTTAAATGATTTATTAAATTGTATTTGACTCCTGAATATCCACACGTTTTGTTTTAAAAGTGCCCAAAAGGCTTCGTCATTTCCTGAACATAAACATTGTTTTTGGATTTACAGCTGGGCGTCAATTATCTAGGGATTTTTATGTGAGACAAGATCGAACACGAGCTTTCTGTTGTTCGCTAGGCTAATATATAATGGACATAGCCTTCAAAGGGGAAGCCTTGTTCTGAAATATATTTTCCTCATTTTGTTTAAGTGCAATTATTATTGTTTATTCTTCAAGAGCAATTATTTATTTTAAAAGTAATTATTTATTTAAAAAGTAATTATTTACTTAAAAAGTAATTTTTGATTATAAAAGAGTAATTGCTATTTTCAAAATTACTTCTTTATTATTTTTTTTTACAAAAAGTACATATCTATTTTTAAAAATTACTTGTTTATTCAAAAAAAAAACTTGATTATTCAAAAAACAAATATTTGATTATTTAAAGAGTAATTCTTTTTGTTAAAAAGTTATTATTAATTATAAGATTTGTTATTTTGATAATTAGAAGGGACATATGATAACAGAAGCTAATTTAATACATTAGAGAAATGATTATATTTCGGAACCTACATCTAGTCTCGGTTGTATGACGAATTCCGCCATATTGGAACTACTTTAAAGGTCCCGGATGAAACATGGCTGCGCCCATGGTGTCTTGGTACTACTTTAAAGGTACCGGATGAAACATGGCTGCGCCCATGGTGTCTTGTTTGTTTGTAATAGCGTCAAGTTTCCCTGTTGAAGTAAACTGACAGCCGCATCGCAAACGTATGGGCGTATGTACATAATATCACTTACTGTCATATAGCCGAGACTAGATGTAGGTTCCGAAATCTGTCGACATTTGCCGAGTGAGTGGGGATGCTCGATTCACAGTTCTGGAATTAAATTCCAAACCTGGTGTCAATCGAGTGAAAAGAAGAATTTCGGAGTACAGCGCATGTGTCGACTGTATAGAAAATATCTCAACAAATCATGACAGCTGAAACATATTTTTGTACCTAGGAATACGTCACGATTCTCCTCACTCCACCTTAGGTGTCGGGACTGGCAGAACTGTGCCAGGACTGAGTATTTAATTGTGATTTTAACAAAGATAAAGACAGGAATTTAATCATTATTTTTGAATAGTTTTTATCGAAATTTTGTTATTTTTCCTGTCTGTCTGCGTGCTGGTTGGTCTACAGGCTAAATTTAGGGAGGTGGGACCTTGCAAATTTGTAAATTATTAGATTCGTGAAACCAAAAATTGCTGTCGAGGAATTTGTAGGCGAGATACTTGACTAACTGCCATCATACTTTAATAGGACTAAGCTCAGCTCAGCTAATCATACGTACGCGGCGCCAAAATCTGCCAACTCTAAAACTACGGATACGCAATACAGAAGGGGAAAATTCCCCTTGCCAAAAGTCTCTAAGACGTTATTGCATTGACGAACACTGGTTAAAAGAAGATATTTATGTAACTCATTGGGTGATATCTTGGAAAAAGTAGGAGCGAGCACTGTGATGTTACAGTTGTAATTATGTTGTTTCGCTTTAAAGGGACAATCCCGATAAGAACAGAGTCTCAAAAATTAAAGTCCGAGTATTTATGAAATTTATGGACCAAAATATGGCGGCATGGGGTATTTACCGTGTCTCAAAATTTCAGCTCAAAATATTGTGCCGTTTTGACGTGGACATCAACACTGCTTATCCGGACACGTAACCCTTTTAAGATTTCGGGTTAAATTTTCATTGGGTGACCTGATAATCGATTACCGTTTCTTGAGAGGTCTATACAATGAATGACCCATGTACTGTACTTGATAACCAAAGGTAAATTTCACCTACATATTATTTTTATTGAAAAAAGTCTGGTTCCCCAAAAAGTTATCGGGATTGGCCCTTTAATGTTTCGTAAAATATGTTGCATCAAATAAAAAAAAATATCTGGTTTAATTTTCTGCTTATTTGTTGATAAAGCAGGTACTCACACAGATATCTATGTGTGTGCATACTTAATATAAACAAAACCATCGTGCATCATTTTCTTATTCGTGTGCATTTATAGCAAGCATATTCAATTAGCATAATGTAATGCGTTTGCATGAATAATTCGCTTTTAATAGCTCTAATCCTAACGAACAATTAGCAGTTAATCTTGGACTTGTTATTATTAAACACCGTGATTACCATTACATTATTGGAAAACTATAGTATCATTGATCCTTAAGAGTTAACGCATTTTATTAGCTTTCTGCGGGTGATTGATCAACCCAAACGAAATAATATTACATCACCTCTGCACTAAATCTAAATACCAACACCACTTTAGTAAGTCGGTTTATGTGGTGAATTTATTCTATTCTATCCGTCCTATGTGAAAGTCCAAATCAATTAAATAATTTTGATCGGAGAACAAGGTCATGGAAATGGTCCGAGATATTAATTGTCATGAAACGGGTTCAAGATATGGTGTTATAAATTAATGTTGCTGATAGGTAAAGATTTTATTTTCTTTGGTGCTGGATCTTACTGACATGGTGTTATAAATGTATCTGCATGTGGAATTTACTATAAACAATAAATGTTGGTTTTATTCTGACCCTAACCAACTTTAATGTTTTGTAATAACTGTATCGGGCGTTCGTTTCTGCACTGGGGTTGGGTTCCAGGTTTTAAGCAAAGAAGTTTGCCAAATGGGTGACATGATTCTCGAATTAATAAATCGACAAAAAAAAAAATACTAACAACATTCAAAGAATTTAACATTAAATATTTTCAAACAAAACACCGGTTTACATTTTAGGAACCATTAAAACTACTTGTAAAAAACACAGTATATCTCTATGTATATAAACACATTAAAAAAATAATCAAAATACGTTACGGCTTCCGTTACGGCTTCATTTTGATATATTATAACAAATCATTCTTATTATTCTGTGCTTATTAACAATACAGATCTGTTATATAAATTTCCATTTATTTTTTATCAGCCATTTCTTTTATTACATATTTCAGTTTTTTGATTGTTTTATCAACTTGATTTTGATTGATGTTATGATGAAGTACCAATCTTGCTGTTTTATTAGAAAAGGGTAGACCAAGTATACATATATCTTCTTCTAATAGTTGTCTCTCGTCGTCTGTTACCTGGAAGTATAAACAACATGTATAAACAAGTAAATCCATAAAGTTGTGTTATTATGAAAACTTTTTTGTTTTTTAGTTGATAATAATAGCACACCAATTTTTCCATTTGTTACATGCAATAAATACAAACACATTTAAATATATAATCGATTCATCTGTTACATGTAATAAATATAAATAACTGTAAATATATGATATATTCATCTGTTACATGTATTAAATATAAACAAATGTATATACATGTATATAAACCCTTCATCTGTTACATGTAATATATGTAAACAAATGTAAACATATAAAATTGCCATTTGTTACGTGTAATAAATATAAACAAATGTAAATATATATTACATGTTACATGTAATAAATTTAAACAACTGTAATTATATAACTTTGTCATCTGTTACCAATGATAAAAAGACTTATACGGTTCCTTCACATGTTGCTTGAAATCAAATATAAACAAGATTAAACTAAAGCGTATCAGTTTCTATCTATAGAAATGGCATTATGTGATAAGCGTCGATCTTAGTGGACATTTTTTAATCATTATTTATTTCAAATCCCAGTTTCTGTAAACTACTTTGAAATAAAATTTTATTATTATAATAGCATAGATATTTTACAAAGCTTTATAACATACTTTGGCTAAACGATCACAGAACATATCAGCATTAAAATCTGTTTTGGCCATGTGAACCATCAAAATGTTTGTTTGGACCCCATCTAAATCTACCTCCACTACACTACAACTGTTTTCGTGTATAGCTGTAAAAAATTAAATAAGTTATTAGTATCAAGTTCTTTCATGGCAGAATCCACGGTGACTCGATCAGTAAGGTGCTGGCTCACTGACAAGGATGTTCGATCCCGGTGCAAGACGATAATTGTTTCCGGTATTTTCCAGCGTGTTGCCCTTTGCCAGTGGTGCAGGCGCAGACGGTCAGTGTCTAATCAGTGTACACATCAGCGTGCACGTAAAAGAACCCTTTTCGGTTTGAATTCGATCGGATTGAATTCGATATAAGAGTAGGTCATTCTCATGTACTCTGTATGGCGTAAGAAAGTCCCCATTAGCCCAGCGGCTGCAATAAATTAGGACGTTAAACCCAATTTGATTTCATTTAATCTTTCAAGTGTACCACTGTCTGATGTAATTAGTTAATATTGAGGTAATGTTAGATAACAGGATCTGACGTTACATGCGTACTCTGGAGCTTATCCTCTGATTCAAAATAGAACCTCGATAGACGAAGGCGAGTATGTGCGGATTTATAAATCTGAATAGACAGTTATTCTGCTGCAGAGGATGCTTTAGTGTACTCCTTAATTTAGCAACACATCAGGGTGTCATTGAGACTCTGCAGTGGTTTTTAAACCAAATAAATAAAATTGTACAATCTGTTTTTATTACTGTGCCAGTGAATATACAAACATGTGCACATTTGAAATGGACAGAACTCATCCAGGCTTTTATACTGCCCAGATCAAATCAAATGGTGATCAGCGACTTCAGTAAAATCTGAAATATATACTCTTCTAAAAAGAAACGCATTGTGACATTTGTCGTATTTATACCGTTGCTCTACCATCCCCTCGTTGGAACAGGGAGAGAGAGAGAAATGGGGTTTAACGTCCAATCGACACAAACTAGGTCATTTCGGGACTAACATATGGTTTAATGTTATTTCAATAATTCACTTGCGCGTAGGGGTCTTTAGCAGTGGGGGGAAACCGGAGTACCACGAGGTTGGAAAGGCGACCCTACTCCTTGCCACATACAACCGGGGATTCGAAACCACGCCAGTTGACTTAATGGCAGGCCGTATGAAGTTGGAACAGGAACCGCGACAGGCAGCTGAACCAAACTGTTCTCCGGTGTTGCTGTGGCCATACCCTCGGGTCTGAACTTATTGCATTCGGATTTGACCGCATCGGCGTATTTCAAAAAAGCAGCTCTAACGGAACGTCTGGCTCGCAATCTTGTTCCGCGTAGGCGTTTACGGACTGCCTGGTCTGAGATTCTACGCCGTCGAGGAATTGCTGCTGCAATAGAGGTCGCTGTTGAGAACCGTTTCCGCAAATGACGTAACTCGAAGTGACGACGAACAGCAGGTGGGGTCACTCTTGTTTGGTCTGAGGTTGGGCGTTCACGTGTAGAACTTCGCTGTCGGTACCTATCTGAAAGGCGTTTCTTTTTTTTTCTTTTTTTTTTTGAAGAGTGTATATTTGTTTTGTCCACGTATGATTGAGATGTAATTTATCGACTAACCTGTTGCTATTTGTTTGGTTCTTTGATGGTCTAGATATAATTTAGGATATATCGTATCTAATCCAACTATGGCGGGTCCAGCTAAAACACCTATTTGTCTCATTCCACCTCCTAAAGCTTTACGAAGCCATCTGGCTCTATGTAAACAAATTGATTATAAATAATTATAAAAACAAAATAATGCGAACAGAAAGATCGTGTTTAACAGATTGTATTCATTGTTCATTAAACCTAATGCGTAATTGGCACAATAGTAAACGATATCTTCGTCAGTATCCTATTAGCGAAGCATTAGTGTCAAACGTTCCTTCTTTCTTTCTTTCGTTCCTCGGGTTTTACACCCACCTCCACCCGAGTGATCCACAGATTCTACTCTAAGGAGCCGCGAAACATGAGGTGTCCGTGTCGGCAGATACACATAAAGAATATTGTGAAGGTAGAGATGCCACCCATAGCCTTTCTGAGACTGGCCCATCGTTTCCATCATACATGAGCCACTAGATATGCGACAACAGACTAGCACATTATCCGGTACCACATAGGTTCAGCAGTAGAGAGATTGTTCGTCACCGAGTATATTCTGTCTGACCAAACGTCATCAACATCTACAGGCATGACAGTATCATAATTCTCGAGCGCATATACACATGTATCTCCATGGACATCTTGAACCAAAACAACATGACGGTGTTCGAATTGTCAGCCCTCTTTCCTGTTTGATCACCAGTATAGATTCTGTAGTTTCCCAACCACCAAATCGGCACCATATCAACAAAAATTGAGGGTCCAACTAGCCGCCATTCAGAGACCTAAAATATCTCTGCAGAGCGGCCACTTTTATTTGTTGTATCAATTGTACCCGTGTTTCATTGTGAAGTAGCTAATATTAAATTTCAGCTGCATTATATACCCCACAAGCACATCACAGTGGAGTGTTTTATTGTGTCTCATAACAATACATTTAAATAGATTTACCTGGCAATAAAATCATGGGTGCCAGCTATTATAGAGCCAACTGGACAGGATAGACCCTACAAAATAACATAGTTAGGTAAACACATATCATACAAGACTCAGTTGGTAAGACACTGACTCAAAAACCAGGAGGCCCCGGGCTCACTTCCGGTATTGGTCGATAAAGGCGTGGTATCCCCAAGGGCAACATCAAGTCGTTGGATGTGATGCCAAACCCAGGCCCAGTATGCACATTGCAACAGTTGAAAATTGAAATAAAAGTAGACCATAGCGCCACTGTCCGGGCACAATGTCCTTCAGAGGACATTGAAGGGTGTATGTCCGTCTTCATTAGCCCAGTCAATGCAGAAACGTAGGATGTTAAACCCTATTTCATTTTCATTTTAGTTGTAAGGATGTTTCAGCTACTTTTGGATGGACAATTCAGCCAAATATTACAGATGTTACATTAATAGATTCATCAGAAGCTAATAGCAACATCCTTGTAAGTAAAGAACTGTGAGATTTTTAATTATGCCTATTCTTACCTTAGAAAAGCAGAGAGTGACAGAATCGACATATTGTAAAATATCAGCCGGTTCACGATCCATGTAGACGGCAGCATTCAATAATCTTGCTCCATCCATATGACATTTAAGATCGTGTTTTTTGGTAAGTTCTTTTACCTGTTCCGATAACAGTGATATGACTTACACTATGAATCAAATATATTTGATATCAAATTACACACAAAGATACATATAATAAACAATTAGTATAAATACCACCAACAAATGTACGAGGACTGGCTGAAAAGTTATTAGGCTGGAAAGGATAAATTTATTGGGTTGAAACAAACTATTGACACCAACAAGAAGTCATTGAATGGATCATAGACACAAGAACTGCAACTGTAGTATTATTATTGTCTTCATACTAGACCATCTTTTGAACATACCTATTGAAATCACCAGAAATAGACAAACTTGGCTAACTGTAAGGACAAACCCCAACACAGATACATGTCGACTGTGTAGAAATAGAACTGGAAATCATCGACTTCGTACCTGACTTTCAGATAGGCTAAGAACTCTCATACATATGGGTATTGTCGGGGGTTTGTGGTAGAAAAGGCATGAATTAGTATGACCTATGTTACAGACTGGGTTGAGGATTCTCTAAGTTAGCCACGCAAAGCAATGTCTAGACAGCACTTTATACGAAAAGAAAACTTAGATTTTGGTCAAATTTGATAACTCAGGAACTGAAAGCCACAGAAAGCTTAAAGTCCGTATATATTCATTCTGCATTATGTTAATTAAACAGACTGGGTTGAGGATTCTCTAAGTTAGCCACGCAAAGCAATGTCTAGACAGCACTTTATACGAAAAGAAAACTTAGATTTTGGTCAAATTTGATAACTCAGGAACTGAAAGCCACAGAAAGCTTAAAGTCCGTATATATTCATTCGGCATTTTGTTAATTAAACAGATTTTAATTAGAAGAAAATAATCTTGAATCTCACAATTACCCAGTAAAATGACAAGGCCAAAAACGACTTGTAAATATTTTAATGTAGGTCTATTTCATACATTTAGCCAACGATACGTGTTGCTTTAATAACCTATTCAAATTTCAATACCAATATTATTAAATAGTTTCAAGTATAATTCACGGGTCAATTATTACCGAAGATTCTCGCATGCACAGTATCACTAAATATGCTTTAAATATTCTTTGTGGTGATATAGACAAGATAGTGCCGTTTTGTTCTTGTTGGTGAGATATCTATATTAACAACCTACAAAGTCTATTAAACAAATAGTTCGGAATTGGAAAGGATGAGCTAGATCTGTACATAATTTGGCAACCGGTAATTATGAGTTCGACACTCGTCAAATTTATTTGGTTGCTCTGTGGCATTTTTTCTCAAACGCTCGACCACAAATTGTTGAACAGCAATACTTACCTGTTGTAAAAAACTTATTGGAAGAACTCTACCACCACATTTATTGTGTGTATTTTCCAGACAAATTAAAGCGGTATTTGGTTGATGAATATCACCTTCATTTCTAATCATGTTTGATACTTCATCTAAATCAAAGGTTCCATCAGCTTTGTTAAGAACAGGACGTAATTGTACTCCACCAAACTGTAAGAAAACAGAAGACAGGACAAATTCATAACATCTTTATATCTGAGAGATAAAACTACCAATCAAGAAATTGGTGTGGGTGGGTGGTTGTCTGTGATTTGGATCAAAAGGCAAGTCACTGACTCAAAATTCGAGGTGCATATAACATGTGCACAGGAGCAGGGGCGAATTATTGATACATAACTAGTTCCAGGATGATCTACTATCCTCTCACTCCGAATGGTTTATCCCGTGCGTGTTAGATCGTAAGATCTGTCATTGAGTCAAGTGGATTGGTTTCGATTCCCTGCTTTGATTTTTTCGGGGTGTCCCAGTTTTCTCTAACTGTCCGTGCACGCAAGCGAATTATTGAAATAAAATTGAAACATACGTCCGAAATGGCCCAGTTTGTGTCGAAAGGACAGTCTATATAGAATTTTTCGTGAAGAAATGGAAGTGATCATTAGGTTTATATCTCTTCGGGCATGAATTCACACTAAACTATGGTGTAGAGAAAATATACATACATGCGAAAGGCCGCCTACTTCGTACAATAAAATGTGAGACTGGCTACCCACAATAGCTTCTAATAATCTAGTCTGACAATGTGCCATAACTGGAAAATAATTTGCAACATTAATTAAGCACAAAACCATTTACTTAATGTATACTTGGTATATAACAACTAAAAAGGAAATCTGGCAGGAAATCAGTCCACACGAAACAAGAAACGTCATTAAATATAATTATTTACACAGAATAATATTTTCAAACTCCATGACAGGGCTGTATTAAAATACTATCAGCCTCGTAGGCTAAGTGTGTAAGACGCTGGCTCGCTAACTTGGAGGTCGCGTGTTCGATTCCTACATTGGTCGCATGGTTCCTCTTGTCAGTGGTGCAGGATTGGGGACCTGGCAAGGACAACTTTTTTAGTCGTTCGGATGGGACGAAAACCCGAGGTCCCGTGTAAACATTGGCGTGCACGTAAAAGATCAATTGTCAGGTTTAATTCGATATAAGAGTAGGCCAAAGTCCAACTGCCCGGGCTCAATTTCCCTCATAGCAGACTGCATGACGTATGTCCGTCGTCATTACCCTAGTCGGGAACAATAGGACGTTTAACCTCATTTCATTTTATACATACTAATTAAGCGGCCTTATAAGGCAATGAAAGTATAATTACTGAAACACATGTTGGTAACTAAGTGTGTGGACCAGATTGACTAACATGCACTTACCTGAAATAAGGTTACCCATCGTTCCAGAAGGAACAAACAACGCAGCATCTTTGCCAAATAATTTAGCGCATTTTTCTTGTAATTCTAAAATCATAAGATTGTATGTTAAAACACATCTGAACAACACACAAATACAAACAGACTAGGTCATAATAACGGTCGCGAACCGGATTGGTCAAATGTGCAGTTTCTTTTTGTGTATAACGATATTGTTCATTTAATATGCTTGTAGACAAATAACTGAACAATTCTATATTCAACATCTTTAGTTTCTTCTTTGATTGGCATTTAGTAATTGAACATATTAACTTGATAACTTGCTTGATAAAGACGAGAGCATCCTCGTCGAAACGTCGCTCAGTATCAAACTCAGTAATTGTGTATCCATAAAATTGTACCTTGTGTTAATCTTTAGTTTCATTACCAGAATATTCAAGCATCGTTGACGTACTTTAATTAAGAATTAATTCAATGTTTATGGAAAATGTCTTTGATATAGAAACACAACACTTTGCACACAGTTTCTTATTGGTGTATGTGCTACATTAAAATAAAAAAAGTTTTATAATGGGCTGAATTTTAGTTAAAATAAAGGAAACAATTATGAACAAATTCTCAACTTGAGTCTGAGAATGCTTTGCAAACTTGGGACCAGATATAGATTGTGTACTTTTTGTCTCCTCCTAAATAAAAGGAACATGGTTAGTCTCAAATAACATAAATTAGAGCTTCATCATATTTCGGTTGGCCTTCACGACGTGAAGATCTAGCATCCGTCATTTTTTGATCTTGTTGCAACCTATAATCTTTCATGTTATTGTCTGTCACAACGTTAAAAATAAACTTGGACAACAGGTAATAATAAAAACTCCATACTCACTTGTAGCTGTTGGATCTTCTTTGAAAACGTCATCGCCTACAGGCGAACTAATCATGGCATCATACATTTCCTGTGTTGGTGTCGTAATCGTATCACTTCTTAAATCTACCGTCGTTGTATCTGTAGACAAAGGAAGCAGCTGTCTTTCACCCATATTTCTCTTCACCCTGTACAATATTCTACCCTAAATAAATAATGGAGCTTGTTAGTTTTAGTCCTAACTAACTTCACGTATTAAAATCTATATAAACAGGATAGTCCACACATAGATGTCTCGGCTTAAATGATAATACATACTATCTATATTATAGCCTAATAAATCATGTTCAAAAAATACAAAACCACTATCAAGGACGACAGAGTATATCTAGAAATGGGGAGACGAAGGGGCCCTATTTGTTCAAAAGTGTAGGAACAGAGCATTTGGGTTATGACGTTTGTAAGACTGCAAAAACTAAAGAAAAACAAATATCCTTGTTCAAAAGACACATGGGGAGGAAGACGTTTAGATGAAGGGGTACTGGATTCTGAATTACCATAAATGCGGCGACACGTGTTCCAGAAACATGTTCTTCGATTATTTGTCATTTTCAATAAATTATGCCGTAAGGAAAGGTTCTCAACAGAGATACAAGGTAATTATTTAGCTAACGAGTAAAGAAAGTCTTGAGAAGTTTTGGTAATCAACAAGACAGTCCTCAATGAGGCCAAAAGCAAGTCACAAAGTTAATGTGAAAAAAACATCGGGAGTCAATTCTCAAATTACCCGAGTCTTTGTTTGCATTGATTCATCTCGTGTCACAAAGAAGGTCCATTTTATATCTTTTTCACGCCACGTGTTAATCATTAACGGGCGTCAAAGACTGGATTTTATAATTAATGACAATTTTAGTGAGTATTGAGATTAGTTAAGGGAAAATAGGCCAGTGGTCTAAGATCCCACCTTCAGTCTTATTCCTGCAGAAACGATTGCGCGTTTTACAGCATCTAGCAAACGTTTAGGTAGTTATCTCCCTTTAATCCAGACAGTTGAAACAAACACACAAAGGGATAGATTCGTTTACAGCCGTTGAAAGCTTTGTGTAGTGGAAAAAGTCACGGAAAAAGTCAAAGATAAGCGACCTTATGGAAGAACAAAAATTAAATTACAAATATTTGGACTAAGATGTGAAGTGGGTCACAGCATAATTATAACCGAAAAGCAGAAAGTTCCAGCAACCTTGACAATGATGGAACCTTGAACTTTGCAAATCGATTATCACAGCTAATGAATTTCAGTTGAAAAGTGCTCGACTTGGTATTCGCGATGATATTTTCTATCGAGGAATCTGAGAGGTCCCGAGCTGGGTCAGGTACCAATCGATTTTTTTGCCGACAAAATGTAGGGTATTACGCAAAGGATTGTTTCCCGTCGTTTTCAGACGAGATAGTTGTCTCTAGATTAGACCAGTTAGCTGATAATCTCATTTGGCTTAGGAACATGGAGGTAATAGCCCGTATACATAATACTTAGTCACATTTGAAAGAAATTCTCCACATGATAATACTTATTATGGCTAAGACTTGTAAGAATAAAATGTTCCGATCATTACAATCCTAATGACGACAAAGCGCCCAATACGTCACTATCCTGATATTGAACGATGCTGTAGCGCCATTTTGGAAGCAATTTCTCTAATTCCGGATCCGTCGGCAACAAAATCATGAGTATTCACTAAGATCTGACAGAAAATGTAAATACAAAGACTCGTTGAGGGAAAGTAATTACTTGTCCGTCAAGTCATATTTACATCTGCTTTAAATGGATATAAGATCAATGAACTAAATTAACTATATCAATTACAACGCTGCTCTTCGATTATTTGACACAATGGACTGTGTCCCCGGCTAATGCAGTTGATCTGCTTTAATCTGGGGTCATAGATCACGCGAATATTAAATGAAACCACACTCTATACATAAGGCGAAACATTTCATTTCTATCTGCATGTGCAAATCGACTCGAGCATCACTCAGTTTGCAAAAATTTATTAAGAAAATGGCTATGATGAACAAGAAAATACTACGATCGTCTAGCGTGGACGATTATCCAGTCCTAAATCATCATGTAGAAAATATTAAGGTCGGGGTCGCGATTATTGACGAGATTGTAGGTTTAGCAATAGCCCTGTTTGCATCTCGTGACCTTTGACCAAATCTGCAGTTGGCCTTAATATTTAGACCCACCCCTCTTACTACATTAACACGTAAACGGAGTCCACGGACACACTGCACGGGTATAAAATCGAATACGCCGGATTTACCGGGATCTATCGCGGAATTCCGGTTGATTTAACTACTGAATCGAAAAATAATTTATTCACGGATCTTTCTACTATCCCCCTTTTATTTTAATGTTTTTAGTAAAGTTTTTTTGTCGTATCTATTAGTTTACATAGTTACTGTGAAAGCATTCTAACTGGAAAGGGAATAGGAAAAAAAAGCAATGATCATGTAAATATCCTTCCCCTTCCTATTGAGTAACCGTCTTCATTAGCCCAGTTCGGAGCAGTACAGTAGGACGTAAAACCCCATTTCATTTCCTACTGGAGTCAAGCATATTATTATCTAAATCAAAGGGTGACAGCTGACAGCACAATATGAACATTAATGATACATATATGAAAAATATGTTTTTTCCTTCTAGAAGGTGACCTCTACGGTATTCCATACTAACTGTCAAACCCCCCGTGGTACGCCTGCTTTGCTATCCCAAATAGTTCGATACGGGTGAGGGATAACAGTACTAGGCTTAAACCACGGCTTAGTCAATCACTGTGCAAACTGTTTACTAATAATAACATTTACCCTGAATGCAAGGGAACGGCTTGCTGTTAGACAATTCTTCATCGTTTGGAAGTAGCCTCGTCAGATTCGATAAGAAGGAAGTAAGGTGGTATGGAAGTACTGTGGGGACTATATTAAATCATTATGGGCAATATGATTTGCGTTATTATTTAAATTATGTGCATTGGTGACACATCTATAGTTTTTGACTTTGTTTCCTGACATTTTCTATTGCAATTATTTCTAGCGATGATTTGTCAGCTTAAAGATACATTCCAACGCCAGTATTTATAGGGTTCGGTATTTACCATAACAGTTTAGCATATTTGGGGTATATATGAAAAGTAGGACTCCGGTGGAGGCGCAAAAGATACAAATATGAGGGCATCTTTAAAGTATAATATCAAATCGCACCGTCTGTATGTGGGAAGGTATCTTTAACAGCGTATGTATTCTCCGGCGAAATAAAGATTCAATGAGCAAAACAAAGAGTGAATAAGCAAAACAAGGATTCAACCATACTCCTCGCAGTGTTTCATTTGATTAGAGCTAATCCTACTACTCACTGCTGGAAAGAGTGAAAATTCTTGTTCTAACTTATGATTGGTTAATAGTCCGATTAACTACCAATCGCTAACTGCGTTACAATGACATTACACTGAAAACAAGGCGTCAAATTGGACCAAACATGTTTACATAACGTTACGTCATGGCTCGCGATTTTATTATGCCCAATTAACCAGTGCATAGCAGAATATTGCAGTAAAACTAATTGCGTGACAAACGAGGCTATTAACATTGACATACTGTACGGATACGGACAGACTTTCACCATTTTTAATACCTAAATCACTGTCCAAAGTTTTAGGGAAGATCCCAGATTAAACGACGGTCAGCCATGTTGCTGTACTCAAGTGATAGATTTGATTGGACGGGAAGAATAGACACACTCCCTCAAAAGTTTTCATTGATTGCACAAAAGATCTCTTGCGTCTTGCTAATCATCTATTTTCCAATTTTGTAGATCGTTAAAAGCGACAATGTATATCAGACTGCACACTATTCTGGTCATTTTGTAGACTAGAAATCCTCACGTGGGAGAAATCAGTAAGCATTTTCCGAGGGACGATTTACTAATAACCTTAAATATTCCCTTTGTTCAAATAGTTATAAGAAAAGAGCAAAATTTCCATATTACTAAAATAAACTATGTATGTATGCCGAGCCACTGAAACAGCAAGATGGTAAGAAAATAAATATCTCCGTTGTTATATTATCCTCTAATAGTATTTTCCAGCCCGATACGATTGAACAAGGGCACATCATTGGAATCAATTTGCGCAGTGTCTGGATTCAATGACGTAACAAAGTCGGGATCCGGTGAAAAGAAGCACAAATTTCCTCTGGGATGTGGCCTACACGGCTTCAGTTCGGATACAGGTACTACATTATTTGAGTCATCGAGGTTTTAAAAGTGCGCGAAATTTTAATTACCACTTAAATGTCTACCTCTTGATTCCAGTGGGAAATTTACTAAATTTAAATCTTATATCTCGCCGTGACTAGTGTTTGCAAATGAAGAAATGGAATTGGACCAGAGATCTAATGGATGTTAGTATTCAGATTTTATAGTACCGTATTTCAAGACAAAGAATAAACCTGTTAACCATTTTCAAATGCTGACGTTCCGTTAACCACTTCTCTTTTCATAACACATTCGGGAATACAACGATTTGCAGATATGTGCCCACACGCATGAACCTGGAGCTATGTTTACCGTATTGCCTCTTCACCACGAGAGATATCTTGGTATTGTCCTTCACGGAGAAAGCACTACCCGGGTCGTTTTGAATTCTGTGATTTAAAGGGTATATTACACTTTCGTCACCACTGGGAATGCATTGACAATCGCATGAGATTTTTCTTGCAATTCTGCTCGATTAAAGCCCCAATAACATTCTTGTTGTAACTGAATAATATGTCCCAATCTTCATTCTGGTCAACAAATTGTATTATTTTACAATATTCCAATTAATTGATGATATAAATTTCATCTTAACACACCTAATATAAAAAATTGGAAAAATTCAACTAATTGATTTGAAAAGTCTAACGTAAACCTTTTCAAATGTGACTTTGATTTAAAATATTTTCGAACCCTCTGGACAAGTAAAATAGGTCGTAATGGATAATTTACACAACAGGTAGGACACTTAAACATCTAGTACTTAGAATAAGGCTATTATTTATTTTCTGGAGCTGCAAAGCCAGCAAGAGTGTTATTGTCCCTTTAAACATTCATATGTAAGTCTTATTGTTGGAGAGTCTATATTCACACAATGTCAAGGTTTCGTGACCCGTTTATAGATTAATAAATTGCACAGATAAGTCTAACATCAAGCAATGTATACACAAAGACTGTATGACGACCGACATCTGCAGCGGCTATTGTACGACGGGTTACTGTTCCCTCTATAAGATAATAAATCAAAATGTCAATCTGGTACAGTCCCAACTTGTACCCATAGACTCGATTATAAAGATGGAAACTACGTAGGGGCTGGGGGATTCTTTTGTTAAAGGGTTGCATTTTATTGTAGTCAGGTTCTATAATTCACTGTCAACTTTAAGCTGCAATTCCATATTTTTAAGTTATATTTTAAAGAATAATAAAATAAAGCCTTAAAATAGATGGTTTCTATAAACAGTCAGTCTTATAACCCTATTAATCCTATAATTCACTAATGCCAGCTAAGAAATTTCAACTTAAAATTCAATCGTTTGAAGATAGCTATTGCATGGGGGTAATGGAAAAACAAGGGACGTAATTGTGTTATTAATTCCCATATGAAAGATTTTTAAGTGTGGAAAATAATGCCTATGATTGTACAATAGTGAGTTGACAACCTATTGAGCAAAAGGCATAGAAATAAATATATATTTTCTGACTTTCTTAGAAAATATGAAATTCTCGCTTTAAGCATACTTAAAATTTCCCATCATGTGACGTTATAAAATTATGTTGATTACGTCAGGCAATTTGACCATTTACTGATCTGTATTATTATACTATATCAGTATTCAGGCGCGGATACAGAGGGGTGCGCACCCGGCGCACGCCCCCTCTATTTTTTGAGGTGGGGAACAATTTTTAGCTCCATATATATTCTCGGGAGAAAGGAGAACAAAAATAGTTTAGGTTGGTAAGCCTAATTTACAGGATTAGTATGAAATTAGTCCTTATAAGCATTTTTTCCACTCAAAAATCACTTTTCCGGGCTTCGCACTCCCAAGTGGGTGCGGCACGCCCCCTCTTTCTGAAAATCCTGGATCCGCCTCTGGTATTTTAAAAAGACGCGTGTAAGTACGTGTACGTGTGGGCACAGCTTTAACATGTAAGACTGTAATTTAATAAAATAAAAGTTTTCTTTTAAACCACCGAGTAGCTGGACCACCAAAAATACTTGTGTCGCTAAATGAAATTTGCCAGTTCAGTAATGATTATCACGCTTATAAGGGTCTTATGGCGATTCGGGATCGCGGTGGATAAGTGGGTAGGACGCTGACTTACTAACCTGAAGGTCGGGTGTATTGACCGAGAAAGTTCATTCAGATTTTCCGGCGTGGTTTCTCCTTGTCAGTGGTGCAGGGCGGAGGACCTGACAAGGACAACTGTCTAGTCGTTCGGATGGGACGAAAAACTTAGGTCCCGTGTAAACATTGGCGTGCACGTAAAAGATCCCTTACCAGTTGGAATTCGATTAAGAGTAGGCCGTAGCGCCGCTGCCCGCGCAAAATGTCCCTCATAGCACAGTGTATGATATTCCCATCTTCATTAGTCCAGCTTAGGAGCAAACAGTAAGACTTTAAACCCAATTTCACTTCATTTCATTTCTTATGGCGATTCGAATGAGTTGCTTTTTTGTGTTTAACAGCGACAATATGCAAACGATATATTAAAGTGTCATGTATACTGCACCGTACCAAACTCCTAAGTAGGACGCCATATCAGTATCAGTTTACTGACCTGCTGACTCTTATTAGTTTGACTGTATACTATAGGATGGCGGAAATCAAAGAGAGTGTTGTGCCCAACAAGGAATTCCACAATTTCGTCGTAAGATGTATGGAAGCCGTGCATACGAAGCATGAACATGCAGTGAGTTTGGCTGATTTATTGGTTTCGGCTGATTATAGGGGCCATTACAGTCATGGCTTAAACAGATTAGGTATGTAAATGATACATTGAAAGTTCAAATGAATTGAAAAGTATGGAAGACCAATAATTTAGCATATACTGAAACTTATTTTTTGCACCAAGGGCCTTCAGGGCCGTAACTAGTGGGGGTGCGGGGGAAACATTGCACCCCTAGAAAAATAAGGCGTCCCGGGACCCCATAATACACTTGATTATGATCACACATTGATGCTCTTACGGCATTGATCAGTCAGTTTTAAGGGCGCCCACTTGCCAATGGATTCTTTTGCCCTGATCCAAGCTGTCTTATAGCACTTATTTGGACACTTATGTGGAGGCTATGGGGCGCCTCCAGAGGCGCGGATCCAAGTGGGCGAGGGGGGTCACACCAGGAGCAAATTTTCTCTCCTAAAAAATCTGCCTCCCCTGAAATATGGCATGTGGAGGCTATGGGGCGCCTCCAGAGACGCGGATCCAAGTGGGGGGGACACCAGGAGCAAATATCCCCTCCTAAAAAATCTGCCGCCCCTGAAATATGGCGCCCCTTAAAAAAAATCGACCATGTAAAATACAAATTTTAGCCCCCCCCCCCACAGGCGAAGTGACCTTCCTATCATCCCTTCCTGGATACGCACCAGTGCCATCACATGTGCGCAGTACCTTGGGCATTATATTGGCGCCTTACCACTCTGCTGAACCACCACTTTTAAAATCTTATATACGTCCCTGAGGGCCTTCAGATTTGATTGTCACGCGACGAGTTACGCCAGACTGAGTTTGATATTACAGAGATGGGGATATCGACCTCAATGAAGAAACGATACAGAACAGATTTTACTTTTCTGTTTTTGAATGGACAAATCTAGTAGTACCAAAATGTAAAACACAAATACAATATCTAAAATTGATAACCCACAAGATCGACGAAAAGTAAATTCATTCATTTATATTATGACAGATATGTACGTTAAAGATATAAAAGTTGGCATGACCCGCCATGATATGGAACCTACCATCACCAAGGAAACCGTCTCTACAGCATTAGTAAATGGCAACAATCTGTTGGGTAAGCTGTAAATCCCTTCCATTCATTACATGTCCGATTACCTATGTATAGTGGGTGAGGTGGATCGGGTATAATCGTTGTGACTTCGACGATGAAGTTGTTTTCGTCAAGTATAAGTAAGTGAGTAAATTTATTGCATAAAGAGGCCCACGGGGAGCAGCATACAATTATAAAAATGCATTTAAAGGTACATTCTGGGAAAGTAGATAAAGAGCTAGCAGTTCTCACTATAAGAGCGTTAAGCGAATTTGTTAAAACATTGATCCACTCTGAACTGAGAATTTAGCGATTGATTTTTCGACCTAGCCGCGATCATCAAAAACAGAATCTCGATTATCCAATTCATGATTTAATCATGAATGAAAGTTGAGCAGCAAATATGATCCTAATCCAGTAATATCGCAGGATAGCGATGCCATACCGAGAGATGAATATGGTTTGAATAAGTTAATTAATTGTGCTTCAATAAAGAAATAAGGAGACTTTCACACGAAACTGTTCGGTTTTAATCATTTTTAAAGAAGTAATCGGTGCTTGTAACCGTGTTTATCGTTATTATATATTTTTTAGGACCGGTTGTTGGAAAGTTTTGTATTGATTTAGCGATACAAAAAGCTAAGGAAACCGGAATTGCTTGGGTTGTAGCTAATGGTAAGATAATAAACATTGTCTCATCTTTTTTTTTTGTTTTGGGCTGCACCGTTTTCGTTGTGCTGAGATTTGCAGTCCAGATTTGGTCAAAATGATTCTGTTGATTTTGTATAGCTGACGAAAGAGGAAACTCTATCCCATCTATTGCACTCGTTATAACACGCAAAATCACTTTCCATTGGCTTAAAATTAATTCTTAAATCAATAAGGTATTTCAGACATCAATCATAAACGACAATTCCGTCGAAGATTTGATTTCTGCTCCCAATGTCCAGCCTATGAAAACAATTTCACGTATTTTCTGGTTTCGTGGCAGGCAAGTTTTCTGTTATAAATAATTTCGAAAGGATATCCTCTCATGTCATTCTCACCGGAATTATCATTGATCTTAAATTCCGTTGGTTACAAAAATGCTTTCGTTATATTTGTGTCACTTTTTGATTCTTAAATTCATTTAAGTATCATGTTAAAATCTTAATTGGAATGTGCTTTTAAACCAGTTCTATCACGCATATAATATTGATTGACGCCAACATTGTCCTTTGACGATCATTACTATTCCATTAACCATTGCAACATTAGATAGCAACTATGATGAGCGATTTTTTTTCAGTTGGCTTTCGACCTAATCAAAATATGTGGTAATGACTATTTAACCTCGGGGGTATTCTCGTCGTACACTTGAAAACTCAGCGAATTATTGAAATAAAAACAATCCACATTATTTTTTCATAGTCCGAGGCGCATACTTGCACTGAGTTTAGGTGTTCACGTTTGGTGTTTTATTTATTATTTAGATTCTAATCATTTTGGTATAGCTGGTTGGTATAGTATCAGAGCTATGGAGCAGGGTATGCTAGTAAGTTGTTAGCTTCCATTGTACATCTGCCTTGTTGCCACCTATATAATCTCAAACTGTTTCACAATGGTAATGTGAATGCCTTCTTTAACCACTGTAAGTGGTGACTGACCTTTAAGTCACACCTAGTAAAGTTAAACGTGTGACGTCATGTCATATGGCATCGATAACACGTTTTAGTCGGACGTAGTAACACTAACTGGTCCAGGACGATTTCACACCGTTTATTCATTTAACATCTTCAAATTGTTTAGAATATAGAGAGCTAATTATTTAAGCTCGAGGTTATCCCTATCAGTGGTTTTGGTGGCGAAGATAATATTTACTGCTGGTCGCTTTAGTCAAAACTAATCGCAACCCGCATAAAAACTGAGAAATATCTCTTCTATTTGACCAATATTTAAGATGATATTTGACGAGGGTAGTCTAGCACCGGGAGCACAATCAGAAACCTTCTAGTTAGCAAACCAGTGTCGTACTGACTTAGCAACAAATGACGTTCGATATTAAGATGAAGATGCAGTATCTTTCTATCTATCCCAACTAATCGATGAGGTACCTCCAGTAACAACTGGGTTCAAGTTACGCGTTATAATCACGCTCCTGGGGAATGGTGGATTGGAGATGGCACATTTTTTAAAAAGGTTAAATTTCGAGGGATGGGGCTTGGTGAAAGAAGGGCACGGAATTGTTTGATTGTGTTCAAATTATATCTTTTTTTGTTTTAGGGAATGGCCTTTACAAACACTTCACCGCTAATGGTACCCACAAGAGCAAGAAAGGTAAATTATGTTATCAACTATATGTCAGCAACTGTATCCCATCTGTACCACCCCACCCTCAACCCATGAAGATCTGAGCAATCCATAATATTCTACATTATTCAGTGGTTTCATAATTATTTTTTTTTAAATTTATATTTCAGCCTACATTAGGAACGAATCCTTTAACCTTGGCAGCACCAGCTAACAATGGTGATAGTATGGTTTTAGATATGGCAACAACTTCTGTTGCGTTGGGAAAGGTGACTTCAAGATTATATATTATTTTCACTGTTTGTTCTCTGAATTCACAACTAGAACGCTCGGGGATGTTTCGGCATGTTCCATGGCCGGTTCCTACTTGAAGACTGAATTAATGACAAAAAAGTAGATGAACACGTAAACAATACCATGCGATTTGAATTCGAAGACTGCTGCCCAATCAAAATTCCTCAAGCATAATTATTCTACTTGCGCCTATCGTAATCTCGCACACTGAAACGTCTGTTAAATCATCTAATGTCCACATCGGATTCATTTGTCCGATTTATCAGTATCTTAAAATTTTGAATGGCTGAACATTAAAAATGATTGGCGATTTCAACGTTGGGAGCCGTGTTGGTTCAGTGAGTTAGGCGTTGGTGCGCGGGTTCATTCCCGGCGTTATCCGAGAAATTTCCTCGGGGGAAGTTCCGTGTACAGGTTGGCGTGCACGTAGAAGAAGCTTTTGCAGCTGGAATTCGAAATATGAATAGGTTGTAGCACCACTGTCCGATCAGAATTCCCTTCATAATTTAGCTCAGTCGTCGCAGTAGGAAATTAAACCCCATTCTATTTTACTTTATGTTTGATTTTCCTTATTATACAGATAGAACTTAGTGATAGGAAAGGCCAGGATATACCTGTAGGTTGGGGATGTGATGAAACCGGAAAGGTAAGTATCACGCTCATGGGTCAGACGGACATTTTTCCAAGTCTTTTCAGTTTAAAATTTTTGCAGATCATTACTACAGGATTTTATGGCAAGTATGGCAGCTCACTTGGTGACATATCTAAATTTGGTGTGTTACACAATCAAGTTCGCGTAAGTACCAGATCCAAGAGAAGGACATATTAAACCCGCATAATACGGCACAAGCAATGTCGTCATTGAATCATAATAAGCAGGCAATCCTGGTCGTTGCCACGTACAAGTGTTGGATCGAAACGATGACTCTTGGCTCAATGACAGGCCCCCATCCCCACGGCCACCAACCTTTCATGAAGAAGAGCTTGTGTCACACTCAACGCGATTAGATATAAAAGCATGATTATAACGTTAAATATCTATTAAAGAAGACTGTCCATCTATTTATTTGTCGGGACAAAAGATAGCCATTGGTGACAGCTATTCGGCTTAACTTATAGACAGCGTCCTGTTGGTGTTGACAGTTCATTGGTCAAATATCTTTTTGTTTTCCCTATCGAGATTATCTTTTAGTTGAGGTGTTTCTCCTTTCCGATTGCTGGTTCCGTTTCTCCAAGTAGTGACGTCCTGATCGCAATCTTTAATTTAGTATTAACGTCTAGTACGCTTCTATAAATATTCGTGTAGCTGTCAACGTTATCTATATAGCTATTGTTGGAACATACAAATGCCTCGGTTACCACCTTTAAGCATAATAAGCTCTGTTTGTTTGATTTTGTGTTAATTTGTTGATCACAGCCTTGTACAAATCCAGGAAGAGTTGTGGAAAGTGGAGGATTAATGCCGCTAGGTGGTGATGAAAATACTGGTTAGTATTAGTTTTTAAGTGATTTTCTTTTCTGATATAACTTTCATAAATTATTAGTTTTATTCTAAATAATATTTGATAATACAAAATTACTACAACATGTGTTAGATGTTTGTAAACCACATGATCAATATACATGTACTGTGAATGAAAAGTGTGGAATTTTGATACAAATGAAATGAAATGAAATGGGGTTTAACGTCCCACTGTTCTGCTCCTAAAACGAGCTAATGAAGACAGGCATACGCCATACAGTTGAAATTTTGCCCGGGCAGCGGCGCTACGGCCTACTCTTATATCGAATTCCAACAGACAATGGATCTTTTACGTGTATACCAATGTGTACACGGAACCTCGGTTTTTCGTCCCATCTGAACGACTAGACAGATCCGTCATGCATTATTGACAAGGGGAAACCACACCGGAATATCTGGATGAACTATCTCGGCAAATACAGGGATGGAACACCTGAACGCCAGCCTAGCGAGCCCACGATTTTGGAACGGCAAGATAATGTTTTTAATGTCTTATTTCAGATTTTGAGAGGAGGGCGGGAGGGAGCAAGAACAGTGTCTAGTCGTTCGGATGGGACGGAATCTCAAGCTCCTGGCATTCCAATAAAATAACCCTAGACGGATGGAATTCAATTGCTGTCCATACAAAATTTATCTCTTTGTATGGCGTATGTCCATCTTCATTATCCAAGTCGGAACGTATGAGAACTGTTGGACTTTAAACTCCATTTCATTCCATTGCTTTCATTAGCCAGGATGTTGCAGAAAAAGTAGAACTCCTATCCCTGTTGGGGGGTTGGGATGGCCTAGCGGTCTTTGTGGTGGCCTAGTGGTCTATAGTGCCGCGCTTCGACCTCTAGCTGGCCGGTCACCTCTGGCTTGCGGCTGTGGTTTCGAGCCCTGGTGTGAGCGTATGTGGCATGGAGATAGGGGCGCCTTCTCAACCTCGTGGGTTTCCTTCGGGCACTCCGGTTTCCTCCCACTGCTAAAGACCCCTACGCGCAAGCGAATTATTGAAATAAATTTAAACCATATGTTAGACCCGAAATGACCTAGTTTGTGTTGAGTGGACGTTAAACCCCATTTCTCTCTCTCTCTCTCTCTCTCTCTCTCTCTCTCTCTCTCTCTCCTATCCCTGTTTCATGCCTTCAGATTGTGGGTGGTTATAGGAAAGACAGTCCTGTCGATATCTTAAAGGTTTAATCTTCAATATATGTTATTTTGTTTTGTCTTCAGCTGGTTATAAAGGGTATGGACTTGGGATGATGGTAGAAGTATTTTGTGGTATTTTAGCTGGTTCTAATTTTGGCCCTAATGTCAGATCTTGGAAAACCCACGACAAAAAAGCTAATCTTGTAAGTTATCCAATGTTTATCATTGAGCTCGAGTTATTAGATCACGTGATTTTTTAAATCTAAAATGTCATAACAATACCCATATATAGTAAGATTATATTTTGAAGCAGAGAACTAACTGCTTTTCTTTATACCCACTGATTTACCAATATCTTGTCTTCTACACTGCCAAAAAAATACCATAGAAAATTTAGAACCGCGTGATTAGACTTCAAATAATTCGTTCAACCCTAGTAAACTCTCTTTATTAATGCACTTTATAGTATAGTATCAGACGCAGTTATCGGGCCCGTATTCAAAATAAATTAACTAAAATGATATACATGAAGGAACACCAAACATGTTTGAATACATGGTCAAATAGCTAACTGGAAATTACTATTCGTACACTCACAACCCCCACAACCCCACCCCATCCTCACCCTCAGTCCAGTAATTCCGGAATCCACCCTTAAGTGTCTTTAATAGGGTAATTCTAATTAACTAATGGTTTTAGTTATCTTAACCATAATCGTTAACTATATAGCATCGGGGGAAACTTCTGCTGAGCTGAGAACTTCTTAATTCAACTGTTAGTTATAATTTAATATTTATGTGTTTTAGGGACAATGTTTTGTGGCTATAGACCCGACTGCTTTTGCTCCCGGCTTCACCGATAGAATGAGCGAACTTATAGATCACTGTAGAAACCTAGAACCGGTGGGTATTATGCGCTTTTGAACCTTTATATCTTATCTAGATTGCGTCATTGTCAAAGCCTCTCGTCTCTAGACAATATGTCTTTTCGGGATATATTATATCAGACACACTCAGTGTTTTGCGGTGTATCCGTTTATATTACTGCCAGTATGTTACAACTGGAAATCGACACTAATTCCCTCAACATTGCATGGCATATGTTCGTGCTCAATAACATGGTTGGTGCAGAATTTAAAATATTTATTGCCATTTTATTTCCAGTCTAGCAAACCTGGTCAAATTCATAAACGTTTAACCCTTGTTTGATCTGTGTTTAAGGCTACAATAGTTTCAAACTTGTTGACTGGTTATTCGCAACAACAGATGAAACCGATCGCCCTGTCATTAAGGCATCAAATTTACTCGATGAGTATTTCCAGATGCTCACCGACAGGCTTGATTATCCAGAATGTCTAATAATCGATGTTCTAGGGAATAGATTAGTAATTATTGATATTTGTTTCATCAAGGCTGCTGGACAATCGGAAGTGCTTGTACCCGGTGACCCTGAAAGAAACCATATGAAAGAGTGTGATAAGCTTGGTGGAATTCCCTACCATCCTAACCAAATAAAATATGCAGTAAGTATACTCCTATGCATTCAGTGGTACCTACACTCACTGTTAAACAAATGAATTGTCTCGTCTCGTCTCAATATTGACGTTTAAGAACTTAAGAGTCACAGCAGGTGTGACACAATCATTAAAACCAATTCTATAATGTATAACACTACCATGTTTAATAAATCGTTTTAACGCATAGTATAAAAAAGCAAGGAAATGTACGCAAGGTCGCAAAGAGCTTTAAGCAAACAAAGGTAACTTGTAACCCTTTGGGTGTCCAAGTCTCATGAAGAATACATACATATCCTGATATTTACGTATCTAATTAATAGGGCTGACGCAATCTCTTGATATTGATGTTAAATTTACCATCCGCGAAAAATTGCATGCTAATAAACCAGTATCCCAATCATCATGACCGGATGGTTTTCTCTTGAATCAAGTTTTTAACTGAATAATGATATGTAAATGTATATAGTGTGACACTTTAATAAAAAAAAAGTAATAGTTACCAATATGTCCAATTATTAAATGATGTACTAAAAACGTTATCAAAACTATTATTTGATATTTTACAGAATGAACTAGCAGAGCAGTTGAAGATTGAACCAATGAAAGTTCTCAAGTGAAGTATTTGAACATAGAATTTGTTTAGATACTGTAATTATAAATAAACAATTGTAAAATATATTATATAGATTTACTTATAAATGTGGAAAGGCTTAAAGAGAATGTCACACGGAGTGATATCCAGCAAAATTTGGAGGTCCTGTTGTTCTGATGAGGCTCAAGTTGAGTGCAGCAAAATATTTTATCAAAACGGTTCAAAGCCATTTATTCTCCATTATTGTAGTCGCATATACAGCATGCTGATAAAAATCTGTATACGTCACAATTTCTATGGTGTATCGTAGGAATTGTTCAATCCACCAGCATTTTCGGAAAACGCTTTAGTCGGTAACTGATTTAAAGTATAATAGTTAGTGGTCTGCAACCAGCTTGTTTTTCTTTGAAATGGAGTTATGTCCCTTTAAATACATCCAAGTCAGTTGAGTTGACAATTCTGCATTCTAGCTTTTTGTTTCTGTGTAAGGACCAAATATGAACAGTACTTGATCACTGCACTGGTCTATGCAATCGTTAAATTGGTCCTTACTTTTGATGGAGGAAATAAGGGAGAGGGTGCATCCTGGGTACGAAGCCTGACATGTATTCTCGAGTTATTTCTAATTATCACTCTAATTTGTATTGGAATGACCTTATTTGACCTCCGTCTTCATTATCCCAACCGGAACAGAACAGTAGGACCTTAAATTACATTTCATTTCTCTTATTCGATCGAGATTGTTCGTAGGGATTTTACGGCACGGTTCCGGTTCTCAATGGAGCAGGACTGAGGTCCTGACAAGGATAGCGTCTAGTCATTCGGATGGTACAAAAGCAAGACACTTTACAAGCACATAAAAGAACCCTTGACAGATGAAATACGATTTACAAGTAGGCCACAACACCGCTGTCGAGGCAAAATTTCACGCAGAGCACATTGTATGATGTAAGCCCGTCTTCTTTAACCCTGTAGTCGGTGAAGAATAGGACGTTAAACCCCATTTCATTTCTTTTCAAGTTTTATATATATATTCTATATTCTACAAAGGCAACCCTTTCCACATCCACGATCATTACATGCAATGGTAATCATTATCGTATGTAATTCGGATGTACGGAATTAAATTGCATGGATCACTCGGCAATATTACATATTATTACCGAATATTCCAGAATGCAAAGCCCCAATTTCATTTATAAATACATGTATGTTTATTCCAATTTGAATTAAAGGAAATCGTGTATATTTAGCTTAGATAGTAAATCTGTGTTCATTAAATCTGGTTTATTTGTTGTTGAGGTTCCGGGTTGTTTTTAATAATATTTTCTTTTCGTGATAATTAGTTGATGTTTTTCTTAAAATAATGCTTAGATATACCTACTTATTGCGTTGGATTACAATATAAGAATTAGGAATCATGTTTCTAATAAGAAATCTTATTATAGAAAAATCTAAGACGTTTTAGTTGGTTGCCATGGAAAGGTAATTAGCGCTATTTGCGAAGAAGATGGCCAATGGGAAAATTGGTTGCCATGACAACACGACACACTGGTTATTGTAATAACCTGGTTTTCCTCAATCAGATTTGGTAAAAATAGAGATTTCTGTTATTCTGTTCATTACGAGCATTACGTTGTTGATATGTTATTTCAATATGTATATTATAATAATATATTACACTTCCTCTCTTGTATCTTTCCCCATTGATTATTGCCAATTACTGCTCCTCTATACTAACATAGACCATATTCTTCATATATTTACGAAAGGACAACTTTTGTCTGACTTATTACTGACATATCTTTGTAGACAATTCAAACTAATACCAGAATTATTTGTTTAGGTGAAATCCGATAGAAAAAGATGGGGTGGTGGGTGGGGGTAAGTAAGTAATGTGTTTACTTTTATGCGTGGTGGTGAACCGGTTTAAGTTCTACCCACAATAATATACTCGCAAACAAACCGAAACCCAGAAACCTCGCGTAGGCCTACTTACTGTACTGTATTATACACTGGTGGGACAAAATAGTGATAATCCAGAACCTTATCTTGTCTCGTAGCGCTGACAAACCCCTGCCCCATATAAATTGTGTCTAGATGAGCCTACGTACATCTCCTAAATATATATTATTGACACTATAATGTTAAAATTGTGAGCCGAGGTGACTCAGCTACAAGGGGGTTGGCTTTCTAAGCTGGAGGTTCCTGCGTTGTTCGACTTTGGAGGGAGCGCCTAGAAAGGAAAAACATATAGTCGTTCGATCGAGACGGAACACTGAGGTCTCCTGTACTGTACATTGGAGTGCACGTAAAAGAACCTATGACAGTTGGAATACAAAATAATTGTCGGCCATAGCACGACTGTTCGGGCAAAATTCCTCAGAATGCACGCTGCATGGCGTAAGCCCGTCGTCATTATCCAAGTATAATCAGAACAGTATGGCGTTAAACTCCATTTCAATTAAACTCATGTAAATAAGATTGGATAAACAATTAATGAACTGATTGACGAACCACGTTCATTTAGTGCGTGGTCATACCTTACAGCTAAAAACTAGTATTTAACGTGTTCTTTAATGATTTTCTCCAAGGACAACCTTCGTGGCCCCATCAACACATACCATGGATATATTAGCCGCCTTGGTATATGCGGATACCACATGAGTAGAATTGGGAATCGTTCATTCTTTCAGACAAAAAGCATTGTTTAACGATTTAAAGTACAACTGCTCGAATACATTCCTATTTACTTAAAACACAGACCAATAGAAACCTCGTCAAAATTACAAGATTTTGCTTCGATCGTAAGAGTGGGTGTTCTACGATTACAATAGTACAACTCATTTGACCAAACCTGTATATTGTCCAATAAAAAAAGCGTTTTTGAAATGCTAATTTGTGACTTTATATCATAGCTATCAAATCCAAGAGTACACACCAGTAGGTCGGTTGACATTTTACCAAATTAGACGTTTGACTTCTTTGTGCTATCACGAAAATTAAAGCTAAACGTTTCAGTTAGAGTATTAAAAATGGGAAGCGTGGAATTGTCGACTATTCAACACGGTACTACCACTTGCAATACCCGTTGTACTGCATCACTGACAGGGGAAAACACACCAGGAAATCATGAACAAGTGTCTCAGCCAAAATCCAAGACCAGGCTCTAAGAAAGAAATATATCATCCTGGGGTCGAAGGCAAACTGCTATATGAACTGGCTGTATGAACAAGCAGTATGAACGAGACGCGCGAGACTCACCCGCACCAGTACCAAACAGGTATAGGGACCCCTTAGAAGTTTACAATTTGAACAATTATTTTAACAAATACATAATTTATATAAACGTCTGAGTAAAAAATGAAATGTAACAAAACCCATCAACACGTATCATTCCCTAATGTGTTTATGGTTATGTGGTTGCTTAAAACCACCCTAGTCCTTCAGTCATTTGAAACGAATTAAATCAGCTCTGCGTTCACATGACACAGGAGAGTCTGAGCAGTTCGACATTGTTCAGCACGGAAGCTTATTTACGTTTGGATATCAGCCATTATCTCGGTGCAGTAAAGGCATGTCATCAACTAAACTGGGCATTAAAGGACAATATTGCTGGTGTCAACCATTATCACATAAGTGATAGAACTGTTTAAAGTTCCAATAGCATTTTTTTAAGTTATATTCTTAAAATTTATTAAAATAAAGCCCCAAAATAGATTGTTAAAGAATAATCCTATATATCCTATAATTCACTATTGCCAGTTGAGAAATTGGCAAAAATATCATTTTCAACTTCAAATTCAAACGTTTGAAGATGGCCGTCCATGGAGAAGAATGGGAAAACAAGGGAGGTAATTGAGTAACTATTTCCTCAATCAACCAGTGTCACCCTTTCTAACCCACCCAAAACATTTTGTCCATGATCGTATAATAGTGAGTTGACAACCTTTTGAGCAAAAAACATTGAAATAATTATATTTTGACTTTCTTAGAAAAAGTGAAATTGGAACTTTAACACGTTCCAAATATACATAATGTTAACACATAGATCATTGCTACGAAAGATGATACAGTATTAACTAACCATATTTCTGTGATTGGCTCTCGGCAGAACCCACATTTTATTAAGTGTTCCAGGGGCCCAGTGGGCCTTCACCGTTCTGCGTAAAAGATCCCTTGGCAGTTGGAATTCGATATAAGAGTAAGCCGTAGCGCCGCTGTGCGGGCAAAATTTCACACATAGCACACAGGATAGCGTATGCCCGTTGTCATTATCCCTAGTTAAGGGCAGAACAGTAGGACGTTAAACCTCATTTCATTTTAATAAAGAAGCATGTCAGGCTAAAGTAAGTAGAGTGCGTGTTGCGATTTCGTGTCGAAAGACAGGGGTGTTATAAACCTATTGCTGGCTATAAATAATCAATGATTTGTCTATAAAGAGAAATACCCGTGAACCCTATACAGTAGCAGTACACTTAATTACTATTTCATAACCTTGTTGACTGATGGTAGGATGATCAACTCGCTTGCTTATTTGTTTTAAGATGCTTTGATTTTTCAATTTGGATTAAAGATGTATTATGTAATATTTGGATAAAGGTCTCACTATTCTTACTGTAAAATTTCAAAAATGTATAATGAAAAATGAATATGTTGAATATTTCAGTCAATTTACACATTGCGGAATGCAGTTATCAGGCTGTAAAGTGTTCACAATATAGTGCCGGCTGTCAAGTAACATTTATAACGATGAAACAAAAATGTCCCCATTAGCCATTTTGAAATTATATTCTTCAATTGCGATCTGTTTCAATCCACTGAAAATCGCAACCATCCGACCATCTAGTGAGTTGATTTTAGGGGCTCACGTAAATACGTGTCTAATTGATTATATAACATTTGAGGCGAAAAGAAAGACCTGCATTAGGAAGATTTAGTGCTTACATAATTCATCTTTAATTAATGCTCAGATGATAAGATGTGCCGAACAGTGCACCAGTTAAACAGCGGAGAGTGGCTCGATGCATGATGATGCATTATTAGCTAAATACTAATCGTGCAGAGCCATTTTATGCTATGCTGGACTAACACTAGCGATTGTGTCATTTAATTTCATGCAATGTGAATTTCCCTGGTCAACCTTAAATAAACTTTACGACAAAGGCATTTGTAGTAGAAAGTGCTCCGACCAATTAAAATGGTTTATGTTTATCTGATAAATGGCGATGGAGAAGATAGGGATGTTCACTAATATGTACACATTAGTTGTTGGAATTTGATTAGACAGAACCTCCTGGAAAAATAAACCAATTCTCTTAAATTGTGAGATTTTATAGTGACTCCAACAAATAAATCAGTTTAGTTAATCAAAACTGCTGTTGGTGCGGTTTATCCATGTGGTCGAACTGAATTCATATTAACTATTTTGTCAATGCCTTTACGCGATAATCACTCTTTGGTTAAAGCTGTCTTATTGGTAAGTCTGGATACAACAGCTTATTAGAGCCGAGTGTCTTAGTGAATAAGGCGCAGGTTTCCTCTCACGTTCCTGAAGCAACGACTGTGAGTTTTACAACATCTGGGCGTTGCTAGATTACTTCACAATTCCCAAACTTATAGCTACGTTATCTACAGACACACGAACAGTAGCGTCCAAAAAGCAGAGGTTGTGGTAGGCACATTCACGGAAATCTTGACTTTAACGAACCTTAAACTTCGCAACAGGTACACATTTTAGCTTGAAAATGCGAGACTTGGAATTCGCGACGATCGATGAATCTGATAGGCTTACAAACTGGGCTTGTACCCAGTCGAAATTAGTGTCAAAATATGCAGTGTAGGCCTATTGCTTGACGGCCTTGGTAGGATCATAGGCGTACGAGGCGGGGGGGCCGGGGGGGCACCGGCCCCCCCCCACATATTTTCATGAAAAAAAATAGAAATCTGAAAAGAGCCCAGAATTGTGAGATCGGTCATTAGCCGAGGAGTTTTTGAAAATGGGGTGGGGTAGGGGTATGGCCTTGTCGGGGAAGGCTTTGGTCTTGTCGGGAATGAATGCTCAGTTTGTCGGGAAGCGTCGCGCCGTCTGTCGGGTTTGGAATATTTTTAATAATATGGAAGCGGAAAGAAAGCAGTCCAGTCAATGATAAACACGTTAACCATCTGAATAGAACTAGCACGTACACATGGCCTTTCTCAGTTCTTGAGTACGGTACTGTGTTAGTAATAATCGTTTGACTTTTCGTCTTTTGGTTTAATATAGTGCACTAGATGTAAATAAACTTGAACTAAAATGGTCATTCATATATTAAAAGTATATAAATTTTACAAGTTCAAAAAGTCTTCTATCTTGATTCTGGATATATCTATCTTAGATATGGATAAAAAATGTGAACTGTCATATAATGAAAAACGTGGCAAAAGTAAATCGTAATACGGAATATATAGATTGTAAATTTGAACTTTTATAAAATGGTCATTCATATATTAAAAGTAGATAAAGTATATACAAGTCTTCTATACATCTGAGATCTGGATAAAAAAATGTGAAGTCTCATAAAATGAAAAATGTGGCAAAAGTAAATCGTTCGACTTGTTCTTGTTTTCGTAGTAAATAGAGCTTATTTTAAAGATGACTTTTTACCAGTTTTTATGTTGCAACTGACATAATTTACTACCCACTCCAAATTACTAGAAAGTATTCTAAATGCCTGGAAATCGCGTCTACGGCCGTTTCTTTTTCAAAATTTTCTGGGGGAGGCCCCCCATACCCCCCGTCGGCGGGTCTCATGTGAAGTCTCTTAAAATGAAAAATGTGGCAAAAGTAAATCGTTCGACTTGTTCTTGTTTTCGTAGTAATAGAGCTTATTTTAAAGATGACTTTTTACCAGTTTTTATGCTGCAACTGACATAATTTACTACCCACTCCAAATTACTAGAAAGTATTCGAAATGCCTGGAAATCGTTTCTACAGCCGTTTGGTTTTCAAAATTTTCTGGGGGAGGCCCCCCATACCCCCCGTCGGGGGGTCTCATGTGAAGTCTCATAAAATGAAAAATGTGGCAAAAGTAAATCATTCGACTTGTTCTTGTTTTCGTAGTAATAGAGCTTATTTTAAAGATGACTTTTTACCAGTTTTTATGTTGCAACTGACATAATTTACTACCCACTCCAAATTACTAGAAAGTATTCGAAATGCCTGGAAATCGCGTCTAGGGCCGTTTGGTTTTCAAAATTTTCTGGCGGAGGCCCCCCATAACCCCCGCCGCTCCGCGGATTCTAAAGAAATATATTTGTCGGGAAAATATGCTGGCCCCCCCAAACAAGTTCGGCCTCGTACGCCTATGGGTAGGATGTAAGTAGTTAATGCGAGATCAAACCTTCCATTAAGATGAGGTTTCCCCATGTCTGTAGTGAAGGACGGGGCTGCTGCCAATGAACAGTGCCTATGTCGTTCAGATGATTAAACAACGAGGTTTCTAATACCCTTGATAGCTGAATTCGAAATAACAGTAGATCATAGCGACAATGTCCGTGCAAAATTTGTCTCCATAGCCCACTCGTTCGGTACAGAAAAGTATGACGTTACACTACATTTTATTTCATTTATGAGTCCGCTATCGATTTTGAATTAAATTTTGACGATTATTTCGTCCCTTTGCTAACACACCATCATTTATGTAAAATTGAAAGGGTGTGAGTACTTTGAAGGACAGTTGTTTTCGATATTATTTGTCAGAAACCCTACTTACACTCTAGTGGCTAATATCATTAACTGATACTTTTTTTTAATATATCTTAATTTTGTTGATTTGTACACCACAAACTTCAGTCGAGCATCATGTATATCTGTTAGTACATACCGTATTGTAGATAATGTAAATGCTAATAGAAACCTTATTTTTCCATTTTGGTCGTGGCGTTAAAGTTACATGTTGGTGCGTGCAGCCCCCCAATCTAAAGTCTTTGCTTTAAAATGATAAATTAAATGGGATGGAATGTCTTGCAGTTCTTCTCCGACGAGCGTTCAAATGGGCAAGAACAAGTCCAGCCCATCCATAAAGTTCCTCCCACTTATACGGTTAAATCTCTATACAGATCCTCTGTATAGTTCCTCCCAACTATACGGTTAAATCTCTATACAGATCAAAATGAGCACAATCTACGGATCTTCCAGCCATTGAAACAAAAACAAGAACCAAGAATTGAAATTAAGAAATGAAACATGATCTATATTTTAATCAGATTTAGCTGAAGATACTTTTAATTAAATTACTAACGAGATTGATTCAGACCAGTCAAGATCCGTATAATAGCGATTTAACTAGATATTATATAATCATGGCTGGGTGGGTATTATCGATTAGGTAAGATGTATTCTGAAATCACAATATACAGAATAAATTACTTTAAGAAATAAATGATTGTCTAACAGCAAATACACCATTATAATAGTAAACGTGACAGTCCATAATCCGAAGACCAAGTCAGATTCGTGATCACGCCAAACACCAATGATTTGGGCCAAATCACGGTTGTTCTGGTGTGTTTTTTTTATATTAATGGTGTGACAACGTCTGTGCGTTTAAACAATTGTTTCGGAAGATTGATTTAAGTATATTTTTAACTTAATGTGTCGATTGTAGAACATACAATCAAATGTATTTCACATTGTCTTTATCGATATATAAACGTAATAATTTTAACGAAGACCGTTTCCCCCTGCATAACATTTTAACATTTATAATCAAATGAAAACGTTACTTGAATCAAATCAAAGAGGACTGGTCATTTTAAAGGAGAATCCAAATCGTTATGTTTCTTGTATTATTTATTTATTGATAGTATTAAAATAGCTTTAGTAATACACAACACCTTAGTGTAAAGCAGTTCACCTTTAAATAATGAATTCAAACACCGGATATGAATCTATGAGACAGGGAGTGTTTTCTATTATTGCAAATAAACAAACCAGCATCTATAAATGTTTTGTCGTAGGTGGTTTTCCGTTTTTGTGGTAAACCAATCTGAACGGTCATTAAGAATATCAGCACGCAAATTATGTATTTTTCCGATACATTTGAGATGCCGAGATAACCAGCCGGATGTGCTGCTTTAACTTTTGTTTAGCGAGTTTATGTATTTCAAAGCACTAAATGAACTGATTTAATCTTATCTTATCCCTGTTGTATGAATGAGTCGTCTATCTTCTATATCTGGTGGGTGTATATGATCTACTAAAGCCAAGTGTCCTCCAGCAACCGACTTACTTGATAATCGTGACACAAGAGTGTAGAACAATAAAATGACATTCCGGTGTTCTGAATTATGATTTAGCGTCTTATTATTCTACACCAACTGGGATAATGTACAACGGGCCCGTTCTTAACCTGTGACTAGGAGATCTATAATGGCAGACTGGAAACTATCAATGTACCTCCCCAACCAACAGGGAACAGAACTCTGAGCCTTCGGGTTAATGGGCCAGTACCATGCTCACTGATACCCCGTGGCATAACGCTTTCAGATCACCAGAATTCGGCCTCGACCTTAAGCCCCGTTATATGTCGTTCAAATAAGGTCCCGAGTACGAATTGGTAGTGCATCTAGATGATCACATGAGAATTGACATTGAAAGTTATGTGAAGGTAGGATATTAACGACAACGCTCATCCGCGGTCACTGAAAGTGTACTATATAATGTCTACTACGTTATAATTTGTTGATAATTTGTAAATAATTTCAAAGGATATAAACCTGGAAACACAAATATGTCCCCAGTAGACTTAATATATTTTTCAATCGGTGCTTATGGATTATCGGGACACAAGGACTGAGGTCGTTAAGAGTTTATTTTACAACAATTGTCCATTGTTCTTTAATGTATAGCTTTGTGCGAGCTAAAATAAAAGAAACAAATGATCATGGAAACATGTGAAGATTTATCCAAGCCGAATGTTTCCATGGAATATTCATGCATCAAGTAATCGATTTTTGGTTTTATTGATAATATCACGCCGTGTGGCTTTTGATCAATAAACTGTTCGATTGTTTAAAAATATGTCGAAGCAGTCAAATCAATTCCAAGAACCGTCTCAACCAATATTGGCGAAACTTACAATGACATAACATTAAATAATAAAGTTATAAATTTTGCAGGTTATCTGGGATTTAAAATATCCTTACCGCTTTGTTCTGTGTGACAAATATAATTGTCGATTTCATGGTATTTTATGATGATTGATTTGCAGCATAATTGTCTGTATACATTCGTAATTTTACGCAAATATAGCCGTTGAGATATAACCAATTGTGTGTATGATTAAAGCTTAAAGGTACATTATGTAATATTTAGATAACGATATGTTCGTGCTTGCTATAATAGATAATGAAAACGGAATATATTGAACGTTTTAGCGAAATTAAGAGGTTTTTACAAGATTTAGTATAAATTGCAACAGTAATAAATGCAAATTTTATTTTCAGTCCTTCAATAGACAGCCTCCGTGAGCAGGTCGGTCACCTCTGGCTTCCGGCTGTGGTTTCGATCCCTGGTGTGAGCGTATGTGGCATGAAGATAAAGGCGTCTTCTCAACCTCGTGGGTTCCTCCGGGCACTCCGGTTTCCTCCCACTGCTAAAGACCACCCCCTACGCGCAAGCGAATTATTGAAATAAAATTACACCGTATTTTAGTCCCGAAATGACTTAGTTTGTGTCGAGTGGACGTTAAACCCCATCTCTCTCTCTCTCTCTCTCTCAGTCTCCGTGAGATATGGACTGTATTGTCTAATTTACTCAATATCTTAACCACTCGATGGTCTAGAGAGTTGATTATTTGGCCTAAATTTCCTTTAAGGGCTCTAGATATAGTCTTAATTGTTGAGAAGCTTGTTTCACCACTAACTGTATAAAAACGATCAAAAATAACTCAAGGGTGTTTCGCTTGTTTATGTATGTAAATCAAGGGCATGTATATCTCGAAGCAAGGTTAAACCAATTTCATTGTTTGTTCCTCGGGGTCTTGATAAGTGAGTAAGACGCTGGCTTGTAAGCCTGGAGGCCGCGGGTTCCAGCCTGGTGATGGCCGAGAAAGTTCATGTAGTCGTTCAGGTGGTACGAAAAAGATCCCTTGGAAGTTGGAAGTAGATATTACAGAGGGTCGTGGCGCCGCTGTCAGGGCAAACTTTCCCTCATAGCGCATTGTATGGAGTATGCCCGCCATCATTAACCCAGTCGGAGCAGAGCAGTAGGACGTTAAACCCCATGTTATTAATACAAAGTCATTCGAATTTTGTAACATTGTTTTATTTAGAATTTCAGCGGTGGACACACTAGCCGAATGATTCGGCCGAATCGTTCGGCCGAATCAATCGACGTCAAAATTCGCCTAGTGTGTCCACTGTTATTCGGCCGAATGATTCGCCCGAATCAAACAGGTTTGATATATTCGGCCGAATATTTAATCGGCCGAATGATATTCGCCTGGTGTGTCCGCTTCGCCGAAGCATTCGGCCGAATGTAGAATTCATTAGCCAATCGTCACTCATATCGAGAAGTCACGTGATCGTTTGAAGACATTGACGCCGCCATGTTTTGATCATGTGACGTGAAAGGTGACGTAATCGACTGGTGAATCGGGCGAAGCATTCGGCTGGTGTGTCCACCCATTCGGCTAATGTGTCCACTGCTTAAACTTGAAAATGTGGAATTAAACGCTTTGGAGAAGAACATCCAAGTATTTCTTTTTTTAAATGGATATTTAGTTCCCTTATTAAAAGAAATAGGGCACAAAGTATTTTTCTCAAGAAATAGGACACTTAATCTTAAAAGGTTTTCCCAAAGATCAAAGGTTCAAATTGCTGTGGACTACTGTTTACCATTTTCAAATATTTCGATGCTGTATGGAATTTTCTATTTATTCTGTGAACGGCATGTTTATGCAGACACAAAGGAAATCAATCAAACATGGAACAGGCTAGTTTTAAAATCATAGTTACGCATGATAATACCGAAAGGGGCTAAATCGCTATTATTTGGACCTAGAAATTTACCCGAATTTGTCGCATATAATAATGTAATCTGACTGTGTGTGAATTAATTTACATTCAATTGTTTCCGTTTTGACTCTAATTTCAAATCAGTTATATTATTACATGTATATTAACCAAATAGAAATTTCTTGTGTCTGGTTATTCCAGTCTATTGCGCATGCTCTCCAGATAAGTTATGGCATAGCCGTTTGACATGAGTTGGTTGAATATGTATAGCTTCGTTCTTTCTGGTCACTTGCCACAAATGACGCTGAAATGCACTATGGTACGGGATTCGTGTACCAATGGTAAAATGTTTATTTTGTCTTGAATATTGGATATCAGAAGCCTACCCTTTCCTGGTAAGATCAGAACATCAATGTTGATTTAAACTGAAAAAAATCGTGTTTTCTACGTGTAAGGCTTAGCATATTCCTGAAGCAATGGCCCGAGAAATCCCTCTCTGACCATTGCTGGAATACCATCTGTTTCTTGAACTTATGCGGGAGTGTGTCTATTCTTTCCGTTCAATGAAAGCTGTCACTTATGTACAGCAACATGACAGTCCTTCGTTAAATCTGGGTCTTCCCTAAAACTTTGGACAGTGATTTAAGGTATTAAAAACGGTGAAAGTATTTTCGTTTCCAAACAGTATTGTTTACATTTCATTCGACTTGATAGCCTCGTTTGTCACGCAATTAGTTTTACTGCAGTATTCTGCTACGCACGGGTTAATTAGGCATAATAAAATCGTGAGTCATGACGTAACATATTTTGTCCAATATTGGCAGCTAGTGATTGGTTGGTAGACGGACTACTGACAAATCAAAATTTAAAACAACAATATCCACTCATAATAGCAGTGTGTAGTTGGATAAGCTCTAATCAAACGCAACACTGCGCGGAGTATGAAGGCTTAGCTACTTTCAGATTTCTAATAGACTTTCACACGTAATTAATAACCATGCAGCTATTAGGTGACAGACCACTTTAAATGATAAAAATCTTTCTGTGAATAAATTATCAGACGATCTCGCCTAAATATAGATTGTTTCTATTTTAATTTATAGTTCAATATCAAGGTTGATCAATTAAGCTGTTTATATTTTAGGTACAATGATTATCCATGTTAAAATAAATGAAATAATGTGCACAGTTGGATGATTTCCTAAAACGATTTCAACGCTATTTTGTTCAACTTCCTACTGTTTCGTGAGCGTTTTCATAGGGAATTCTGAAGCCTTGGGCTATATCATGTTCAATCCCAGTCAATCTGATAACACAATTGAGTGGTCGGTTTGGATGAGTTCATAAACGCCCGAGAATAGTGGCCCCTTTCTCTATTCTGATAGTTATATGGGAAAAGAAATCTGTGAATTAGTGAACATGGGGTTGGTGGGGATGTACTGGTTATGGGGGGGGGGGGATGTAATCGTATGACCCCAGCACCCCGAGACAATATTTTAATATTGTGGCTATATTTGATGAAAAATCGCGATAGAGGCTTTAGTTTTTAAAGGACACTTTTCAAATTTGGTGTGAAGCATTGTGGTCAAGAGAGGGCGAACACTATCGATATTCAGCATTTCGTACCAAAGTTATCTCCCCACTTTTCAAAAAAAACCTGAAAAGCGTTCTATGACTTCAACGTCCAGAGTTACACACCCTACCTTCCCGAAAACTCCGTCAATGCAACGAGAGCAACAATTTTAATCGCGTTTTTTTCCAATCTTTTGAACACGACGAAGATAAGATTTCTTGAAGAATCATCCTGATTAAATTTGGTTTTACAACATCAAAGTTTGTCTTTTAAATAAGCTGCTGTCAAAACATGGTTGCTATGTGGGCGTATTTCCAATTTTGGATGAAAACAGGGAATATCTCATTGATTTCTATTCTTCATTTAATGAAATGTAAAATGACTGGATGACTATTATCTCTATGTACAAGATAAATACACGATAATGACATCTTGGATTGTACATGTATATTTCTGCTGTGGTACATTGTCTGTGATGTATTCATGTAATATAAGCACCCCATGCGTTCCGCAGTAATTTGGCTACACGGTCTATAGGGTAACTCTATTCAGCTCTACAGATTAAGAAAATTGTCGAGACAATGCCTTAAATTGAATACAGATATACTGTCATCCATGATAAAGATGCTATTAATTTGTGACTGTACTTTGGTTTATATTTTTTACTTTTCGAAGATTTGCTCCGTAGAAATCTTTCGTGGTGAAAAGCTTACGCGCCTAATAATCATATAAATACAATCTCTTGTAAACAATCCGATTCACGTATATTCACGATTTTGTCTTATCCTACCATGAAACCTGTCGTTAGCAGAGATTCTTGTCGACTGGAAGAGTGAATAATTCTGCTTGTGGGAATGGTAATTACCGATAAGTTTGTAGACCTATTCACGTTTGAGAACAAAGTAAGACAATAAGCAGATGAAGCAGCATCTCCCGTGACTAATACCAAGGCACAGTACCGGATCTAGAGGGAGGAGGGCAAAATGAGACAAACGCCCCCCCCACACACACACACACATTTAGCCCCCCCCCCCCCACACACACACAATTCGGGGCCATACTAAAAATTTATCCCGGAATAAAGTAAACGAAAACATCATAAGAGAAAGAGTCTGTTTAAAATACTCAAATTGTCAACGAATTCTAAACGTCAATGAAATCGCTGCCTAAATTGTCTTAGCTGCACTGAAATTAATCCTTATTTTAAAAACAAAATCGTGGGGTAAAACACCCCAGGCACTCAAGAGGGCGGAGTACATACTAGTAGGATCCGCGGTCAGTACGAACAATTTGAACAAACAACAATGGGGCCCCGCACAGTTGGTATGCCCCCACCTCCAGGTTAATCCGACACTGCCAAGGCAAAATCAAATTCATGGCGGCACTATACGTGAACAATAGCGTGCATGATACAATAAAATCTTATCTTATCTTATCTGGAGAGAGGGAAGGGGGGGGGGACGGAACTGGTCATCCATTTCAAGCGGGCATCCACTCCAAAATTGAAATTAAATTTAAAGCTGACATATTAAAATACTAATATTCGGGGCATACATTCATGGAGTCGACTCTAGACCTAGATATAACCAAACGACAGTCTGAAATTTGTTTAGACCACGGTTTGCAGGAAAGTGGGGATTTTCACTCGAACCCATTGATCGACTAGTAAGAATTGACGTCAGGCTTATTGTCTAAAATACATACACAAGACATAAGTATACATTAACTCGCGAAACTCGATTCATAAAATCAATAATTGACGATTTAAACAAGATCCATATTTCACGTAACACATCAATCACGTTAAGCTAAGATTGATGGAACTGTAATCTCAATTCTCTCTCACAGTCTTATCTTTCAACCCACTAAACCTTTTCACTAATACTACATCATAATGACAATCGAGTATAAACACCATATCGACTGGATAATCAAAGCTTCTTAATGAATACTGTCGCATGGCTCTGACGTAAAAGCAAGAAACGTATACGTATATTTTCATACAAAATTGTTATTTTCGTTCCTGCAATATTTGAAATCCGACAATAGCAAAGAAACATTTACATAACGCTCTCAAAACAAAAAACATTATTGGTTCTTATATTACTCATATCGATCCATTATACTTATTTAATTTGCTACATCCGTCACTATTGAGTTAAAAGGCCATATTATCTGGCAGTTGGGATTTTACTATCATCTAATCAGCCCACAATATAATGAATGATTTCAGTGTATTCATGGCCCCCATAACATACGATGGGACACCAAAATTATCATCCTAGACAACATACTATGGGGAAAACGCTCAAGTGTGACACAGCTTCACCCGGCAGATTCTGAAAGAGGACACCCTAGTTCTGCCGGACTATTTTTCGACAAAGAAAGGGCGTCTTTGATTAAATGATTGGTCTGAATTGGGTACTCGAAAGCTCAAGCAAGTGACAGAGCATCTTATTCAAACACTGTCCTGCATACTCCATCTCCCGAGGTGGTGTCCAGGGAGCAGGAATTGTTTCCAAGGTGGTTTCAGAGCCAAAGTTGGTTATTGTGAAAATTCCCGTACAGTTATTTCACCAAATGTGTCAGTTTGTCGTATACTAAAACAAAAAATAGAAACAAATGAATAAAATAGAACTAAAAGTTGACAATTTAATTATTTTACCCTTTGCAATATCGTGGATTTATTTTGATGGAACGAAACAGAACTTTTTTCGCAGACATTCAAATCGATTATTTGTCTATAAACAAAAGCAACATAAATTTTTCTTTTATGTGTTGTAATGTTTATTTCAATAACCCTTTTGATTGACGAAATGTTATCGCCTAACAGATCAGCTATGTGTATTCTCATAATGTGACATATTATGTACTCGCTTTGGTATTGTTTTCAATTTAAAAGCGGTGCAGTGGAATATTCCTAAATCAATCAGGCCCTAAAGACACAGCAATTCTTTTTTGTACGAGCCACTCCTTTCTACGTGAATGTTTTCACTCAATCCTTATTAACCCCAGTGGTCTTGTTTCGTTCCACTCCACTAACCCCTGGGTTATCCATAGAGAGGGGCATGTTCAAATTATCTGCCCTTGGTGACTGTGCTATTTTTATTGACCAATCAAAAACATCGTTAATACAAAGGACGGAGGGATGCAATTCTCATAGTGTTGCAACAATCACACCGCCAGCTTAGACTGATTTGTAAACTGTTTTTGGATTGGTTCCGTAATATTAAGATACGATACCCTATGGATGACCCCGGTAGGGGGAGGGGTCAAGTTCTTGGGGGTTTTGCTTCGGTCATTATTTGGTCGGTCACCTCTGGCTTGCTGTCGTGGTTTTGATCTCTGGAGACAAGGGCGCCTCATCAACCTCGTAGGTTTTCTCTGGGTATTCCGGAATTCATTCATAGGAAAGTCCCCTGTGTATGTGCTAAATAAACTGAAATAAGGCCACTTGTCTACGATCTATCATTCGGTGGAAGCGGACGTTAAACCCTACGAAGGCAGCAGTTTCTGCAATCCAATCAACCCATGACCTCCAAACGTTCGCTTAAAACAAAAACATAAAGCAACCGTTAATAACCTGACAACTATGACAACTGATAAATTGATTGGCATATTTTTATATGATACCAAATGATGCGAACTAATCAAATATTGTCATGTGTTTTACTTCTGGATGACAAAATTAAATGCAGCATTGATCGATAGAATTCAGTATATCTTTGAATTTTATCAGTGATAATTATCTCCAAACTACCTTGGAGAAATATCGTCACAATACATGTAACATTTGAAGGTCTCATTACTCATTATATGACAAAGTCATGCCAATGCCAATATGAATATCACAACATCTATCATTATACATATTATTTTCATGATTTCCCCTCTAGCTATTACAAGAATAGTATCATGTGGGTTATAATTGTTGCCATTAAAACAGTCTTATAGTCTTTTATGATAGTTAATATGTTTGTGTTGATCAGGAAATGCTTACAGATGTCTCATCTATATATAAAACCTACTCAAGACCAGTTTGCTTTGAAGTGGAGAACCATATTAACACGATATAAAAATTGATATATCTGTGGCTTATTGTCAAATCCAGAAATAGGATAAAATGGGGTTTTAACGCTCTACTGTTCTGCTCGGTCTGGGCTAATAAAGACGGTGCCCAATCCAGTGATATGTTTTCAGTGTGTACCCTTGCGGAGCAACCGATATTTTAAACCTTGCGATCATGCTGTGTGCAATAGTGTCTTGCGATTTCCAGAAATCCGACTTTGCATCCTGGTCTTGTTTTGCGTGATTCCTCAGGTGTCTAGTCATATTGCTTGTACGAAACATTGGGGCACTGAAAATTGGAATTCAAAGGAAAGCAATCGAAAACGCGGCTCGGTCTGTACAGTTTACCCACACATCACCCTATGTCGATCCTCATTAACCGGTTGGCGCAGATACGTAGGACGTTAATCCCATTTCATTGCGCTTAATTTGTCTTAAGGACCTTGTGTGATTCCGCGTTAGGCTCGTCGAGTAATATTTTTTTGGCATTGGGCAGTACGAAGGGCATAATGTTCTAACTTCGACTGACAAGAGTTCTCTGGCTTTAAGATCTCAATGGCCGATTTGGCGTATATTGTGTTTGTGGTTCGAATGAATGGCCGGGTGTAAAAGGTAATTCCAGCAGGAACTTGTGTTGTACCATGGGCCTTTCTGTCAGGCGTGGAGAGCTGGCCATTGTCAAAACCGGTCGCCACATCCTACCTATGACCCATGCATCTTTTTTACTACATATTTTAGTAGCCTTGTGATCGTCTAGAATTTATCACTGATCGTCTTTGCTTCTCCTTTACGTTGTGTATTACTTCTTACTATTTTTTTAAGACGTTTGTCTTACCAGGAATAACAATGCAACTGTTCGTTTTTACATTTCATTTATATATATCAAGCTGGATACATGCAAGCATAGTACAGATTACAATACTAACTAAAGTCATTCTCGCACTAGCCAGCCAAACTCACTGGGTGAGTTGTCTGCTGTATCGGAGTTCAGATGGTAATCTCTCTGGAATCTAAATGCCGTCTGACTTAAAGGCATAACATGGGTTTTTTTATAGCATTATGGGTATCATGCACAGTCGTGCATGTTCATGGCCCTTAACCCGTGCAATCAACGATATGATTGGTTAAATTACGCCAAATGACGCAATAGGAATTTTTACTGTCACATGTATTTTGTTGAAAGATAGAACCAGTTTGTTATGACTCTATAGCTCTTTTTATATAACAATATATTACTCAATCGTTAGTTTGATTTAAGTACTTTAAGTACATATATGTGTACATTATTAATATCTGAAGACGCCCATTGAAGGCAGAAAGCTAGCTTATATTTAATGTATGTCAGAATGAAGTAAAGTGGAGAATTTTTTACCTGGACGTATTTTATATATATATATATATATATAGAGAGAGAGAGAGAAATGGGGTTTGACGTCCACTCGACACAAACTAGGTCATTTTGGGCCTAACATATGGTTCAATTTTATTTCAATAATTCCCTTGCGAGTAGGGGTCTTTAGCAGTGGGAGGAAACCGGAGTGCCCGGAGGAAACACACGGGGTTGAGAAGGCGCCCCTATCTCCATGTCACATACGCTCACACCAGGGATCGAAACCACAGCCGCAAGCCAGAGGTGACCGGCCAGCTAGAGGTCGAAGCGCGGCACTCTAGACCACTAGGCCATCCCAACCCCCCTATGTGAATATACTGACTTGCCAAAGATATTAATGAATACAATTTTAAAGCCATCTTAGTTCAACTTATATTTTAGGATTCTGTACTTTCCGTAACTTTTGAATATTTGTTTTGTTAATTTCAGAGACAGAACCATGACTGAACTAGACATTTGAGGCACACTGTGGGTAAGCCGAGCAGGACTAGATTCTTCAGGGTTTATCAATATCAGTTGTTGATGATCTTGTAAATATGACATCGCCTAGTCATGAGCAGGTGTTATTGGGGCCCATAAGCAAGGATCTGGTCATTGACGGTATCGAATGCAGCCGAAGAGCCATGTGGAGTGCTATTTCACTGAATGTTAATTTGACGTAGTTGACAACTACAGAACGATAAGCTGCTTGAAACTTACTTAACCCAAGATTTTTTTAACAATGGCTCTATATGGACATGATCTGATATTTATGATATATTAAATTATATTTGAATCATTAATTTCAACTGTTACTCAACGGCTATACAGTTGATTATGTGCATGTGAGGTGTCGAAAAATATTTCATCGTTGACTGTTGATCACAACATTATGTGCTCTGTCAGGGGATTATTCAATGGCTGTTAGCAATTGTTTTAACGCCCATTGTCGATCGATCGTGGCCACGAAGACCACGAGTTTCGAAGCTTCATAATACGGAGATGTTAACATGGGACTCTATTGGGCTGAATAAATTTTAACACTATTACCCAAAGTATTTTTTTTTTCTTATAAAAGGAATAACATTACTGTCTACAAGCGCTCACAATGGCTATAAAATCTTGTTTCTTCCCCGATGCATTACACAGTGACTAAATATCCCACTGGAACACATCTTCGTCTACAATTACATCTTCCATATAGCTTTTAAAAAAACAATACCTTAAAACTTCTGCAAACACGTTTATCATGCGTATTTGTCCTAATAACATTATCTAGTTTAAATTTCGAAATAGAAATTCACCTTCCCAAAGACCAGGTTAATCAACTATTTCCGAACACCGCTTTAAAACATTGTATTCCTGTAGGCTAACACTCTCTAACAGTGACGTAGATGGAATAACATGTATGCAGTTGTCAGTGTTTTGGCATAAACATCTGAGATAGATACTGACGTTAGCAAAACACATCAAAATAAATCACAGTTGGGTAGGAGGTATTTATCATAACATAGTAAGAGATCGATAATTGTTCGTAACAAAAGTACACGGAAATAAATCTTGCCCTAATATATATATCCATTTGATCATTTGTCATTCGTTCTTCTGCCGCTGTTGTTAGGGAGTGATCTAATGGATTACTCGAGTAGTACAGGTCGTGAAGATAGTAAACGCTTATTTAATAGATTGTTTGAATGGATGGTGTGATGGACTGGATATGATAAATGGCGGACTGGCATTCGGGTTTAAAGATGAAATGCCATGGTAGACGAGATCAGTGATCAAGCTGGTGTTAGTCTACATTGCATTTATTGTTTATACGATTGCGTGTAACGCAAAATATAATACCACCGGCGACCGAGGAAGCAAATTGGAATAATATAGTTTTAACTAATACACTCATCCTGAAAAAAGCCTGACTTGACGCATAGGATCATTAAGTTTGTATTTTACCTTGAAAAGTTAACAGGGGGTTACACGCTAATGCTTTTGCACAATATTTCATTTTTAAAATAGTTTGACAGTTTCCGTTTTACAGAATAACTTACAGAAAAAAATAATTGTCCAGTTTCTTAAAATTCCTTCCTTATACCGACAATGCGTGTTAGTGGCTTTTACTCGCGATTTCCTATAAAATGTAAATACAACAATGAACACGGAAGAGGTATGTACACAAAATGACTTTCCAGTTTCCACCGGAACGAGTTCACACACTTAGCACCTCCATATGAATCGGACTTGGAAATTTCTAATAAGATGGTGTACAAGACAATAAATCTTATTTGAAATATGGTGATGGTACCTCTGTAACGTTTCGAGAACTGGGTTGTATAGCAAGTTAATTTATCATGGTTTGGTAGGAATCGTAGGTGGGTAATAACGACAGGACTAATTACTTCAAGGGCTTTTTTCTGTATGAGTATGGTGGCTTCCAAGAGTGGATCAATAACTGGTCACGTACGGTACTTCTGTCAATATTACGTAGAAAGCCCATTTAAGAGAGGTGACAGAATCATCTCTTAAGTTGTTTCGATTTCTTGTTAACAGAAAAAACGTTGAAATATTTCAGTAAAAAAAGTTGATTAATTATGTGTGAAAGGCACAGCTGCTCAAAAAAATTGGAGCAAAGACGAGCTTCTTGACCAAAAATTGTCACTAGCAGTTCGTGGGTTTGTTAATTTCTTATGGGTTGTACCTCTTGATAAAGCATGCAAGAAGTATTTAATAGAAGCGTTTATTAGGTCGCACTAATCTGTGTAACCAATAAATACCGTTAATGTTCATTTTGAAACGACACAATAAAGTGTGGCGTAGAATCTGTACAATAAAACCTATAATCGTTATCGGAGAACTGGGTAAGACTTGGATTTCTTCTTTTATAAGAGGAATCCGCGATGTTTCAGTGAATGTGATGATGTCTCTCTAACCATGCAGTCCCCGGTTCACTAACAGAACTGTTGACAGGGAACGTTTCTCGGGTTTTCCGACGTGGTTCCCCATTGTCAGTGAATCACAGTTTACGAGAAATATATTTGATCCAGAAATAACAAACTTTGCACATAATTTGTTATTGGTGTATTTGATACATCAAAACAACAAAAGTTTTATATTGGGCTTTATTTTAATTAAAATATGGTGATCAATTTTGAGTAAATTCTCAACTTAAGTCTAAGAATGCTTTATGAACTCGGGTCCTGGTCCAGTTAGTTCTATCGCGTCCTTTTAAAGGAAATTATAATAGCGTCAACATTTGCACTAGAGCTATGAATATCCAATTACACTAGAGCTATGAATATCCAATTACCCAGAGGATATTTAAGACCCAATAATACTACGGAGTTATTTTCTATATCGCTGCATTTAATCATGCATTAGATAGTTTATTGTTACATTGTGAACCGATCCTCTGCTATAAATAGTTACGTATTAATCTCATTCCATTATTGTGTGGAATTCACCGTTATTAATAGTGTATACAATATCAATAAAATCTATAAATCACCTTCGACTTCAAACGTAAATCACTTCCTCTTCCACACAAATGTAAATGACACTCACAGGACACCGTGGCGCTGCTATTTCAAAATTAATTTCCGCTGCGAATTGTGCTTATATGAGACTAATTACTTTCTAATATCCGATATAAAATATGTGTCTTAATAATTATGATTTTCATAGTTTGATTTATAGTCGAACTCGGCCGGTCGAAACCATATGAACAGTATAGCAGGAAAACGTGTTGAATATAAAGTAGTCCTACTATCAAGCATGTGGGTTTAACAGCGGCTCAGTATAATGCATCGGTGTGACTAACAGGTTGTATTTCTAATTTTATTGTTTCAGCCCCGGTGGCTCAGCGTGGAAGATGTTGATTCGCGATCGAAAAGGTGCCGTGTTCGATCTCTGCGCTGGCCTAGAAAATTCATCGGATGGGGTCAGAATAGCAGTTCTCTCCCTATTGACTTCAATGTTAAATTCATGACATTGTGATTATTTTGAACAAAGAGCTCAATATATCACAATCATTTGACAAAGACGTTGACAATTTCTATTTTTTGCCCGTTCTGGTTAAACTGATAAAGGTAATCTATAGGCAGTGACGTCATTTAAGTAGGCGAGCAGCCTAAATCATGTCTGTTTACTCCTTGATCATTCCTCCCCAAATTCATTAAATCCACCAAAACCTACAGAAAATGTAAATTCCATCATTCTGCTTCGATTCTAGATCAAAAAGTTAACAAAATTGCCTTGTAAAAGGCGAGAATAAAGGAAATGCTACAAATAAAGTCAATGACTATAGTCTTTATCATGTTTTGCAGGTGTTGGTTGCACCCCCCCCCCCTTGTTGTGACAGCGTAGTCATTTTGAGTCCTCGTTTATCACTGCGGCCCGGGCTGTACAACGTGGTGGACACTGGCGGTCGATCCCTGAATCCATTCACTAGCACTAGATTTTATATTTAATGTTTCTTGCTCTATCATTGATTACTTACTAGCGGATGAACCGGCTCTGCACGGATTGATAGTGGTTTAACTCCGAAACCGGAAGCAGTAAGTCAACGTCACCTAGCCTATGTTAAGCCCTAGGACTACTCTCTGCTCTCCGTCCCGAGCTCCCCATCTATACCAAATTGTAGACATGGGGCAGCCGCTAACGGTGAGCAGAGAGATGACAGTCACTTAAATATCAGTATAGAAAATATCCACGTCTCATGCGTATCACTTCTCTTGTTCATGGGTTGTCTTCTGCCTTTCTGTTTCTGCAGGTTTGTGCCGGGTGCTGTTCTCCTGTCCACACTAGTTTAGAACAGTCGTCACACGTTAACCCACCTTCTTTAATACGCCGTTTTATGTAACAAACGCATTCATGTCTAGAACACCATCCTATTAAGAAAATTTTACAGTTGACAATTATGTATGATCTATCATCGTATCCAAAGTACATAAGTGAGCTTTATAAAGCGAGAAATAAAACTCCCCGTGTGACGTCAATTTTTCTTATGAATTAATAGGATGACGTCATTCAATTTCATTGATGCTAAGTATTCATTGTGATATCACGATTGTCTATATAAAAAGTATTACATTTTCATGTCAATGACAAATACCCATCAAGTTATAGTCTAATTATATGTATTAGTTTGCGCCCAGGGCCGTATTTAGAGGGGGTGTAGGGGGTACATTGCATCCCAAGAAAAATAAGGCGACCCGAGAAATGGCGCCCAAAAGGGTTTACTGGCTAGTTACTTTGATTGCGGCAGTCCCCACGCTCAGTTACTTGCGTATTATATTGGCGCCCCACCACTCTGTTGCACCCCCACTTTTAAAATCCCTAGCTGACTAATAGTAAAAGTCAATCAAGATGTTGTGATGTTTCTGGGGATTATATATAGGAAACTAATAGCTGAACATTGTCCTTTGATGTCCTCGTGAAATAATGGAATGTAATGTATCCTCGTTACTTTTGTGTCCATTAGCGTCACCGGAATCCATTTTTTTTACACAAAATGTTCAACTAATTCATTTACGTCCACTCAGACATAGATGACAATGACGATAAATTTTGTTTTTTCTGTGATACATGACCCGGACTTTAATTCAAAATAACCAGTCAAACGTTTACTTTTCTTTTAGGTTCGTGTGTCAAAAACCCAGTAAAGTGATATAGTAAGTCTGTGTAATGTTTATACAAAGTTTGTTTTATACGAAACTAAATTTACTCTTGCTTTTACTTGACAAGGCTTCGTCCTGTAATCAATTTAATCCCCAACCTAGTCTATTTTCGTCAGACAGTTACAGATGATAACGCAGACGTCTTAAAGAAACGATGTTAAGTCGTCGGAACCGCCGATCGATATCAATATGGGTGGGGAGGGGGTGTCACATGAGTTGGTTACACAATAACATTGTCTTAAAGACATTAAACCCATACGTTGACCTATTAAAGACTAAGAAAAATCTGTTTCTAGGATGAGGCTGATCACGCCGGTCAGAATATACGTCTATCAAGCTATATCTATTTCTGGACCAGTAACTGCATGGACCCACTACTTATCTTGTTATTCTTCTTGTTAATTCTTTTCCGGGACGAAGCTATTCGAAAAACATCCTAAGGCTCCGCCAATTCAAGTACGATCGACATGACACTTAGTGTGCTTGTGCATCGATTTTGATATGATGTCATAATTCCAAAATGGCGGTGATTAGGCCTCTCTCGGTTTCTGTTCCATATAGAACTATCGTACACATTTTAACTGTGTGCATTGGTGTAATCAACAGAGCATGATAAATGATAAAGGAATGCAGCTTTGACAGAACAATTAGTCACAGGTACTTGAGGGATTAAAATTTCTAACATCAACTGGTCTAGCATGCTACAATATTGACAAAGTATATATCACGCGTCATATCGTTTTCACTATCTCGCAATACAAACTACAATGTTATACCCACCTTCCGTTTTATTGCAGACTACACTCTATTTAATTCTTATACAACCTATAAATTGACCATTTTATAGTATTATTATTTACAAATCCATATTTAAGCGCTTTGTAATACCGGTTTCGTAGGGTCGGTCGTGGCCCGGATACCCGAAAGCTGAGTCAAGGAATACCTTTTTCTTTGATTAACCAGTCCCTGACAAAATCGGGTACAACTGGTGAATTTAACGACGGGGCTGCATGATGTAAACTGCCACTAATAAAAACTAAATTTGCACTTACCGATCAGAAATGAGAGGTTTCGGTCCAAGGAAGTTAGAATTGATTTGTAACGTTGAAATGATGAATTTAGTGACATTGAGGGTTGTATAAGAATTAAATAGGGTGAAGTCTACAATGAAACGGAAGGAGGATGTTACATGTAGTGAGTATTGTGAGATAATCAACGAAGAAGTGTCTCCACCGATCGAGTCTAAACAATATGGCAGGCGATAATTGCTGTCAGTGTTTCATGATGCTACTAGATAGGATCATGTAGGAAATTTGAATCCCTTCAAGTGTCTGTGCAAATATGTGCCCTCTCCTGGAAACTGTTTTTGTTTTCAGATACTTTGTTTCCTGTTTAGCCCAGTTCGGGGCAGAAAAGTAGGACGTTAAACCCCATTTCATTTTATTTCTTGTTTAGCCTAGTGTTACATCACCACTTTAAACGATTTTTTGCTCTAACAACTCTTTCCCAATCGAGGTCTGGTGGTACTCATGGTAAAAAAAAGATTGGAATAATTGAATTTTATTCAGTTTTTTCTTGCAACCTAGAAGAACAAGCAGAGTTTAAAATATATTACTAAAAGTGGCGTGAATAATAAATAACTTTAAAACTACTCATGTGCCGGTATTGCGTAAGTTCAATATTGCCTTTCAACTGTAGATTGTGCAGGCGTGGGCTAAGAAGAACATTCGTTGCGCGAAATCCCCTTTAATTTATTTCACATATTGCAAAACAAACTGAATATCAATTCGTATTCTTCCCCTTTAATTTACGTAAATAATTGTACGCTCTATATATAGTTTGAAGTTATAAGAGAGCTGATGACTGGTATGTTATACTTGCTACCGTTCGATACTTCAATCAGTAACACAAACTAGTCCCTAGTATTTACGTCACATTTGGAATTTGTGCGTAGACATTAAAGAGGAATTATGGGAGATTTGATAAGAAGTCGGCAGTTCTTATAATAGTTAAAAAAAATAGATAAATAAAATATGTTGAAAATTCAGTCAAATTGCTTCAATCTGAACCCAGCTATTAGTTTTTTGAATTTTAGGTTAGAATCTATCATTATAACTAAAGTTGCTACGATAAAACACATTTAATTATTTTTCGAGAATGTATTCCAATCCACTAAATATCGCAGTCTAGCAATGGCAATGGCAGGTCTGGATAAGTTAACTAATGTCTAATTAATAATTTAGATAACACTTCAAAGTCTAAAGAAAGGTCGGCAATTGGCAGATTTTGCTCTTGCATAATGTATGTTTAAGAACGAACCAAAGTAAAGAGATTTACTCCTAAATTATATTTGGAATGTGGTTTACATCTGATCTTGTATTATGTGAAATCAGTGGAAGACAAAATTGTTCTTAAAGCCCCAATAACACTCTTGTCGTAACTGAATAATATGTCCCAATCTTCATTCTTGTCAACAAATTGTATTATTTTACAATATTCCAATTAAATGATGATATAAATTTCATCTTAACACACCTATTTTGAAAAATTGGAAAAATTCAACTTATTGATTTGAAAAGTCTAACGTAAATCTTTTCAAATGTGACTTGGATTTTAAAATGTTTTCGAACCCTCTGGAAAAGTAAAATAGGATGTAATGGATAATTTACACAACAGGTAAGACACTAAAACATCTAGTACTTAGAATAAGGCTTTTATTTATTTTCTGGAGCTACCAAGCCAGCAAGAGTGTTATTGTCCCCTTAACGTCACATTATAACTAGGCTTTAAGAATAATACCTGAGAATAAAACATTGTTTATATAAAAAAAAACTAGGCTTTAAGGTTAGGAATTTAATATCCAACTGATACATACATGGGTGAAATGTATTGGTGAAACGCAATATCGTTTAATCGAGGGGTGGGGGATAATGACCGAATGGTTAGCACGTGCGCGCTGTATCATAAAGCCTTTCATTGAGTTAATTGGCGTGATTATGAATCCCCGGTTGTACGTGACAAGGAGTAGGGTCGCCTGCCCAACCTCGTGGGTTTTCTCCGGGTCCTCCGGTTTCCTCCCACTGCTAAAGACCCATACGCACAAGCGAATTATTGAAATGAAATAAAACCATTTGTTAGTCATGAAATGACCTAGTTTGTGTCGAGTGGACGTTAAACCCAATTTCCCCTCTCTCTCTCTCTACTACCCCGCCCCCATCTCTCTCTTTCTCTCTTTAATCGTCAACTTCAGTTGTGTAGTTGATTAAAATATATGTTTCCATCAGAAATCTTATGTATTTCCCATGGAAAACATGAAATATAATAGTTTAGTGCGCTGTATTTAACGAAGTATACATATATGATTACTACTGAGATGTAAGGGTCTTTGGAATGTGCAATATCAATCGCTGTTTTTTGAAAGACACCATAAATGTAAATTTTACTATTATTCTTATACCCTGCTTCGCTCGAGATACACATTACAACTTATACATAAATAAATCTCAACACCCGTATCAACTCTCCATTCTCTTGATAATATGATTTCTCATAACACCATTATCTCCTCATGATTCTCCTGATGGACACTCTCAACATCATTATCGCCTCGTAGTTCTCCCTCCAGCATGAGTTCTATTACCACCGTGATTACCCCTTGATTTTTCTGACAGCATGATTACTCGCAACACCTGTGTCGCCTCTCGATTCCGATGACAGCATGATTACTCTTACACCAATATATCTCCCGACCACATGATTGCTTTCAACATCATTATTGCCTCTCGTTTTCTTCTGACAACACCCTGATCACCCCTCGATTCCCATGACAGCATGATTACTCCCAACACCATTATCCCTTCGATTCATCTGACAGCGTGATTACTTTTAACACCTCGTTTTCTTCTTACAGCATGATTGCTTTCAACGCCCTGATCACCCCTCGATTCCGCAGCATGATTACTCCCAGCATCATTATCATCTCGATTCCCCTAACAGCATGATTAGTCTTACACCATTATATCCTCTCGATTCCCCTGACAGCATGATTACACCAAACACCATTATACTCTCGATTCCCCTGGCAGCATGATTACACCAAACACCATTATACTCTCGATTCCCCTGGCAGCATGATTACACCAAACACCATTATACTCTCGATTCCCCTGGCAGCATGATTACACCAAACACCATTATACTCTCGATTCCCCTGGCAGCATGATTACACCAAACACCATTATACTCTCGATTCCCCTGGCAGCATGATTACACCAAACACCATTATACTCTCGATTCCCCTGGCAGCATGATTACACCAAACACCATTATACTCTTGATTCTCCTGGCAGCATGATTACTATTAATATCATTATATTCTTTCGTCTGACAATATGATAACTATCAACAACATCGTTATCACTTTTTGGTTACTCCCAACACCTCCATCTCTTCCGTTACATTAATCAGCACAATTACTATCTCGTTTTTTACAGCCTATTTCTATATTCTAATAGCATACAAAAAGCATCTTTGAATAGATTCTCCTTCAATTAGCTAACCTGACTTTGGTATTACAAGAACGTGTAGCGATTTTATTGATTTTGATGAAGCTATTTGTCATATATTCAATAAACACCCAACTACAGCTACTACTTCAACCAAGTGAAATTTGTCAATATCCAATTAAAAGCGGACTTGGAATGTCTCCAATATGTCTTTGCTATTTCTGTTTCCTTTCAACTTATAAGTTAAAGTGGCACTATGTAACTATCAAGTGTATGAGTTTTAGCGCCTCGATGCTGTCAATAACATGAGATCGTCGTGATATAAAGGATCTGACGTTTTGCCTATGACGATGGCTCCCGGGTGCTTAATGGGTCCTGATAATACAAATACTAAAACATGTTGTGGGTTTTTTTAGTATTCCTTTCTATGATAATGTAACAGACCTTGGAAAGTCCAAGATGTTTTTTCTCGTCGAGGCCTGGAATCTGTTATAGACATTTGATTTTGTGATTTGATCGATGACAAATAATCTCAGAATTAACGTACAGAAAATGTTTCAATGAGTATATCTATTACAAATCTAGTCTGGATAAACGAGAATACAGTGTCGTGAATATCAGAGTTGATTCCCTTACAGTATAGCCTATACATAGATTTAGAAAGTATGAATGGTTGCTGTGGTAGAGCTGAAAACAGGAGGAAGGAAGGAAGGGGTTGGGTGCGGGCCCGTATCTACAGTGGGCTTGGGGGGGCATGCCCCCCACCCCCCGCGTGAAACGCTCGCCACCTCCCACCCCCCGCTCAGAAATTGCTAACAATCATTAAAGTATACACAGTTCCTTATATTAACCTAAAAAAGCTATTTTTTTCTGTTTGAATACTTATTTAAAATGCTTATTAGACGCCTAGGTAACTACACATAGCATGATGATTACAACAGTCTGTTAGAATGACCTTTCCGAAAATTTCCCTTTAAAATGTTCGCCCCCCCACCCTCTACCGAAAGGTAATGCCCCCCGCTTAATGGTGTCTAGATACGGGCCTGGTTGGGTGTAACAAACACAGAACATGAGAGTACAATGCTGTGTTTTATTTTCTGGACTTGCTGTTTAACTTAGAGCGTTTGAATATTAAATGAGTTATTATTGTCGGTCCAATAGTCAAATAATGACCCCCAGTGAGCTTTTAGAAAAAAAAACCATAGGTTCCGTTCCCAAACACAAACATGTAATGTTGCCCTAATCTCCCACGTTCTTTTCCCTCTGTTTCAGCATTTCCTTATCACAGTCCCGAAAGCTTGCTCGCATCTACAAAAAGATTTCCATTCATGTCAAGGTCAAGAAAGGTTCTGGTATAGGTGTTTATTTTCCCTTTCCAGATACATATATGTATTAAAATTTAATGGACACCCCAGGGACGGATCCGGGGTGGGGGGGGGGTACTAGTCACCACCACCACCACCCCACAAACACACACACGACCTGTGTATAGGAATCCCGGGTCCTACAAGCTTCCACCGGGACATGCACACGCATATATATATATATTATATAGCACATGGTGTGCATCTTATCAGACACACAATCAGCATTCATGTTACTTTAGCGGCAGAAATTAGCATCGTAAACCGCGGATGATCTCTTTGGTTTTAGGGTTTTATTATTGCCATGCACGGCTTTGATATGCCCGTTTCAAACAAGGACATTTGCAGGAAATTCATCGAAGGCATCAACATTTTTGTGAGACTGATGCATAAATCATACATTATTATTTCAGTATTGACAGGACTGATATTAATGGCGAAGAACATTGACTGTACCTTTGCAAATATTCGATAACATTCAAACAGTTTGTTCATTATTAGGTTCATACTGGATATATAACTTGCTGTTTATTATAAGAGGCGTTGACAACTTTTCCGTGAATGTGGCAACTTCTTTGTACTTACAGTCCGCACTATCTTTGATGTATGCAAAATTTCACAATAATCAACATATATAAATTTCGAAATTCCTTCCTCAAATTTTGAAAATCGTCAACGAAATGAAACATTGTCGACGAACAGAAATCATTGTTCGTTATGGCTAAGATGCGGGGAAATCGATGATAATTTTTCGAAATTTTCTGGGGGGGGGGAGACCCCCCCCTACATACCCCTATACCCCCGCTACTGCTCGCGCCTACGACACTCGGCACCCATCGCTCCCCGGTCGGTGAGACAAACATGTGGTTGTCACCCCCCTCAAAAAAATCCTGGATCCGCCACTGCACCTACTTGTGTAAATATATGATACTGTGTTATTTCATTCAGGAAACGCATCATAAATAATCTCATGTGTCTGTCACTCTCTGACCGTCACCATGTGAAATGTTTAAAGACTTCCACGTACACCTACATTATAGTTCTTGCCTTAATTATTGATAATAATGAAGTACTCCGGGAAAGCCGTCTTCCAAACATGCCTAGATGACTAGGTAAACATACTTGCACTATTCTACTGACTGTAAATATTATTTCCATCGTTCGAAGTGGGGTATTAGGGAGGAAGCCATTTTCATTTTGTTGCAAGAGTGTTTGCATAATTGTGTATGTGTTTCAGAAGATAAAGTGTAAAATGCAGACGCATGAAGCTATTTCGCTTCATAGCGGAAGACACTATATTGAAATGGGGTTTAATGTTTAATTTTCTGCACCAACTTTGCTAATGAAGTGTGCCATGAGGAAAATGTTGCCGGACAACCAAGGGTTCTTTTACGTGCACATCTGTAAACGAACCTCAGTTTTTGGTCCCACCAGAACCACTAGACAATATCCTTGCCAGACCCGCCGTCCTGCATCACTGACAAGGGCAACCACGTCAGAAAATCTCGAAGAAATTTCTCCGTCAGCACCCAAGACCTTCATGATTAGCAAGCCATAGTCTTACTCACTCAGACGATACAAATAACACCACAACACCTATATTTTATTTTTTTTTTGGGGGGGGGGGTGTACTTAAAGAACTTTGAAATAATATAATGGATTTTGTATGTGTTCTTTTTGATCATTTTCAAGATCGTTAAGGTATTTAACAGACTATGAACGAAATTCGTGGTCTTACTTTAATAGTTTACCTATGCGTCGTTTTCCATTCTTATGATACCACGTTGCATGACTACCGAAATAGGGTAGTGGAAGGCGTTGCACAAATTGCTTGGTTTTAAAGGCGGCCTGGTTGGTATACAGGCGAAAAAAGTGTTGGTAATGTTTTGAAGGTCTGAAAAGTGGGCGTTGTTAAGTAATCACTTGGCACTATTCTGAAAGTAAAGTGGCTAACAATTTAGCTTCCACTGTCTAATGCTATGCCATTTTTTAAAAAGAATTCTGTTGTCTGAACCAAAGATCGCGTGACACTCTCACGTTCTTTCTAAGATAATAATTTTATCTTAAAAGGCTTCTTAAAACATTACAAGGAAGTGCGTGAATGAACAATTTAATGTTATATTAAGAAGAGAAAAAATAAACATTTCATTGGTCATGAAAGAATGTATGCAAAATTTATTCTCAATAATGCACATTGATTTAGTATGTAGCAAAACCAGCATGCCACTGCAGATATCGAGATTATGATTTGGCGCTAGCGTTCGTAAAACACCCTACACCAATATTTGTACCAATCGCAAATTTAATGTGAACACATTTTTATTTCCACAATGGCTCTCGTAAAATTCGAAGTTTTACGCGGAAAATAATCGTGTGTACTGGATGGTTCTGATTATACCATTTTGAAGAGCGATTCCCGTAATTAGCACTCTGTGTACTCGATCATTAGTCAATCTTACTGGTGGAGATTCGGGTAATTGGTTCGACCGTCGTATGGTCGGGTTCAGATGGCGTGGTATCGGGTTGTGATGTCAGTATATATAATGTTCTGAATTCGCCTCATGAAGGGCGACATCACGGCATGATGTCAATCTGCCGCCATAAAGAAGAATAATGTTCAGTGATCATTAAAATTTGTATTGAAATAAACATGCACGTAAAATTACGACTAGCTGTTTGATTTTTTCAAAATCGTAATATGCGGTTAGTTTCCATTTTTTTTCAATGTTATTTAGTTAATTACATGTATATGTAAAGTTATGTGTAGTGCCCTTTAAAGGCCAAATTAATTGGAAATTTAGGGATTTACAGATCTGTAACTTAAAGGGCCAATCCCGATAACTTTTTGGGGAATAAAACTGCTTAATTTTGTGTTAAAATCCCTTAAAACCCATAACCTAAGGCCGACCAACTAACATGATATTTGTGATACGCTTGTAAATAACTTAAACCTGACAGTCTTCATCTGGAAATGGAGACCGTTGTATTATACAGTATCTGGATAAAACCAGACTTTTTTTCTATAAAAATAATATGTAGGTGGAATTTACCCTTTGTTATCAAGTACAGTACATGGGTCATTCACTGTATAGACCTATCAAGAAATGGGAATCGATTATCAGGTCACCCAATGAAAAAATTGACCCGAAATCTTAAAAGGGTTACGTGTCCGGATAAGCAGTGTTGACGTTCACGTCCAAACGACTCAATATTTTGAGCTGAAATTTTGCGACAAGGTAAATACACCGGGCCTCTATATTTTGGTCCATAAATTTCATAAATACTCGGATTTTAATTTTTGAGACTCTGTTGTTATCGGGAGGGTCCCTTTAACTGTAACTGGAGTTATAGGACGTCGACATTGTGGAATCATTTCTAGCAAAAGTGGAGGAAAATGTAGCACGTCAGGGCCACTGTCTTTATTACTTACTGAACACTCGGTACCATTTCTCGTTTGTTAGAAGTTCGCCAGGTTAACACCAGTAACAACTGTAGTTATAGTTCTATGATAAATGATTAAAGCGGGCACTAAGTCCATTCGGTCACAACAATTATCGCTCAACTCGTCCTCTGCTAATTTGGGATTGTGTTAATTGTTTCATTCAGAATGGTTGAAGAATACTCCTTTATTAAAATCCCTATTATTCTAGACGACACATACTGATAATTGAAACAATTATTTTCTCTCATATTGTAAATGTATTGTATTATATATGCCGTGGTAAATTTATCCTACCTATTGTGTCTGAGCTGGACTTTCTCATGTCCTTACATTATTTTTATTCGTTTCGTTTTGAATTTCTGGGTATTGTTTTAATTCTCACTTGGTTGGATTTGATTAAGTTTATGTATTACTGCCAAAAGACCCACCCCCATTGCTTTTGTAAGCCTGTCATTTAGTCAATTGACGTGATTTCGATTTCCGATTGTACGTGACCAGGACTAGGGTCGCCAGTCCAACCTCGTGTATGAAAGTCTACGTGTAGACGACGGTGCCATCGTGCATTGTCAAGTGTTAAATTTCCTTAACGGGAACTACACTTGCAAACCCCGGTAAAAGATATATTTGATAACGCACCCCTTCCCAAACCCCTACCCCCATATCTAACAACATTAACACTTGCATTTTACCAGAGAACTGCACAACTACAGTCTTGGCTTCGGATTATCCAATCTCTTTTGTCTATAGGTGGGTGGGTTGTTGTACGTTCCTACTCTGACGCGAATATAATGTGTATCAGCAGCTTAATTTAATTTGTCTACACACATTTAGATCTTATAACAAGATAATATTATGTCGATTTATATTTAGAAGATTTTATTAGGACGAATCACTTTAGAATTGTCAATAATTTAGCATGTTCAAGGCGATGTTCTATTTTAATCTGAAGCTTGTTGGTTGCGACATTTCAAAAGTTTATTTCGGCCCTACACCCCCACGAATACCGCTAGTTCACTTGGGGCCTGATTCTAGATTCTACCATATACAGTTATGGTAAGGAGATGGTAACAGTAAACAAAGGTTGTGATTTGACGAGGGTTCCGGTGCAATGAGGGTGCTAACAACGGATTTATATTTAGAAGATTTTATTAGGACGAATCACTTTAGAATTGTCAATAATTTAGCATGTTCAAGGCGATGTTCTATTTTAATCTGAAGCTTGTTGGTTGCGACATTTCAAAAGTTTATTTCGGCCCTACACCCCCACGAATACCGCTAGTTCACTTGGGGCCTGATTCTAGATTCTACCATATACAGTTATGGTAAGGAGATGGTAACAGTAAACAAAGGTTGTGATTTGACGAGGGTTCCGGTGCAATGAGGGTGCTAACAACGGGTGGTGATTTCGGGTTACCAAAAATCTATTATATAATCGATTAGCCTATGAACAGTTAACTAACAGTAATTCAGTGTGACAGACTCGACATTACTGACAATAGAATGGGGTTGACATATTCAACTAACTGTAAATAACAATTAACAATATGTCAGACTGCATCAAACTGAGAAACATGGGTCAAAAGGTTGGGACAGCTTGCGTGGTGGCAAACTTAATGAATCTAGAAATTCTTTAGGGATTTGGTCAATATTTATTTCTAGGCACAGAAGACCAGTTAAGATCAATGACCAATTTTTTCAGGGGTTAAGTTTATAATGACAAAGTAATGATCTTTAATACTATTGCTATTAGAAATGCGTAAATAAAGTCATGACCAGAATTGTGTTAACTGCTTCGGAATCGAAGCTAACACATGGAATAGACAGGATGCTTTAACGGTCAAATTGATATGATAAAACCGAGGAACATAACTTAAATCATCCTAAGTTCATTTTCTCAAATCCCTTTATATGCTACAATGGAAGTATTGTTTTCTATCGCATTTCAAATTGTCGTCTAATTATATAATCTAATTCAGAATCTATTGTTCAGTCTTATAAATAAAGTGATAATCTTCACAACAAGTAACATTACGACCTATTCTTATTTCAAATTTTAACTATAAAAGGTTCTTTCATTGCACGCCAACATGCGGTACATGGTGTCTCGGTATTTCGTTCCTGTCCATTGCCGGAATCTTTGCCATGTACCACTTACGAGGGGTAACCATGACTTCAAGTTCCATGGAACGTACTCGACTAACACAGAGATCGAACCATGACGAACACCGGGTAATCGAGCAAGCGCCTGGGGTTCCATTGGTTAACCCATAAGATGGTGGTTTATATATACTAGGAATAAGGTCGGGATCCTCGCGTGATCAGATTATATACGAGGGTGGAATAGTTCGATGTAATGTCGATTATTGTCTTTATTGCTTTCTGGTTTATTATCGATATCGATCTTCTATTAGCGGAAAATGGAGGCTATATGTATTTATTGACCACAGTAATATCAATATGATAATTCATTTTTATTGTATTGTGTCAGGGTTTGACTTGGTATCTGGTTTGACTCGGTTTCAGATCAGACCAAAAATAAGTAAGGCCGTCTTATGATCCAGGAACCAGGCAAATTGTGGAATTGTGACGTCATATCAAAAATCAAAGTCCTTTAATCGATGCACAATAATTATTGTTCAGGGAACAAGAATGTTCGGTTTCATGTCAATTGTGCTTTAATTGGCAGAGTCCCTATTGCGTCGTACAAAAAGAAGAACATTACCATGTTTGGAACTAGTTTCTAGTTCAAAAGCTAATATGAAATGAAATGGGTTGTACGTCCTACTATTCGGCTCAGACTGGGCTGATGAAGACGGACATAGGTCACGCAATGTGCTTTGGGAGAAACTTTGCCCGGAAAGCGGCGCCACGGTCTACGCTTAGTCTTATAACAATAACATATGAGTTTACGGTTTCGGGGTTCAAAATGGCATTATAAAACGTGTTGACGGGGGAGGCAATTCATACAATTTCAATGGTTCATTGCTACACAAACGTCAATCGACATTGCACTGTCAGGTCTTTGGAAGTGCCTTCAAATGAAAACGTGTTAAAGATTTGGACGGCAATGTCCCCTTATTAGTGATACAATATTGATTATTTGGGCAGTTTCTGACGAACACTGTTAATTATTGTTGTCATGGTGTTCGATACACCCGTTACATAACAGATAAATTGATATGTACAAAAGAAAACAGGTGGGAAAGGCGTTAAATTGTTGTTGTGGTAATCTCGTCGATTAAAAGTACAGATTGTGTAGCGACAAATTTTTGTTGTTTTTCAACCGGTCATTCAAACGGGCTGCCAGTCCGGGACCCGGATTTTTGTCAAGGGGGGGGGGGCATACATTGGAACAAGGGGTAATACGTTACAACCTTGGATTGCTTGGGCGGAGACAATACGAAAATCATATCATCTATTAAAGAGCAGATATCTGAACTACAACAGTATCAAAGCAAACGAAAATGAAAATCAACTATGTCACTGGGGCTGAGGGGGGGGGGGGGTAGGGGCCGCACCTGGATCCGCATCTGGTGGCTTCAGAAGAGGGTATAAGGATGGGGAAGGGTCCAGGACCAGCTCATCTACATATTTTCTTTTTAAAGCAACGCTTTTATGAGAAAAGTGTTACGATCGTGTGCTTTATTCTTTATCATTAGGCGGTAGGATGGGATGGGCATCCAAAGCGCGGAGAATGATACTGACATTTTATCTGATATCAGGCGCAGATCCAAGGGGAGGCCCAGGAGGGACTTGGTCCCCCCCCCCCCCCGTCAGCCCCAGTGTGACATAGTTGATTTTCGTTTTCGTTTGCTTTGTTACTGTTGTAGTTCACATATCTGCCCTTTAATAGGTGATATAAACATGATTTTCGCATTATCTCCGCTGGGGACTACACCAAACCTGATCATTACCCTTCGCTTCAATGTATGGCCCCTCCCTCGACAAAATCCTGGATCCGGGCCTAGATATCACACTTAATGTTTTGCATTAATGAAAATGAGTCATAATGTAATCCTTTTCATTTATCATAAAAGTTGACGTCATGATTTCTCTCTTGAAATAGCCCAGTGTGTATGATCTTTTGGAGGCATTTAGTAACTGGGTAGAGCAATAATCTATAACACATACTTATGGAAGAACTTATAGATTTATTTTGGCGACGTTTCGAAGAGTATGTTTGAAAAAGTTGAGAGAATACTCTTCGAAACGTCGCCTAAATAATTGTTCTTCCGTAAGTATGGGTTATTTTTAGTTTATTGTTAAGTGTGTATATATTCCTGGGTAATTTGGAGACGATGGTGGTATTATGTATTGTCAACTGTCAAATTTTTGCTTAACAGGAACATGGCACACCCATCCCGCAAAAATTCCTGGATCCATCAAACATTAGAGGGGACCGTATACTCGTGGGCATTTCTTGGGTCATTGATTCAGGAATATGTAGGAACCTGACTAATTAAGAACAATTATAGAAATTCGCAAATATTACAAAATACACCTGTCTTCAAACTAACAGAAATTCGAACTATTAACACCGACCCCCGCCCCACTCGCTATAAAGTCTACCCATAAGTTGCGAATTTTATACAAGCCCATTTTGACGGGGCCCCAACGATTTAGCCTAGTCAGTCTTAAATTTCTTGAATATCGAAATGATACAATCACGAACAGATTTATTAATAGTATACAATTTATTTTTATTTTAATGTTACACCTACTCAGTAATTCAATTTCGCCAATTTATAACGCGACAGTACATTAAAACGAATCCTGGGTGCGCGACCATAATAGAAACACATTGAAAAATAAATAAAATATCCCACATTAAAAGAAGTGTACACAAACCAACAAACTTTGCATGAAATAACCCACACGTATCCATGGAAGCCATGGCCAATGATATCTACATTAAACTATAACTGTATTTATCCGAAAGAATTCCGAGAACCGAGTTGACAGCATGTGCGCGTTTACGCGATTATCAAGCTCTGTTATCTATGCATTGTTGATAAACGAGTTGCCCGCCTACGTCGATCGATAAACCGTTATCGACCGTCTGGTTAATCAAATCAATGAAGTTTACAACGAGAAGAGATAACTACGTCACGCGTGACATCACGATAACTACTGAATATTGATACGGTCCTGCCATATTGGGAAATGGAGTAATGTCATAATTTGGACTGTGAACATGAATTTACCGTTTTGAAAAGGAATTTAAATTTTTTGACAGTGACTTTAAAGTGAATTGGGGACATGTGTTAAAACATGAAGGAATTAATCTCTCTGCTGTATCTCACAGCATTCATTTTCTCAGTGACAGTTAATATATCGCAGGGATACCGTTCTGGCATTTCTAAACCGTTTCCATTAGGAACCATTGGTAAGTGCTGTTATTCCGAATCCCGTTTTTTTCGCTCTTCGAAAATTTCTCGGAAATTTGATAAATCTGTTATTATGTGATATCAGTCGTAAAATAAGGTTATAAATGGTCGTACCTGTGTGTTTCGTGTTACAATCTGTTCACGTGTTATGATAATTAGAGCAGCAAATAATTAGATGTAAAATATGGAGTATAAATTGTTTATCAGGCTTATATGGCATCAAGTATTTCTGTCCGTATGTCACAATAAAAACTGTGGTTTGAATTAAAAACATCATTTTTGTTTTCATATATGTGGAAGTCAATAGAAATATTGGCATAAATTTAAGAAATTATTATGGTATTTTTTTGGTCATAATACTTTCAACATTACTATAGGCCTACATGTTATTGACAGTCAAGGTGCTTTTGTGACATTGGCATCAATGTCAATACTGTTAGACTTTAGTAACTGGTAAAAATGTTTCAAATATGAAAAAATTCATACTTTGAGATAGAAATATCTTACTTATAGTTCCATTATTTGTAAAAATGGTGAATTTTTTTTTTTTATAGGCATGCATTACAACGTATGTTTTATATTATAGGAGGTTATCAGATAACTTATGAATTTTTTGACCACATATGTTTTATTGTTTAGTACATACATGTATAGATTATCTGTTCATACCCTATTTTTGTATCCTTTATCATACTGTGCAATATACATACAAACATTGTCTACATAATAAATGTTATGAAAACTATTGATTGCATCCACAGATATGAATTATAGAAATACTGGATACCATAAAGATATATTCCTGGGTACAAACTGGGTGATTTGATGATATATTTAGACTAAAAATATATTCAAACTAATTAATTTATCACAATTTTGCTTCAAATCCTTCACAAAACATTGTAATTGCCAAGTATACCCTGCTATAAAAATCGATCAAACAGGTCATGTTTACGTTAGTTAACTTACCCCTCTCCGTACCTACATGTATAGCAACGATGGCGAAGACAGAGGAGAATTCATTGCATATACAAGACGATGTTGTCTGTAGTCTCTTATCATCCAAACAAATATTCTACGAATATTAGTCTGGATGGGTCCTCAAAATTTGACAGAAAGTCGGTCACTGTCTGGATTATCCAGTCTTTTAAGTTACCACGTGCTGAATATTTTCTATCAAAACATCTCGCTTGTCAACAATGACACTCTCTAAAATTTTGTTTTAAAGTTTTTAATTGAAATGGTAATTTTCTCTCGTCATGAATCAAACGTATGGCTTCTCACAATCTCCTTAATCACGATTCATGCTGTTGTATCGTCTCTATTTTGTTTCTAATAATAGATGTGCCAAGTGAATTGTGGGATATATTTTATCCTCGCCTTATAGAATCTATCAAAATCGGCCCGGCTTCATAATATCTATCACTTACCGAGACTTTAGCCAAAGGGTTCCATTGCCCATGCGTAACCGGGAGTTTGGTTTTTTATGTGGTAGATTATCCAGTAATTTTCGTCAATAATTGAGAACCGACCCAGACCCTCCGTGCGTTGAAGACTAGGGGGGTCTGGGTGACCGAGACTATGTTGTCTGTAATCGCTGACTACGTGTACATGTATTTATTACAAATATCAGATCCTAATGAAATTCCGGGATTATCCACTGCTTTCGTCTTTTACGTTGATTTTTATCTCAGCAAGTGTTGTACGTCTAACTCTTCCTTAAGTTTATCAACATGTACACAAAGCACTCAAGTTCGCGTGCAGCCTACTACGTCAAGCGTGCGGATATTCCTAATCGTCAGGCTGTCAATTAGGGAAGGGGAACCCTTATATTTTTGTCCTGTATACGTGCCACAAGTATTTTTCTAGTAAGATTGGATATCTCTACTTTTCCATATACACCAAAATTGCCATATTTTTATAGGACTTTTCTGGGAACCTATCTTTAAACCAATGTTTATATCCTTTGGAAATTACAACTTCATTGTGGTCAAACACAGTGTATATTTTATTATTCATTAAGGGCTTGGAAGTAAGGTCTGTTATTCATTCATCACATTGAAGTGGTGAGTAGGATTGGATGCTCAACTTCATGGGTTTTCTCTGTGTCCTCCAGTTTTCTCCCACTGCTAAGTGTCTGTTGGTCTGTTTTGTCCGTCAACAATAAAGCCTGTGAACTCAATAGAAGCTAAAGTTTTAAACAGATTTTTTTTTGATTTGGTGTGAAGCTTTGGGTTAATTAGAGGATAAGTGACTTTTCATTATGCTATACATGTAGCATTTCACAGATTTTTATATCCACTCCCTCATACATGTATATCAAGATAGTGAATATGTATTTCCTCACACTGTTGGTCCATCTGTTCATCAACAATTGGTTTGTGAACACGATAAAGGCTACAGTTTTTTCGGATTCTTTTCAAATTCATTTTTATACACTCACACATATGTTAAAAAACACTGTACCGATATATGTAATATTATTTTGAATATTGTTAAATAAGATACAGTACATGTATATTACATTATGATGTGTTTTTCAAACCATTTTAGTCTATTTTAAGGTTCTAAAGAATTGAGCTACACACCCTTTAATATCTGTAAATATTTTATACAGTAATGTAAACAGGATTGGCAAAAATCTTTGAAGTGTTTGTTAAATGATCTAAAGCAAGATTAGAATAGAAATTTAATTGAAGAATGACATAAGTGGATTTTGATCAAGAGGGATATGAAAACCTATTCAGTTGACTCTTTATTTTGAGATTCAGTGTGTGGGAGAGACGGAAGCCAGACAAAATGTTTAACCAAATTATATAAGTTAATCGTCTTTCTCAAATGCTCATAAAGAATTACATCACATACATGTAGTTTAAAGTCTGACATCTTTCAAGCCAGATTTTAATTTGTCAGATGTGACATCTTTGGCTGTAAAAAAGAATGTGTTTAGTCTCCAAGACCTTGCATGTTCATTGGGTGGTCATGTTACAATATAGGCATAAATGTAAGTACTGTACATTCGGTATAAGTACAAAGAGATAATGTATCTGTGCTGTTTCAAATCTTATATAATTGGGCCAAATTTCCCATTACATGTACATGGAGGCCTACCATATGTAAGTCATAGATACATGTAAAGAAAAAATGTAAAGGATACCATGGGATTGTATAAGTTTCACTAGACAATATTACCGTTTGATTATTTTGTGATTATTGATTGCTTATTGATTGGCATTCAAGATCGTAGAAGATTCCGGTTGATGTACATGTGTATTTATTGGAATCAATAAAATTTGTTTTGTAATTGCAGAAATTTTTTCAGATAAAAGTGAGTTTCAATAACCTGATTATGCTCAATACATACATGTACATACATTTATAGAAGGAGAGACAAATGGGGTTTAATGTCCACTCGACACAAATTCACCAATATTTTAGTACACATGATGTTATAAACTTCCAAGAAAAATAACATCCAACTTTATAATAGTCTGGAATATAACCTAATATGCCTTAATATCAACCTGTCAGAGTGTGATGAAATTTTTTAGTATTTATGTCCCTTGGGCTATTCCAACTTAAATCAAATTAAAAATCTCTATCATGTTGTTTTTGAGCCATCGATTTTTTCTCAAAGTGTTTTAACAAAATTGACATCTATAATATACATGTCAATGGCATGCACAGAAAATTTTGTCCAGACAGGAATTGAATACCAACTTCAAGGTGTGCACAGGACCTCAATTTTTTGTCCCATTGGAACGATTAGATGCTGTTGCTTGCCAGACTCTCTGTCCTAGAACGCTGACAAGAAGAAACCATACTGGAAGATACGATGTCAGCCATCACTCTTTTGGTTAGTAAAAGGGTGCCTTATTATCCACTGAGTCACTGTGACTTTAAAAATAATTGCCTTTAAAGCCCCAATCATTTGTCTGAAAAGAAGGTAGTTAAACCCATTTTGTTTCTAGCAGGATTTGTTTATTTTGTCTATGTTGAGTCAAATAGATTGTTTTCCATCCTAAGCTTGTATGCAACAAGGTGTCCTCAGATTTCTTCTGACTGCTAGACACCCATGCATCAAGCAAATGATCAAAATAAAATAGTATCATGTTAGTCCCAAAATGACAGTTTGTGTCAAGTGGTCATAAAACGTCATTCCTCTTTTTCTCTATGATGTACAGTTTGACATACACAGTACGTGTAATAGTGAATATATAACGATAATATTATTCATTGATTTAGAAACAGTATTAACAAGTCTGTGATGTGATTCATACTTGATGAATGTAATAGTTGTTGATGAGGATGAATTATTTAATAAAGTTATTGTTAGCGAGTCTGGGAGGTGAATATACTGTCATTAAATTTGGTGTGTACCTAAAATAAATTAATATATGGTTATATATATAATGGTTAACATCTGTATTATGCATGGAGTCAGTTTTGATGTGGATGATTTGGATAATTGCAGTTTTGCTATTTAAAAACAAATGCATGAAATTCATCTCTTTGATTGTCAGAACCATTGGCACTATATATGTATAGATCTATAGATAAAGTATAAGTATGTACTTCTTTGTTTACGGTAGATAAATGCATAAATTTAAAATGAATAAAAAAATACGCCCAGGTAAAATAGTTTTAATGTAAAAGAATGAATTAGTAATGCAGACAGCTACATACATGAAACTACATTCTGTTGTTAGCTGCAACGAGACAGGAAATGAAATGGGGGGGCTTAAAGTCTTCCTTGTCTGAACCACTAAAGGCTTACATGTACAAAGATGGTCATTGAGACATAAGCCTATTATGCTGAAAAAGTATTGTTGTCCTTTACCTTCAAAGTTATACCTAGTCTCAACTACATGTATTGCTTCATTTACCAGTAAATACATGTAGGTGTCATGTTTGATGCATGGTATGCTTATATGTACTTATTTCAGAATGACATACTTATAGGCCATGTCTCACTTGAATATTTTACATATTCATGTAGATGCCACATTGCATTACACTTCTGCATTGTATATCTGTAAATATACATGTACATGTAGTTTCCCACTTCACCGAATTTATTGGTTTCATTGACACCAACAGTCTTTCTTTTTGTTCACCTCTGAAAAATAATAAACTTTTGATAATAACCATCCATTAATACTGTAGACTGGTATATATATGATATTCTCTATGATTCATGTAATATATACCAATTATGAACCCAGATTATGAATATTACATTAATAGATGAATATATCTTGAGGAATTTTATAATAATGATGTTTTAAATAGACGAAGTGGATAATGCCAGATGTGAATATTAGAATTATGTAATAAAATTTAATAGGTCTACATGTATATTGTACATGTATTTACAAAGTATTGATATTTACATCAATGCCATGATGTAGCTACGTTATTACATTGTTTGTACTTCCCACATACAAGCTTCAAAAAGGTAAATGATTAAAGGTTCCATTCTGCGATCAAACTGTGATTTGATGAGATATTTGGATCAAAAACATTTTCAAACTAATTTATCCATCAAAAGTTTTTATCTGAAATAACAAGTTTGGCAGTTTGTGTCCCATGGATGTTATTCCCGGAATCCAGTTATTTTTCTAGTAAAGCTGCTTCTACTTACCAAATTTGCTATACTCTTACTGAAAAAAACCTACCGTACCCAAAACTACTTTTGTGGGAATGCATCTTTAACCATTCTATCAAAGTATAAGTAAGGTGTTTCAGGGAGCGATCGGGTGTAAAAGTTCTCACAACCCTCTGTCATTCCAACTCCCTTTGCCATCAGCGATCACAATATTGAATATGTCAGACCTTTCAGAGTACATGTACATCTAGATCATTAAGATACAGTATATTTAACCTTTGAACATGTCAATAAATGGCATGTGCATAATATACATATGTATATGTAGGTTCTTTACAAGTGTCTTAAATACTGAATAACGTAGAGAGGAGCCACTTGATTCGCTATTTGTTAAATGACTGGCCTGTGATTGTGGGTCCAGATCTTGGCTTGCCTAATTTGGTATGCAAATGTCAGTTGGAATGGTTGACTGTTGGACGATCATTCCTGTTATGTCTTCAAGGAAAACTATGTTGTATAAGCACACACATTCGCATCATAATTTCATTATTAAGTATTTTCGACAAATAAGAGTTGAAAGTAACAAAAATACAGGTACCCAATTTTTGAATCAGAACTGGACAAAGATTAAATTCCAATAAATAGGACATTGAATACATGTAGATGCCAATGTAAGCAGATAGAAATTGAAAATTCAATTTAAGATAAAAAAAACACAAGACAAAATATTCTGTGTGACATCATGTACGCTTGTTCATTCACCAATTTGAAACCATGACACAATAAAAATATTTTAGAATCTTGTCTTCAGTTCAGTTTGGATAGTTTCCTGAAGGAATACCTTTTTTTTTCGCAATCCTGTTGTGCCACCAGTTAAGATTTACCGACATACCAATGATCTATACATGTTACATGTGTCTATAATGTATGTGGAATAGTTAGAATTTCTCTCTAGATCTCTGATCCCTTGGAGAATCAAAGATCTACAAACATTATTGATTATTGTAAGATAACAACAATAATTAACGTCTCGCTAGATGTGTTGTTAAAACTAGTATCAGGGGAGTCTGTCGTTCGACATTTTGCTTTGTTGTGACAAAACTATATTCTTCAAACTTCTTGCATTGTTGGCATGTCGTAACTGATGATGTCAAAAAGGAAGAAGTCACATATTTTGGGCATTTCAATTTTTGCTACAATGTCAAGAAATTCGCTTAGTATTGCGTGTGTCTTAGGAACTAAGTGACATGAAAACCACTTACAAATTCTAAAAATATTCCAGTGAATGTGCCCTTTTGTAGTTGATCCACCCCCCAATAGTTCCAGATTTGTGCTTCTATAGTTTCATATTGAATCTTCAAGTGACGTGGAAGACAACAGGATTTTATAAATAGGAACCAGTATTTATCTTATGCACCATCAAGTGAGAGCAATGTTGGAGAATGTTATTGTAGTTAAAAGATACATTGACGTTGAGAGTTTCGCGATGTGGGAGACGAAGACATTATTGACCCGTTACTCCCACTATGTTTGCTACATTGATTGATGTAGATATGTGTGGGGGTGATGTTATGAATTCTATTGATTACAGGCAGCATGTCGTGTGTTGGCTCCATGTGAAGCCATCAGACATATATGTCTTGATGATCATTGAATGATCTGTATTACGAAATATTTGCCCACTACCTAGTTTAATTATGCCAATAAGAAAACATTATAACCTAAGGCTATTTTTAATTCACATTGGGTTTAGGATGTGATGTAAACTGTCAATACATGGAGTATATGAATAAGAATATGAATATCATTGGAAAGCTGAAAAAATACTAAATAGTTCATTAGTTCCTTGAATGACATTTAGAAGTAGAGGTATAATATTCATAATAACACAACTTTATGGATTTACTACTTCTTGGTTTATTACATGCAACGTTTCAATACTCTTACAGGTATCTTTATCAAGCAATGATCAATAATGAATAACAACTCTACATTTATAGTACATCCATGAGTAAGAACAATTTAACAATCAAAACATAACATTAATTAAGACTTATAACAACAAACATTTCCCTTTGAATATGACTTCACCATTTCTCTTCAATCTACTAAGGTGTTAAAAATGGGGACTGAAGCCACCGCCTAAAATAAAATGCAATTAAAACCCATTAACAACACAATTTAAAATGTTTATCTCTTTTTGGCTTATCATCTTGATGATTAATATGACTAATTTAAATGCATTAGGCATAATTAGTTAGGTTAAACCCACCCCCTCTTTGCACATATATCTACCATATTATTTTATAAACAATTCTAAATAATAGTTCCACTGATAAATGAATTTTTTGTTCCGCTCCACTGATTATTGTTCCACTCCACTGATAAAAATAATAATTATTTTAATTTTACTTCACTGATAATTGATACTTATAGTTGTCCTGATAAATGATACTTGTAAATAGTTCCACTGATAGATAATAACTTCCTTAAAGATAAACTTGAGACCAGAATATTTTTCTTTAAACAAATAGCAATAATTCTAAAACCCCTAAATAAAAAAAAAATGACGAAAATAGCTCATTCCGTTATCGATATATTTAGATTGGAAAACCCCCTTTGCACCTGCCTGGAGAAATCCAATCAGCGTCCGAGTCAACTTCCGGTAATTCCCTTAAATATGTTATGACGTCATAAGTGTGAGACGAATGTAAACAAAATGGCGACAACATGTGTTCGTTCGGATAGGGCATCAATTAAAAAAGAGTTCTAGGCGAGTTAAATTTGTCATATAAATAATCGTCGTTTGAAGATTCCGAAAGAGCTGTCAATGAGGACGAAGGCAGAGTTAATCCACATCAATTTGAGCCTTATGCAGACTGACCGATGAGTCAGACAAAGACGATCGTATCAACGGCTTGAACAACCACGGAACTACGATCGTCTGGATTCCACCGCAATGAATGGTTAGTTTTATTATTATCTACATTACAATTTATATTTTAACCATTCTGAATTATCTATCAGTAATATTGTGTTTGTATCAAATTGAAATTCATACGTTCTTTTGACTTAGATATCGATTTTTTAAAACAATCATTAACCAAACACGAGTACCGGTATAGATTATTTAGTAGGCCGCTAGTACTAGTATCGATCTATTCTGTGAGTAGAGCTAGGCCTAGTAAATGGTATCTAAGACAAAGAATTTCTTTTCAAATTCATAAAAGTAAATTATAAAATACACCTATCTAGGCCTAATTGTTAAATTGTATTCATAACACACAATTATTATATATTTTTAAATCAGTTATTACTTAGGCCTACTAGGCCTATATTCTTATTATTGACATTATTGTCAAAATAAATATTTTTTATTTTTATCTGCCTAATTGTTAAATTGTATGCATAACACACAATTATTATATTATATATTTTTAGATCAGTTGTTACTCAGGAATAGGCCTATATTCTTATTATTGACATTATTGTCAAAATAAATATTTGTTATTATTTTCTTTGGAGTTAGCCAGATTGAGAAAAAAAGTCATGTTTTTTTTTTAATAATAACATTTTTAAAATTGAATCGCATTTTTTTTCCAATAAAATTATTTAATTAGGATTGTACCATATTAGGTTATAAATTCATAAAATTTCCGGAATTATGTTGTTGACCCTCTAAACATAATATTAAAGATACATTATCAACCGAAAATTAAGTAATTGCAATTTCCGCCTAGCCTCGATCATCATAACTGTAGTCGATATGGAAAAAAGCATAGTCTTGATTATCAAGTTAATAATCAGGGTTTAACATCCTACTGTTCTGTTCCGACTGGGCTAATGAAGACAGACTTACACCATACAGTATGCTATGGGGAAATTTGACCTGGACAACGGCGCTACAGCCTTATCGTATATCGATTTCAAACTGCCATGGAATATTTTACGTGCATGCGAATGTGTAATCTCAGTTTTTCTTCCCATTCTTATGGGTTTGCATTACCATTTGCCATAGGTGTATGTTATACCTGAACTGACTAAATTTGTGCAGTGGATATCAAACATAATAATATGTATATTAATTATATTTTCAGGAGACATTAATATGAAACATGGCTTAATAACAGTTTGTCAGGAGTTATTGGGGCTGGTTGTGAAGACAAAATACTGACATTGTACCAATGGTAAAAATTTATCAGAGAGGCCTTTGTATAAGAAAAAGCCATGTAGGATTTATGTAGAAATAAAACAATATGTATTCAGACAATTTTTTTATTATTTTTCTGTGGGATTCCTGCATGATAACTACATCAATATCAACCACATGCAAGTACTACTTAGTACCATATTGAGCTAAATGTTTTTTTATGTCAATGATGGGCTGGCACAAATGTGGCACTTTGAACAGAGGCTCAGCAAATGTTCTTTCTTCACTACTATTCCTGCAAATGAATTTGACAGTTATGCATTAAAATATTATAAGTTTAATCTAGCTATAGAAGAGAACAAAATGAATCATTGTCAAGTCAAAAAAATCCACAATATAATTTATGACCTTCAATGGGAATGAAATAAATCTATGGCTGGCAATGAAAATCGAAATGTACGTAAAACTGTAAATCAAACGGGGTTTAACGTCCTATTTTCCTGCTCCATCCAGACTAATGAAGACAGCCAAATGTCATGCAAAGAGCTACTATGAAACTTTGCCCGGGTAGTGGCGCAATGACCTACATGTATTCTTATTTTTTAACTCAAACTGTCAAGGGATCTTTAACATGCACACCAATTTGTACACAGTACCAAAACATTGTATTTTGAAATGGGGTTTAACGTCCTATTTTTCTGCACCTAACCTGGGCTAATCAAGACAGGCCCTACATCGTGCACTTTTGACATGGATGATGGAAACCACACAGGAAAACCCTGGTTATAATTATGTATTGTATCTACCTATGTATTGTATCACTATGGATAGGCCTACTTTCTGAATCTGTATGAAGGCCTCGAATACTGAAAAATCAAAATGTTCACCAGCACTGTCATAACATTGTCTTCAATAGTGGCTGGGACTGGAGCTTTATTCATCTTCACTGGCATTTAAAAATGGTCTGCAAAAGAAAATATTTTTTTTTTCTTTTAACATTTTTTATAATACAAGTATCTTCAATTATTACTCACCGCTTGTACCTATAATCTCGGGGCTGGATACCAAACTAAACCAAAAGAGCCTAATAAAATTACATAAATATCTTTTCTACAAAAGAAATAGGAGAGATATCAATATAAAAAGAATTTGACTCACCCTAATATTTTCTCTCTTGTCTTAGACTCAGTACTACTTTTCTTGTCTACGCCCTTAGGCCTATATATACCATCTTGGGTGGCTTGCTTGGGTTTCTACGACCGAATCAAATAAAATCCACATTAAGAACGTTTGATAATACACGTGTGACTGGCGATTGTCCCGTTGCTTCCAAAATTAAATGGTTGAAAGGGGTAGTAGTCTAGTACTCGTATGTAAAAAAAATGCAACGAACAAAACACATGCCGCCTCGGAGATCCTGTCCATTCGTCTCGATTTGTCGCTACAAAACTAGCCTATCGTTTTAAAATAACTTCTTTTCAAACGGAATCTAATTGAGTGAACCGTTATTGAGTTTGCATTATCATAGTCATAAGCAATACACCTCTTGAACGATCTTTTGTTGTCATTAATATTGGTCCCGTCAACAGCGTCCGCCATTGTCTCCGGGATTCCCTTGTTTACGTCTTTCACACTTGTGACGTCAATCGGTCAAAGGTCACGAGAGGTTTCACTCGGCTTATCGCTTCAGGTGAGAATTTTAGTTTTCCGTCTATATCGCGAGAACGAGTTATTGGATTTCGTTAAAACTTTCAGGAACGTTCTATTGAGGCATTTCAGATATAATAATAATAAAATATTAGAGGTCTCAAGTTGATCTTTAACATAATACAGTCGTGGCCAAAAGAATAGGACCAAGTTTTAAAATGGTTGGATTTCTTACTTGGTTTGTAAATTCATTTGATCATATATCTGCCACCTGAAGGTCGATTTGCACAAATGAGGTATCGATGGATAGGTTATTTGAAGTATGCTCATTACGCATGCACATGCATGTTTGAATGATGACGTCATCATGGCTATGACGTCATCAACGACGCCCTAAATCGGAGCGGAAGCAAGCACCTTTTAAAGCCAACGGTGGGGACACACGAAGTATTGACTACTGATCATCACCGATGTTAGTTTGCATGTTAACTAATCATTTAGAAATGAAATAAATGGTCCTTGATCTAATTTTATCTCAGTTTGGTAATAATTTCTGCCACCATCCCGATGTTTCTAGATTCTAAATCTTCAGTACACTGTCATGACGTCATAGTCGTGATGACGTCATTGTTCAAACATGCATGTGCATGTATGATGAACATACTTCACATAACCTATCCATCGATACCTCATTTGTGCAAATCGGCCTTCAGGTGGCAGATATATGATCAAATGAATTTAGACGGAAGAAATTCAACCATTTTCAAGCGTGGTCCTATTCTTTTGGCCACGACTGTAACTCATTCCATACATTAGAAATGGCTCTCCCATTGTCTTTATTCATTTTTGGTTTTTGTCTTCGGATTTCTAATGCTTCCCACAAAACTCTTTTCTTCCATACTTTAATATTTTTGGTAAGAACATTGGTGTTGTCCCATTCTATGATATGGGTAGGATTGTTTATAATACATTATGGTCGGCTAATGCAGATTTGTTTGGTTCCATACGTCTAGTTGCTGCTTTGTGTTCTTTGAGTCTCACTGATAATGGTCGGCATGTTTCGCTGTAAACAGGCAGCCTTCGTAAATAACCGGCCAATATATTCTCAAAAATAAAATGATAAAATCAAAGTTTCACATACATTATGGAATGACAATACATGTATAAGTAAAAATTCTTGCCTGTTCATTTTTGGTCAACTGAATTTACGCTTTATGCTCACTATATACATTATTATTGTCTTTTCATGTATATTTGTACATATGGATGTATTGTTAAGTGTAAAGATCATGCATATACATTTAAAGATGCATTATGTAAGATTTAGATAAAGCACTGACCATTCTTGCTATAATAGCTCAAAAATAGATAATGTAAAATGAACATGTTGAAAATTTCATTAAAATTAATTCATTCTCAGCCAAGTTTTTTGAAATAAAATTAAACCATATGTTGGTCCCGAAATGACCTAGTTTGTGTTGAGTGGACGTTAAACCCCATTTCTCTCTCTCTCTCTGAGCCAAGTTTTGACAGTTTGTTGTTTTGACAATAGTGTGCATTGTGGCAACCAAGGCATTATGGTCTTGTTTTGTTAATATATGTCTAATTAATAGTTGATATAACATTTCAGGGCTAAAGAAAGACCCCAATAGGCAGATTTAGATCTTGTATAACGTATGTTTAAGGGACGTAAAGTTTTTTAAACACGAATATCCAATAATAATAAGTTGTTATATCAACACCATACATGTACTTTGGTCAGATTGTATGAATTCATGAGCGTATGATTTTAGGAGTCCTTCTAATGGGAATATCAGTTCAATCCCAGTCAGTATTTACAAAGTTATGATGAAGTGAAATTCCATCAATCTATACTGCTTTTGTATGTACATTTATATGGTACATTTTACTATTTCTATTTATCTCTTCTTGTTCTTTTTCTTCTCCAAATATTATACCATTATATCAACAATACACTTTCCAAGTTGAACTTTTCACCATGTAGGCCAATTGCCAATCTGCACGCAGAGATTCATACTTCGAGAATAAGCAGATCTAACTGTAGATACATGTAAATGCAGTCTCTAAGTATTGGATGACTGATCACCTGTTTATTGTCAGATGATGTCATATTATAATAACACGCCAACAACCATCTCAACGTATTCACAAAATCTTATTTATGAACCTGTGTTTAATCTGATTGTATTGATTTTATTTACTTGCCAAATGGTTAATGCATGTGCGCTGGACCAGAAGGTCTGTCATTGAATCAAGTTTTGATTCCCCGCTTGAACGTGACAAGGAGTAGGGTCACCTGCCCAACCTCCTGGGTTTTCTCTGGGTCCTCTGGTTTCTTTCCACTGCTAAAGACCCCTGCATGCAAAGCAAATTATTATTGAAATAAAATTTAACCATATGATAGTTCCAAAATGACCTAGTTTGTGTCAAGTGGATGTTAAATGCCACTTCTCTCTCTCTCTAAAAAAAATCATGAAATGATCCCAAGACATTGTACTTACAAGTTTAGTGATATAATCACGAAAATATAGAATAAGATAATTGTGAAATATCAGTAGACATATTGCTATGGTCCAACCTCCGACCAATTTGATCTTCGGTTCTTCACATCTTGATAAAAAAAAATAGCCACTTGAAACAAATGAAAGGTGTTTTTTAAAACATACTTTTTCCAGTCTTTACTGGAAGAAAAAAGAAGGAAAGGTTTTACTAGTCTTCCCAAAGAACAAAATATTCAATTGGTATGGCCTTCATGTAGGTGTACATGTACATGTATGTAACAAACAGTTGGGAAGCTCCTGTGCCTGTGTCTGCTAATAATGCTATATTATATACAGTTCAGACACTTCTTTTAAAACCAGTTCAAAGACAGGATTGTCTTGCGTTCACACATATTATAAACCAAACCATACTGACCTCTTCGATTGGAGGTTAGAGTTAGCTAGTTAGATTTATATTTTTTATTCGGTTCGCACACGCTTTCGATAACACTGGCACTGCCTGAACCTGATACTTTCCAAGGAATGTTAACTTACTGCGTACAGCGCATGCTCAAAGCGATTTTGAGCCAGGGTTTTTAAGTCAAACCTTCAGACGGTTTAAAATAAAACCAGTTTGAAATAACATGCCTTTTCAGAGACAGGTCATGAGTGGGGGGTTTTAAACTGGTTCATTTGCCCCAAATTTGCATTCAGATGACAGAGTTAACTGGTTTATCAATCCTCAAGTTTAACAATCCTCGGCGTCTGAACAGGCTGTAAGTATCCCTCTCTCTACTTACTGTTCTTTCACAGTCGATTTCCCCTGATTTCACTGTCATTGGTAAGCATTTTATTAATTAAATATATAAAAATCAATCAATTGCAACATCCTATAAAACATACCATTATGACAGGTACTCATTAATCATTAAGTACATTATATACATCTATTAGGCCTAAACAATATGAACAATGGTCAGTCATTTGATGTCAATACATAGCTCTTTGCTATTAGCTTTAGCATTATTTTTTTGTTACAACTTTCCAGTGAGAATAAACTATTGATTTTTGGAGACTGAATCAAGCGTGTCTGCCTACGATAAGATAAAACTAACGATTTGTTTATCTGGCTTAATAACAGGATTTTACCTCAGCTGGAATTTTTTTTTATCTCTCTTCCTGTATGTCTTTTAATGCCAGTATATTAAATAGATCAAGCTGTTTTTCATTGAATCTAAATACTATAGACAAAGACATAAACTTTGCAAGAGCACAAAATTACCCAAGTAAAGGCAACAAAAAGAATGAAATTACTGTACTTATAATTTAATGGATGTTTTGCAAGACCATAAACTAGGTTCATGGCTCATGTTATAATGCCAGAGCTATAGGTTCGCCTATTGTATGGTATTTTTCTTGCTTAGCATTATTTAGACATTTATTCACATCAACTCTCTAGGCCATCCGATGGCTTAGATATTATTAAGTGGATTAGACAATGCCCACAATATCTGCGCTAAATGCTAATATGACTGTCCAAGTCAAAATTTTCCAACAATGCTTGACAGTCACTCATAGAGATTACCAATAATAGGCCTGATCTATTTTCTAAACTATTCTATAACAATAACGGTCAGTCCTTTCCAGGCCCGTAGCCAGGGGGTGGCAAGGGGGGGCAATGCCCCCCTGAAAAAATGTTTTGCCCCCCCGAAAGAAAATTTGCCAACCATAACTCTAAAATACTTACTATAGACAGTAACGGGTGTGCCCCTCCTAGAAACTTCACTGCCCCCCCCGAAGCCTTCAAGCTGGCTACGGGCAAGGTCCTTTCTATAATTCTTATAAATCTTGCATAATGCTGCTTTAATTAACAATGTTCTAAAACGTGATCACGGACAACTGCATGGTGCAGTTCCAAGTGCCAATCAAGCTTGACCACACTAACATGACATTTATGAGATCTACTACTACTACTACTACTTAGTGTTTAACGTCTGCTTCCACATAAGTGATATCGCAGACAAGACTTACATGTAGGAGAGCCGAAGCTGATTCCTGTTTTTTAGAATATGATTTTGCAATCTTTCTATTTGGCTTTAAGCCATGGATTGGGTTTAGTGGGAAGTTCTTCCCTTTATTTATTAAAAAACATATCATTTGGTAGATGATCTCGTTTGCTTCTGGGTTGGTTGGTGTCATCGTTTGAGGTTAGTGTTTAGGTGCCAGACCCGTCTTATCGTGGCCTCCCCTTACTCCACTATCCCACTCTATGGGTTTGGTATCAGTTTTTTTTACGAAATAGTGTTTAGGTGCCGAGTACGTCTGACCGAAACTCCCCCTTACTCCACTATCCTGCTTAGTTTGGTAGATGTCATCTGTGGTATTTGTGTTTAGGTGCCAGGCCCGTCTTATCGTGACCTCCCCTTACTCCACTATCCTATTCTGTTTAATGTCTGTTTTTTGGCGGAATAGTGTTTAGATGCCGAGTCCGTCTGATCGTGACCCTCCCTTACTCCACTATCCTGCCAGTTTGGTATAAATCCCCTATGTAGTTTAGTGTTTAGATGCCGGGCCCGTCTAATCATGACCCCCTCTTACTTCACTATTCTACTTAGTCCAACTGTGTCCATTAGGGCGTGGATTTGTTCAAATATTTGCAGTTTCAGATCTGGTCTAGGGAAGAGTAGGTTCTTAGTGTTGAACGGTATGTTGTTGTTCTCCATTATTCTCACTAGTTCCCTTCTCTCCTCCTTGTATACCTCGCAGTCTACCAGGACATGGTTGGTGGTACATTCTTCCCCGCACTCACAGACGATGACTTGGTGTTTGTGGTCTCGCAGCCGCTCTCTCACCCTTAGTTTCGATATAAATCTGCATATATCTCTTCTAGGGTGATTGATTGCTGTCTTCGTGTAGATCTTGTCATCCAGCCGGAATCTGTATGTGTCAAGTTCAACGAGTTGTAATTCCCAGATTGAATTGACCTGTCTTTTAACCATACTGTAGATTTCCGTGGTGCTGTAGTCTATGGTGCGGAGTGGTGCTGTATCTTTGAGACCTTCGTTTGCGAGTCGATCTGCCTCCTCGTTTCCTCTAATGTTGACATGTGATGGAATCCACACGAGCTCTACTTTGCTCCCCTTCTCTAAGACCCTCTGGTACAGCTGCCTGATTTCCAAAATGACTTCTGGTCTTGAGTCCGAGTTGTCAGTTTGGATTGAAATCAGACTGCTCAGGGAGTCGCTTGGAATGACGAACTTACTAGTCTTTTGGTGGGAAATCCATGATATAGCGTCACGAATGGCCACAAGCTCTGCAGTGTACACCGAACAGTTATTGGGCAGTTTCCTGCTTATTCCCTGTTCCCCGTTTGGCAGGTATATATTTATGAGATCATTTTGCTACATGTAAATATAGTAACCTACTTTGAAACTGAGCAAACAGTGTTGTTTCAAATTGACAATTTAAATGTAGCTGTTTTGGTAGTAATAGGAAGACCTTGATCTTATCTTTATTTCACACTGTTAACCAATTTCCAGAAACAATTAGGTCACAATTTGGACTAGTTTATGATCTTTATTGAAGTGCACCATAATGGACAAATACCATTGACTAAAAACAAAGCCACACTAAAAGCACAAATCTCGTCGTTTGGAAATAAAGTTGTTGATGTGGATTCCTCGTTGTTTACACCTGATTATGGTTGAATTCTAAAGTAGTAATTGCAATTGCAGGTACAAATAGAGAAATAGATAAGCCTATTTTCTAAATGCAATTGGGTTTTTTTGTTTGGTACATGTATGTATTCTTCTACCTCTAAGGTTCTAGCAAAACACTTTGACAAACTAATAATGTAACAAATTACTTATTTGGCTAAAATTGCCATGTTTTTTTTTCCCTCTGGAGATTCACCTTAAAGGGTAAGATTGGTTTAGCCCATGTATGCGCAGATCAGTGTTGCGTGTACATCAAAGCCTATTTCTACAAAATATAGACATGAGAGGACATCTAACCCCATTTCAATTCATGTATACATGTATGTACATGACTGCAAATCAAGAATTGGAATCCTGAATTATATTATATTCTCCAACCATAAACATAGCATGTGCTTGGCTTGCATTTACTATAAATAACAAGAGTTGGAAAATCAATAGGATTAGCAAATACACGAGTTGAAAGGTTTCCATGTTTGGTAATTCTCATGTTGTCTTTCCTACATTAATTAACCCATTTCCAAAAAAAGTTAAAGCACCACGCAAAAGCTTCACAATTCCTATAATGTTTTAATACAAATGGTACACATGTATTCATATGTTTTTATCGTTCATAACTGCTGATCTATGTAGCTTTGTTCTCTAAAATCCCTTCCTCCGTGATGACGTGTGACATAAACCCATTTTAACCTGTAGTCATTAACAGCTGTAATTATTTCTGATCAAATACTCTGATGAAAGATTTCCAAGTCCTTTCATCATGTCCGTGTGTTTTCTGGATTCTTGTCATGCTTATTTTTGTCAATGTTAAAAAGTCAAGTTTGGCTAGATTCCGCCGTAGGTCATTGTGTTTTGTGTGAATAGCTGACATGTTAAAAGCCTTGTCTTATTATTTCCAAACGGATCTACCATCAATTTGATTTATTGCGTTGTAGAGTTCTTCAGTAACAAGATTGTACACAGGCTACATGTACCATCTGTAATTTTACATAGAAATATTGATCTACATAGAGATATACTTCCTTGTGTATATTTACCATCCATGATGCACTTGTGAATTGGCAATCATACTAGATTCCAAATGTTGTGGTTTTTAAATGGGAGGGGGGGGGGGGATGGACCTACATGTAAACAGGCACATTTCCCCATGGCGCTGTATCGTAAGGTCTGTCATTGGGTCAAATGGCGTGGTTTTGATTCCATGGCTGTATGTGACTAGGAGTAGTGTCGCTTGTCCAATCTCTTGGGTTTTCTCAAGGGGATTATAGAAATGAAATTAAACCATATGTTAGTCCCAAAATGACCCAGTTTGTGTCAAGTGGACGTTATCTCTCTCTCTCTCTCTCTCTCGCTTTCTGAGATCCTGGTAAAATCTGGTTGCCTCCCTTTATCTCTAGGTGTTCACAATGCTCCAATCATGCTTTTTGTTAGTTGCAACAGGCTTTTGTGTAACATAAACAATCCATTGTGTTAGTGCCCATTGACAGCAGGAATACATGTAGGTAGATAAAATGTCTTCTTCAAAGCAAGTATTTGACGTCAGTAAGGATCAAACATGCAACCATTAATTGGTAACTAACTGCTCTGACCTTCCGCTCTGGGTATTAATATTATACATTACACTATCTTTGTTCAGTAAGGTTTAAAACTACAAGCTGTACATGTACCATTGTCAATAACATGTTTAATTTGTATCCTTAATAACAGACAGCTATCACTACAACTTCGGTATCATTTATAAGTTGAAAATGCTAGAAAACCATTGAGCTTTTACTGTAATTGTCACCAGTGTAGTTAGGATCTGTTTAGATTAGATAATGAGTCATTTGTTTATAACTGATTTGAAGAGTTTTCCAACAATGGCATGAAAGTAAATATTAAATACAGAAACTAGTGCTAAAACAACACAACTTATAATATGATACCCCAGTTGTATTTATGGATAACATTCATTTACTACTCTTGTAATTCCTCTTGTTCAATATTGTATTGAATGAAAGTTGTCACATTTAATACTCAGTGAAATTCATCACTGTTAATATTAAATGAAACATTTCTTATTCAATATAGAATTAGATGAAACTCACCACATTTAATATTGAATATAACTACGTGTACATTTGAGGAGTGGGGTGACATACATTTAGGCAATGCTGTTCCCAGATCATTTTCATCCATTTGAAATAAAATATTGTTTACTTGAATAAAAAGAAAAAGAAATATAACTATTACTATTTGCATACTGAATGAAACTTTTAAAAAATGATTAACCTAGTAGTATTAATTGATATTTTGCAGGCTGTCTTGTTGCTACTGTTTGTGGACCCAAAGAAATTTGTGACGATGGTAAGTGTATATATATATATTTCCTTTCATATTTGTGTTTTAACCTTTCAAATCAACATAACAAAGAAATTAGCCATTTTAACCATTAACAGCTTTGTTACATGTATATATGTAAATAATTTCAGTTGAAAGATTTAAGGATGTTTAATCGAGAGTTTCACTTTAAAATGTGTTGTTTCCTTTTTAATTATCACAAAAGTGTGTTGATATAGTAGGAGCGATATTGATATTCCTGTTACAATCGCTCTAAACAGCTTTAGAGAATAACACGTTGGGGAATTTGAAATGCCTTCCATTTTCTTAAATTAGCCTCCAGATTAAAAAAAGAATTGTGATGACGTAAATCTATTGACTAGAAAATATTGAGTAAAAAATCTAGTATTGCCTGGAGTCATGAATGAACAAATAGTTGGCTGGTTGGTTTCAACTTGCCATTAAGTTGATCAAGCGACCCAGAAAAACTCCTACTTGCACATTCATTAAACTTTCCTCTTTTCATCAATTTTAAATTACGTAAAAAAGGAGTTGCCACTGATGGGATTTTTGTACTTTAGTTAGAAAATGTCAGGTCATGCTTTTGTGAATTCAAAGTATGGTATTCTTGGTTGGATGAGTTGATGTGTCAAGGAGGCAATGTGAAGTGCCACCTGAGCATCATCTGCTTATTTTGTCTAGCTCATCAGATTGTCTAGCTAAAAGACTGCATTTTCAGATTGATTTCCCCCCCCCCCTCCTAGAATCAGAAATATTCACAATACATGTAGGTTATTTTGTAATGTATGTAACATATGCAAAATGTACATTTATTGAGATTTGTTGCTTGTATTGTTGAGCAAGTTCAAAAGAGGAACTCTGTTGAAACTTAGTATTGCACTGCGCAGTTACTGTCCCTGTCACCTTATAGATCTTCTATATGTTAAAGTTTTTAGATTTTAAATTTAAACCTCTTGGAATGTTTTGGTAGAATTGCACACAAATGACCAAAAACTGCCACCCTTCAAAATACTGCTAATTTGTTGTCTGGCAATCCTATGTTTCAGTTACGAATGTATGTGAATTAAAACTTTATTATTGATTTTTGATGAGATAATAAGATCCATTCCTGTCCTATCGTAGGTACATGTAGTACAGTGCTTGGATTGATTTATCTAATAAATTATTATCTCAATAGAGTGTATCAACACAATATAGTTACAGAAAATAAAAACAATGCAAAATCGGTACCAAGAAAAGATTTATTAAACCTGACTACTGCAGCCACTTTACAGAAAGGAAGGTCACACTTTTTAATAACAGATTATAATTCTACTGCTATTCATGAGAAAATTCTTTTATTATCCTACTGAGAAACATGGTTAATACTTGTAATATTGAAAACCCTGCAGGGAGAGAGACCTGATTGAGTCACTAATACAGCCCCAAAGAAAAGAATAAGCTTATTTGTGCAGTTGATCCTTTCAATTTAGGACTCTCTATTGCAATATTCCATTGTTGTCACAAAAACACAGAATAATCGCACGACATGTAACTTTATTACTTAAAAACACTTTAAATGTATTATCCTGATTTGAACAGGGTCTCAAAAATAAAAGTTTGAGTACGTATGAAATTGAACTGCCAAAATGATATAGAGGAATGGTGTATTTACCTTGTCTCAGTTCAAAATATTGAATCGTTTGGACGTGAAAGCCAAAACCCCTTATCCGGACACGTAACCCTTTTAAGATTTCGGTTTTTGTTGGGTGTTCTGATAATCGATTCACATTCCTCGAGAGTTCTATACAGTGAATGACCCATGTGCGGTACTTGAAAACGAAAGGTAAATTTCATGTACACATTATTTTTATACAATAAAAAAAGTATGGTTTTATCCCGACACCGCAAAATACAGCTTGGTATATACACTGGTCTCCATTTCCAGATGAAGACTGATGGGTCTAAGTTGTTTGAAAACGTAGCACAAATATTGAGTTAGTTGCACGGCCCTTTGGTAGAGGATTTTAAGTGATTTTAACACAAAATTAAGCAATTTTATTCTCCAAAAAATTATAGGGATTGGCCCTTTAATACATTATTTTAATTGTATATCAATAGATAGACCATATTCACGCATGGATGATAACTTTGACCTATAATAGTAAGCTGGGCCTGCACCACACATAATTTACACAAAAACACAATACACAGTAATTACAAACAAACCAACATAAGCCAGATGGATTGGCAGGCAAATGGGGGTTAATTGATCGCAGTATATAACCATAATTCGGTGTGGGTGCATAAAAATAGATTAGCTCAGTCAGATAGTAGGAATGGCTGAGAAAAGCACCAAACCATGTCCGCGGATCAAGGGACTAGATTCAATTATGCTGAAGTATTGATGAATTTTTTGTTCTAGGTTTTAATTTTTTTTTTTTACAATTAATTGACCACAAAATGTGACCTTTCTAGAAAGACTTGACACTTATGGGTTGACCTTTAGATTTCATTCCAGTATAATTTTGGATTTCTGTTTCCATAAAACTTTAATGCTTGCAGAAAAAATCCATTTAATGGAAAAATCATTCATAGAAATTTGTTTTCTTAGTAATTTTGGTGGAGCAATTCCTAGTCAAGAAGACGTGATTTGTCATTTGCTACCTCATAAAATAAGATTTTGAAATCGGCGATAAAACACTTCACTTTGTTAATTTGATGTAATCCGCCGTTGTTTCTCGTCAAGCAGTTCTTCAGATATTTCATTTCCGGTTGCCATTCTAATTATATTTACATCCAGCTACTATTACTCACATGGGCAGATATCTTCCGGGAATTTTATGTCATTGCTTCTCCGCATAAAATTTTTATATTAGGGATTTTTTTTTCTTGGTGAATCTTGTCTGGTTTTGTTCTTGATAATACAAATGCTTCCATGTGGCATTTAGTTTAAATGTTATTTGTGTGTAGTAGCAGATATTCTCTGTAAGCCACTGAATTATAAATTACAAGATGGTCAAATTCAGATTTTATAGTAGTAGAAAGTGGTGGGGGAGGGAGGCATGGAGATCGGTGGGGGGGGCTGAGAGAAAGCAGGTGGTTAAGAAATTTTTTCAAAATTGCCAGAAAATAGTATGTGATGACCTTGAGAGGGAGAGAGAGAGAAATAGGGTTTGGCATCTTCTGTGACAGTTATCGCTCTTGATCAATTTGAAAAATCTTGTGGAAGCTCTACTTGACTGGAAATTTATGCAACTTTTGTTCATGAGTCCTGATGCATATTTAAAAAATTCTGATAGTCAGAGTTATGGTCTTTCATTAGTTGTAGATGCTGAAATTATCATTTCATTTATTTTCAAGGGTCAACGAATCCTATTGGATTTAAACGATATCCAAAAATCAGGTGGAGATAATTCTTATTTTTCTGTAACATGACCTATTTGATTTTATTTGTATTGACATTTATTTTATTTAATAAAAGCAAACAAGACATTGTCATAAAATACATGTGTAGGGGGTGGGGGATATCGGAATGGTTTACACTTGTGCACTGCATCATAAGGTCTGTCATTGAGTCAACTGGCAGCGTTTTGATTCACCGGTTGTACATGACAAGAAATAGGATCGCCTGTCCAACCTTGTGGGTTTTCAGGGTCCTTCGTTTCCTCCCATTGCTAAAGACCTTGACGTGCAAGCAAATTCTTGAATAAAAAGTTGGGCAATGTGTTTGTCCCATAATGAGTAGTTTGTGCCCAGTGGAAGTTAAACCCTCCATCTCTCTCTCTCTCTCTCTCTCTCTCTCATAAAATATTAGTATTAAGCAGGCTCACTAACAAGGATGTTCTGGGTTCATTCTGGGTGATGTGGAGAACATTCCTCATGGTTTTCCAGTCAGATATCCCCTAATTAGTGGTGAAGGATGAACCTGTATCATATAAACTTAACCTTTGAAGTGAGATATATAAACACTGTGTTAAAATGAAATAAATTAACGATGTCATGCAAGGTCATAAGAAAATTCTTAACTTTAAGAATTGGGAACCCTAGAAAAAAGTAAACTTTGGGCAACTAGATCCAAAGTTATTGGTTGTTAAGCACCAATTTCTGTATGTGGTCCATGTAATTGCATTAAATTTATGTATGGAATATTAGCTCGGGATAAACTGAAAGATTTTTCAGATTGTATATAGATGGTTATGAATGGAAAAATCTTTGAAATAATATACATGTAGATGTAATGGAATGTCTGGGTATTAAAGGAGAATTTACTGTAAGTACATGTATTATACACTGGGCAGGTCAAGATGCATTGCATCAAGGTTTTTATAGAAATAAAGTTTAAACAGACTTACAAGAAAACGCTTTTCAGTTTATTGGTTATTAAAACAAGTACATTTATGAGAGGATGGAGATGGGAACTTTCATAGCGGTTGTTACATTGTAAAATTGGTTTCAAACCTAAATTTGCAGGATCGCAGTCTGTTTCATTTGCCTGTAGACGTACAATTATAGAAATCAAAACCATAGAATAGAGAAAGACGTAAGTCGATTTCTAGTCCATTCTCCTGGTAACTGTACATTCCCTACATGTACACCATTGATTTGTTGCTAAATTCCTCTGTAAATTGAAACTGTAGCCTACTGGTACTACGAAATTAATATTTGTGCTAGTAATGATTTATTAAGCTAATAAACTATAAGTAGAGAAAAGTTTGTGATTTTATTCAATTTTTGGAGGTAAAAGTAAACCATTGAATCTAGATCTGTTTACCAAAATATAATTACAACAAATAAAATTTGTATGTCAAATATATAATCCTTCAAAACACAACACAACACAAATAATTACGGTTTTATATGTGCTGATATTCACGTTAATGGCGATGCACGATGTTCCAAAATTCCATTATAGGAAAATGCTCTAATGAAATTAAGGTACTGGTAGTCATATTTCTGTATCATAATCATAATGGAACAGTTAGATCATATATATGAATCCTCGTTAGAGATAAAAGTATGAAATTGATAGTATTCAATAATGCAACAGAACACTCGATAAAATCGGTTAAATAAATTCTTACATGAATAATTTACATATAAATTGAAAGACTATTCTGCACAAACTATCAAATTAGAAACACATTATCAATAGAAACCAGTAGAACTTACAGTGAGAGTATGAGGAAATCAGCCGTGTTTCATTTTTCTGCCACTTAAATGATAGGAAACACATTCTAAATGAGAATATATTATTCACTGACTAATTACTGGAGATGCTTAATTATTAACCTATCTACATTGTGTTTGTGAAGAATTTGACACTTCCCAAGAGAGAAGAACAATTAATGTTTTGACAAGCTCTACTTATGAATTGGTGATTCTTTGTAATGCTTAGTAAAGATGTCTTATTAAATAAAGCACAATTTCCTGCTTGTATTTCCCTTTAACATACTGATTGTTGAAGAATTGGTGCGATGGATATATATCCGCATCTATTTATGATAAAAGCTCAGTAGAAGTGCCTGATTTGTCAGTGTATAAAATTACCATTAATGCATACACGTAGTATCCATTATTTGATTACTGATATATTATGAAGCATCCTGCAAAGTAGTGATTTAAACCGTCTGATATTATGAAGATACATTTACATGTTATATTTCATCTAATTTATTTCTATTATTTTGTATTAATGATCCAGACAAAAATAATTTGCCCATTGATGATAAAATTTCTATAAATACAGATTCTATATACCTGTCATTTTCACTAATCTATAGGCTGAAAAGTCATGTGATTTAGTCACTTTACATTAAGTATGAGGCGATATTTTATCAAATCGTGAAGAATATAGACTGAAGCTTTTGTTGGACTGACAGACATTGCTCTCAACCATTTCCGATCAACAATTTTGGAGATAAAGTCAGAAATCAACATAAGCTTTATATCAGAGTTGCCAAATACACTTGGTCAGTAATGGACATGTCCTGTCATTTTTAAGTAAGATAATTAGTATATATGTAGCACTAGTACTAGGTTTGATGACAAAACTAAGATAAGCTGATAGAAACATTCAAGCATTACCACAATTATTTCCTGAAATAACTATTGTCTTTCATGTGAAACATGTATGGTAATATGTACTTATAGGTGTTAAGACCTCCAGAGATTTGTCTGGAGGGGGGATTTTTATTAAATAGTCAGAAAACTTATAGTCCGGAAATAATCCTGGTGTGTGACATACATTTATCCATTTCATTTCTGATATAAATTGGAACTAACAGATATTCATGTATGACTATAAGACTTTGACATCTGGTGATAGTGCTAAACAGTGGAAGGATAATTCTGATAAGCCTTATTATGTCATGTGGCTTCAGGTTATAATGTAGTGTTTGCTGGCCACTTACTGTCCTAATAACCATATACCTTCTGTGACACAGCTCATCATTTCTCAGTAATTTAATAAGATGTAACTCATTATTCTGTTGCATTATTTTACATTATTATTTAACATGTTTGCTAATTCTGTTTATATTTCAGTTCTAAAATATGCAAATAAGTTAAAATAGATGATGATTATGTAAGTTTAAAGTATATTTGAATGTACATGTATATGGTATGGTCTTATGTAATATGGGTGTGGGAGAAACGGTTGGTAACGGTGGTTTACAGGAAACTGAACTTTCATCCATACATAATATTTATATTCTTGCTTTGGTTGTGGCTCCAATTCTGTTATATTTTTAAATTAAGGTTCTTTTTATATCTACAAAATGTATGTAATTATGTTCAAAGAATTTAATACTTTGTTTTGGTGATTTACTCTATAATATGATAATGATTATTTCTTTCTATTTAATTCATATTATCAACTGGGAATCTGGAATATATCACATATAATTCGATTAACTTGATACTCTTGGAGAAAGTATATGCAAGAGCTATAGCTATTGAAGGTTTTTCTTAAAGCAGTGGACACATTAGCCGAATCACCAGTCGATTGCATCACCTTTCACGTCACATGATTAAAACATGGTGGTGTCAATGTCTTCAAAAATTCGTGTGACTTCTCGATATGAGTGACGATTGGCTAATGAATTCTACATTCGGCCGAATGCTTCGGCGAAGCAGACACACCTGTTTGATTCGGCTGAATAATAGTGGACACACTAAGCGAATTTTGACGCTGATTGATTCAGCCAAACGATTCGGCCAAATCATTCCGCTAGTGTGTCCACTGCTTTAGGCCTGAAATGTTATTTAAACTATTAATTGTCATTTATTAACATAAAATGGTCTTAATCAATGGTCTTAATTATGTGTCGTATTTTCACTCGATTTGAATTTGATCTGCTCAACACTCATTGATGACAAATTCATCAATGGATAATCAAGACTATGTTTTTTATTGTACCGACGTTAGTAATGATGATCAAGGCTAGGCCTAAAATTCAATTGTTAATATCCTGATTCATAGTGGACCAATTTGACTGAAATTGTCAGCATATTCCCGTTACATTATCTTTTTTTAACTATTATAGTGAGAACTGCCAACTTTTTATCTCCATATTGTATCTTTAAAACAAAATATTTTAGAAATTATTTATTTTTTTTGCTAGGTTTTAGAACTTTTTTGAGGGATTCAGTGCATTGATATATTTATTTAAGTAGAATTAGGGGCGTGATATCAAAGAGTTGACCGCAGGAATCACCAAACCTCTGCACGCCACAGACCACAACTGATGAAATTATGACTCTTAATAAAAGATCAGCCTATATCACCCACAATAATGTGGTAGATATGTCGGTGCTGTATCGTGGTAATCTGATAATTTTATGTTGCAATAGATTTTGAATTCGCCACACATGTACATTATTAGAGTATCTTTCTTTTTATTTAATACCCACACACATTGCTTTAAACTATGGTATTGGTAGTTGTTATCGAACAGGATTTGATGAGGAATTATTCCAATCTTGATTGATATCTTACAACCATTATTCAGTTATGCGATAGCTTCCGTCTTTCTCTTCTTCTTATTGATTTTCATTGGTTGCCAAAATAATGGAATATTGATGTAAGATGACTACAGTCAAAACTGATTGACCTCTTTCACTCGGGGCGGATCATTACTTCTAGTCGAGTCGCCAGTGTTTTTGATCATCAGACATTTACTAGCTTAGAATCTCGTCAATGTATAATCCATGCTGAATCTTGGTTAAATGTGTATTTTAAGCTAAATGTATAGGACTATATTAACCGACTATTATCTAATTTGGGTTAATCCCAATTGTGCAAGCTACAGAAAGACAGATCTATTCTAAAAGGATTTAAACAGTTTCTACTGCCACACCTTCCTCCAATTAAATTTGGTGGGTTTGGTAGCCGAATGATTTAATCATGCACGTTAGATCGTAGGGGCCGTCATTGAGACCAGTGACATGGCTCCAGGGGTGCAGATCGCCAGAAATTAGTGTTGGGGACAGTCCAAGTGCGGGTGACTATTGGTAAAGAGGCGGTTTGGGGGTCCTCCCCTAATTTTTTCAAAACTAGACGCTCTAAAATGCACTCTGTTTCATGACCTGGCAACCTATCTTATTTCAATTATATAGTTGTGCATAGGGATATGTAGAAACTGGTGGAACTAAAGAAAACTATGAGGTCGGTAGGCGACCTCATCCCCTTTCTCGTACAAACTTAAAATTGAAACAACACAATGATAAATCTTATGATCTAAAGATCTGGCATTGGACCAATCGACCAACCAAACTCTCCTCCATATATCGTACGTGTATAATACAACATTGATATAAATGTAATTGTTGACTGATCCCAGCATTATCTGAAAACCTTAATAAATGTCATCATAACATGCACAGAGGGTGTGAATTTCAATAAATAATTAGCAGTTTATTTTTATGTATGGATTTCATAACATTACATAACCAGGATGAAACTTTTTTCTCACTGAACAATGGAGATCTTGTAATAATCAATCAATAAGAGTTTGAAACTGTATTTGACCAATCAATAGATCTGTCTCATATCATATAATAAGAATGACTTTGTACATGGAATATTTACGCCTATGGTAAAATGACTCCCAGTAGAATTATAAGATGGAAGTGTTGTCATGTATGCTGCCAAGATGAGTTATCATTTATGACACTTCATGAAATATTTAGTCCCATGGTTGTTTATATTAAAAAATCTATTTTGCACAATTGTAGTCATACTATGTCATTACATGCATCTATTGTGGAGACTGTTGGGTAAAATTATTTTTGGATGATTTATTGATGTATAATTGGTAATATTAATTATGCATTTTATAAGAGCTGCCTTTCGTATGCCTTTCTATTTAGGTTTCAAATGATAGGAATTATTAATTAGGCACAGCAAAAGCCCATAATCAACTCTCTAAGACCTTTTTGTACGCCCACATAGAAATGTGGTCGTATATTGTCGTCGCCCCCGTCCGTCCGTCCTTGTGGACACTCTACAGGCTAAAGTTAATATCCGATTGATTTTAAATTTATACACAGTGTTTAAGGTCATGAGACGAAGACGCCTATTGTTTTTCAGCGATTTCCGATAATAACTACCAGAGTTATGGCCCTTGATCACATCAAAAAATCTTGTGGATGCTCTAGTGGCCAAAGTTAATATCCGATTGACTTTAAATTTATACACAGGGTTTAAAGTCATAAGACAAAGATGCCTATTGATTTTCAGCGATTTCCGATTATTAGTGCCAGAGTTATGTCCCTTGATCTCTTTAAAAAATCTTGTGGACGCTCTAAAGGTCAAAGTTAATATCCAATTGACTTTGAATTTATACACAGTGTTTAAGGTCATAAGACAAAGAAGCCTATTGATTTTCAGCAATTTCCGATAATTAGTGCCAGAGTTATGGCCCTTGATCACTTCAAAAAAATCTTGTGGATGCTCTAGAGGCCAAAGTTAATATCCGATTGACTTTAAATTTATACACAGTGTTTAAGGTCATGAAACGAAAAAGCCTATTGATTTTCAGCAATTTCTGATAATTAGTGCCAGGGTTATGGCCCTTGATCACTTCAAAAAATCTTGTGGACGCTCTAGAGGCCAAAGTTAATATCAGAATGACTTTAAATTTATACACAGTGTTGAGGGTCATAAGACAAAGACGCCTATTGATTTTCAGTGATTTCCGATAATTAGTGCCAGAGTTATGGTCCTTGATCACCTCAAAATATCTTGTGGACGCTCTAGAGGCCAAAGTTAATATCCGATTGACTTTAGATTTATACACAGTGTTTAAGGTCATGAGACGAAGAAGCCTATCAATTTTCAGCGATTTCAAATAATTACTGTCAGAGTTATCTCGCTTGATAACTTCAAAAAATCTTGTGACTCTATAGAGGCCACATTTATCATCCAATTGACTTCAGATTGATACACAGAGTTTAAGGTTTTGAAACGAACAAGTATTTTGATTTTCAATGAATTTAGGTAACTGAACAGCGAAATCCATGATATTAAATGTTTCATGTATATACTAATTGTTAGCGTGGGGTAAAACTTTATAAAAAGCAATCAAATGAGTTGTTACTCTTAATCAGTTGTTAGTGTATTACAAATGTTTCATTACCGAAAAAAGTAAAAATATGTGACACCCCTTGTTGACTGCCCAGACAATTTAGCTGCTGTGGGCGTATGTTTTGTTGCCTGGCAACCTATCTTTTGGAAAGCTGTGATATTGGATGGATTAGAACAGATGCTCCGTTTAATAAATATACGGTAAAATGCATAATCAATGTCTTATTTATTAACATAGCATTGGTACTTGACATGTGGCAAACTCTGGCCCAAAAGCATGTATGAGGTTCACCATGAAAAACTTGAGATACACAAGCTGGAAGTAGAGACAGCTAACCAGGCAATTTTCGGCCCCCCCTTTCAACGTAAGCAACCTCACAACTCAAATTTGACAGAATTTTCAATATATTAATTTTTTAATATCTATTTTTGAACTGTTATAGCAAGAATGACCAGTTACATATTTGAAGATGCCTATTAAATTTCTAAATACATGCATGAGAAGATAAACTATATTAATTTTCAACAATTTATGATTTTAGCGTCTGGATTTTCAAGCTTATTAACCATCGAATGGTCGTGATTTTTAACAGATTCGATAAATTAATTAAAAAATGGATAATCATGGTTTTGTTTATTATTGTAACAACAGTAACAATAACAATCAAGATTACGATATTCTTCAACTGGCCATAACTTTTTATACGCCCACATTTTTATGTGGACGTATATTGTCGTCGCCCCTGTCCGTCCGGCCGTCCGTCCGTCCGTCCGTCCGTCCGTCCGTCCGTCCGTCCACAATTTGTTTGTGGACCCTCTACAGGTCACAATTCTTATCCGATTTTGACGAAACTTGAAATATAGGTTTATCCCCAAAAGATCTCGGCTGCTTTCGATATTGGCATGTATCGGATGAAAACTTCATGGATTATGGCCCCTGATTGTACGAAAAATCACGTTTTTAGCTTGTGGACCCTATAGAGGTCACAATTTTGAACCGATTTTGATGAAACTTGACATGCATGTTTATAACCCAAAGATCTTGGTTCCTTTCGATATTTGCGCCTATCGGAATGTAATTTCCTGAATTATGGCCCCTGATTGTCCGAAAAATTGCCCTTTTTAGCTTGTGGTCCCTCTGGAGGTCAAAATTATTATCTGATTTAAAAAACCGTTTGATTATATCACCGTTACACCCTAAGGAAGGTTGAGTTTGAATTTCGGGAAAATCGGACGAAAATTGCCATACAAAATGGCCGCCGTTTGTACGCGAATACTGTTAAAAAATGGTATATCAAGGTTGTGGACCCTGTAGAAGTCACATTTTTTATTCGATTTTGATGAAACTTGAAATTCATGGTTATAATCCAAAGATCTTGGTTCCTTTCCATATTTGCGCATATCGGAACGTAACTTCCTGAATTATGGCCCCTGATTATACGCAAAATCGCCTTATTTTAGCTTGTGGTCCCTCTGGTGGTCACAATTATTATCCGATTTAATAAAACGGTTGATTATATTACCATTACACCGTAAGGAAGGTTGAGTTCGAATTTCGGGAAAATCGGACCAAAATTGCCCTACAAAATGGCCGCCGTTTGTACACGAATACTGTTAAAAAAGTGTATATCATGGTTGTGGACCCTGCAGAGGTCACAATTTTAATTCGATTTTGATGAAACTTGAAATGCATGGTTCTAACCCAAAGATCTAGGTTCCTTTCGTTATTTGCGCATATCGGATCGTAACTTCCTGAATTATGGCCCCTGATTGTCCGAAAAATCGCCTATGGTCCCTCTGGAGGTCACAATTATTATCCGATTTGAAAAAACGTTTGACTCTATCACCGTTACACCCTACGGAAGGTTGAGTTCGAATTTCGAGAAAATTGGACAATAATTGCCAGAAAAAATGGCCGCCGTTTGTACACGAACAGTGTAAAAATATGGTATGTCAAAGTTGTGGACCCTGTAGAGGTGACAATTTTAATTCGATTTTGATGAAACCTGAAATGCTTGTTTATAACCTAAAGATCTTTATTCTTTTTCGATATTTGCGCATATCAAATTGTAACTTAATGAATTATGGCCTTTGATTGTAGGAAAAATCACTTTCGGTATTGCTTGTTCTCTGTCTATCTCTCGAACAATTATTATCTGATTTAAAAAAAAAACTCTGATTAAATTACTGTTGCACCGTAAGGAAGGTTGAGTTCGAATTTCGTGAAAATCGTACCAAAATTGCCGGACGAAATGGTCACTGTTTGTACGCGAATAGTGTAAAAATATGGTATATCATGGTTGTGGACTCTCTACAGGTCACAATTCTTATCCGATTTTGACGAAAAGTAACATTTCTAGGTTGTGTACCGTCACACCATAATCATTGTCGGCTTCGAATTTCATGAATATCAGACTGGAACTGACCAACAAAATGGCTGCTCCCAATACAGTATGAAATATAGGACTTAATGATGTAGGAAAAATCACTTTCGGTATTGCTTGTTCTCTATCCATCTCTCAAAAATGTGGGCGTATCCTGCCTGGCAGTGCCAGCCTATCTTTTCAGAATGAAGTGGTTTGACTGAAATTTTCAATACCCGGTATTCCCTTGTGATTGATTATGTTGTTTTCCCCCTGCCCATACGTGACCGTTAAAATTTCAACTAAATTTGACCATATCTTGCAAAATGCGGGGGGAATTTTGTATGGTCAACTGTCAACTTTCATAATGCATCTTTAAACTATTTAATTGTAGAACAATTCAAATATATGTATGAGATCAGAACATACAACAATGATGCATATATTGATTCATTTTCTCTGTTAGATAAATCACAAATCTCTGGACTTGACCACATTTTTACAGGATTTTATCACAAACAAATTGACGTGATAGAATTTGAGTTATTTTAGTCGACAAAGTTAGCTGTGCTAACAAGACACGCGACCGTACAAGTACGTCACATCGATTGACTACATGTAGATCAGACTTTTATCAATGAACCTTCGGATATTCTTTTAGTCTAAAAGATGAAAAGATATTGATTTAATTTCTCTGTAATTCCTCAATATAACGACTATTTTTTCTATTTATAAAAAAACATCAACCCAATTTAATTTAAAAGTTTTGTCCCATTTTGTGGTTCCAAATGTGGATGGAACTCATGCTGATGCAAAGGTCTGGTTTGTTTGAATCGGGAAAGAAGTGTAAAACTTTTTGGTTTGTTTGAATGGGGAAAGAAGTGTAGAATCTAAAAGGTAAAAATTCCTGTTGGTAAAGATATGATTCCTTTGACCAACATGGTGGGGGGGGGGTAGATGGTCGAATGGTTAGCATAAGGTCTGTCATTAAGTCAACTGTCGTGGTTTCGATTCCCAGGTTGTACATGACAAGGAGTAATGTCGCCTGTCCAATCTCTTGGGGTTTTTCGGGTCCTCTATATATGCACAGAAGAATTATTGAAATAAAATTGAACTATGTGGTAGTCCTGAAATGACCTAGTTTATGTCGAGTGGATGTTAAACCCCATCTCTCTCTACCTTTGACCCACAAGAATTATTTTGTCTTTTTGTTGCGCTCACGTAACCAGGGTGAATACCTACATTTAAATTTGAAAATACATTCCAGTGTACAAACTGTGTCATTTGATGATATATTTGGAATAAGTGCATGATCAAACTAATTCGTCTATCAAAAGTTTGCTTAAAATTCCTCTTGAAACAATTTAATTCCAAGGAATTACTCCCAAGGCATTATATGTAGTTTTGTTTGTCACATGACTTAACATTCGCAGAAACCAGCAAAGGTGAGGTAGGTTCCATTTCCAGGTTTGTATTTGTCTTTTATTCGCTGACCATTTACAATAAATATCAAAGCCTAAATAAATTCTGGGGATTATTCTCTGTCAGCTCTTTTCCCATTATTTAATTACATAGTCTGTTATACATTTAAGTCTTGCCATTAGATTTATATAATACTTGTCGCTAGGCTAAGTTAGGAAACCGACTTGTCGGATGAGTTTAAAAAGAAAAAGAGTGAGTTAAGTTATGCTCTCTGCTGTGGCATATCCTTCGAGATACTGTCAAAGACATTAATGAAATCTAACCCGTAGATATAAGTTGGAGATAGAAAAGGGTATAGTATTGAACATGTTCAGCTGGATTTGTCTTCATTCTTTGACTTCTTCCATAAAACATTCAAGTAAACACATGCCTATTGATTTCAGTATACCAATAGTTTCATCTTGGTATATATAAAGAAAGAATGGAAGGCTTCATAAAGGTTAATTTAAGTAATTCATTTAAGTTGGTTACAGTACTATATAAGTAATTCATTAAATTTGGGGGGGTTGGGATGGCCTAGTGGTCTAGAGTGCCGCGCTTCGAACTCTAGCGGGCCGGTCACCTCTGGCTTGCGGCTGTGGTTTCGAGCCCTGGTGTGAGCGTATGTGGCATGGAGATAGGGGCGCCTTCTCAACCTCGTGGGTTTCCTCCGGGCACTCCGGTTTCCTCCCACTGCTAAAGACCCCTACGCGCAAGCGAATTATTAAAATAAAAAATTAAACCATATGTTAGTCCCGAAATGACCTAGTTTGTGTTGAGTGGACGTTAAACCCCATTTCTCTCTCTCTCTCTCATTAAATTTGGTTAAATTATAATTTATTTAAGTTACATTAAAGATACATTATGGAAGATAAGATAAAGAGATGGCAGTTCTCACTATAATAGTTAAAAACTAGATAGTTTAAAGGTAATTTGCTGAAAATTTCAGTCAAATTGATCCTCTATTAGCCGAGAACGAAGCGAGTGAAATATTCACATAGACTCGGTCATCATTACTAAAATCATTAATATAAACAGCATAGTCTTGATTATCCACTTGATTGATTTAATTATCAATGGCCGTTAAGCGTCATATAGGAATTTAATCCGCCAACATAGAAGGCTAGCCTTGACATCAAAAGTTTATTATGGTCTGGATAAGTTAATTAATGTCTAATTGATTATTTAGATAACATTTCAGGCCTAAAGAAAGACCTGTAACAAGCAGTTTTTGCTTTTGCATAATGCTATTTTAAGTAATTCATTTACTTAGTTTGTGTTTTGTTTGTGTGTAGTGAAGCCCTCCTGCACTTATTATTGTAATTCAGTCATTGGAGTTTCGTTGTCTTATTTATCATTTAGGTTTCATTTATACAGTCATATAAGTTTCATTAATTAATTTGATCATTCCGTTACAGAATTCAATTAGTTTCAGCAAGTAATTAAGTTATTCTTTCATTATGTCTTCATTAGATGTTGCAGAAAAGTAGGATGTTAAACCTCATTTAATTTCATTTATAACCTGAAGCCTGCAGTTATTCCATTTCCCATGCCAATAAAGATACCATTTATAAAGGAGTAAATTTATTCCTTTGTTAAATGAGCCATAGATCAAACTTCTTATAAAGTTAGAAAACCAATTACACAATAAGATGATGGATGAAGGCGATCATTTTTTTTTTCTTTTCTTTTCTTTTCCTTTTCTGTTGTTTTTTATTTCATGGAAAAAGAATTACTGTAGTCTAGACATGCTTTTTAGTGTGATTATAGGAATACCTTCCATTAGGCTTACCGAAATTACAGGCATCATGGTGTCTTTAAAAAACAAAGAACTATCAATATAGATGGGACAAGTTGGGTCTCTGGCAAATGTATCGTATAATAGTGAGTTGACAACCTTTTGAACAAAAGACATAGAAATAATTATGTTTTGACTTTCTTAGAAAATATGAAATTCTCGCTTTAATGTTAATTCTCATCTCTTTGCCCTTGGTTCTTGCTTTCCCTTAATTTTTGTTAGGTTGAACAATTTCTACATGTAGCAACATCTTGCTCTTAAGCATGTAGGAGGTTGACCATGGAAATCTTGAGATACATGTATCAAAACTGGAATTAGGAAACAAATACTCTTGTAATTATCCAACCCGCATTTCAACATAACAAATATCTGAACTCTTTCATCCTTCTTATTTGTAGTTATAAAGTTCAAGATCATTGAAATGTTTTGACAAATTGTTAACATTTGAAAGAAGGGGAATTTACCAGCCTAAGACATGATAAACTTGGAAGAGTTACTTCCCTTTAATCTTCAATAACAGCTTTTAGGTAAAAAAAAGTGATATTCCAGTACACTCTTTATGCAACATGTAGCCTACTGCTGTATATTTGTGTTCTGGAACACTGATGAATATAAATAAATGCCTTTTGTCTACTGAAGATGGTCTAAATCATCAACAAAGCTTAGCTATAAATAAGTGTTATGTTATTATTATATAAACTGGGAACTTTACAAGTTAATTGCTATTTGTTCCAGAACAAACTCTAGCCTGGTACCATGTATGGTATTGTTGTACAAAACAGAATACACCAGTATATATAGTGCAGTACAATACAATTAATACAAAGCTAGAGAACATAAAATTATTACATAAATGTAGTTCTTTAGAGAGATTGCATAATACTATCAAAATTATTTTGACAGCTTTTAACAAACACAATTGAAAACGGTGGCATGGAATCAATATAAACTACAGGTCTTGCAAACTTCAAATGATTATTACATAATTTATTCAGATCAGAAGAGATTTTTGAGTTTCAGTATCTGTATTGATTTACAGTTACATGTAGTTCATACTTGTATTTGTTTAATGATTACAATATGAAGAAAGAAAGTCAATACATAGTGGTTAGCACAGTTCAATTATCTTATTGGCTGATGTTTAAAATATTATTCTTATATCAGTTTATGTTAATTGTGGTGCTAGTATTATTGCTAACAAAAATTTGATATATCTGTTTTATTTATAATTGAGACATTTCAATTTCATCTTGCAAACTCATTTTGTGTATTAATAATCAATGTGTATAACCATGGACTGTGTATATACCCATGGTATACATGTAACTTAAACATACATTCTGCGAGAACTAAATATGCCAATTTCAGGTCTTTCTTGAGGCCAGTAGGACTTAAAACCCCATTTCATTTCATCTCCTATTCCAATTCATTTCATTTTCTTTAGGCCTGAAATACTGTTTAAACTATAAATTAGACATTAATTTACTTATTCAGATCATAACCAACTTTCGATGTCATCAATAGCCTGCGATATATTTACTGGATTGCAATACGATATGCTGCCAATCCCTCATTGATGATTAGATCAAAACATGGATAATCAAGTCTATGTATTTTATGGTACCAACTTAAGTAATGATTAATGGTTCAAAGTGGATCAATTTGACTGAAATTTTCAGCGAATTCCCTTTACATTATCTAGTTTTAAACTATTATATTGAGAACTGCCCTGATCTCACATAATGTATTTTTAAAATAAAGCATAATTTTATACTGTTAATATATTGTAAATCTGAATAATATCGTTGAGCCAAGCATTGTTCTCATTCAAAAACACGACCTCGTATCACTTATGGCTTTTCGAATCGCCCGCTTTGATTTGCTTTTGGAGTCCCTGGTGATTTATCAGCCCAACCTTCTTGTCCCTTCCACACTTCGATTATAGGCCTTTGTGATCTTTGTGTCAAGTTAGATGGTCATTTCTAATAATAGTACATAACAGTGCAGTTCCACTGTAACCTCCAAGTAAAAATGAAAATATGCATTAAAAACCAAGGAAAATTCATTTCATTATAAATTAATAGATTATGTTAAATTAAACAGGATTTTAAGAATATTTCAATTTTGTTTTGATTTTGTTTTGAAAATAATAGCAAAAGTGAAAGGTGCCCAAGAAATGTTACACAATGAGCTCTATATGAATGTTGAATTAGGTCCTAAATTAAAGAAATTTTCATAGTTTATTGATTGTGAAGGCAACGAGAAAGACAATGTGATTGGTTTATAAATGATATCCATGACTTTCGATTCTTCAATGGAAATTTATTGGAGTTGTCTCCCATTAATCAGCCCCCACAGTGATCAACACCCCTCTAGCGACAAACAAATCAATTATTTGTGGATTTTTCTTTGGTGTTGATTTGAATTTATTGCCATATTTTAAGAAAAGACAGGAGAAAGATCTTCTAAATCAGAATAATTTTGAAAAAAAAATCATTTGTTTTGTGTAAGTGACAGTAACAGTAGTCTTGGTGCTGTTCTGTACAGTTAATTTCTACAGATGGCATCTTTTAAAATTTGTTGGATGTTTGAAAGAAAAGATTAATACTATTAAGAAATATAGTACAGATATTATCTGATGGAGAGACACATGTGTTAGAACAGTCAGGTTTGAGAAGTCTTGCTGTCTCACTACAATCACCAGCTGAGTAGTAATCCGAATACAACATTAATAAATGTTAAATATAATTTTTGTTGTCGATTGGTTTGTCTAGAAACTTTGTTGAATATATATTTACTCATTTATTTAGATGAATGTAGGACACATCCACATCAACAAACTACCATTTTAACAATGAAAAAAATCAATAACATACATGTCCACTTTCATTAAGAACATGTAAATTTTTCACCTCATAATTTGTTTATTTTTTTTTGGGGGGGGGGGGCTTGTGATTGATGATGCGTTGTTAAGGACAAAGGGAGAGTAAGTATTACAATGCTACCATAACTTTAACATCTGCTAATTGAGTTGCAGAAATAGGGGTGATGATTTTCCGTTTCAGAAAATTGTAAATTCCGTTTTAAATTCCGTTATTTTCCGTTTCAAAGCTGACCATATTCCGTTTTTTCTGGATAAAATGCTATTTCATAAATAAATGAATAAAACATCTCAAAACTGGCCATTTTAAACTAATGACAATGATGACAAATTATGAATGACTTTTATTTTTAATTCAAATAATTGTCCATGACTAGCTGTTCTTCCATTTTAACACATTATATTTACTGGTAATTAGTCAAACGGAACGAAAAGTTAATTTTGAAATTCACATCCGTCCACATGACCATTGCCTGCCTAGCGAAGACGTCATTTTTGTGCCGGCCACTGACTCGCTGACTTTTTTGTGTAGCTTGATGCTTTTTGGAATTAATGTGGTCTTTAATTTTATCAACGCGTCAGAAATCTACGCTGTGACAATCTTTATAAAAGTCTGCAGGGAATTGCCGCGCCCTATTGGCCGCAGAAAGGCTTATAACCCTGTGGGCGCGTTTCATTTTTTAAGCAGACGACGCCATTATGATTTCGCTCGACTGCTTGTTGAAGTCGCGATGTATCCAGACAAGCTTCGTAATTTCTACGGGAATAAAGGCTGGATGCACTAGACTACGATATATTTGTGATATCACGTGGTTAAAGCGGATAAACACGAGCCACGAACCACCCAGCAATAAAAAAGAAGCATAAATGAAACGATTTTTACTTTTATAAAATTACTATATAAAGACATAAGAAAGAAATAGATAGATATCATTATTGAATTCAACTACTAAACAGTAATTGTATTACGAGGGATAAATGGATTCGGAAGACAGGTTTTCATCTCGTGTAAATTCATGTTACAAAATGATGAAATGAAAGTAGCCTATACTAAATACTGAAAGTAATAAAACCACGCGATATCGTTCAATATTTTCGATTTTTTCATGAATAGAAAGTCGAAATACTTGGATAAATACAAAGTTTGTTGAGATTTTATTTAATATCAGAAAAAAATCGGCTTTTCCGTATTTTTCCGTGTGTGATTTCAAATTCCGTTTTGAGTGCCGAATTCCGCGATTTCCGCGGAAAATCATCACCCCTACAGAAAAAATTATGTTTACCTGAATTTCACAATTTCAAATAGTGCTTATGCCAACCTAATTAAATGTTACCTCATTTGTTTAAAGATGCCTTCCCATGTACAAACTTGGTGATTTAATGATATATTTGGACTAAAAAAAGCATACTCAAATTAATGAATCTATCAAAATTTTGCTTCATTTCTCTCTTAAAACACTGTTTTCGCAGGGAAATACCACTAGATAAAAGAACCCAAGTTTGTAGGTAATTTGATCTAGCGAGGGCCCATTTTCAGAATGTATTTGTCATTACAGTCCATTTACCATACATATTCAAGCCTACATGTATGTAAAATCTTGGATTATCTTCTGCCAACTTCTTTTTTCGCCAAGTCAACCTGTGGGGCTGACACTTAGTGACACCCTGACGTTTTTGCCCAGTCCTTGCCCCAGGGTATCTTGCAGGGAATCCATTTTTTTTCCTAGTAAGATTTGATGTCTCTATTTTCCATACAGTCTATGCCAAATTTGCCATACTTTTATTGGAAATAACTACTCTGTAAATACTTATGTGGAAATGCATCTTTAAGACTTACTATAAACCAAGGCTTCCACTTCAAATTTTCACTGTCAGTCATTTTTGATAGCATGTGAAAATTTAGCAAATTAGATATTAGCCATAGAAAATTCATTTCAATAGCTCATTTATGACAGATTTTCTTCACAGGTAGCAAAACTAGGGCCCCCTAGGATATTATTGCGCACAATAATGGTAAACATATGCACTACACTTTTGCATTATCAATATTGCTACATGAATTATGAATTATGCTATGATTTTCGGTAAGCAAGTTTACTAATATCTAGCTTTTATTTCTGCGAATCTCACAAAACCGTAATACCCCTGTAAAAAAATTTGGATGCCTTTTTCTCCCAATAGGTTGTTGAGGATAATAATCTTGTTTTCATTGTGTGTGATCGTAATACAGGTAAATCAGCTTTGTTCTAGAAAACTTTTATGATACCACGACAATACGTAGGTGTTCAAATAACGTCATTGATAAGATTCTATCATAACATATAACTTTTAATGTTCCACTAGCTACAAGACATTTATCATTAATTATCAACATAATACTCAGTTATGTGTACATTATTCTGTATAAACTGTAGAATTTTTAGTAATATGTGGAGTTTGATTGTAGCCATGCTTGAACATTGGGTTTTGAAAATATGCTATTCTTCCAGGATGCAAAATGTCTGATGGGTCAGATCTGGTTTCTGTCATTTTCCATAGCCCTGGGTTTTGACTGGCATATATGGCCGATATGGAACCCATATACATCATTGTTATAGCCTCATCAGACTGATCATAATCATTACCTTCCCAGAGCAGATACGATGTGCCTAACCGTAAGGCTTATCTTCAACTCCTTCAGTTTCTCCCCACATTATTGAAGTAGAATCATATACAATGTAATATGTTAGTCCTTAAATAACCTAATTTGATCAGGGATCTTCCCAAAACTTTGGACAGTTGATTAAATGTACTAAAAAATGGTGATTCAACAGATGATCAAAAGATTCTACGTGTGGCTATTACACATTCAGCTATTTCGAATAGCCTCATAGTTTTTCTGCAATATCCTTCCATTCTGGTTAATTGGTCATACTGAATATGCATGTTATGATGTAATGTAGCCGTGATTGTGATTATACACCTTTACATTGACATGTTAAGAGCTCTGGTTAACCGCAACTAACCATTCATAATTTAGGACAGGAATCACCAGTAAGTTCACCAGTCTTGGAGTAGAATTAGTTCTAATCTAGCCCATTTTAGCTTGGGGCGAGACAATCGTAGTGTCTAGCAAAGAGGTAAGGTTTGGCCATGCTTGTCTTTTAAGCAAACCAGTTACTTAATAAGGGGCATTATCTGAAAACATGGATATAGATTCTTGTAGCTAAAAGATAGTCAATTAAAAATTGTTTTCGGTTCTGTAAAAATTGTCTCTTATGAAGTTGTTGTTTTTAGACAAAATGCTTTATTTTTGGCAACTTGATGCCTTAATTGTAAGTGTCCTCCATCCAGTATTGTGATATAAAATATCAGGGTTTGAAAAGCCATTTTTGACTAGGTTTGTTTTTCTAGCTATTTTGACTAGCTAGGTTTTACTAGCTATATATTTGATACATTTTAACTATTTAAAAATGGAATTTGGGCTCCAGAGACATCTACTCAGACTTGTATTACTCAAGACATGTATTTGAATTTTGTTCCTTATCAAATCTACGTACATTTTCAACATTTAAAGACATTTAAAAACTGTTTTGGTTGATATGTTTCAAAAGGCCATTATCGTCTTATTCAGAAACACTTAGATATAGATTTGTTCATAATATCATGTACAACAGGGACAACGCTACAGGTTTATTTGACACCGTTGAAGAATTGTGCTATATGTAGATTTTTTATTGCCAAAATTTTAAATTATGCAAAATAGGTAGTACAGTGTGATTAGATTTGAGCCTAAGCAAGAATCCCCTTTGTAGGAAACATGTATGTAATTAAAACCAAAAACTTGGTGTTTAAACATTCTAATTTTCTTTAGTATGTTAAGCAAAGTATGGAACAATGTATGTGTATGTACTTAATTGACTTTATGTGCATTAGAAAGACTATGTTTCATTGTTATATATTTTTTTCAGATGATTATGAATGAAAAGAGTGCATTTATCATTGGAGATAAGTGGGAAAATTATGTACTGTTTTCTACTTAATTTTAAGTTTTTGGATTTTTGGGTTGTTTTTTTTTCAATTTGTAACTGAGTGATGGATAGTAATTGAGTTTTTATGTCACATTTATTAAAAGCAAATTACTGACATTACTTTAATGGCTTAATAAACTGATAGACCATTTGTGTTCTTGTATACCGGTATATGAATATTATGGTACGTTACCTATATGTTTTCTGGACTGTCATTCAAATTTTAATAAAATCCATAACATGCCATTGAAGACAATTACATAAAAGGATTTCCATGAGCTCTTTTTAGAATGATCAAAGTTCTGTGAAAGAAACAACTATATGATATTATCATAAAAAGATAAGTTAAACACGCATGACACGATATACATTAACAACTACTGACTCTGTGATGATATCCAGCAGAAATCATAGAAAGCCTTTAATTTCCTCCGTCTCAGGAGAGCTTAAGTAACTGCAGGCACGGTCTTTGTGACTAAAATCTTGAGAATGGATGCCTTAATGACATCCGTTAATGAGGAGGAAATACTCTCTGTGTGGGAACTTAACTAATTAATACAGGTCATCTCTTTCAGAGCTGAAAAAGGTTGGCCATATTGTGATTGCTGTGTGATGTAGGGATTATTTTGGATTGGGTTTAAAGTAACGTCTATCAAATAAATAATTTTCTTAGGAACGTGAAAAGCTCATTTTTATGGGCAATACTGTATTTCTATATAAAACTGTTACACCTATCTGCCAAATTTTTAAATTTAGAATAATAACAAAAAACCAGCATCATATATATTTTGTTTCAATATGGATCGATCAAAGCTAGTTTACATGAGAGTAGGGGCCACTGGATTCTTGACTAGGCTCTCCCAGGTTGTAATCACATCATTTGCCAAGGTCATCATGAGTTTTGACCCATTTACACGACCAAAAATTTGGGAACAGTTCCAGGTTACAGACAGCGGGCTAATAATTTGTCTTTTGGAAATCTATGAAATGGATGGCCATTCTGTAAAACTGAATTTTCACTGAATTGGTTTGTAACTCTGCTCTTTTCGTGTCTGGCAGTGTGTCGGCCTACAGCCAAATGCCTCATCAAGATTTAACCATAAGTAGGCCTAATTATGGAAAACAGATTTCAAGTCAAAGTCAACAGAGGCCATAATTCATTAAAAAAGAGTAATGGAATGCCTAGAAACCCAAACTTGATCTGTAACTCTGCTATATCCAGAAAGCTACCAAATTTTTATCTACAATCTGAAAGTTACAGAAAAAGAATGATAGACGGGTGGACATGGAGAGAAAAACCTATGGTCCCACCTAGTTTCACTAGTATCAGACTAATAATAAATTAATTGGTTCCTGACTGTTCATAGTTTTAGGGTTGTTGATTGGGTAATTAAGTTAGTTTGTAGATCATCAAAGAACCAATCATAGCTGTAAATGTGTTCTGTAATCTTTGTCACACGTCTCAACTAGAATAAAGCATTTCTGACTCATCATTATACAAGTATATTGGGCTAGCCAGCTATAACGGAGCCAGAAAGACACAAGTTTTTGTAAATGAACTTAGTGGATGGAATTCCTGTACCATATTTAATTCTTCCATGTTCATTCTTATTTTAAACAATCTGCTAGAAATAAGAAATTATAGAGATCTTAGTCAGCATGTTCACTCTTATTTTAAACAATCTGCTAGAAATAAGAAATTATACAGATCTTATTCAGCATGTTTTGACTGAAGCAATGTTGCATTTGTCATATGTTGAGGTACATGTATATGAGATGCTGTCACATGTTATGCATGTGACTTCACTTGTCCATCTCCTCTGATACTACACGTATATACTCTAATTAAAAAATTGAAACATGTTTTCATATGTGGGTGTACATGCAGACGGTCATACATCAGGTAGTTTCAATCCGATCGTGTATGATTCGTGTATAATGTATATAGTCAAACTAGCCTCGTCGACATACTGCTTGTTTTCATTTTATGTACCCTAATTTAATACAAGCAATTCCGAGTCTGGTTACATTTTGATGGAAAGGGAACTGTCTTATCAATCATTCCAGAATTTAAAATATAAATTTATGTCAGGTACTGTCTGGAAGTTATATCATTATAATGTGATTTTTAAACTTATGTATATCTTGTACCATATTCTGTTACAACTGTCGCATTTTGTGATAGTGATAGTGATAGGTAGTCTAGTTTTAAAGTTTGGATTCCATTCTGCCATGTCAAGGTTTCTTTTTCCTCTCATCGATTTATTTGTTTGTCGTGTACACCGACTTAGAAAAACACTGAACCTTGGTATTTAAGCAACAAGAAACTAGAGGACATCTTGGTTACTCAGCAAGTCGCACAAGAAAACAATATGGCTTCCAGATATAGAAATTACGTATAATACTTAGAAAGAAGCTAAAACTGAAATTAACGTCTTTTTCCCAAACACCATTTTTCTTTTTTAACAAGCACCAGAAGCGCTGTATCTAAATTACCACGGAAACCACCACACATAGTTGGGCTAATTAGCAACAAAATAGCCGGCAGGCAGTTTTTCTCTTGATCTGCTTCTGCCTTTCTTATAATCATCATTTTTGAATAAATCAGCTAGTTTTGTTGTAAGTCAGGTTTCTAAGATCTTAAGAGAAGATCTGATAAACTTATATTGTTGTTAAGATGTTGAAAATTTCAATATAATAAGAACAATGACAGTTTTCTATTTATTCTCAGGAAGCTGGTAACGATTTTCTTTACACCTATTCATCACCATAACAAATTACAAGACTTTTTAATCTCCCTGCGAATATATTTGTATTTACGTGAAGAATACAGATTTTCTTTCCACTGTTATTATGAATAGATGATTACAGTTTAATACCTGACTAGGTATAATTGGAACTAACTTTCAGCATTTAAAATTTAACATACGTGTACAATACAAGGATGGGATCTTTTCCCAACCATCAGTTTAAGAAATCGAGATCCCTATTGAACATACTAGAATCCATAATGGAGGAAAATCTCTATTAATTGGAAATCTGCAATATTTAGAAAATGTTTTCCTCAAGTCATGGATTCAGTTATATGAATACTTACACCTGGGCCCTGTTTCACGAAATTTTAACTTAAGATAAAATCCAATTTTAGTAGATACTTCAATTTTGATTGGCTAAGCACTAAAATCAATCTAATATTATCCAATCAAATTACTAAAATTGGGATCTTATCTTAGTTAAAATTTCGTGAAATAGGCCCCAGTTCTTACAATTTTTGTAAGAAAGTAATTGATATAGAATGCCTGGAAAATATTCCTATTCAAAGTAAAGACAGAGGATTTTCTCTCGCTTACCATGCATTGTTGATAATAGCTCCTCGCTCATACCTATTTTTTTTAAGTTGTGACTGAGAATTCATAACTGCTCTTAAAATATTTTTGATTTGAGTTCTGTTATTTCAATTATGACAACTGAGCATTTTTTAAATGTTTTCAAATTTTTCTCTTTTCAGACAAATTATTTGGCAGCTGTCGCCGAATTGATCGAATTAGTCTGGGAGTATCCTATGACCTCAGCACTACTGAACTTGAACAAGTGGGGGCAGAATTACGTCAACTGAAAGAGGATGGTTTCACATGGAGTGATGCCTTCACACAATGCATTCTACAAAACACCCTCCTCGCTTTTGCCAGAAGTGAAAGTATCAACCTAAAAGAGTTCTGTGAATATGTGCTTACAGAAGAAAGAGATTCTGAGTGGTCGAATGATGCCCGAAATGAAATTGCAACAGTATTAGAAAAACTCCTGGAATCCAGTGAGGATGACAAAAGTCCACATTTACAATCCAGGGCAGATGACTCAAACCTTTCCTGGGACGATTTACAAACAAATTCCAATAAACGCGATGAAATTGTGGAAGTACATAAATATTTTGATCAATCAAAAGATTTAAAAAGGGACTCCTATTCTGAATATAATGACATACCTTACAACTACCTCAGCAACAATTCTCCTGATACAGAGGTAGAAAGTAGATTAGGTGATCGTGAGTTTGAGAACGCTGTGGATATTCAAGCCTATTTAAGACTACTTGACAGATTGTCTAATTCGGCTAAATCTTCTGAATTTGATCAACCTGCCTATCCTCAGAGCCAGACTAAAAGTAATGCAGAAGAAGTTGGTTTAGAAGCTTCCATGGCTGGTGGTACCGGTGGTCATGGTTATGAAGGTGGGTTTCAAATGGGTATAAAGCTTTCATACAAATTTTTAGACCATACAGGTTCAGACCTAATCAAAAGCATCATACATGTACATATTTTCATAATAACTGTAGTCTTCACAATAATGTCATACATATTTTTAATTACACTGAGATACGAAATTTGAAATCGATAAATAGTGGCCAGTAGCCATCCCAAATTTCTCTCATCTTCCCAGATTTCTGATTCAGTATATTTTGATATGATTGTAATATGAAGACTGTAATAAGTTTTAAGCCTCTCGGATTAGAAGAACTCTGATGAACTATAGAAAATGAAGAACTTTTCTTCAGGGCAAAACTGCTTCAATGCATAAATATTATATATTATTATAGATATGAAACCTGCATTGTACACAATCAATTGAACAAATTTTCAGCAGTATATGTTTTTTTTATTCACAAATTTACCTGGAAGAAATTAAACTTACGTAAACTACTTTTTTAACATTCAAACTTCTTAAGATTTGCCTCAAGTGGAATACAACAATTTTCAATCGTGACTAGAAAAGAAATTTTGCAACGGTAATGCTAAAGGTTAATAATAGACCATGTTTATTTGAAGAATAATGACGGGGCGACGAGAGGAAGATTACAATTTTTTACGCTATTATGAGGATTTAATCATATCAGATTATATCTGATTGCAGGTAGCCTTTTTTTCGAACTGACTGACTCTTAGTGAGATCTAGATCTGAGTCTCTTGCCAGAAGAGTGAAATTAAATGCGATATCATTTTTTTGCCTAGCAGATAATTGAAGAGAATTATTTGCTTGATTAAATATGAGAGAATTTTTTCCTTCTCTAATTTCAGACTCATTAGATGAATCGGAGAACTCTGATGATATTAATATTCCATCGCAATCTGACAGTGAAGATCTGACAGAGGGAGGTAAGTCATGTTAATCAAAATGTAATGACCTGAAATCATTACCACCACATAGACTTTCATGGTCTATCCTTCCAAAATTCTATCAAATATTAGAGAAATTGCTTTCATTTTAATGGAAACTACTGGTTTTTTTGGTACTGACAATGTCTAAAACCCAGAAATTTGCTTTAACAAGGCATTCATCTTAGCATAGTATAGAGAGAGAGAGAGAGAAATGGGCTTTAACATCCACTTGACAGAAACAAGGTTATTTTGGGACTAACATATGGTTTAATTTTATTTCAATAATGCGCGTAGGGGTCTTTAGCAGTTGGGGGACACCGAAGGACCCAGAGAAAACCCACGAGGTTTGACAGGCTACCCTACTCCTTGGCACATCATAGTATAGGGAATGATAAATAAATAACACAAGAGTTCCATTCAGATTATCTCCAGATTATTTTTAAAAGATTTGCTTCAAAATAGACAATTTTCACTTGTATTGGAAATTATACTGAAGATGTATTTCCTTGGCAGTCACAGTATAACCTTCAATTAGAAATGTATCTGAACTACCTGGAAAACAATAGGAAAGGAAGTAATGGGCGGAGGAGGGGGTGGGGAGCTACAAAAAATGTATCAAAAAGCACAATAAGAGTCTCTTAACCCAAAACGTTGTGACTGCCAACCTCCATTCTGATTCCACTCAAATTATTCTGTTTTTAACATGCCAATTATCAATCTATTATCTATCGTTATCATTGATTGATCAAAATCATCAGTTTGACTACAAACTGCAAAAATCTCTTCATTCTTTTTGACACAAAAGCTACATCTTTAATCTTCCTATTATAACCAACCATAGACCAACAAACGCCAAGGGCCAGAGATGACAAATAATCAAAGATTAATCTTTGATCTTTGTTAAATTTACAGTTTGACCATTAATGCAAGTTAGCATATACCCAAATCATTTCTCCACACTTATTTTAAAGATAAACAACAAACAATAATTCCATTTTATAAAAAGTATTTAAAAAACAGGCAATTAGAATTTGATAGGCCTTCTTTAAATGATATGATAAAGTGAATATTGATTGATTAAAGCATTTTAAAAGATTCTTCTTATAAAGTTAAACTATAATACTTGCTTCTATTAAGTTTCAAAAAATTTTTGCTAATGATTTCTCCTGAATTTTATACCTGTATAAATAAAGTTAAAAAAAAGTATTTTAAAAACAGGCAATTAGAATTTGATAGGCCTTCTTTAAAATATATGATTAAGTAAATATTGATTGATAAAAGCATTTTAAAGTATTCTTCTTATAAAGTTAAACAGTGGTACTAGCTTCCATTAAGGTTACAATAATTTTTGCTAATGATTTCTCTTGAATTTTATACCTGGTTATTTGTTCTTTTACACAACCATACAAAATAATATAATTCCCTGGTACCTCATTTGTAGGACGTACACTTATACGAGTTGTTTCATTTTTAATCCAGCATTCATTCTTTATGTCTGTATTTCATGACCTGCGTGTATAGAAGTATTTTTCGAACATATATTTTGTATTGTTTTGGGGTATTGGCAAGCAATCACGATGACCAGGGAAAAATTAAGACGTCATGACATTAGGATTTATGAAACCACGAATTGATGCATTTCTTAATCCTTGATACATGTTTTTGACAAAATATCCAGATAATCAAAGTCGTAACATTGATTTATTATGAGAATTATTAGCCAGCCCGGTTGATGCAGAAACGTAGGACATTAAACCTCTTTTCAATTTTTAAGGAAAATCATGATGGTCCTGGTGAACATGACTTTTCATCAACCCAATAGAATGATCTTTTTGACACTTATCTTAGGTCGGTCTTTTACATACGCTGCCAAATTGTACATGGAACAAAGAAAATATTAGAAGTTAAAATTCGATCCAGAATGGAATGTCATTGTCCAGATTAGAAACCTCATCTCTCAACCCTCCCTGTTTCAAGATAAGAGATGGTGCTATATAGTTTCAAGAGGCAAAGCCCCAACACTAATCACATTGGGATTCCAGCAAGCAAAATTGACAATTTTTTCTTCACAATGATAATTGTTATTTATAATATTTCTGCCACATACAGCCAATTGCAATTAAGCAGAAAATCCTTCATGGCACGGGCACAAATCCCCTCTTTTTAAATCAAAGCGATAATACATTACTATCTCCGACATCTACAATTTACGTGTAACATAAGCCAATCGAAGTACTAACCTGATCCAAGTTGTGCATGAGTAGTACATCGTAATTATGAATGTCTGTATCAATTTTGATAAAAACAACGCTTTATTTACTTTATTTAGTTGTTCAGTAGATTGGACTGTGTATGTGTAATAAGTACTAATAGGATAAAATTAACTTATTGTTAAGATATTACATGCATTAGTAAAGAAATTAAGTTTGCCAGGTGAAACTAATGCACCGGTCAATAGGAATCTTGAACTACCCCCCCTCAAGCATCGACGGCTATTCGACGCCATGTCGGCGTCGAATCTTGACGTCAAAATAGACAGCAAAATGTGAAAGAGATGTGAATCTTTGGTGAGAACAAAATTTGCCAAAGGTGAATCTTGAACAAAATAAAATATTGCTGAACACAAATAGACGTCGAATCTTCAACCAACACATTTTTCGGTAAATATTGTATTTTTAAAAATGTGTTTTTTTTTTCTGAAAACAGACGAACTTCCGTCTGTTTTCGTTGGCTGTCATACGGAAATTCCACCTGTATAATTGTAGACGCGATTGTCTTTATGATGTTTTCGTGGTAATCTGGATAATCGTAACTACAAAATGGTGTATGATTTGGCGGTAAGCTAATTTATTTGTACATAAATTTGCTGATTTGTTTGATTGTGTGTCCGGTTGATATAGACTCTATTATCCAAGTCTGAGCTTGCACGTATGTCTAGTATAATGAATGACAAGATAATCTGGTCTCAATTTACGCCTTACGGACCATGCTCAATCAGTCAACGTAAGTTAGTTCAAGCCGTTGATGTACCGTTTTGTCGTTTTTATGAAATTTGCAAATAAAAGTTAAAATACAAATATATTATTAATATAAATAATTTTATAGTAGGGTGTAAAATACAAATATATTATTAATAAAAATAATTTTACAGTAGAGTGTACAGTCACGTGACTTTAAATGTGTCTAAAACAGCCTAAACCTGCAAACCCTTGCACGCTTTCCTCATTTAATGATCTTTCTGTTTAAAATAAACACATGTAAATTTTACATCGTTAAAAGCAGAATTGGATCAGGAGATGTCCTAAATTAAATAATACATGTATTTCGAGTTGAACACAAATTTACGGCTCTCCGTGACGTTATGTTCGCTTCGAAGAAAACGGCCCGTTTTTTGGGGGGGCGTGTCTTTTTTTATGTGTTTTTAAAAGGGCCATATTCAAATGATCTTTTATAGATATCAACACAATTTTTTTTTAATCTACAGATAAATAATTGAACTAAAAAATGTCTTTGCCCGAATGGCGAAAAAATCGGTTCGTAAAAAATATTTTTAAAATGCTGGTTGAAAAGGACGATAAATTTTAAAATGTAAAAAATACCATCAAGGGTGAATGCTTGGGGTAGGTAGTTCAAGATGATTATTGCGTGAATCTTGAACTAATTTTTATTTTTGGACCTGCGTTAGAAAGTGAATCTTCAGTGAATGAGTCTTGGCTTCAAGTACATTGCGGGGTGAATCTTGACCCTAAAATATTGAGCTAAATGACAATCCGGGGTGAACGCTTGAGGGGGGGTAGTTCAAGATTCCTATTGACCGGTGCATAAGGCCACCCAATCATAGCTAAAAACAAACACATTCAGCTACATTTTTAGCTACATTCTCGTAGCTTGACATTGTCCTGCCAAATTTCTCATTGCAAACATTGAACAAACAGTAAGACCATAGAAAACAGATTAATTATGTTAAGATATGTTTTTAACGTCCTTTCCATTCTTGATTTGGAGTCGTAAACTTTATCAACATCTACATTATGCAACAATATCATCTTTCATATTCAAACATGTTCGGTTGCAATATTTTGAGTGATTAATATTTCAGGGGATGAAGATAAGGTAGTAAATGAAGATGAATATTTGTCGATCTCACCACCAGATGAAAAGGCATTAGAAGAACTTTTAGCAGGTAAATATTACGCCCATCTTCAAGGATGTATTTGAACATCAATTAGTTTCCAGGTTATATAGGAAAGAGGACCATTATATTGTACATGTCTAAATTCAATTTAAATTTTATTGGAAACAAATACCAAAGGTTTCACAAAAATTGCCTTTTTGGGACACAGATTTTAGAATAGTAAACAAAACTTATTATATCTCCTAATGAAATAGTAATATCTGTTTTATTTTCATTTTGAAAAGTTTGATCACATTTGCCACAGGATCTTACAAAATGTTGCATTCGAATAATTTCCTCAAATATAGAGATAAATATGATTCTGTTGAAGACATTAGAATTTTCTTTCAGATCAATAGTTTATCAGATATACATGTATACATCTTGTTTTTATTAATTTGTCACATTCTTAAATTTATTGTTCTTAAATTTATTGTTTAAGAATGTTGTTACTTCTTTACAACACAATTTCTTTCGAAATTTTCAGTTAAGTTTAAATTCTACACTCATGTTATGTAAATCTATAAAAGAGAAAGTTTGTTCACTTCAGGAAACTTTAGAAACTTCATAATAACCAGCTATTTATTTTGTATTGTGTGTAATATTTTTATGATGAAATTGACAGTTAATGATAATTGTGGGTAAAATCCAAGAAACACGTCCTGGATTAAGACTACTCTACTTCTGCTATTACAGTCTTGTCAAGTTCATTGCTTGGGGAATATTACCTTTACATGATTATTATGGATATTAGACAAATGGAGAAATACTCTTATAGACTTATTTTTTTACTCGTACAACGTCAGGTTACAGCACTAGTGATATATTAAAATAGATTATAAAGATTGAATATTCAGTACACAATAATAATGTGCTCCAGTATTCCCGGATTTATCCAAAGCTGAAGGAAATTAACCTCAGGACTGTATAAGGGAAAAAACATGTTACAAACATGATAAAAATTCTTATGAATCATTGAGTACATCAGATGAAGAATGCAAAATATATGAACACTTAACATGTTTCTCTGTTCTTCATTCTTGTTTAATATTTTATGCTTGGCGGCTGTCTTATCTTAAGTAGAACTTGAAACACACTTTGGTATTCCACTTTAAATTGTACATGTACTTTTCCTTGTGATCTTTTTGCATCATGAGCTCTGTATTTTTTTGAGAGAGAGAGAGAGAGAGAGTGTAAGTTTTAACAATTACAAAGCACAAACTAACTTATCTTGTATAACATATTTCCTATAACATATTTCCTTGTCAAAAGTATGACCTTATCACATGCACCATTCTATGCGGAAAGATTAAGAATCAAAATGAAATGAAATGGGGTTTAACGTCCTACCTGGGCTAATGGAAGACTGGCATACGCCATACAGTGTGCTATGAGGGAAATTTTGCCCTGGCAGCGGCACTACGGCCTACTCTTGTATTCCGACTGCTAAGGGATGTTTTACGTGCACGTCAATGTGTACACATGACCTTGTTTTTTTGTCCCATTCGAACAACTAGACAGCTGTCCTTGTACGACCCTCCATTCTGCATCACTGACAAGGGGAAACCAGAGTAAGAATCAGAGCCCAATTTTTTTCCCCCCATCAATGTAATATTTGTGTGGTGATTTTTTGGTAGTTGTTGTTAGAACACTGTAGGAATACCTGGTTTAAATCCAAAGTTGGGCCTAAAAGGAAAGAAAGTAAGGCCGACAGGGAAACTGTGTCTGTTCATTTGGATCGATGTGCTTGTTGAGTTTGGTAGTGTGCATGGCAAATATCTTGGCAGTTGGAAGAAGAATAGGTGGAAAAATTTTGTTCCTTTTCATTTCTAATTTCAACCCTTATCATATCAAGATACTATTTTTATTAGTATATAATATAAAAACAGGTAACTATTAAGAAAACATTACTGATCACTTCCTTTCATAGTGAGGTACAGTAGTCACTTTTAATAATGTTCTTGAGTTTGATCTATGAAACAGCAATATACTGGTAAGGATTAAAGGGAAGTACAATTTTAATACCCCTATGTCTGTGATTATTCAAACCATTTTTTAAATTTTATACACAAAACAATAAGTTTATATGTATATCTATATGGCTTGATGTAACAGAAAATTAATGTCTTATTCCCCTGTGAACACTGAGCCAATATGACATTAGTTCTCCAACATTTTCAAAATATTGATTTTTAATCTGGCAAGCCATTCGCTGTCATTTAGCATCATAAGTTTTTCTCTCCTCAAGGGTAACCAAATCAAATTTAGTCTCATAAAAGAAGGGTATCTTTCAAATTAGCCAATCAGGTAATCATAGATAATTATCTGCAAGCACCTTGCTAATATCATCATTTCCTCTAAACCAATCTGTCTTTTTTCTTCAAGACTTTTTTCTGCTTGCTAGTTGTCTCAGTGAAATCTTTGTTTAAACTGGACGTAGGTGTATTGTGAATTCAAGTAGAATGTGATGACATCTCGGTAGTTGTAGTTAATGGTATTTTGATATGAATTTAATAGCAATGCTTGTTCAGTCCTGGTTATTATTTCTTCGTATTGTCGTTGTAAGTATGTAGTCTGACATCAATGTCAGAGAAAGTAAGATGAGCTTTAACATCCTTATTTCGGGCCTAGCACAAGGTACAATTATATTTCACTAAATTGCTTGCACTTTTGGTCTTTAGTAATGTTAGGAAATGGGAGGACTTGGAGTAAACACGTGAGCAATGAACCCTACTCCTTGTTGCACCAAAACTTGTGATCAAAACCATGCAACTCAACTCAATGACAGACCCATTCATCTAAAGCACACATGCTAGACCAATTGACCACCGGCCAACGTCCCAAACTTTTACATACATTTTGTTGACATTTGTATTCAGTTGAAATACATGGGTAATGGACAAATCTATAAATGTAATAGGTAAAGATGTAATTATGTCATCTTAAAAGTCTGATAATTCTAATTACCAAGAAGAGTAAATTGATAAAAAAAATTTGCAGTACAGTCTGATGGCCACTCTACTGTATTTATCAAAATTCAGTGTGTGCTATTGTTGCACAGTAATCACAAAAGCCATTCATAATATTTCGAATTAGGCCACCTAAAAAAAAATGTGGGAGGGCGGTTTTTATTTTTATTTTTTTTAATGAATATACAGAATAAGCAATATACTTCAGGAATATTAACCTTTTATTTCATGTCAAAACGCAACTCATCTGCATATAAAGCCACTGATCGTCATTTGAATCGGCAGATTAATTATTCCGACTTGGATTCAATCAGATGATACAAAAAGAGATTTATAACTGAACATTAAGGCCTATAGATGGTGCAGGATATCAAATGTTGCAAACTTTTCAATTCATAAAGCATAGGCCTATCATGCCCTTGGACTAATATTCTTTTTAGACATTCAGCTTTCATAATAGTTTGCGAACAGTAAGAGTAAGACCAGAAGAACCGGTAAAAAAAAAAGAAAAATGTTTTGCATAACGACTAACGATCACTATACTATAAGTATAATCGGTCGATTTAGTCATTCATGCCCTCCATGGCCCATGACCATTCCGAAAATCGGTCAATTTAGTCATTTATTCGAGAGACTGTTCCAGTTTTAGACATCGTAAGAAGATCAGCTTTGAAAAAAAAATCAAAAAATAAAACTGGTCGGGCGGGGGCGATCACCAACTAATTTTCTTTATGTCACCTTACTTTTCAAACAATTGTTGGGATATTGGCACAATACCGATATAGTATTTTAGAAAGAGGCCGATACCCTTTTCAGAGCACTTTCTTTTCTAATGAGGTGTTTTTCATTTGGCATTGTTACGTATTAATGAAAATGGGATAAATGGAATAAGCATAGTCTATATCACCCCTTTCCTAAATCCAAGTATAATTACAAATATATTGAGGTAGTCTTAGCAACATAATGAATAAAAGATAATAATTACACTTCACTGGTCAATATGAATAGATATCTACTTTTCTTTTATTATAACGAAATATATGTCTCTGGTGAATGTTTTAAGGTGGTTTACCAAAGATAAGCATCAGAAGAAAGAAAAATTCAGCAAGTTAAATAAACTTGTTATCATTGTCCGAAATATTAGAAATGCCAGATAAAGAATGACCTATTCGTACTTTATTTTGTTGGAAAAAAAATTATACAATGTTAAAAGTTCCAATGGTCTTGATTATTCTAGCCTATGTTATCTCCATTATAACAGATATTATTCTGAACAAAATAGCGACCATTAGGTAACTAATTGCTCATATATACAGTTCATGCAAAGTTGTCTCAGTTAATATTTCACTCTGCATTTCAAATACATGTTGAATTTCTGCATGACCTTTAACAGTATTCAAATTTGGCACTTGTAGTCGATAAAACATTAGAGACTGAAATGATAAGACATAAATTACAAAAAATATACTGTAATTGAAAGATATTTTGTATTCCATTACCTAATCACATTGCCCCAACTCCTCATATAAAAACAAGTTCATAGTTTGGGGCGGTAAATCAAGGGGATGTCAAAGAATATCAGGATATCTAGAATATATATCTAAGAACAATCACTATAATGCTCTTGTTTTCAGGCAACATTGACCCACATGATATTGAGATGAACCAGTTGAAACGTCTCATGAACATCGTAGAGATCATGGTTAAACAGCTGGATGATGAAGAACAACAAGAGACAAGATCAATAGGTATTCATTATTGTTATGAATTAAAGAGACTGAGGATGTTAAACTGTTACTCTGTTACATACATTTGATCGTTTTGGAAATAAATATCTACAGACTTAAAAGATATGTCATGTTCAAGCCGGCTAATGACCTAGGACTAAACGAAAAACCTCTCGTCCCTTCCCCCACTTTATAATCCACAGTGTCTCTGTATAAATAGTAAATCAATCGATGTATGAGAGAAGAGGGTTATTCTGTCAGACAAAAATTGACACCACTTATCACAAATAATATCAAGGGCCGGATTTACCTAGGCCAAACTCAACCATGGGCCCCCCTGACCCCCTTGGGCTTTAGACCCTGCATATATCTAATAATGATTGTTTTACTGTGTTGTATAAGACAACAAAATTTATTTTTTCCTTACATTTTTAGAAGAAGATATTTTAACACCAGATCCAGACACTGACATAGAGGTTCCCATAGTTGTTCCAGAAAAGGCAGCCATTACTGCTAATGACAAAAAACCTGTTGTCATTAACAGTGACATTCCAGTTGATAAAAAAGCGGTAGAAAACGAGCCAACAGATGAGAGTCCAGGAGGTTAGTTTCAGTGTCGGTTGTCAGATTGAAAACTGTAGTTCATTCTTGTCTTGGTCTCTGTGTTACAGACTGTATAATGTTTAAAGAAAATAATTTGTAGATTCTGTCACTAAAGTACAGTGTATGATTAATACATGTGCCCATTCGTTATCAGCTGTAAAAAAATCACTGGTGAATTTCAATCGCCGCGATCGGGCTAAAAAATATGCTCGTCTGTCCTTAGCATTAAAGAGCACATAAAATGACCAGAACAAAATTATGTTTATTATAGACCATTACAGCAATTTAATTCAAATCCATCCATGATTTATTGAGACATATCCACCCAAAGTTGAATATATAGACATCCCCTAATAATAAACTTCCAGATAGTGCTTTGAATCTGGAAAAAAATTTACACTAGGCCCTATAATGTCCCTTTAGTTTGCTGGAATTTCCACGGCGAACAAAACACAATTATAATGCAGAAATTTAAAATGACTTGAATTTGAATATATTGTTAGAACAAAACTGGTCTTTTATAACCGAAAATCCTTAATTAGAAATTTGAAATATATATATATATAAAGATCAGAAGTTAAAGTTTATTTTTTGATATAGATGCGGAAGCTGTAACATCTGCTAGGGATGTTGTTGACATGCGATATGGCTACATAGAACTAGATCAAAAGTAAGTATAGAACTTAATTGCATTTTTGTCCATGAAGTAGCTGGGTCCCTTAGTTAATTCTGGATGTTCATACCTGTAAATCCACTGACAAAATTTATATGTTGGCATTTTTTTCTCATAATGTCATTCATATTCATATTAAAATGATAATGATATGTATACATATAAACAATTGCTGAAAATATTAACTTTCAAGATTTCAATAATTTAATTGTTTCCTTTATTGTGAAATGGCTTAATAATTTGAATTGTGATCTCTTTTGAACAAGATTTATACAAATTATCTTGAAGTCTGGTCAGTATAGATCTTACCAACTCTTGACATTTTCAGCTGATTAAAACAATGACTTACTTATCTTGATATTCAGATTTCTTTATTTGACATTTTCCAACATCCTAAAGAACAATTTATCAAAATTCAAAAAAATTGTTTGGTGGAATCATTAATATATCAGATGTACACGGCATAATTTAATTATTTCATCTTCTTTGAAAACAAAGGAAACTGGATATTTAAACTAATTTAAAAGACTATCAAATTTGACACGTAAACATGAAAAAGTGTTCAGATTATATTTTATATGTAAAAAGACACTTCTAAGATAGTTGTTTGTAACAACTTTCATAATGAAGGACTATTAAAATGGTAATAAAGAGAGAAAGTTAATATATAATGGTAAAGATACATTACATATATAATGAATGTTGTTTGATTAAAGTTACCAATATTGTCATTTAAAGAAATTGAAATAAACATATTTTTGACGTCTTGGGGCGTAGCTCCACAGTAAATACAGTTCATTATAATTTCTTGTTTTTATAATTACCCATCTTAGTTTAAATGAAAACATGTCACAAGAAGTTGATGTTAGAAATATGTATATTGAACATAGACACAACCTGATTAAAATACAGATCTATATTTCGTTTCATTTTTTAAAAATTTTGATGGCCTACACTACATGAAGATCTGACCGGTTGTGGGAGATTGGTCACAGAAGAGGTCATAAATGAGGTGCTTTTGGCCCTATGATGTCAGACGTTTGATTAACTAATCAACATTGATGTTACTTGTGGATTACCCACAGTTTCGTGCAAAACACACCTAAAGTTCACCTTAACAGACCGTGTCATTGGCTAATAATATCTCTCACCATTCAAAACACATCAATGATAACAACTCTTCCAGATTCTAGTGTAGTAAAAACGAAATGACATAGGATCTGTGTTTTAATCAGATTGCCATAAACATGTCCTGGAAACGTAATTTATTCACACATTATTTCTAACACTCTATCTAAACTGACAGATCTAAAACTCAACCCTAGACCATGTATAGTATTGTATATCAGCCTCATACAAGAACAAGGAAAAACTCTTTTTGTGCAGAAATATCTTAATGTTGATACCAGAATCTGGTGGTAGGAAATACATGTGCCACTCACTAATACAGCAAAAACTACATGTCATTCCTAAGCCTGTATTCCTTCTTTAATTATAAAATCAGATTATAAATATTTCAAAAATACTTTTTTTTAATACACAGGACAGATGCGATGAATAAAGACCCAACATTTTATCCATTAGTTCAACTTTGAACTTTTAAAGCTCTTATATTTTCATGCAGAGACTTACATTTTATTTTGGGCTTAGTAGGAGCATTGAAAAAAAGAAATCTTGTATGTGCATAGGAATAAGTACCGGTACAGAGAACTAATAAAAGCCAAGATTAATTTCAAAACACATTGTAATCCATGTAGTCTATGATATTTGCAATATTTATTTTTCTTATACATTAATATCATGCCATTTTGAGTGTATGTTATTACAGTTAAAATCGTGGCTTGTTTTCATTCAAATTTATCCTTTATGGTTTATTCTGAAGATATTACACTCTATCATTATCTAGTATTTCTTGTTGAACTTTTATCAAGATATGAAATTTTTGAAAGTAAGATTAATTCCTGGAATTATCTGGTAATGATATTGGTAATACATCCCTTTCTTTAGTCCAAAAACCTCAGTTCCTGAAATATTTGTAATAGATTAGCTCTGAGATTAAATTCATATCCGAAAAGCATCACAAAAAATAATCCTTTCGGTTTTTTGCTCTCATCCCTTAATGGAGTATAAAACTTGTATCATATTATTGAATGCAAGATTACAAAGTTTAATCACACAATTTTTCGGTAGCCAGACGGAAGTTGTCAATATTGATAAAGAAATTTGATACATCTTAGAAATAAATGGAGGCAATTTTAATTTAATTTTTAAGATACCATGAAATGAATTGAAAGAGTTTATGTCATAGAGATTTAAATGATGACTATAAAAAGTGGAGACAAAAAATTTAGTTTTGTTTGATTTCCATAGTTTTGATTTTCTTCAGACGTAATATGACGGATATTTATAATCCTTGCATAACAGCAGCACAAAGTTTCGTTTAAAAGACTTTATCAAATGATTGCTTTAAAAAATCCTGTGAGGCCTTTATATATGCCATGATGTTGACATTACAGATTTACTAAATTTATGTTGCTTAGAGTAAAAGATTGTTGCAAAATAAAAGATTGTTGAATTTATCTAGATTTAGTGATTTAAAAGATAGTAGATTTAATTGAAAAATGAATTCATATGTAAACTATTTTTTTTTTGTTTCATCAGTGTATTTAGTCAAATAAGCTGAAAACCAAATATGAAAATAAAGACCCTGATCCTTTTGGAGGTGGATAATTGGTTGAGTGAAGGGAGGGGGGGGGCAGAAGTAAGGAACGATCATTAGGGGATGCAGCCCATAGGCCTCCACCAGCTATAGGAGATTAACTGAAATTAGTGAATATGGAATGAAGTATTTTAAACTGTCCATTTAAAAATCGGTTCATTTAAGATATAGGCAGACAGAGGGGTTTAATATAAGCTATGTCTGTTCTCATACCCCGGGTTGGGCGGCTCCTACTAAATGCTAAAAAGGCTCTGTTCATCATACATCAGAGAAATAACATTGACAAATGCATCTTATTCTACCATTATAATTTCAGTGTTGATGAAGTAACAGGTGAACGATTTCTACAACAGTTTTTTTCTGTTATCAATCTTCCATTCTCTGACATAGATGAGATTCAGTAAGTATCACCTTCTGTAAAACAAGAACAAGTTGTGAACTTGGTAGGAATGTATGCTATGCAATCTATTGTCTCTTATACCTTTGGTAAATGCTCAAATTCTTCATTGAGGGAAAGTTGAAAGTGTTGCATGTTTACTTCCAGGGTGTTTTTTTTCAGTCATATTTTCTAGACTTCTAAAAGGAAGAAATCTCTTGGTTTACACTGTTTGAGGCATTATCTTTCAGATTTTTTGGTTTGTTTCAAAACATTGCTAATACCTTAAAGGTTACAGTTATCATTTTCTTTCTCTGAAATATATACAGTTTCAACTTTTGACATTAACTTTCGGGATTATCTGACCTTTTTATTGACAAACTGCAAATATCGTTAGTTGCATGGCAACCTATGGTTATAGATTTTTCTGAGTTCCTATTGGCTGTTCACATTGTGGGAGCATGTGTATATCACTGGTTTCAATAAGTAATCATATGTAGGCTACTAGTTTTTCAAAATGTCGATTTCACCTAACTATCGTGAACATAATGATGAGACTTCCAACTAGATTTCCTACAAGAACTCACTGTACATATTAAACAGAAGACCTAAAAATTGTCAATCAAGAAATTTGTCTGCAGTTACAAGAAACCATTGAATTTCTTTCTATCATGAAGAAGCCATCTTAATGTTGGTTTTCATCCTTTTGAAGCCAAAAGACAGATAGAGGAAAACCTCCGAGCAGTAATCACAATTTTTGATGAAAAAAATGGTGGCCTGCAGCACTACTTTCCTTAAAACTTTTTTTGTCTCCAAATTCTTCTGTGACTTTTCTCATTTCTCAAGTTTCAGAAATCGAGGTGGATCTTTTGATTGATGTTCAAGAAATAGTGCTAGAATTATTTTTGGTGTCACATTTTTAGGAATTCATGATCATTTGCTATTTATTTTTATCGAGCAAATATCTTGCACTTTCAATCTTTGAGACATCTGAGATTATTATTAATTAGACTTTATTATTCTTCTCATTATAGATTGTTCTCTTTCTCATATTTTATTCTTTTCTATTAAAAAATAAATTCATTCAATTGGTAGAGAATTCTTCATTGTTATAGTTAATGGAATCACCTTTTTTCTAAAAAATAAATTATTCTTGGTGATATTACATGATCAAATAAGGATCTTATTTCTTTAAACACAAATAAAATATGTTTTTTTAAACGAAGATTTATTTAGTAATATTATCATACGATCCAACTATATAAAATATATAAATTGCAATTAATTACACAGTTGAGACTATTTATAGTTTTTATGTAATAATAAAAAGAAAAATCTCTTAAAGATACATTATGTAAGAGCAAAATCTTCCTATTGTAATTTGGCTAAAATTTTCAATGTATTACTTTTTTATTATCTCTATCGAAATCTTACATATTGTTGCTGAAAATTAATTGCTTCTCCAATCACATTCAAATGCCCTCAATAAAATAGTGTTAAAAGAAAATTGTACACAATATTAAATAATTTAATAATAGATTTTATTTTGTAATACATGTGTTGCAGCCTATTCCAATGATCGCGCCTGTTTCAGATGATTATATTGGTGAGGTTGTTAGGACTTTTTTTTAATACGATTACTGCTGATAATAATAAGTATTGGTAAAACAGTGACATAACTATGCCAGGTTTCACTTATGACCATCCACCTTTATATTCAAATGTTTTTTTTAAAATCGCCGAAAAATTGTGATCTCTTGAGAATCCACAAACTAAAAAGCACAATCCAGGAAGTTACGGTCTGATGTGCGCAAATAGAAAAAAGAACCAAGATCTTTGGGACATAAACATATATTTTAAGCTTCATCAAAATCTGATAACAATTGTGACGTCTCAAGGGTCTACAACATTGGTATTACATACTTTTACACTATTTGCCAAGAAGTAGCCATCATTTTGTCAAATTTGTCAGATTGATTGGAGATGGGAGTAGAAGACCTTATACAACCGATTGACATGGTTTTCTATACAAAGCTCAGAATCAAGATCGACACCTAGATTCTTAACTGAGTCAACAATATTCTATTAAATTAACCCTATAATGATCTGTAGAATTCCGGCTTTGTGTATCATTAGTGTAACAATGGAAAACAATAGTTAAATCTTTTAAAAATAGAAGTTATTAGATATACATTATAAATTTTTCTGGAATTTGGAAAAGGTAATCTCACAAAGATTAATTGAAAAACAGGAAGATTCTAAAATGTCAACTATTATTTTTTGTGAGGTTGTAAATTCTCTTGAAAGTTAAAAATCACTTAATTGGACTTTCTTTGGTTTGGTCACATTTACAGTTCTCAGCAAACAAAATAGTTTTAAATCATTTAGATGCTGAATAATAATTTGAAAAAAAGAATATCTAAGTTAATATAAATCAGATGTAATGAAAAAAGAATAAAGAAAAGCTTTACTGACATTTGTTTCATGAATTTCAAACAGCTTTAGTATCTATGCTCAATAACTAGATCTATATAAAGCTGCGAAGCTCCATTGCTCTGCCCAACTGTATGTTTGTCTGATTAAATCTCTGATTCCCTTGCTCTGGTTGTCTGGTTAACTTCTTAAGATTTCCGTTGTTTGGGGGTTCTTTGAAAATTTTCGGAATTTGACTTCCAATAACGCGATATCATGCTCACACTTTTATAACCAAAATAATATAACAGAATGAACATATTTATATTTATAACCATGTGTCAGTATCATTAATAGTCCAAAGAAACATCCAAAGGTAAACTATGTCACCAACACCTGACAACGTTCTACCATTTATTTTTCATGCTTTAGTGCTTTAGGTGGTGGTTGGAATACGTCAACAATACAAAACTTTTGAAACAGAAATCAAAAGAGGTCATAACGATAGCTAAGTTTTCCCAGGCAATCTTGCCAGATTCACAAGACTGCATAGCATTTCTTCAAAGCACAGCTCTTTTATCCAGAGGCCCTAAAAGACAACACATACTTACCTCTCTCGCTTTCTTTTGAAAAGGCTAGATTCACCTGTCATCAAAACACAAACAAATGTAGTCATATTGAAAAATAAAAAAAATAATATTTATATACTTATATATCATACTCTAATTTGAGTTGTTGCTACTATCATGCATGAGAGTAATCATAATGATAGAGAATATTTTTTATAATGGCATATTATGATCTTAAGTTGGAAATAATTCAAAAAACTATATAAATAGCACCTTCTCTATGATTAGTCAGATCAATCTCCAGCTTATCTCTCGTATATTAATTCTTTCACTCAATCAGTTCGGAAATATATTCATAAAAAGTCACGTGCTTTCGGCAAATACTGATCATAGAGAATTATTCTTGCTAACAGTGGTTTTCAGATTAGTAATATTTTTGATTAAATGACAAGAAAATCCTTGAGCCAAATATTGGTCAAAATCTAATTCATCAGTCTAAGCAAACTACAAGGTCTGGGTTTTGTCTTCTTGCTAAGATTGTCCTTATTTTCAGATAAGCAGCTTACCTATACCGTATTTATAGTTTGTAATTAGAAGTAAAAGCTACAGGTACAACATGACTTAGCTTCTGATTAAAGATACATTAGAGGAGATTAGATAAAGCGTTGGCAGTTCTCACTATAATAGTTAAAAACTAGATAATGTAAAGGCAATTTGCTGAAAATTTCAGTGGACCGAGATTTAAACAACTTAAATTTTAGCCGAGCCTCGATTATCATTACTAAAGTCGGTACCATAAAAAGCATAGTCTTGATTATCCTTTTTTGATTTAATTATGAGCGTTAAACAGCATATAGGATAGTAATCCCGTTAATATCGAAGGTTAGCGTTGACATCAAAAGTTCATTATGGTCTGGATAAGTTAATTAATGTCAAATTAATAATTTAGATAAAATTTCAGAATTAAAGAAAGACATGTAAAATGTAGATTTACCTATTGCATAATGCATGTTTAATAAACATATATTTTATATCATAGAAAAAAATAAAATGGCAAAATAATTCTAATGATTATAGCCAATTCTAATAAAATAAAGAAAAAGATAGCTCGGTCTTTTTGCAACAAACATATGATATTTTTTATAGTTTTGCCCAGACAGCAGAAAATGTTTATGTGTCAACATTTGATAATGCTGTTTGATTTGTAACAAAAATGCTACATTAAGGCTTCTAATAGTGAAATTTTGAGCAGTAGAATGCCAGATCCGAACTGTACCACCTGCCAGTATTTCTGTATGGAAAAACAAATATACACACTGGTTATAAGAAAAAAAACAGTCATAGATGACAGCTGATTGTTATTCTATTAGATTTTCATTACAGTAACAGTTTAAGATCTTAGAGTTCTATTTGTCTTTTTGACTAATTTAGCAATATAGCTTTAATAAAGTGATCCGAAGTGACATCAGAGTTTGAAAAAAAATTGCCTTAAAAGTTTAATAGAGACACACATGCTAATCAAACCAAAATATACTAACATTAGTAATTTCAGACTTTCTAATCATTCAAAAAAATACACTTACTTGCACAACAGCCCACGGCATGGCTTTTGCTTGGGATATCATCATTCAAGATGGAATGCTGTATTGCAGGTTCCAAATAATTCTGTTGATTCACATCTTGGAATCCTAATTGATATCTCAGATTTTGTCCATTTTGTGGAACAACCTATAAAAAACGTTTGTGCCTATGATCTGCTCTTGTAAAGTAACTTGTTGGTAATATATATATATATACATAAAAGAATAAAAAAAACATCCTGTTAAAAAATCAACAACTTTTACGTCTTCATTCTGAAATAGATTAAATCATAAAGTAGCTGTCTGCTCTTATTTGAGCATCTTCAGATGTTGTAAGGTATATGTAGGTGTGTGGGATATGAAGTTTAATTAATATCTAAAATATGCGAAACATTTAAAACATTGCTCTTTATTTGCCCAAGTACATGTATTAAAATGAATTGACATTAAAAGAGACAAACTATATGTAATCCAGTAAATACTAGGTTATTGTTTCAAATTTAACTCGTGGGACACACATTTGTCAACTATCCTGGGGGAGAATATGGATGTGGACCCCACATTGTGGGGGTCTTCAGAAATAAGAGGTTATTTGAATTAATACTGCAAATTTAAAGTTTTAACTGTCAGATATACAGCTATGGTGTAGTACAAAAGTTTGTGTGATATGGTGAGTGTGGGGGGGGGGTGCACGTTTTACCTTTGAAAATAGGTGATTAAGGATCCTTCCTTCAAAATTCACTTATGTTTGATCTTAAGAAACAGCCCTATGTTCTTTAAAGGTATCACGAAGACCATGTTACCTCCATCATCAAAATAACTCTTAATCAAAGATTTATTTTTGTATTCTTTTATTTCCAGAACATCTGTCAATAAAATAACCTTTAGAGTCCAACCTAACCCTAAATTTAATGCTTCTATGGTTGCCGCTGAAGCAGGTAAGTCTGATATATTTTTACTTTTGGAATGAAAGGAGTGACTTCTTCCAGAATTATGAATTACAAATTATACATGGTCATCACCATTATCACCACAATCCAATTATGTCATCTGATTGATATAATGCATCACGATCATCAGTGTGATAGTTAATAATATCGACCCAGTTGTCATCATTGAGATTAACAGCTGCATTGGTAGTACTAAATCATTATCAGCACCACCGTTTTCATTACCAGCAACACCATTATCAACATGGGAAGCCACGATTGCTTAGTAAGTAAGATGTTGGCTTGCTTACCTGTAAAACCCATGTTTGATCACCGCGATGACCAAAAAGGTTCATCAAGATTTTCCAGCGAAGCTCCCACTTTTCAGTTTTGCAAGACAGCAGGTTTGGTAAGGGACAATGCATAGTCGTTCAGGTGGAACGAAAAAAATGAGGTCCACTGTGCACATTGCCATCCACACAAAAGAACCCTTAACAGTTGGAATTTTAAATAAAGAGTAGGCTGAAACACCACTTTCTGGCAAAATTTCACTGCATGATATACGCCTGTTTTTATTACCTCAATCTTCATTATCTCTGAAGACATTTTGCAATTAAAAGTAGTCAATTATTGTAATTCCAGTCATCATCATCATTATTTTCAGTTTTATGAGTTTCAGAATTATCAGTGTTTTTTACATCATGATCATAATCTGGTATCATAATCTTGCAGATCATCATTACCATATTATTTCTGTCTACGAGTCTTCTTGTGAAAGTAATGTTCTAGAATGCTTAAACAAAGCAGCAGAGATAATCAATTTGATCCATTGAGACACAATTTGCTTCTAATTGTGGTAGAATGTTCTTACTTGGTTTAGGTCCTCGTTATTGAATATCTTGACCCCTGTTTATGATATATCTTTTCTGCATACATTCTAGGCAATATGATGTGTCAATGCTTTGAAACACAGTAACTTTGATTATAATTTTAACATTCTTAGTTTTTGACTCGGTTCAATAATTAGCATTTTCTGCTCAGGTTAGAGGAGTGGTAGCAGGGTGATAAAAAATTTTTGATAGCTCAATTTTTTATATAAAAAAAGATATATCTGCAAATGATTAATAAATAAGCTGTACCATGGACTTACTACATGTACAAGACAAAATGAACACAACTTCTCCTTATTTAATCAAACTTCAAGATTCTTCTTTTAACTTTTTAAAACTGTATAACTGATATTTTATTCAAGTAAACTTTTAGAATTGTGTTGACCTAGTAGAACTCTCAGATGATCTTCTCATCACCTTTTATAAAACCATATAAAGTATCATAAAACTTGTATCTGTTGGGAACAGTTCTTTTGGAAGTATGACAACCCTTAAGAACTGCTCAGACGACTTGTTGTGGGTGATGTTTTAGTCCCACCACTAATTCCTTTAGATGTTTTTTTTTTTTGGCACACCATACTAAAATTTCACTGAAATCCACCCTGGGGTTTGTGAGACATCGGCTTTACATCTTACCATTCAAAATGCAATGAATTCTTGCGATAGCCTATGCCGAAAAGCAGATTTCCATGGAGACCATGAAGTCACAAGCATATGATGTCAAAGTTTTCTCCTTCTAGAATAAAGTTTCATAAAACCCACTGTGCATAAACTGCAAACATTTCTGTTCATTTTGCTATTTTTCTCAACGAGGAGTGTGGTATTTGAGAATGTGATAATCAAATCGATTGAAATCATTCATGAGTCATGAGACACTTGATACAAATGGTGGAGACTGAAATAACCTACACCTGTACCGCGTCTGTCCGCCTTCCATAATTTTCATGTGAACTCTTTAAAGGCAAGGCCTACATTTATTATTGATATTTTTGGAATTCATACAGATTGTTTACATTAGTGAGACAAAGATGCCTATTAAATTTTAACAATTTTGGTTAATTACTTCCAGAGTTATTGTCCTTGTTTAACTCTGTAGAACTTTGTGATCTGTATTAAATTTGTAAAATGAAGAAGCCTATTGAATTCAAGCAGTTTGGATAGAAATTACTTCTAGAGTTCTGGCCCTTGTTTCACTTTGTTGAACTATGTGAAACCTCTAACAATAAAAGTTATCACCAGATCTGTATTAAATTGATATACATTATAATTATTTACATTGGTGAAATGAAAAAGCCCATAGAATTTCAGTAATTTCTAAAGTTATGGTCCTCATTTGGTGAACCTTGTGAACTCTCCAAGACAAGAGTTATCATGCAATTTGTATGTATTATTCAGGTCAGTAGTATGAAGAAGCCTTTTTAATTTAAGCAATTTCTATATATAACCTCTTGTGTTAAGCCCTTGTTTCACTTTGTTGAACTTTGTCATTGGTGCATAATAAATGCTTTCATTACCTAAACAATAGTAAATATGCAACAACCCTTGTCAACTGCTCGGACGATTTAGTTGTGTGGATGTATGTTCCATTGTGTGGCGACCTATATTGTTTACTTGTTAATAGTGTGTGATGTAGTATACGTCATCTGTCAGTAAAAAGCTAAAATGGAGTTGAATCAGAAAATGCACCAAGAATACTATTCTACAACTGTTAATTAATTGGGGGTGTTGAACTAAAGTTTTGAACTCTAAAAGAAAAACTTAGTAGCAACTCAACAACCTATAAGTATCCTTAAGAAAATATTGAAAAGTCAACTATTTTTACAGGCTGTCCGTTGATATTCATTTACTTCTTACTAAGATGTATTCAATTATTGGGTTATTCTATCAGTTAAATAATTTCTTATCTTTAACTAGTATGTATTTTGTTTGATATGTATTTTGTTTGATAATAATAAACAACAAATAAATATGCTCTTTATGAAACCGTGTGCCTCAATTTAAGGCCTCCCTTTTGCTATATAATCTAAGTTTTCTTTGTGTATTTCTTTAAAAGCAATTAAGGAAATGGACAATATTTAGCATGGTCAGAAAGCAATAGTATGTATGCATGGAGTTTTTAATACAAGAAAAATAAACTAAGCTTGTTGAACTATCAGAGTTTATTACAATTACTAGGATTTACAGAAAAAAGACTTTTTATAATGCAAGTATAATCTAATTATCCTGTTATTATGTTCTGTACAAATGCAAAGATTTTGCTGATTGTCACAAAACATAAATCTGAGGTAAACAAATAGTTTTTCTGCATGTCCAACCACAAGAGCTGGTATGTTTGGAAGATTGTCATGGTTGCCTCAAGGATGTAAGAAGTAGAAGGGATTCAATCAGCTGTAGAAAATGCCAAAACTAAGACAGGCAGCTTTAACATATTTTGTGGAAAGAAGGCCAGTAATAAGTGACAAATGGCTTCAGGCACAATTCAGTCTAGTCCAATTAGTAAATCTGTATCATATTATAAGCTCGGTCTAACTAATAATAATTAGTTTCTTTGCTTTGGCCTTGCAGGTATAAATCTCTCCAGTAACTCCACTGTAATCTTCATGAAAACACCTATTCTTATTTTTACTCCTAAAACACAATTCATCCAACTGCTTTAAATGCAGCCATATATTTAAATGGTGAAGACATACACAATTCCAAAAGGAAAACCCTTCCTACAGTCATTGTTTTTTTTAAGGCGAGTAATATCTCTTGAGTGCCTACAGCTCACCTGAATGTCGACCGAGGGAAGTTTTTTTTTCCCTCCCCTTAAAATTGAAAATCACTCTCCCTTACAAAGTCATTGGGTGTTTATTAACATTTATCTACCAATCACTCTCCTTAATATCAGATCACTCTCCTTAATTTCTAAATCACTCTCCTTTATTTCTAAAGCATTCCTCTTATCAAAACTGGGAGAACCTTTTAGGAGAGCCATTTTTTTCAATTTGTTGATTGAGGGGAGCTTTTTTTGGCTCTCGTTTGAAATACAAAAAACTATGACTGATCCTATTCCAACCATCCATACAATTGATCCTCCATAACATTTTATATGCAATGGAATGAATTTTGGGAAGTAGCTATTATTCCTCATACTCACATGATGATCATTCACTGATTCCTTGGTTGGATTTCTATGGGCTGACTGCCTAACCGGTGCAAATCCTAAAGAAACCCACAACAACTATTAATTTAGATTAAAGAAAAGGTCAAAGACTGGTCAAAATGCCCAGTTATTGAAGATGGTTTTTAGCAAGTAAGAGATATTGAACATTAATGAAATTATCATTGGGTAGATTATCTTAAATGAATTGTTGAAAAAAAACCCAAACAATTGTTTTTTTCCTTTAAAGGGGTGTAAGGTTTTTTTAATTGGAAATATAAAATTCAGGACTTCTACCAACCATTCCAAGCTGAAACTATCTATCTTTCACTAAAGGGGGGTTGGGATAGCCTAGTGGTCTAGAGTGCCGCGCTTCGACCTCTAGCTGGCCGGTCACCTCTGGCTTGCGGCTGTGGTTTCGAGCCCTGATGTGAACATATGTGGCATGGAGATAGGGGCGCCTTCTAAACCTCGTGGGTTTCCTCCGGGCACTCCGGTTTCCTCCCACTGCTAAAGACCCCTACACGCAAGCGAATTATTGAAATAACAATAAAAAACCATATGTTAGTCCCGAAATGACCTAGTTTGTGTTGAGTGGACGTTAAAGAGAGACTAAAAAGGGAGATTATTAAGCCAAGATCCCAAGGATGCTTATACTTTAGTGAAAGATAAATAGTTTCAGAATTCCTTGTGGAATAGTCAAGTGCCTTCTAATCAGTATCCAAGGTCACCTAGCTTATCTCTGGATATGACATGAATTTTTGGGAATTCTTTCTGAATACTGACTTGACTTCAAATGTAGAGAAATCTTCTCCATACCAAAAACAGAAAATCATATTCCTAGGTTTTCACATCAACACAAGATTGATAGTTGAATCTCTAACCCATGACAGAAAAATGATCATTTTAAAGGAGATTCACAACTTAGTGATTCATGAGTGCAACAAAAACACAAGTTGCTAGATTGATGGGATTACTTAACTGGTGTCAATGTTTCTGACAATTTACTGAAGCATCTTCTTGAAAGAGACAAATCCAGGGCCACCAGGTTGCTTCCCATAGCCAGCAGTCATTTTAATTCAGAACAGATGAATCAAAGAATAGTAGGAGAGTAGTGATGAACAAATCACAGGTAACTGACTGATTCACAAAAAAGAGGGCTCGTTTCATATGAAACTTTTGGAACAGAAAGCGTCTTATTTTACCTTGTTGACCCTTTCACTTTTGATGTACATTCTTCACATACAATACAGATCAACAACAAGTCAGTAGTTGCTAACGCGCAAGATTTACTTGCCAGAAAATATGGACGTCTGCTACAAAAAGATATAATTTTGAAAATAAAGAAAAGGTGTCTAACATCCTCCTTTACTGTACCAACCAGGCCAATGAGGACAGGCAGATGGCATGTTTTGTGTTATGAGTGAAATTTTGACTGGATAGCTACATTTTCACCTACCATTATTCTTCTTTGAATTCCAACTGCCAAGGTTTTTTTTTTTCATAAGATAATCTTTTAAATATGAAGTTTTCTTAATGATAAATTACTCAGTTTTGATGTTATTTGATGAATATTCCTATCAACCCAATGAAATATCCAGATAGAGTTGCATAGATAAAACCAAAATGTATCCAACTAAGAAAGTAAGTTATCAGAGATAAGATGTATCATATTTAACTCTTAATCTATCTGATTATGTCACGATAATGTTCTAAGAAAGTAAATTAACGTACACACCCTGTGAATTACAGTTGATCTAATTGAATTTGTCAGAACATGGTTATTTCATCAAAAAGATATAACCAACTAATAAGGATAAGGTAACAACTGATTGAGGAAGTCTTGTTAGAAATATAGCATCATAAAATCTTCTTATGTTATCGCTTTCCATTATTATCTACATAAATATCAATATTATATTTTAATCATAAAAAATATAATTTTTTAACTCTTATTTTTATGTACTAACTTAAATCAACTAAACTGTAACTTAATATATTTTATAATATTTTAAATTGAAAACACAAATTAGAATTCAATATTGGTCCATTTCAATCAATATTAATGTTGTTATCTTGCAGTGAAAATGTAGGATCCAAATAACAAATGTTCAAGACTCGATGAACATTTTATATCAATACACAAGTTGTGTGCTGTTTGGTTTTGGATGCCATTTGTAATGAATAAAGAAACACATATCCTACAAGGCAATGCAGAACTAAATATAAATGGGTGGTTCAAAGATATTTTGAAAATCAAAATTGTTGTACTGAAGTTGCAGGCCTCCATGTCTGGCTATATTTGAAATCTGACATTTACTGTCCAAATTACCAAAATGTAATAAAATGTGCACTTTCAACAATTTCAAGCATTTCGATTTATCCACAGATCGAGACTCAACTTCTGTAGAATTGCCAAAGACCATGAAAATATACCATGTATAATTTATCAGAATTAGTAATCACTTGGGTGATCTGTTTTTTGGGTGATCATGTTTTTAGAAAAATTCTTCAAAATGATATGACACTGCCTATTATTGTGTTGTGCTTACATGATATAATAAAATCAAACAGTATATTAATTGAGATATATTTTGACAGATGTTATTATATAATCTGTAAGTATGTATAAAAAATATCTTTGCCATGATCATTACTGACATCTTTCAAAGAGAAAACGTGTTGATATATTTGCTCGTCTGATTTTCAAATATGTATTTAGACATACAGATGTGTTATGGAGTATATAATTCATTAACTTCCGTTTCACCAGAAGATTTATATTATTTTCAATATGAATAACAAAAGAATCAGTGCTTTCTAATCTAAAGTTTTTTTTTTATTAATATACTGTTTTAAAAGAAATAAGGAATACCTAACTTTAAACAAAGTTTGCTTTGAAACAGTTTTGTATCCAACCAAGACTTGTCACTTAACTTTCATCAAACATTATTATTTAAAAATGTTCCATATTAAGTAATTTCCTTTCATTTCCATTTGAACTCGTCCAGTGAGGGGTTATTAATGAAGAATACCTGACTTTAAACAAAGTTTGCTTTGAAATCGTTTTGTATCCAACCAAGACTTATCCTTTATCTTTTCTCAAACATTTTATTATATTAACATGATCCATATAAAGTAATTTCCTTTATTTCCAGTGAGGGGGTTTGATAGGTTCCCCTATCACGATTCACGCTTAGATTGTAATCATGGTGTAATCGTGATGATGCTATCAGATCTTATTATATATTGAGGTCAATCATGGAAATTGTGTTAATTGTATCAAAATGTATCTGTATGTACCTGGGGCCCGTTTCACGAAATTTTAACTAAAATAAAAATCAAATTTTAGTAATTTGATTGGATAATGCTAGATTGATTTTAGTGCTTAACCAATCAAAATTGAAGTATCTACTAAAATTTGGATTTTAACTGTAGTTAAGATTTTGAAAAACGGGGCCCAGATTGTGGACTCAATAGGGACAATTCTATCGTATCGAATCGTATGATAGTGGGAACTAGGAACCTAGCTTTATTAATTTAATTCAACTTTACTAGAATCATAAGTGGATAAAATATTCTTTTGAATATTAAAATGCTCATGATATTTTAAAATATGAAAACAATTTTATAATAAAACCTAGATAACTAAACAAAAATAAAATGTCTATGTACAATAGAAATGTTTTAACATAAAATGATATGAGCATGTTTGAGAAAAAAAATATCTCCTGTTTCAGTAGTCTTGAAAATATATTAAATATTCCCATTGCGAGTGAACTAGTGTTACTCCTTCAACGAACAAAAAAAAAAACAAGCATGGAAAAATATAAAAATAAACTACTTGTTACCAGATAGACACTTCTTTCCGTCACAAGAAACAATGACTTTTATCTTGATTTTTCAAGTGATCTATCGAAGACGTTTCTCGAATCTCAAGTTTTCCTTTAGTGAAAGCTGTTGCCTCAGGCGTTCCAGCATAAAGGTTCTCATATAGCGGAAATAGATGTGATGGATGTAATATTTTCTTCCGTGAGATGAGATCTGTGAAGGAAATAATGACACATACAATATTTTTTGTTTCTTTTAACAACAGTATAACTTTTAAATTCACTCTTAAGACTATTTTACTGATCTACTTTTTCTCAGAAGTTCAGCTTTCATGGATCTTATTTTATATTATTATCTACAATAACTACAGAGAGGATATTTTCTGTAGCATTATTAAGTAATATTTAAGTTTTCATTTTAAAGATGTGTAATTCATGTTTTTGTCTGTCATCATCATCATTGATATCTGTGATGTGACAAATAAGCTGAAGACAGTAAATTAAGATGCCTTGCTCTCCACTAATGGACCTCGTATTAAAAGGAGTGATGGATGATTCCTGCTATCATATAGTCAGTCATGATGTTACAATTAGAGATAGGACGCCTTACAATATAATAGCATCTTTCTTCATTTAATGAGCTACAATAATTGCTTTGGAAGATAATTTCATATTCAGGATAATAACCACAGGAAGTTGAACTTCCTCCAGCACCCGTCTTCTTTTTCTTTTCTCTATTATAGAGAACCAATGTTTCCATCGTCTTTCTGCAGTGTTCAGCGGACGTCCGTATTTGATCTTTGACTCCGGCTGCCTTTCCAACCATCATTAATGGCAATGTTTATTTCTGGAAATTTAATAGATCTCATTAATTGCAGAGTTTTCTGTTGTGACTTTAAAAGGCCACATTCAAAGCTTTTTTTTATGCATGTTTGTCGTTTTCTTCTAATAAGCTGTAAATCCAGTTTCAGAAATTTGCCAGTAAAGGAGCTTTCCCAGAGTATAATGAAATGAAATGAAATAGGGTTTAATATCCTGATTTTCGGCACAAACTTTCTCATAATGCCATGTAGTTTGCTATGAAGGGAAATCTACCCGGACAACTGCCTATGGTGCATTTACAAACACACAAATGTGTACAGCGATGATTTTTTGTCCCATCCGCATGACTAGACAGTAAACTTTTGTTATACTGTACTTTGGTCAAGTTTTCTAATGCAGTCAATTTGTGTGTGACAAGAGAAGTGAGGTCATTTCAGTTTTCCAGTTCACTCTCACTGTAATATATACCTGCACTCAACTGAATTATTGCAATAAAGGTCATATTTTAGTCCCGAAATGCCCTGGTTTGTGAAGAGTCGATATTGAACCCCATTTCTCACCCTTTGTTTTGTAGCATGGAAGTGGCAGGAATGAATATATATAGTGCAATAAGAAACAAAAACTAACAATGTGTACTGTGTCAACTATCGTATTAGCTCAAAGCCCCTTTTAAGATAAATCTCCAAGATTACCAACAATGACATAGATAAGCAAGACTGGGCGTAAATCTCCCGTTGGATAAGATATCTTAGCTACTAATTATATATAATAGGGTTGACTTCCTGTCTCTCGTTTGCAAAAGCTTCATTCCTATTGATGATCATAATGAAAAGAACATAATCCCAATTTTCTGTAAGATGGTTTGCAATACATGTGTAAAGACATTATGGTATATATGCTACATTCTATTCTGTTGCTAGGCAACCTGTTTCTATCCATTTCTTATAAATATTTTCAACAAAAAAAAGGTTTCATAATGATTGAACATTTGACATTTTGTAAGTGTCTGTCACATTGTTGCAAAAGCTTATATAGAAAATTTATTGCGATTTTGAATTATTGAAAATAGTTATAATGTTAAAATCCTTCCTGTTTAAAACACAGTAAATTGTTCACGATATATTTCAATTCAATGATTAAAAATAACTGTAATGTATGAAGACCTCCTACTTGGGTCAAAATTAATATTCAAATTTTGTTATTGATAAAATAAACTTGATATTTTTCGATCTACTCTTGTGTAAAGAACACAGTTTGTATCTGCAGGTTTATCTTGTCGGTTTTGTTTTGTGTGTAGTGCAGTCCTCCTGCACTTACTATTAAACTTAAAAGGAGCATTATTTTCTGGATTTCATTTAAAAATGGCTTGATCATTTGACAACAGGTCTTTTTACTTGAGGTGTTGTGAAGACAAATAAACTACCTCTCATTTCAACTTTTTTTTATTGTTGTTGAGAGGGGATTTTTAGATATCTATTTTCACCACCTGAGGTAGTTTTTGATTCAGTAGCTGCATAGATCTACCAGTCTGCAGTCCATGCGCCTGTTAAGCAGGAAGTCCAGGGTTCAACTTCAATGTTTGTTGAGAAAGTTCCAACATGGAATGATAAACATTGTCAAGTTAAAATTCAAGTACCTTATATTGAACCATATTAGATGGGAATGAAATCTGTTCTGCATGCTGTGTATGCAAAATCTTTAAACAGGAAATACTTATATATTATCAAGCCTTAATAATACTGTTGTATTCTGTTAGCACAAGTCAGTATTATTTTATTGCTTTTAGTTTCTCTTGTGACTATCTATAGAATTCAGGGTTTTGTCATTTTTTTATGTAAATCAAGATGCTTTAAAGATGAACAGGCTTGCTGGAAATCTTTTCCATTCCGTAAAAAATTATTTTCAGTTTGAGAGCATAAACGGTGTATAATGCTGTTATGGTACATTGGAATTTTCCTGACTAGAATGCATGCAATATCAGAGACAAATTGGTCATCCCATATAAGATATTTTAGCCGTTATTTTTATATGCCAACATTTTCATGTGAACATACATTGTTGTCACTCCTGTCCGTCCGTGTGTCCGTTCACATTTGTTTGTGTCCACTCTACAGGTCACATTTTTTATCTGATTTTAACGAAAAACTTGAAATATAGGTTTATATCTCACTGATTTTGGTACTTTTTATACGCCCACATGGAAATGTGGTCGTATATTGCCGTCGCCCCCGTCCGTCCGTCTGTCGGTCCGTCCGTCCGTCGGTCGGTCCGTCCGTCCGTCCGTCCGTCCGTCCGTCCGTCCGTCCATCGTCCACAATTTCTTGTGAACGCTCTAGAGGCTAAAGTTAATATCCGATTGACTTGAAATTTATACACAGTGTTTAAGGCCGTGAGACGAAGAAGCCTATTGATTTTCAGCGATATCCGATAATTACTACCAGAGTTATGACCCTTGATCACTTTGAAAAATCTTGTGAACGCTCTAGAGGCTATAGTTAATATCCGATTGACTTTAAATTTATACACAGTGTTTAAGGTCATGAGACGAAGAAGCCTATTGATTTTCGGTGATATCTGATAATTACTGCCAGAGTTATGACCCTTGATCACTTTGAAAAATCTTGTGAACGCTTTAGAGGCTAAAGTTAATATCCGATTGACTTTAAATTTATGCACGATGTTTAAGGTCGTGAGACGAAGAAGCCTATTGATTTTCAGCGATATCCGATAATTACTACCAGAGTTATGACCCTTGATCACTTTGAAAAATCTTGTGAACGCTCTAGAGGCTATAGTTAATATCCGATTGACTTTAAATTTATACACAGTGTTTAAGGTCATGAGACGAAGAAGCCTATTGATTTTCGGTGATATCTGATAATTACTGCCAGAGTTATGACCCTTGATCACTTTGAAAAATCTTGTGAACGCTTTAGAGGCTAAAGTTAATATCCGATTGACTTTAAATTTATGCACGATGTTTAAGGTCGTGAGACGAAGAAGCCTATTGATTTTCAGCGATATCCGATAATTACTACCAGAGTTATGACCCTTGATCACTTTGAAAAATCTTGTGAACACTCTAGAGGCTATAGTTAATATCCGATTGACTTTAAATTTATACACAGTGTTTAAGGTCATGAGACGAAGAAGCCTATTGATTTTCGGTGATATCTGATAATTACTGCCAGAGTTATGACCCTTGATCACTTTGAAAAATCTTGTGATCGCTCTAGAGGCTAAAGTTAATATCCAATTGAATTTAAATTTATAAACAGTGTTTAAAGTCATGATGCAAAGAAGCCTCAGCTCAGAATAGACGTGTAATTTCGTCATTATCTTACAGCTGGATCGGTCGAATAGGTCGCTAGCCAAATAGGTTGCCAACTTGTGTTTGGAATGGGTGCAGCCATGTTTCATCCGGGACCTTTAAAGTAGTTCCAATATGGCGGAATTCATCATACAGCCGAGTTTAGATTCCCGAAATCTTACGAGGTTTGCCGAGTGGAGACGAAGAAGCCTATTGATTTCCGGTGATATCTGATAATTACTGCCAGAGTTACGACCCTTGATCACTTTGAAAAATCTTGTGAACGCTTTAGAGGCTAAAGTTAATATCCGATTGACTTTAAATTTATACACAGTGTTAAAGGGCATGGGACGAAGAATCCTATTGATTTTCGGTGATATCCGATAATTACTACCAGAGTTATGACCCTTGATCACTTTGAAAAATCTTGTGATCGCTCTATAGAGGCTAAAGTTAATATCCAATTGACTTTAAATTTATACACGGTGTTTAAGGTCATGATACGAAGAAGCCTTTTGATTTTCAGCAATATCCGATAATTACTGCCAGAGTTATGACCCTTGATCACTTTGAAAAATCTAAAGTTAATATCCGATTGACTTTAAATTTATACACACTATTTACGGTCATGATACAAAATAGCCTATTTATTTTCAGCGATATCCGATAATTACTGCCAGAGTTATGACCCTTGATCACTTTGAAAAACCCTGTGAATGCTCTAAAGGCTAAAGTTAATATCCGATTGACTTTAAATTTGTACACAGTGGTTAGGGTCATGAGACGAAGAATCCTGTTTGATTTTCAGTGATATCTGATAATTTCTGGCACTTGATCACTTTGAAATATCTTGTGGACAAAGGCCTTGAGACAAACCATCAAAACTATTCTAATCAATTCTGATAATTATTTAATGGGCTATTACTCGTAATAAGATTATCATGTGTTGTAAATGTTCTCCTTACTGATAAAAGAAACAATATGCGACAACCCTTGTTGACTGCCCGGACGACTTAGCTGTTGTGGGCGTATGTTTCGTTGCCTGGCAACCTATCTTTGATATTTTGTTATGTTGGATTGTAACTCCCCAGATTATTGCTCCTGATTTTACTAAAAATCTGTTTTTTAGTGTGTGGTTGCTCTAGAGATCACAATTTTTATGTGATTTAAGAAAACCTTTGAATATATCACTGTTACACCATAGCGATGGTTTAGTTTGAATGACAAAATGGCCGTTTGATGTATGCAAATAGTGTTAAAGTATTAATATCTCAATTGTGGACCCCTCTAGAGGTCACAATTTTTTTCCAGTTGTGATGAAACTTAAAGCTTGTGTTTATATCGCAAAGATCTCAGTTGATGTCTGACTGTAAATTCCTGATTATGACTCCTATTGTATGAAAAAATTGTGATTGTTGCTTGTGGACCCTCTAGAGGTCACATTTTTTATCCAATTTTTAAAATTGTGTAAATATACCGTTGTTACATTCTGATGTTAAATGATTTTGAATTTCATAAAAATCAGACCGAAATAAGAGGGTTGTGGATCATCTTGAGGTCACATTTTTTGTCTGAGTTTCATGAATTTAAAATATATCTTTAAATCAAAAAGATCTTAGTCCCATTCGATATGACTATTTCTTGTCTGGCAACCACTGGTTAATGGTTGTCGTGGAGTTTCTCAAAGTTGGTGCAAAATATGCAATTCTAATTAAGTCAGTTATTGCATTTTCTATAATTGGGTAAACATTTGATTACGAAAATGAGTTCCATTTAGTATTTTGATTAAATGAATGAATATTTGACACAAACTGGAGAGGTTTTTGTATTTTCTCCCAATCCTTCTCCTAGGCCTTTAAAACAATTCTATTAAAGTTGCTTATATGAAGTAGAATTATGTAGACAGTTAGGTCACATTCACATGTCTGCCTATACATATTCATAACATTTTAAATAATCCTCTCCAAATGTTTTAAACATCCTGAAAAATATTTTATTTCACGACCACCTGAGGTGGTACCTGATTAATAATTTTATAATCCTCAGACTACAAACATGCAGGATACTTTATATGTTCACGTTGTCTAGGAAACGAAAGATGGATGATAAAGTATTTCATGTCCTCAGGTGTTCATCCTGTTGTTATGGCAGCCATATTTTGTCTTCTTCTTAAAGGAAATCTGTGTCTTGTTACATCTATGTTTTATAAATCAGTCATAAGTAAATATGTCAGTTTATTTATTCCAACCCTGGCCTACACAATTGTTATTGACTTTGGTAAACCAATGAATAACAGTGGTTTTGCTTTCTATATTAAGAAAGCTCCACAAATTATAAATTAACAGGTTTTTTTTAAATGTGGGTAGAATGCTTCATATTATAATAGTGTCTATTGCTATATATAAAATGAACCAGTAAAACAGATTTTGCTGTGTGTATCTTGTATCTATACATATATATATATACTTTACTACCGAAATTGAACTGCATAAATTTTCCAGATTGTTCTGAGCAAACATCAAGGAAAAATAACTGAACAAATATTTACATTCATATTTTAATATAATTGAAATGGAAGGCTGAGCTCAGGGTTCTGGTGCATTTTCTCTGACACTTATTTTCATTAGCCCAATTTGGTGCAGAAAAAGAGAATTTAAAATCCCATTTTACCTGAGCGTTAATTAAGTAAAAATAGTAATGCGTTCTACATCTAAGAGTATTTAGGTAAACTGAATATAAGCTTAGATAGACTGAATGTCAAATTTGGTATGATGGGTGATAATCTTTTCATTCTTTTTAATCTTGTAGACATTTAATGAATGATTCCCATAATCTTGAAGACAGATGTTAGAATTATATCTCATTATTTCTGGAATGGACATCTCATGTTATTTCATTAAGAGATGGGCATTTTACTTATCAAATGGATGCCATATTTGTCATAATGCCTTTGTTCTGTGTCGTGAACCTAATGAAAGAACAATTATTTATTAGCGGACTGGAAATGAAGGTATTTGGTTACCTGCCATCACTTTGTTGAAAGAATAAACAGATTAAATTGATAAAGTCCTTCCTCAGCGTGATACAAGAAAACCATATCCATGTAATTGAAAGAAGTGAAAAATCAAACACCTTGAATAATACATTTCAAAAGTGCACAGACTATAAGAATGGACATAACTTGTGGATGTATCTTAAAAATTAATACTATATTCAAGGGTCAAAAGGGTCTTTAAGGTCAAAAATAGCTTTCAGTAGTGAACATCTAGTCTTCAAACATTCAGAAGACATACAGATAACTTTTCATATTTTTCTGGGGAGGGGGTGGGTGGTGGAAAAATTCAAATGGTTGCTTTCTACAGTGCACAATGCAAGTAATTATGTAAGTCATTATTTAATACGAAAGTTTTGGATTTAGTGTTTATCGTGCATATACTAGAATTAAAATTAAATTAATACATGATCAAAGCTTAGAGCCAATTATACTTCAATCTACACCTTTAAGTGCTGTTGACAAAAAGATTCAAGACAAAATAGCAATAAGACAATAAACAAATGTACGAGTGCTTAGACTCTTAGACAACAAACTACAGCACAGTCCCAGGTGGTGCCAACAGCTTAGCTGTAGGAAAGAACATTAATAGGCTGAAAAATAATGAGGGAATTCGTCCCCATGTACATGTTCTCTACTACCAGTCACCACCTGCCTTCAGGCTACAGTATTAACAAGAGATTTGACATGAACAGTGTGTTCGTTCGACAATCACCATTCCACTAAGTTTATCTAAATTATTCAGAGATATTCATAATTACTCGAGTTAGTTAGATATGTTAAAGTTAGACTAATTGTGAGGGAGGAGATAAACCTCTTGCCATTCCCTCTCACAGAGTAGAATGACTTGATCATTTATTTTTAAAAGTCTTCTTCCAGACCTTTGATCAGTTTTACTGAAATAAGGATGTAATAATAGTCTGTAATTTGTAGTGAGATTTTTCAGGATTGGGATTATTAATACTTTATAAGATATCAATCGGAATATCCAAACAATATATACCATTTAAATATTGAACAAAATATGATCTTGATATGTATGAAATCTGTGTCATCATAAAATGAAACTGTACAGCAATGTTACAAATTTCAGTACTGGAAATTGCCAAGGGGTGGAGGTGGTTTGTCGAAGTATTGTGCACATCAGAGATAAACCATATAACTAAAATCATGTTTTTGCAATAGAGCCCCTTTAACATCTGTGTGAATTTAAGCTGAATGGAACATTTTGATCATTGATAATTAACTGTACCGATCATCATTGTGAAGATGAACTCAGATGACAAAAAGATCGTCATTAATCGTTAAGTATTAAATGATGTGTTTCGTTGGCCTCATATGTCCAATCAGTTGAACTGATGGCAGCAAAAAATAATCAATAACTACAATGTCCATCATCCCCACACCATCCCTTCTCTAGTCTCTCGTTTCATGACTGAAGGTTGAAGACTTTTAAAATCTTATCCTATTAAAATAGCTCAGAGTTGTCATGAAGATGGAAACAATTAGAATAATTTGGTCTGCTTCTCTTTAAGTGCTTATAATATAGACTAACTGTGAATTTGTTTTTTTAGACAGTATATACATATATTTTTTTCTTCAAAAATACATTTTTTAACATCCGATTTATTTCTCTTTATGTTTATGTCACAAGGATTTTTTGTTTGTTGATACAGTGATTGTCTAAATCTGTTGTTAATCAATCATCCATCCGGTATAGTCATGTATAAATTTAAGCTCTTAAAATATTTATATTTTTCATAACAAGAGAAATAGGTAAAGATGTATATTAATTATTTGTATTCACACAATATAAACAGCATATACCTGTATGCAAATCTTTCAAAATAGCTTGAATCTTTCTTCATTTTTTTAAAGTCTCTTTTTTATTTGAATATTTGTTGGGTTTTTTTGAAAAAACATATTTAACCTGGTGATTAGGCAAATTTTTATTATAAATATTACAGGCTTCCAGAACCATTTTAACCGTCTGTGTTGCTTTTTTATCTGAAATATCCTTTTATTATCTTAACTATTTCCTGGATGTTTGTCAGATTTTGTGGATACATATAAACTCTCAAATAGAAAATATTTATGTACTTTTGACAAAGAGGGAGAATATTGTGAGACTTCTGTAACGACAGACATACCGTATATCTTTATGAGAATATAGTTGTCACAGTATCCACATAACAGCAAGACAGGTTAATGAAAGAATCACAGATATCCGTCAATTTTAAAAGATTTCCTACGTCTACTGGATGAGGAAATGAATATGAAAAACAGGACGTTATACTGATACCTTCTGTCAAAAAGATCGGGACTTGGATGGCTTACATATTCAAATTGTCACAATTGACAACAATTGAGCTTCAGGAAAATGCTGCTTCAACAACGAATCTACAATCAGATTTTGTTCCCCCGAGATTGTAAGGTCGCTCAGAGCCACAAATGGATTCATCAAATTTGACGAATCAGAGTAAATTATTATTTTTTAATGATCTCTAAGGATTTATATCACATGATCTAATTGCTGTAATCACCTTTTGATTGGACCAAAAACCAAAAAAAGAAAGAAATTATTTTACAAGTTACATTAGGTATTTCATTTTGTCATTCAACTCCCCAGATTAAGATCATTCCCAACAAAAAAACCTAGACAAATTTTTTGATTAAACATTCTGGGTCATTTCAATTTTTTTTTGGTATTATTTGCACCCTTAATTCTCATTCTTTTAGAAAAAATTATCTTCATTTTATCATATTAGAGCTACATGTGTGTTTATAATGAAGACAAAAAATACCATTGCAGTGCATACATATTTTGGCCAATAAACAATATGTTAAAATTATATTCTTTTCACAACAAACTCATTAAATATACAAATGTTTTATAGAATCTTTTATCTTAAAAGTTAGAAATTCAGAATATTTTTGTTATAATTATAAGTTGTGCGATGTAGCTGTGACCGCATCTATCAGTATTTACCACCATTTTTAGCATTTATAATGTTCTATAGCTGAGTGTCAGTCATCTTCTGCCTGATTAATTATGAATGAAATGATGTCTTTAGATTGGAATGTATTGTGTAAATCACAAGGTTATTATTCCAATGAAAAAAAAATCTCCCTTGAGATATCTGTCAGAATCTTGTTGTTTCAGTTTAAAAAAGAGAAATATTGTGAAATGTTTCTCATTAGTAAATTCTGAAGATTTTATTTTTTCATTAATACAAATTATAAACATTTGTTATATATCTATTTTGTTGATATTTACAACAATTGCTGCTAAAATAAATATATATTTAAAAGGTATTAGTGTGTTTATATAAGATTTGCTCTTGGATTTTTTTTTTGTTAAATATAAATTTTGTTGATGTTTACAGTAGTTGCTTATGAAATAAATGAATATATACCTTTTTTAAAAAAAATATTGGTGTTTTTATTTACAATAGTTGCTGTTGGAATATGTTAAGTAGATAAGATACAAGTACATTTATAAAAATTAAAATTAACAGTATTCATTTTATTTTTCAGATAAAATATTATGCATAGTATGAAATGTTTACTGGACTTTTTTTTTTTAATTTTTTTTGTTAAAGAATTTTGTGACATTGTCACTTTCCATGGTCTATGTGTTTAATATTTATTTCTGTACAAAAATATTAAGTCTGACCCTTAAGTTTATTTAATTACTGAGAAATTAAGCATCCAAAGTAACTGATTGATTGGGTTTTTTCCCCCATGATAAATTATTTTACTACAATATTTGTGTTGAGATTTAATTGGTTAAAGAAAATACAACTCCAGTTCCATCTTTATATAAAAACACCCTTTTCTTTCCCAAAAGGTTTATTTATTGACAGTATCACATGTTTTATTTTTGTACAACCAACGTTTAATACATAAATGCCCCTGGGATTCTAATCCCCACATCAGAGGGGATTACTCATGTGTTAATCCTTTAAGAAGCTTATTGTATTTATTGCTGTAAGGATGAACCAAGCTTCAAGACACAGAGTGAATTCAAAGTGAACACAGTTTTACTTGTCATCTGTGAATTGTGAAATTATAAATAATGCATGAATATGATAATTTATTTAACTAGAGGAAATTTTATTTATTTGTAAACCGATAAATACAAATATGCTGATTTAATTATAAAATATGTTTCCAGATATCTTTTTAATATTCACATTCACATCATGTTAGAACAAGTCATTTTAAAAATCTAAAATGGGTATCAGTTGTGTTAATGCGTATAAGAATTATCATTGTTATTTGAATAAGTAGAGGGAGATGAATGACCGAATGGTTAGCGTTATTTATAGGATCAGCAGATTGTAGAATGTAGATAGCAGGCAATTTGCAGGTCTTCACCTATAATTGGAAAAAAATGAGAAAACTATTGCATAATTTATCAAAATATCTTTCAATTCTTTTTTTTTTATGAAACTTTTTAAAGCTTTTATGATGTAATGTTATATATTATCAAGCATGCACATTGGTGTGTTCCAGCATACAAGGATGAATTTCATGTATTTAATACGTTTTCAGAGAAATTGTTTCTCAGATCAGATGCGAAAGAAAACACCTGATCATTTTAATCAGGTAATTGGCAAGATCCATGGTATATTAACTGACTTAATTGGATACAAGGGAATTTAGATGTTGTACTTAACCTTGTTCATTACAATTAATCACCCATATCAACTGTTATAATATACTTCTGATTAAGATTACAGTTTTTTATTGAAATTAAATAACAGGTTATTGTTTCAATGTATCTTTTATTAAGATCTAGATAATTTAATCAATCATTTACAATATCTAGATATTTTTCATCTATCTTAATCTGTATGGATTTGCTCACAAAATTTTTAGAAAAAACTTTAATATTTTATTAAAAATCTGTTCCATTACCACAGGCTATAGTGTTTCATACTTCAGAAGTTTTTGAAGTTTTTTCAGTAATAATATTTAGGTTCTTTGAGTCTGTGAAATAATAGGTTGTAGCACAATATAGACAAAAAATATTATTTGAAAACAATACAATACATTTTTTTTAATACCAGAACTCTTTGTTGTCGAGGGTGGCGTGACCGAGGCGCTGGCTTGCTAACCAGTTTATCCTTGTCAGTGATACTGGAAGCAGCATGTAATCATTCAGAACAAAAAAACAGATCCTGTAGATACATTAGAATGCAAGAAAAAGAACGTTTGACAGAATTCAAAATATAGTAGGCTATTTTCGGGGCAGAATTTTCCTCATAGTGCACTGCTAAGTCGCTAAGTATATGCCTATATTCATTAGCCCTGGTTGATGCCAAAAAGAAGAATGTTAGACCCAATTTCTTTTCATATAATGTTATAGTTTTAGAGTTTTTCCAGTATACCAACTTCCAAATCCATATTGATTTGGATGTTTAATAATTTACCCTTTAAATGTTTTTTGTGGAATGGGGTAGACTATGGTTAGGATAATAAAATATGCATACATTTTCTGTGATTTAAATATAACCAAGAAAATCTTGCTCTAAATCTCTGAAAAAAAGATAAGTGGTAAAATATATAATTATGTCTGTTATAATGTGTTTTACTGTCTCTTATAAGACAATGATCAAACACTGAAATGCCACATTCAATTAATTATTTATCATGTCATTACTGCTGTCACAAACTTACAAAAAGATGTTGTGAAACATCGGTTGTTAACGAATCATGGACTGGACCAAGACAAATATCACCTTCTGACTTCATGCCATTTTACTTCTCTTTAATGAGATCTTAGAACTAAATGATGAGATAAATATAGTGTTTTTATCTTCATTGTCGACAAGGATCATAGTCACACTGTTTTGTCTTTACCATACCTTGTAAGTTTTGGTGGCCATCTTACCATAAAACTCTGTCAAATGGACTGCACAATTACATCTTGAATTAGTTTTATTGGAAGTTAATCATGTTGTATTAATCATGTGTGTCTTAATAGATTCATTTGCATTTTGCCCCTAGACGTGACACATGATATAGAATCAAGAAATTTCAGATTTTAATCCTAATGATTATGGGTTTGAGAAGGGAGGCAACTCCTCCTGTGTCCTTTACCCAACAAAATTTGAGGAAATTTAAGTATCACTACCATTATGGCTATGCATAATTCTTATCATCATGACCATTATGCATAATTATCATCATCACCATTTATGCATATTATAATTATTATCATCATTAACATAAGCCTATGAATCGGCATTGGAGTTTTTATTTTTTACTTCAACAATATTTTATATTTGGCCCCCAAATAAAATTGAATCATATGTTAGTCCCGAAATGCCCTGGATTGTGTCGAGTGGGCGTTAAACCCTATTATTATCATACACCACATAATGTTTTGGTATTTATTTGATATTACAGATGATGAAAAAATCATAGAACAACTCCAACAAGCAACTGGTCTCAAGATTACTAAAGCTGGTATTGGAGAAAACAAGGTAAATAAAATATTTTATTTTATTCTTCTGTCTTTCTTGTGTCTATTAAAGGAGATAGACTGGATCATACTTGACTGAACCCTTGATGTGCAAGAATGCATGTAACGTCATCCACACACTTTCCACAAATATCAAAATATACTGCATGTGCGATTGAGAAGAGTAATATTTATTTGTTGTTAATCAAATCATTTATTTCACATTTTCTTCAGGCGTGGTTGCAAATTGTTTTTTTTCTCCACTTATGATGTTTGAATTATTATCACATTTTCTTTGAAACGTCGAGGCCCGTACATTTCAGTCGAACATAATTTTACAAATTCTAATTTGGTAATGGTTTGTAATCCAACAGTTATTTCTGTTATTAATGTTTATTTATAAGTTAATAAAGTTTATTAGTTTTAATTTTCTTACCAGATAATGAAATAAAAGTGAATGATATTGATTCTTACATAGCGCATTACATAGCAACATAAAAATGGCATAAAATCTCGGGAGTGTAATTTGTGCTCTCCTGAGATTTTCAAATGGTGAGGCCTGCCCATCTGTAACCTGTGCAGCCTTCATATGATTTTCACATATATTGCTAGTAATCTTCAACAAAAGATCAGTCGATGCTTTGTCGTTGATCTTCATTCGTTGGACAGATATGTAGAATGCGTCCATCCTGTATTTGGACTAAAATATCACACCTGACAACAGATTTGCCATTAACTGTTTTATTAGAGTTGAGCATTAATATGTTTGGTTGTAACGACAATGGCTTCCTTAACGACTGAGTATGATTAAACTGTAGTTAAAAGACTTCAGCCAACATCAGAAGTCGTGTTGTAAAAACAGATAATAACGAGAATTTTGCATGTTGAACACTACGTTCACATCACGCTTGTAATTATACGATAAATAATTCACAGCGATTGGCCAATACATTTAATAAGTTGTTAAAAAGACAAACAGTCAATGGTTATAGAGTCACAGTAAATGAGTTTCCACAATAATTAATTGCAAATATCGTGATAGATTAGCCCAAATCTTTGATTTTCGTGGATCATATTTTTGTTGTAACATGAATGTATTTAAGTAAATGTCTGAGTATGATTAAACACAAGTAAGCTGATACTTTTAACTTGATTTCAATGTACAGAAACTAGAGTCATAATACGTTATTCTTGGTGCTTTCCAGTTTGAAAGAAAAATTATCTGCGAAATCTGAACCACTTTCGAAAAAAATTAAGAGGTATTTTACAAAATTGACTGTAAAGTTATATAATTATATGGAGTTATTGTTTGGGATATATTGCTGTCTTTAAGTAAAATGTTTTAGTCTGTATTACATGTAAAGTCGAGCTTTTGAAAAAAAACCTGTGTTGTCTTCTTACTGAACACATAAAATAAGAGGATTAAAAAGGCAATAGTTAACCTATCTTAAGTTGTTAATCCTATTATACGTTTCAAGTAATCCAGGTCGTTTTCTTCTTCTTCTTCTTTAGCCCTTTTCTGTTCTTAGTTGAGTACAGTCTGTAGAGCAGATTTCTGTTGTCTATGGTCCAAAGCTACTTTCTTTGTAACTCAACATTAGATTCCAATTGGTCGTCATTAGCCCAGATGGTGCAGAAAAATAGACCGTTAAACCTCATTTTATTTCATTTCGACTAGATACCAAATGATTGTATCACATTACCTGTATTTCACCTGTAAAGAACAAGGGTTAATGGTTAGCTGTTAGAGAATGTTTTTAGACAGATCAGTTTGACCAACTGATCGGTCCGGCTGGGTACTTTATTCTGTTACAGTAATAAACACCAGATTCTACCATAACGTGGCTATAATATAAGCATATATGAATAACAGATACACATTTATAAATAATTTCCCTTAATATAAGAATAAATTTATTTTCATTATTCATATAACCTGCACTGCATGGGCTCTAGGTTGGTTGTATGTGATGGTCATGACCGCTTGATGAATAAAAATGACTGAAACATCTCGGGACCCATCAGTCAAATTACACGTTCTATAACTAGCATATTTTTTGAAACCACATTTTAAAACATGGCTACAATTGACCTCTGTCATGTAACTATAAAATTTTATGGCCCAACAGAATATTGCAGCGTGTAGAAACCACATTATCTCATGATTATGTTATAGAGTTGTATACATAGTTGTCAACAGAGGATTATACCCAGTTGTGTAACTAATGATGACTGTAGTAAAACAATAAAAGTTAATTGTTATGTGGAATCTTATCAATGACAAGAACTGGTTTTAACCCTAACCCTAACCCGAAAATTATTAGTCATGCTTTATATGAGGACCAAAGTATTGTCCATGACTCCATATGCAGGGCCTATGCTATGGTGCCTACAGGTACAGACGTGCCTCCTGTTTCAAAAATCTGTGCTTTGCAAAATGTTTTGTAGCTTTGTAAATCTCAGACGATTGTACAAGAAACTGAGCTATAGATATGATCATCGACCACTTTCGATTTCTGTTTCAAACGTTTTGTATTTTTGACATATTCCCACCTAAAGCATGAAAATTATATGGCAGAACATTATCAGGTGCTGGTAACAGTGTAACTTAGTTTACCTTTGGATATTTTTTTGGACTGTTAATGGTAATGACACGTGGTTATAAATATAATATGTAATTCCTGTTATATTTTGGTAAGTGTAAGCAAGATATTGTGTTATCCTAAATCAAATTCTAGAAATATTGATGGACCTCAAAACACTGAAAAATCGAGCTTCAACAATAATACTTAAAATGGGCCCTGTCCACGTCTCATAAGAATTTTCTAGAGCAAAGCTGCTATACCTTTATTACATACACACACTGTGTAAAAGAGTTGAGTTGCATCTTCGAAAATAAAGGCAAAGAGAATTATAAAATTAAAAGCTGAAAACTATTGTGTTTATATTCTTGAGAAAAAGGCACATATTTCATCTATTTCCGATAATTGCTGCCAGATTTATTGCCTTTAATCTTTTTAAAAATTCTTGTTGATGCTCTTGGCTAAAGTCTAAAGTTACCATCCGATTCACTTTTAATTAATAAACTTACGCAGGTAGTGTTTCTATTCATAAGGTAATTATTTCATAATTTCTTGTAAAGGTCCACATTACCTGCAAAAGTACAAAAATTTGACAGGTTATTTGACAACTCGCACAACTTAGAGAATGTGGGCAAATAATATGTAGTTGACCGAAAAGCTATGGGGGTTTAAATTACACTGAATTTGTTCCATGAATGACCATTTTATGCAAAATACTTAATAAATACGGCGTATGTAGATTAAGCAAATTGCCAAATAATAATTTTATGGTGTCTCATGAAATAGTGCTGACATTTTATCATCCATCTATAAACTCAGGCAGAAATTTATTATAAATTTATTGATAATCGGCTGTGATGATGTATTAGTTTTTCATGTAACTTGTCGCTACATGTGTTAACACTGAAAACATTAAACACCTCTTCGTAATTAGTTAAGGGACAAGAACACGAAGAGGAGTACATACAATGCTTTGTTAAATCTGCATCTCAAGCATCTTGCTCTGTATTGATTTTCATAGACGTGTTCTATACAGAGCCACCGTGGTCTTACCGAAGGTAAGACCAGCAAACAGGCAAAGTCTGCTACACGACACTAAACTCTCACTCCTGTTGTTACTGTTGCTATAGTAACCACAACTTGTCTATCAAAAATCGAGACTGTCCACCTTTCCATTAAATCGGGTTTCTATGACGACCATGATTTTGACCATATTACGGTATTAAGAATGCTGTCATTTGGAAGAGTCTTTAGGTTTTTCCCTTCATTTCTGCTAGATTTGGTATCGAGGGATGAAATTGTTGGTTAGCGACACTTTATGTCATTACTGACGACAGTTACAATATTGTTGTGCATCCTTCCTTATTCTACCAATTTGATTTTTAGACTGAGCGAGTTATCAAGCATTTCGAGGCGATAAATCATTGCACATGTCTGACATTACTTGTTTTGCAAGGAACAGATTTCATGTTACTTGAAGAATGTTTTTTACTCTGATAAAATATATCTTCTGTAAAATGTAATGTTTTCTGTGAAATAAATTCATTTGAATTCTAAGATTGTAAAAGATATTATTGTTTTAAAAGTTCAACTTTTAAGGTTCAAAAAGCATTATGACTTTTGCCAAGAAGAGAAATGTTCCAAGATTGACCTGATTATGGTATTTTGATTAGAGTGATCTTTAAAACCTCTAATCATGAATCAAAAGTTTGTCAAATTTGTCTAGGATAGTGCATACAATCTAGTTTGAACACCACCACACCTCTTATTTGACTGTAGTTGATTCACATTAAATTAAAGAAATAATTTTTTTTAACAATCTGTAATGAATATATTTTCTTCAAAAGCTGCTAGCAACTTTTAAACAAAAGTAATGGCATCATTTATCTTTTTCTTTTTCTCCAATTTGTTCTGAGAGAAAAAAAATTCTCAGGAAAGGAAATTGTACACCCTTGGAATTATTTTTTTTCATTTAATTGAATTTCTGTATTGTAGGCTTAGGCTGTTTTGCCTTTTGCCTGGTTCACTTTTAATCAATTGAAACCAAAAATAAAATACATATTTAATATGAATGCATCAACCCTGTTTTCATCTGATATTTGCTTGATTCTTATTTGGCATGAATGGACCTAACACAGGTTAATTGTTTCATTGATTTAGCAAAAATGAAATCTTTATATAATTTGCACCCGCTAATCTTAGAAGAAATAAATCTGTCGTCTCAAGAAATGTAGCTAATGTTGTTTGATTCTGTTTTCTTATTATGAAAGAAAACAATTTGTTCTATCATTCTTGTCACATTAGTGTACTGAAAGTACTCAGTAATTGACCCGAGTGTTGAAAGAACACACTCACGGTTCAGTGAACTTGTTCTTCATGTGCCAATCTATCATTCTCGAACAATTATTATTTCCTTCTATTGTCTCAGAACACAAGACTTTTTTTTAATAATATTGGAATGGGCTTATAATAAATCATTGGAATAAGCAAAATAAAAAGAGAAATCCTTGGACTTTTAGAAATCCGAAAATATTTTTTCCCCAAACTCATCGCCCTGTTATGGCCTGTCGGAACCAGGCTTCACTCTTCAGGCTCCAATATTTATTTATTATTTCAAAATTTTCACTAGGAGTAGGACAAGTCCCCTGAACCCAATTTCGGCTTGTGTGGGCAACCTGTCAATATGAATTTAAATCTGACAGGTCTATCTGCTGTTGGTAGATCAACACAAATAATGTGGTTCTACCCTTAAAATAAAGTCTGAAATTCATATTGATTTATAAATGCATATAACTTAAATAATTTGGTGATTTAGCAAATATCTGAGGTTGCTGCTCACCTTTAGTTGGCAAGTCAGAAAAAAAGGAATTTACTAAATTTGCAAACTACTTGAACAATCTACTAGTGAAATGACAACCTCAAAATTTGACTATGAAGTTCGCTGCACAGCCTTAGTTGGCTTGCTTAAAAAAGGAATTTATTGAATTTTCAACCTACATGAACAGTTAAATGGCAACCCAAAAATTTGACAATGTCGATTGATTTTCAAGATTTATGTCATGTATAGTGTTTACAAAAAAAACTAATAGAATAAGAATGCATAATTATTTTTGCGCGGTCTCCAAGTGGGTCATTCGGACACTAAATATAAAAACTTTTAACTAAAATTGATGTCTACATTTAATTCTTGTGAATGGGCTGTGTAATGACAATTACTGTGGTTATCAAATCATTAGTTTAGATGAGAACTGAAATTTATTGTTGCAGTTGTCTATGTCTTTTTACTTATTGGTTGTTACTGATAGTTCTATGTAATGTTCCGATAAAAATAGACTTTGTTCATCTTTGTTGTCTACGGAATCACATACACTAACTATATTCTGTAATTACTACAGATAATGATTTTTTCCATAATTAGCGAGAAATGAGTAGAAGATTTGTTACGAATTGTCGCTGTGAAAACGTAGTAATTAGTACAAGTTGCCACGGTAACCAAATTAAATCAAAGAGGTGAAAATGAGGCAAGAATTGACCATGAGTAAAAGTTGAACCTGTGTGTTGGTGGCCTGGCTTTCTCGCGAGAATATTAGATATTTGGTAAGCAAATCACGCGTGGTTATTATCCTCGGGTTTTATGTTAGATTAATAGACTGGCGTAACAGAATGCCAAATCAACAATTACCTAACATGCTACTATAGTGAACAAACATGCTGTGAAAACATGAAACAAAAAAGAAACAATAAATGAGTTGAGAAGTGAGAATTATACATCAAGGCAAATTAAGGTTGTAAAACAGAACACAGTGAAAATAGAAATTAAGGGAAATGGGTTTTAGCTAATGATAGACTAGATATTGTATTTTTATAAATGGTTAGTTTTCACTTTTCACATATAGATGGATCTACTAATTGGTTCTACATCACTGTTTTAGATGTTAAAAACAAAGTGATTTATAGTTATAGTGTGTGATAATCAGGCCAATTTTACTAAGTGCAGTGTATTAATTGCTGCATATCAAGTGTCGTCATTGACATATTTTCTGAGAATAAAATATAGTCTTGTGTATAGTATCAAAATTAAAACATTGAAGCAACTAAAATATGTTGAATCTCTGTAATGAATATCACTCCAAAAACAGTTAAATTCAGTTGAGTAATTACAAAGATATCATGAATTGAAAATTTTGCAAAATTCAGCATTGTTTTGGGTCTTTTTCTGACTTCAATAATTTAACTTCAACTATTATTTAGGCATTTATTCATCTGAAAAGCCCATGATCAACTTACTAGACCATCAGATGTATCAAAATTAGAACACCCACGTCAATAGATAATTTGACATTTAAACAGATAATCAAACTTTGTTTATTATAATAGCATTGGTACTTGATAATCAAGACTATCTACGCTATATTTTGTCTTAATCTCCAAGCAATCATAACATTGCTCAGGATAGAGTAATTTGACCGAAATTTTCAAAATATAAAATGTATTTTTAATAGCAAGAATAGTCAGATTTTGATCTAAGTCTTACATGGTGCATCTTTAAGGTACACAATAGGAACAACTCTACACATCAGTTTACTTTCATGGCTGCCAGAAATGCATTATGTTTTATATTAATGTCAGCTAACCCTCAAGAAAAGTCAGTTCATTGTCATAGTTGCTTGTATATAAAATATACATAGTTAGCATATTTATTAATACATACATACCAAACTGTTAGTTCAACATACCTGACAATTGGTGATAATTGTTAGGCTAGGCACCTGGTAATTAGTGATAATTGGAACAGATAATTTGGCTTATGGTTGGGAACGACAGGTAATAGGTTTTTCTCCAGGTAAATTAATCAGACAGGTGTGGCTTATAGATTAACATCAAAGATACCTGCAAATTATTATACGTTAATATTATTAAAAGCCCTCATCTGCCTGATTTGTCTGTGATGGATAATTGATAGCGGGACACTTTTCTCCATTTTCGAAAATTGATATTATGAATTCATACCAGAGATTAATCATTTCGCTAAATTCAATGACACTAAAGTTATATAATGCTATCAATACTGGTGATTGGGTTCTAGCTTTGGCTCAGAATAATTGATATTTTAGTCTCAAAATAAGCAAGTTAACCTTGAAATTTGTGTGAATGAAATGGTAGGCCTATACAAAATGTTGATATTAATAAACAGTTAGGAATGGCAATGCAACAGATAATAACCTAAAGACTATAAAAGAAAAAGGAAGCGACTTTGATCAATCAGTTCTCGGCTGTTATAAAATAGATACAAAATGAAACCAAGAACTAAATAATTAGATTGGCAATAGATGCAGTTTCAAATCAGGTACGGATCCAAATTCTGCAATTGTGTATTTGCCTGTAAATATATAAGTGGGTTGATAGAAAGAAGGTTGGTGATAAAATAGAATATTCTAATATTTTGTAATTGACAGCTTTTGAAATAATGAAGTTGATAAGCTTAAAGTTTATAGTCTATCCAGAGTGTCTGATGCCATCTCCCATTTGAAAAATCCTGCCACATATACCAGTAGTAATATGTAAGATGTAAGAATTATTGTTGCAGATTTGAAATGAACCTCGGTAAACTTTGATTTAACATTTTTCATTGCCCGCCATGTTACAATGTATACATCTAGAGTTTGTTGTATTTTTTGTTAGGTTGCTTCATGTATTACACAATTTACTTTGAGTTATCATCGTTCATAACTAAAAATTTAAATGCATCGTCTCTATTTAAATATAATTAAATAAATGTTTTCATAAGTTCCCAATTAGCATTAACATCATCGCTAGTATTAAAATTTCTACTTCAGATTTTATAATTATCTTTAAACGAAAGCATGTTTAGCTTTATATTGAAATTATTCGTCCTACTGTGTAACAGAAGCATTTTCTACATCATTAGTGTTAATGAACCCAGTTATTATTATTTATCCCTTTATCTAACGTTGGTGATAAATTTAGGAAATTTGTGCAAGAAATAAAAACAGAATACAATATTTATAGATAAAGAATGAGTTTTTATGTTAGACTTGATGAATAATTAAAGAAACCATCACAATGTTGGAGGTGATTGCTGGAATTTCTACACAAGAATTAACGTCCTGTACTTGAAAATTGCGACAAAAGGAAAGCAAACTATAGCTTCAGGGCCAACCATTATCAAACACAGATATAAAAGAAGACATAATTTATAAACTTTTTAGATCGTCAATTATAAAGTAAGTAGTGAATTTTGATGGCGATTGATTTTCACAAGGACCGTTACTGTTGAAGGTGTGTCTAAAAGTACCTGAAGTGTGGTTATATCTACAGATAGTAATTATTATTAGATGATAAAATCGATTTTAGATAAATAAAGAGCATAATATTTTAGTTTTGTAGAAATGATTATTAATCCCATGTTTGTAACGTTTTTTGGCTACAAATATTAGATTATTTAATGTCTGATTCCACAATAGTAATATCGCGAGTCGACATTTAAGTGAGGACTACATGAAATCATAGCATGTTCCAGATTTCCAGTTTACATGTAACCATTGGGTAAGTTTCTGTGAAAGACAACCTTGTGGACAGCCACAAATATATAAAGACAGAAAAACCATGTACGATGATATAGAAGGACTATAGAGATAAGTAGGAAGTGAGTAGGGTGGGGTGATTATATAATAATATAATATTACAATAGTTTTTTTTAACAGTCAGCAGATCTAAAATTGTCATTGGATTATACATTCTGATATGTATAGTATAAAATCTACACATTTGATGAGAACATCCATCATTACTTTTTAAAAAAAACAGATGGTTAGAGCTAATTTAAATAAAGCAGTTTCTTTCCACATTCCAAATGGTAAAATTTAATGTGAACTCTGATAAATAGTTAACGGTTTTAATTTGTTCTTAATAATGTAGTTTTAAAAGTTTGATATCCTGGAAAAAATAGTTTCCTTTCAAACTGCTGCATTTTTTTTTTTCTTGAACTCTATAAAATTTCTTAATGACAATTTAAACTGATTATAAGATTCCCACCAGTAGGAAATATCACAAATTATCATTAGTTAATATCTCTTTATGTCACAGCTAAAATGTCTCCAAAATAATTATTTGTTAATTTCTTTTTACGATGTGTGCCATTGAAGACTCTGCGAGTTCATGTCTGGTTAATCTGATATTTTATGGGGATGTTCAAGTAGCGAAAAGAAAATCGATGCAAGCGTAAGCATCCTAGTCATTTTTAGGGTTTCATACGAGAAAGTATCTATTTAAGAGAACTTTTCACCTTGAAAATAGAACTACTATATGTCCCAAATTAAATGACTGTAAACTTGTAATTGATTTCAAATATTTTCACGTTAGATCATGTGTAATTTATAGGTTTCAAAAATACTAAGTTAGATAAGATTTCGGGTTTTTTTTTCAAGCTGTGATATCTAAACAAGGACCTGTAGCCTAATTGTAGCTACACACATTAATTAATTGACTTAAATAGGGTCTGTTTTTGATTTGTTAGTCATAATATGACCTGGCCCTCATTCAACTTTTTATCTCTCATATTACTGTACCTATGTTGTGAATACGGGTCAATATGAATCTGAGTGGGCTTTCAAAAAAAAACCACAGAATAATTTGCAGGAAGAGCTTTACTAGTTATTTTTGAATGATCAAAGTAGAAAGAATCCATTTTATTACTCTACTGTTTTATTGATCCCCAACTCTTACTCCTACAAATTAAAGGTGCATTTCATGGAACAAAATAAAATTGATTTTGCTCGCACGTGAAGTTGGGTTATGCATTAACATTTTTGTTTTAAAATACAACACTGCAATTGATAAAATAATTATATAAAATGTTCTCGAAAGATTTTAATGGTAGATTTTATAAGCTGCACCATGCAATTGCTTCTTATACAGCTAAATTAGAGGTGCATTGGTCGTACATGAGGTAGAGAGAGTATGCCTACTCTTTTAAAACACCTTATGTCACTTCACATTGATTTGGTAAATTCAAATAGCCCAATGCACGCATTTTGGACTTTTGTCAACTCCTCGGCTTAAAGCATCAAGAGAAATAAAAAAAACAACAAAACAAATGAATATCAAACTCAGATAAAACATTCTTAAGAAAACTCAGTACAGCCACTTTAATGTATAGATACCTGTATTTATCTAAATTAATGATGCGTGACTTGATAATAACTACTGTTGAATCACAGCATTGTGTAATATTTGAAATGCAGGAATAATACATCAATATTTGATTGTTGATTATGATGAAATTATATGTCTTGAACTTGAACAAATATAGTTCATTAATTATTAAAACAAAGTATTGTTGAACAGGTAGGGGTTTAAGAATGTATTAATGGTAAAACAATGCGCCATGTCGGATGATAGTACCATTTCATTGGAAACGGAGTTGAAATGAGCTATATAAATATTTCCTTTACATTGTCACTTTCCGAACAAACTTTCCCTCATGCCATACTGCACTGCGCATGTCTTGTCTTCATTCGCCAAGACATAACAGAAAAGTAGGATGTTAACCTCATTTCATTTTGTCATTTAGATGTATTGTGTAGCATATATTAAATTTAAATGAGTCAAAAAAGCCTGTCTTTCCCTGAAATAGCATTTTATTTTTATATTGGCTTATGCGTGGTTCTGTTTAAGTTGGTTTGCCATATTACTTAACTCTGGAAAGATATTGCAACATTATTTAAATAATGTGAATGTTTTTTTGACATTCCTTGGTAGTTTATAAAAGGTAATAAGATATATTACAAAAAGAGGTAAAAGTTGCTTTTAACATGGTGTTCTCTTATGAATAGCATGGGTCTTTACAGTCATGTCTTTGTGATCAGGTGAAACAATAATTGCTACTGGTGGCTGATAATAGACCTAAGATATTGTCATGGCATCGTACTGTCTCTGGCTCATAATTATACGTCAACTATGTAGAAGAAAAGAGAAGAAATGTCACACAGAGAGGAATCTTTTAACAAGAGACGACCATATTGATTGGTACCTCACTCAACAGGAGAGTTATACCATGGAGCGACACGGCTTTAGAACCTCCGCTGCTCTGGATCAATACAGGAAGATTCCTAAAGCCCGCTGTCAGGAATTAACTCTGTTACCATGGTAACGACCAAATCATCTTCGAGTGAGAGCGTGGATTAATCAATGTAAGGACGTAGAGGTAGTTTAAGAGAGACACTAGTCAGTTGTAGAGAGGACATGGAAGGGAACAAGTGATCTAGCTCTCCTTATATACAGTTATCTTGACAGACAAATTGTACGTGGGACACTCACCTAGTAATTTCTAAAGCACCGGTTTATACACAACAAGAATGACTAACTCAGCATTAACTTTCATGCAAAGTATGTCATGCAGCTTAATATTTCTTCAGATTCAAAAACTTTTGCACTGTATCGAAATTGGGCAACGATATTGGCTAATAAAGGCACGAGTCTCGTAACAATCTCTCGTAGGAGGACAGTCACAGAGTCAAGTTGTCTTGTCATAAATCCTGCATGAATGGACAGAGGTAGACTAGGAAGAGCAAAAGATTCCAACTTCTAAATGCAAGTGATTTTCTATCTTAAGATAATGAAGAATGCGATCAGCTAGAGGGATGGAAGGTGAGTGAAGCGCAGTGAAGGACAGGAAATGAATACATTTGGTAGTAGCGATGTCACATCAAGTTGTCTGTGATTCAGTAACTCCGAGGAAACCAGAAGATGACTTGACACTAAACTTGAAGAAGATTAAAAAAAGGGAAAATGCTGCTCCAGTTACATTTACAAGCTTTGAGTTATTTCTTCCACACTTAGTTGTTCAAGCTAACAACTGTAAATGACCTGACAGTTGGTTATACGACAAGATATTGGTTTCTACCTGATTAGCACTTGTAGCTGGCAGCAGACACACATTAATAGTAGGGTACCATTAACACTAGCAGGTGCTGTCTTCTTTCCTCTTCCTTCATTTCCTAAAGAGTTGAACTAGATTCATTTAAACATCCAAGAAGATGCTGAATTTTGCTATGAGTGAGTTTTTTTAAATGTTCATCTATCTATCTATTTTCATTTTTTTTCGCTGAAATTGTACTTAGTTCCTGAAAGATATTTCTTTTCAATATTTTCATTATATTTTGCATTTGATCCTTTGTTTTTTGATATTCTTATGCAAATTGTATAGCAAAGCCATGCATTTGTGTAGTGGCTATATTTAGCAATGATGTCATTGAATATGTTAGTCAAAATCTAGTTGAATGGGAAGTGAGGTTTTTGTTATATCAGTTTCAGCTATAAAGATTGTTAATTAATGCTTCTTATTGTGTGCAGCAGGTAGTTCAATTTCAACATAACAGCTGAATCAGTATTCTCTTTCTTATATCTGAACATGGAATCCCATATTTCCTTGATTTCTAAAAAAAAATCTTTTGCAGACTTTGATGCATGAGTATTTCAATTAAATAGAAGGAAGTGACTTAATTCCTTAAAATAGAAATTATCTTATATTTTAAAGTGACATTATTGGACAATTTTGGGGATGTTATTTTAGGTTTAAAGGGCAGTGTGAGGGAATTATAGCCTAACATATGGTTACTCTTAACAAATCATATTGGCTTGAAAATTGATCAGCAAATGTGTGATTATGGAGTGTGAAATGCACATGCTCACAAGGGAATTTGTCATCCATTAGGATTATTCAGAACAACTTGTTGCATGAGTTTATTGCCCGAGCAACAGAATTAAGGTTTATTTTTAGTTCATTGTTTTTATGGAGATCAGTTTATTTGTAGGAAATTGCATATTTCTGTGGTTTTAAAGATCAAGACATGGGAGATTATAGTTTCTTTTAGGTTTTAAAGTTCCATTCTTTTTGATTGTATTTTGAAACTTCAAACAATTGTACTGTTGGTAATATATATTAGCATTTAATCCATTTTGCTTTTGAGGTTAAACACAGCTAACAGTTCATTCCACTTTCAGTAATTGATTGAAATTTTTAAAAGTAATTTTTTTTTTTTTTTTTTTTTTGTCGTTTTGGTATAAATTTTGAATGATAAGATTTTAAATTTTAGACAATTCATTTTCCATTCATTGAAAGAAACAACAAAGATTGAAATCATTAAGTTTACTCTTTGCGGAATCAAATTTTGAATTGCATGATATATATAACATTTTTACGTTTTATATATTATTGTTCATTATACTTATATGCTTTCATTGCATTTTTGACTTTTTTCACCCTTTTTTTTTTATTTTAATTTGACATCAATTGCAAATATAAACACATCTATGCATAATCTGAAATTCTTATATCAATATATAAAATTAGTAAATTATTACACATACAGTTATCTTGATTGGTTGTATTATGTACCATGAAGTTGGTATAGATCTGCAAAATTCATTTTGAAGATGCATATCTGTCATACTAACGTCTTTGAGAACTGTGCAAATAAAAGTAAACGATGCTGGAATTGATAAAAATGCCTTTCGGTTCACTGTTAATGTCATATTTAAAACAAGGAGCCTGTAACACCCATCTCTTTTTAATTCTTGTAGTAATTAGGCCTATTTGATTAAATTACATGTACTATTTAATTAAAATAAATTATCATTTAATCTGATTAATAAAAGCCAGAAACATGATACATCTATATTATATGTTAATCAACTAATGAACATAATCAAATATTTCTATAATTACAGATAATATTTCATGATAATTATTTTCATAATCCTTCGTTGTGTACAATAATCATTTTGCAAATCATAATATACAATTTTAATTAATTTTAATGAGCGAAGATGTGCTTTAAGAATTTATGTGGATGAATTTTCTTTTTTTTATTAATACAAAATTTGTTACAATTTATGTTGTAAAAATTTGCGGAAGTATTTAATTCATCACGATTCTCATTATACAAAGAATAAGTGACGATCAAGTATTAAGAATAAAATCCCTTCTGACTGATTAGTCATTATTAAAAATGATTATGATACTTCAAATCCAAAATGATAAGTGATTTCAAAAATCCGCAGGTAGAAAATTATAATTATTTATGGTAATTGTTTCGATAAGTATGGATAGCATCATTAGATAACGTGTGATACTTTCTCCTTTAAGACCAAGATAACATCACATTCACACTTTTCTTTCACCAACTTAGTATAAAAGCTGAGTTGTAATTCTTGTGTAATCCACGGCTAATCTTGATGAAACACCTCTTCTATTATTGATTTGCTCGAGAGAATTAACGTAAAACCTGTTTTCCACGTAGAAGCGTTCAATAAGAAGAGAAAATAAGATTTGCGTTGGTAAAGAGGATGCTTTTAATGTGGAATGTTCCTCAGATGTAAATTACCTTTGTTTATAAATATACATTATTCGTCAGATTTATTCGTCCGCATTTAAATTTGTTCAGATCTAAGTTATTGAAAGTTGGACTCTAGAATCATAAAGAACCTTGTTTGGCCAACCAAGTTCCAACCATTGTAGGAAATAAACATCATTAATTTAGGTAAAAAATGAACTGATAAATTTCAATTACTTTACTGAGCAAGCGCTATAAATGCAATTAAATTTTCTGTTTAAAAGATCAAGCTGGACTTCATTTCCTTAAAATTGGATTTATATATGGGTGTAGATCTTCTAATGTATTTTTACATCATAAAAAAAATCTACAATTTTGTTTATGTCATTTTAAGCCTTTGTGCCTTGTCCCTGAAATTAACAAATGGATGAGGTCTGCTTCACAAAATATGCAGAAACATTGACTCTAGAATTCAAGAAATTCTGTTACTTTATAGCAAACTTCCATACTCTATATAGCCTTGGAGAGAGAAGTATTTGGACAATTTGTTAGAAAACTATGATGTGAAAGATCTCTTCACTAACCATATGTTAGTCTCAGGTTAACATAGGTAATGGAAAAGTGATACATGATTTTATAGATGAAGAGTACCTGTTATAATTAAGACGTTATGGTCACCTATAAAATATATAAAGGAGGGTTTTATTTGGCATGTCATTGACGTTAGACAAGATAGTGAGAAGTCTGTAAAATACGGGGAATTAATAGATGAAAGAGATTTTTTATGATTTGTTCGTCTGGGTATTGTCTGGAGAGTTAGTTATATTCTTGTGCTGATTTATGATGAGTATCGTATCTCTACCAGACTCCAGAGAAAATATTTCATTTTTGTTCTAATAGTTGTCTTGATAAACATACACCATGAGATAGTAAGGAGGGAGTTTAAGAAGCATTGGAAGCTCATGCTCCCATGACTGTGTTTTATCAGTTGCTCTCTGTAAAATGAATGTATACATTTATGTTAAAGGACAGGTTAATTTCTATAGGACTGTCATAAGTTTTTGTGAGCGATATAATGTATGTTGTTCCAATGTAATATTTCGACTCCACTGAATACAAGCTTTTATTGAACACACTGAGTGCATTGATGGATGCATTTTTATCTGAGTTTCAAATTCCAACAAAGTTTTTATTGATTAAAATGCCTCTCTCGGGAATATTGTGATATACCTTCAAGATAATTGCTGATGCCAACAAATTTACACTTTCAGTTAATCATCAAGTACAAATTTAGTGACATTACTTGGCAAAATTTGATTATCAGGTCCATGGCTTGTATTGTCTGTGTGAACACATATCAGTGGGCAGACTATCCCTCTACAGAGTTCTTACTGTATCTAAATATTGGTTTTAAAAAGACAAAATAACAGTATTTTATTCAAGGCAGAATGAGGTGCTTGGTGTCTTTCCAAATTTTGAATATAACAGTGAATTTATATTTTTATAATTTGGTTTTCAGAATCAAGTTGAATTGAAGAAAGATGAGAATAAATATGTGGTTCTCACCTTTATTCTTGTTGGTTGTATTGCTGGAATCCTACTTGCTGTTGTTGTCATCTACTTAATTAAACGTCAGTCCCGATCCAAAGAAAAACTGGCGGAACTTGCCGATAACGCAGAGGGAAACGAAGCCTCCAAAGATTATCAGGTAGAATATTTTTAAGAATCTGTTCATGTTTTTTTAAAGAGATTTTATTTCTGAGTTCTTCAAGTAATTCTCATTAATGTAATAGCCTAGATGGAGAAATTACTTTCAGGTTTGAAACTTTATATGAGTTATAGGAAGGGCACATGAATGATGAGAAGTTGGTGGTGATGCCTCAGCAAGAGTGGGATTAAATTAGGATTAGGTTAAAATTCATAAAATAAACTGAGAAAATATTCACTATCGCCACTTCAAAAGAATATATTTAATCAGCAACTGACAAGCTGACAATTCTGATTAGTTTATCCAAGTTGAAATCCTTGGTGGAAAAGAACTAGAAAGTAAAGTATCTTGTGTATTGTAGGACTTGTGCCGTCAACGCATGCAGAGTAAATCTTCTGAGAAACCCGAACCACTTCACGCCGCATCTCGTATTGGAAGTGTATCCGATCAAGTGAGAAGTCCTTCAAGTAGGAGTAGCACCTCTTCTTGGTAAGTACCATATTTTTCATACAAAGTGTGACTTGAAGGGACATATAAATAATAAAAAATATAGAAGATATAAGGAATACTCTCAAATGGGTGGGATAAAAACAGCAGGAAAGGCTTTAGATGAAAAACTTAAAGGTTCCTTGTAAAAATCTAGTAGCTGGCAAAAGTTTTGAGCAAAATATAAGCCAAGAAAGATTAATATTAAGTAAAAGGGGTGTGTAAGAAGCAGGGTATGTTAATTAGTTGCCATGGTTTATTTATTTGGTAAGCTCATGTAATTGATAAAAAATGTGCACCTAATGTGCCAAAAGATATGCTACTTCTGTTTACAGGTGTATGTATCGGTACTTGAAGATGCTGTTCCTCGTACAATTAATCTTAACTCTTTAAGTAGGATCCTTAATCACACTCAATCTAGTGACACCGTTACAAAATGTTCATTGTCTACAGTTTAGCTAAAATATATACATTTTACTAGTTACTCCTGTTTTTTTATCGGCATTACTTCCACACGAGAGATTTAGTCTTTATCAACTTATACAGCTACATGATGGCGTGAGGTGTCGTTATTTGCTGGAATTAACTTTCAGAAGTTTGACATGAGAAAATTGGTCAGGCAATGTCTTAATCCTTCTCAAACAATTCACGTCCATGATTTGCCGAATTCAATTTCTTTCTAATCCTTTTTGGAGTTGTGATTGCGACCCAAGTAGTTGACCTTCCACTAATGTTTGGTGACTAATTTAACATGTCTTAATGTCCCTACTTGACACCTTGGGGATTTACTTGACACGACTTACGAAACTAATTTGCCACCTTTCGTCTGTGAGACGCCATTATTTCAGAGATGATGCTACAATCATCTATGGGGCGTATGAATAACTTCATTTAAAAGCTTAACAGTATGAATTCACATTAGGTGTCATAATGAAGACATATTATAAAGTGAAAATGTACGTTAAGGTGTTGTCTCTCCATGCTAGAATTAACGATCAAACACTAATTAACAGAAATGTCCAGAGACCTGGTAGAGTTATATTAAGTGAGTCTACGGATAGTAAAATATGAGACACTTTTGCTAAAGGGAGCACATAGGTCATAAAATTAATACACAATTATGCATAAATTTAATTTCTGTATACAAAAACCCTAAAATTATGTGACATGCATTTATATGCTTTGAGGTTGGTATACACGATACACCATAACATTATTTTTCAGCTATTGAATATTCAGGAACAAACAAAGTAAATGAGACTTGATCAAAGAAACAAATTTAGCAAGACTCAATAAAGATAACGATTGAAGATAATTATGCAAAAATTTAACCACTGTATTCAAAACCCTGTAAATTGATATATATGATATGCCTTTATATAATAAAAAAAACAATGACGGAGCATAAGCTTTGAGGTTGGTATACACCATAACATTATTTTTCACATAAAAGTTATTGAAAATTCAGAAAAAAACCAAATTAAACGAGACTTGATCACAGAAACAAATTTAGCACGACTCAATAAAAAAAAAAAGATTACCAATAAATATTATATGCTGGAAAATGGGTATATATTTTGTGCCTTACCTTAAATGAGAGGCTTGTGTCATGTAAATCCTTTAGTCAGATCTAGAAAGTACTGAGAAGAAAAGGTCCATTTATTTTTATCATAAGATCATAAGGTTATTCCCCTTAACTTGATATTTCCAGAATTTAGTTTACATCAAAAGTTTTTACATTATTTTTGCAATACCTCCTCTACTTGTTAGTGTCTGTGCACAGATGACAAAGAAACTATACACACTGGTGTGCATTAAGGATCTCTTGCAATTGACAGACAAAATTCTTCCACCTAACATTGCACACAACTTTATCTCAAAATGATTGAAGTGTTGTGTTGACAAAACATTAAAAAAAGATTCTTTCCATTTCTTTGATTTCTGTTGATAACTTCAAGAGTTATGCCCCTTGATAATCTGAATGGCACAGTTACATGTTTCATTTAAAAAATTTTAATTTGAATATGTTTTCTAATCAATAATTGGAATAAATTTATTGATTTTAACAATGAACGTCCAGACTTAAGTGTTTTTGAATTGTACAAATTATACCTGCTTACCTTTTTATGATCACCAGTCAAATAATGAATACATTTACAAACACAATGTTATTATACATCCTGCATAAATAGTGATGGTGATAATTGGCTGGGTACTGCAGGTATAAGTAATGTAATCAATTATTGCCAGTATCCCAGAAATACTGTGTTGTTTTTCAAATATATCCACTAGCTGTTTGTTGAGTATTCTTTGTTGAGTATTTATGTATGGATAGAATACAAAAATTTCTAATGCTTTAAAAAAAAAAAAAGAAAAAAAAAGATCAGTCGAATTTTAATTTAGAATAGGAACAAATCGAAAAAATTCTTATAATAATCTACCAGGGCTAACCTTAATATTTGTTTAAGACATGAGAGGATTTTGTAAAAAAGTATAATTTGTGACAAAAAAAAAAGATCATTACTCACTAGAAATTTGGAGCCATATGCACTTTGTTAGTTGGTATAAACTTTTGATGTTTTTGCTCTCTAGAGCTACACTGCAAATGAAAACCTGAATAATTTATTTCTGTAATTTTGGCAGTAATCTCCTGGAAATTTAAATATCTTGGAGGATCATCCCGTGACATTTAGCAACAGATTTTACTCCAATTTTCCCCCCATCAACCGACAGACGGCAAAGTCACATGACCACCTGTCTACCAAAGTGGTATCAAGGGACACACAGGCATATTGGAAAATAGAGTTCTTCCATATGGGAGGTAGAAATGATTGAATCACATGACTATATAACGTTAATACGAACGTCTGGACTGGGAGATTAGCGGAACTTTATGATCAATCTTCCCCCTGTAGTTTGTTAAGACAATACCACAGTTCACCTAAAAAAAAAGATGGCTCTTGGATACTGATATTGAGAAGTAAGATTGCCATTAGCATATCTATTCAGTGACATCCTGTATTAATCAAATCAATGGATTCACTTTATTCATTCCTAGTGTAGAGTGTACTTTGATACAGCCATCTTCGAATTATAAGTGAGATGATGATTCATCCCCACTACTGATTTATTATCTATTGTAGACTTCTAGGAATATATTTTTAAAATAAATGCTTCTACCTACACAGTCTATATGAATCACATGCTTGCAGAATCTATTACTTTCATGTTTTGGTCTGAATTTTATATTATCTATGTATGGTTTTTGTCCAAAAACTTTAAATATAAGTCTGGTGGTCACAAATTGTCATGAGTTGTAATTCAGATCGCTATAAGGTTAAGTTTAAGGAATGAATCAAAAAGTCTGAATTTTTATTTCATTGCTTTTTAATAAAAAGGTTAAATGGTGTGAAAATCACCTTTGCTTTATTGCAATCAGAAATTAAGTCTACTAAACTTGTCAACGAAAGATGTTACCAGTTCAGAAACATTGTTCGTTGTATCTTTTCAACAATCCAATATAAAAGCTGTAGAAAATTGTTCAGAAATCAAATTCTGGATTTCTTCATTTGTCATATAGAGTATTGATGTTGTGACAGTTTAATCTTTGACTGTTTAGTGTGGTTAATTGTTAACCATAATTTTTTAAAGGTAGGATCAATTTCTACTCCTGAAACATTTGTAAATCATTGTAATTAGCATGTAAAGAGGCTAAAGATGTGTTCAATTAATTTACAAGTTTTGAGCTGGCTTAACAATGCCTGTCTTTTGTCATGTTGGGTCCATGTACTTATTTTATCATTTTCCAATTTATTTTTTGTGGTCATTCTTCAATTTTTTTTTGTTTTTGTTGTGTCTTTTGAAAACTATAAACTTTGTACAAAAAAGTTAGAAAATGTAAATTCGGCAGCATGTGATATGAAAAATTGCAAGAAAACATTCTAAAATCTATAATTTATAGGATTTTTATCCAATGAAATGTTTAAAATCCATTGATGAGACAAACTATGATCTTTGTTTATTAAGCACACTTTTATCGACGTTGGAAAATTCTTTTACAGTCTCATTAAAAAATATTCGTAACAATTGGTTTATCGACTTTTTACTTTTCTTGTGAAAGAATATAACAGTTGTATGTGTCTAGCTACCACAAACATTCCACCAGAGTAATTAACTGGGTTCAGAAAATTTGAATTGTCTTAAAGGCTTTTCATGAGTCATCACTTTCCTCATCACAATTGTCTGTTTATTGCCAGAATGTTGGCGAGGCGCCATGAGGAACATTACTATTTTGGACAATTTAATTCACATTCAAATATAAAACCATTTACATGTAAATGTTGTTATGGTTTGATAATAGCCAAAGATGTATCAGTTGCCAGATTTAAGGTTCTGGCTCTGATTTGGTATCATGAATTAACATTCAAAGAGCCAGTAGTACTTTTAATGAATTTGTTCAAAAAAATGCCAAGTGTTTAATGGAGGCTACAGTTTATAGTTTTATTACATGCCAAATTTGTGTCTACAGTATATAGTTTAATTAGATACCAAATTTATTGCTAAGACCATACCAAAGAAATAAGAAGGAAAATATTTATAGGTGTTCCCAAAGAATAGAAAATTAAATTGGTGTGGCCCAATTGATTTGAATACACATAGTCAATGGAATTGAACATAGACTGACTGTTGATTTCTTGCATTTGTGGAGCTTGAAGAATATGTTACAAATTCAATTTTATTGGCTATATGCTTGAGATTATAAAGAACTTGTGTGAATTTAAAGTCAAACTGGTCTTTAAGCATCTTCACCACAATACAATTCCAATCACATCCCATACATTGCTAAAGCCATCATAAGCTCTGACTGGCCCAATGATACCAGGGAGATTAATCAGTCGGAATAACGTTGAGATGGTTAACAATTTCTTCCCTGAATGTTTGAGATTTAATTTCTTTCTACAATTGATGTCACTATCAGAATCTAGAAATAATTATTCAAGACGTCAGCAGCCAATAGATACCCAAATTCTGTGGGTTCATCAACCCCATGAGTTCCAAGTGCATCTTCCACAAAAATGGCCAAAATGGATGGTACATAATATTATTTACTGAGAACAAGTTGGCTCTTTCATTCATAGTACTTCAGAAGTTTAAATCAATTGTGAAAATATCCAGCAATTACATTTGTATTATAGCTCTGTTGGTAGTCCTAAATACAGACTGCTAAACTTTTGAAACAACATTATTTAGAAAGACATTTAAGTTTGAGAAGGAGAATGTCAATATGACCATTGTTTCGTATCAAGTGATGTTCAGGTTGTCAGACGTGGTAATTATGTAGTAGAAAGCAGTAATTATAACTTAAACAGTGTCTATCAACCTGATGTAACCTTATAGAACAATTTATATTTGGTCGTCTTTTATATCATTCTATAGTCTAAATGTTCAAGGTATAATAATAGAAACATTTATAATAATTACTGTGAAGCAGAGATTTTAATGTACTGAAATGGTGATGTGTCTACACTTTTAAAGATGCTGGAATGGCGATACGACTGCATTTTTGAACATACTCAATGGTGATGTGCCTATACTTTTTATTTTACTGGAATGACAATTTGCCTGCTGATGCACCTACATTGGTTGTCTTATAATATATCCCCTTATAAATAGCTATCATAAATATAATACTAAAAGTTAGGAACTTTATGATACATTCATCAGATGCAGAATTGAAAATTATGGATACCACAAACCTTGTGTCTGCTTCTACATAAATAGCTATTATAAATATAATACTAAAAGTTAAGCACAATTTTAGTCAGGAACTTTATGATAATTCATCAGATGCAGAATTGAAAATTATTGATACCACAAACCTTGTGTCTGCTTCTACAATAAAATATCACAGAAAAGCAGGACACTCTATATAGCTTCCAATGACTGTATTAAGGGCAGGTCGTTTATAAAAGAAGATTATAATAAGGTACATTGTGGAACAGACTGGAATCACCATTTGTGCGATACACTCACTGTATGCCAATGGCAGTCTTCCTACCATGAATTTTGTACTCTACTTAATGTTTAGTCTTGCGTTTGTGGGGCATAATGTTCACTTCCACAGAGGGTAAAATCACAGATAAATTGTTCATGAAAAATTTGTCTGAAGAGCCAGTTGTGTGTGTCAGAAAAAAGGGTGGGAATGGGAGAGCAGGTCAAGGAATTTGTGACTCCCTTTGCCTAGTTGAATGTGCAATCTTGTCTTTTAGATATCGAGCTAAATTTACTGTAATTCTTCTTTCCATATTTGGTTCAACAGTATGGCTTAGTTCACATAATAGTTTTAACCATTAAATTTAATAATATAATGACATTCATATTTATATTAGGAGAAAGGTATATACTCATTACAAAAGGTTGATAACTTATAATGTTTTCATATAATTCATATTTAACACAATTGATCCAAACTGAGCTTGTCTAAATATATGTTCATGTCAAATGTGTTTTTCTTTTATTATTAATATAACATACGTTTCAAAATGGCAAAAGTGAAAGTTATATTAAGTACTTTATATGATTGCCTGATTACCTTACATCTTAAGACTAATGTCGACGAGGGGGAATAAAAGCTGTTCAACAAGGTAAAACCAAATTTTCTGTTATCAGGCACCCAGTGGTCGAGTCAACTAGCCCAGCATTAAGATTTTTCTTGGAATACTTGTAATGTGATTAGTTCATTACCCCCCAGTATTAAGTCTCTAATTGCAGACGTCACCAGTCAAGGGAGCAGTTGTTATTAAAGTATAAGTAATTCTTGGTAATCACCATTTTGAATCTTGCTGGAGACAAAAGATTGTATTACACTGGCCATCGTCAGTTTAATATGTATTATTAATTAAATTAAAAGTCGGAACACGAAACATTTGTCAAATGTCAGTTGACTTTATGTCATTTAGTTGCTTGTTTATAATGTCTGATCATGTTCGTAGGTCAGAAAAGGACATTAAAATTCTACATCGATTTCAGTATTCAGTCACCATTGGTTTTGTGGGACTATCACGTAAAACGGTTCAGTATTTTTATGTCATCAGTCTTTAGCTTTATCTATATGGAATAGAGTATGGTGTCTTGGCAACACAATGCTTTGGTCAGATGTGCAATGTTAGGAAGCTGAATTTCACATGAACGCAACACTTTGTCCACCCATTCTTCTTCAAATTCTAGAGTGGAATGGATGGACCTCAGTTATTAATATCAACCAAACGGCTAGGTATATTTTCCTTGTGAGTCAACTGGGATGAGAGATGTTTTGTGTTTGCCTTATTAAGCAGTCCTGAAAAATATTTCTTAGAGTATCAAGATGTTTAATACAATTTCAGCTTCATGTTATATTTCTCTCGAAGATCATTGTATCAAGAAACCAAACTCAGCATTGAAAATCTATTAGGAAATAGATTTTGACATTCATGAATGAAATTTCGATTGACTTTTGTGGAATAAGTAGAACTAAACCTGTTTAGTATAGAAAAGATAACACAAGATAGATCTAGGATGTGTGGTCTTACAATGGTTTATGATCGCTTCGGATGTGATTTGAAGATAACAACAACGTTGGGTTGTTTTTGAAAAGGTTAAGTTGATCATGTCTAGCCATAGATATTATGTTGTGAACATGGTCTCCTATTGTGTTTTGTAGATTATATACCTATAAGTAGGTCTGGTTGACAAGTCTTAATAAAGAGATTTATCCATACAAGTCAGGACAAAATTCAGAGCATTGTCTATTGAATAGAGCTCTTTCGATATCAGCCAATTCCTTGGGAAAAAAATAGAGAATTCCTAATTGATTTATTGTAATGTTCTGTAATGACGATTTTTGCAGTAGAATCAATGCAAATTTATTGGACAAAAAAGAATTATACTTACAGCTGTATTGATGTTTGTGGACCCGTGACATTGGGTGCCTTTGACCAGGTACATATTGTCTGACTTGATTCCTTGTCATTTTGAATTGATGTTCTTGCAAGAAAAATGGTAGTCATATAAATTATATGCAATATAGTATTCAATAGACCTAATGATAATATAAGAACTGGAGGTTAATTTTTTGATTGGATGCACATTCTTCGTTTGCTTCTTTGTATTCAGCATAAGGACATATACCCAAGCTTTGTAGTCAGTATACCTCAATTCTTTCAAATGCTTAAAATGTTTCTCAATATAACATAGACTGTTTAGTTTTAGGCTACCTGGCTTTTGTATACATTTCACCGATATGGTTTAATTACATGCATAGGTAATTTTTTTACCTCAGTAAGCTTACATTCATATTTCATGTGGCATATAACAGATCATGACTCACGCTAGTATTACAAAATTTTTATGGGTTATATTCTTCCTTATTGTTAGTTTTCATTTTTAAGATCGTACAGCCCAGATCCATTCACTTTATCTGATATGTATGTTCCTTTGTGATTTCTTTGTATTGTGTCTTCTCTTTAGATTTGTTTTGTGTAATTGTGTGTTGTGCAGTCCCCCTACACTACATTTACTACTGTAGGAGTAAGAAAGAAATTCATTTGATAATAATTTGCTGCACTAAATAACTAAAAACTGGCAAAAAATAAACCAACCTGGAATATTGCATCTTTATAGTGATGCTGTACATCTATCACATTATTGAGTTTATGTAGACAGTCTTCCAATAATTTTAGGGTTTTTTGGTATTAATTAGTGAACATTCCTGCACTTATTCATGAAACTAGTGAAGCAATTCATGTCAATAATTGTTGAAGCGTCGGACGCAAAGGGTTAAGTAATTGCATGGCATCTATTGTGATAAACGTTTTAAGAGTTTTTCAGAGTAAAAGGTTTTGCCATTAGATCAATACATGTCTGAAGAAATTTGGTGTGACAGTTTATTAACAGGAACAACAGACCTATTCATGTGTTAAATAGTAATTGTTCATTAAATGCAACTTAATGAAGATGGTTTTAGAAATCGTGTTCTCAGCTTATCTAGATCTTGTATACTGATTGACAATCAATTAATCCCCATAGTCCTTTAAAATTTTAATCAAGTCAAACTTGGATATCTTTTGTGTCTGCAGTTGAACTTTCCAGTCCAATCCCGAATGGAGTTGATCAGAATTGATATAAAGTTGATCAAAATTGATATGAAGTTGATCATATTGAATTGAAACCTCATAAATTCCAGAAGATACATTCTGCCGAATGTATACTGATGTAAAATTTTTGATTTTTTTGTGTTAAGGAGTTACATTTCTGTGTTAAATATTTGATGTCCATAAAATATGATTCTTAATTTGGAAGGTTGTAGGGAATGAGCGTACTTTAGCACATTATTAGTATTTTTTTATCAGACATATCTTACATGAAATAGATGAGCAGTAAATATGGATGAATAAAACGTACATGTAACTCGTAGAAGCATCAGGGTTTTATTTTTTGAAATGTGTGATAAGAATTACTTTCGTTCATTTTACAGGATTTCTTGTCAAGTATAATAAAAGATGTGTGTTTAATGCGTCTCAATATTCAAAAGTTAACAATAAAATAATGCATGGACATGAAGATTGATTATATAAAATGCCACGAATCAGACTAGCCAACATTACAAGCCCCATTAAATAAGAGACGGACGCCAAATGTAAAATTTATGCTTAATTGTTGCATGTTCTTGACACAGCAAACAAAAGGAAAATGATCCTGTCAATACTATTTATTGACATTACGATAAAATGGTGCTTTGAGGTCAGATCTAGTGGTTCGCTTTATCATCAGCGGATCAATGAAAATGACTTGTTTTTTCAACACGATAGCCCTTGCTTGATTGAAGCGATTCCGGAGACATTGTCGGGCTATTGGCAGATTTGGGCATTAATTAACCAATCAAAGACATAAATCATATGGTGATATCGAAAAGCCTGTGGCATGTTTGATAGTTGTGTTTATGGATCTTTGTTGTTTACTTAAAAGAGGCAATTAAATGAACCATGCATATTTAAGGCAGATCTGTAAAAAGATAGGGGATTATTTTAGAATTAGATAGATTATTGGAGATACATCATAAAAATGTTCCAGCTAATTTATTTTAACATTGAAGATACCTGTGTCATGAACTGGCATAAAAAATGTATAAAAGCTAAATCCCTGATGCATACCTGTAACTGCTTAGCTAAATAGGATAATGGGTAATAAGAGCCTAAAATGTACAATAGGATTTGTTGTTGAGAAGTGGTATCAGGTGTTCTGGTAACCTTTAAAAACATGAATATGAAATGAGGTTCAGCGTCCTAGCTACTTTTCTGCTCCGACTGAAACATTTTTGATTTATTTAATAACTATATTGTAATCTATTTTTTGTATATTGTAGGAGTGAAGAACCTGTTCCATCAAACATGGACATCTCAACGGGACATATAGTCCTTGTAAGTTACATTTAATTTATTTTTGTATCTAAATGGATAGGGAAAATGAGTCCTTTATTTTTAGGTATCGATAAACCTTAATGAAATATATATAAAATAAATAAAAGCATACTGGTATTTACATTAATAACTGATTGATTGCATAGAAAAGATATGATTTAAAAAAATATATATTAACGCAACACATTGCATGTAAATCAAGATTGAGAGTCATTGGATATTCCCTTCAGCTATGTCAATCCGTTAGAAGGAATTTGATGTTTATTCCATACTGTGCTAATGATGGCAAATTTGTAGCCTAAGCAAATTGAATAATGGGCATTAGCAGAGGGTATTCCTTGTCACTTGTCTGAGAAACTCCTAATTTCATTATTTCAAGATCTTGTTGCTTATTATCGCGGAATCTCTTATCAAGATGTTCGTGCTACCGTAGCTATTGATATATTGACGTTCCGTCACTCCAGTCCGCAAACTATTATTCTGATCATTGGCTACTGAACAGCCTTCACTCGCAGCAAGAGAACTACCTGATGTTCTAGTCTAAAGTCTTATCAAAACTCAAACACTTGATCTACTAGCAACATTTATTCAGAACTTGATGAGAAATGTAATTTTATTAGGTTGTTATTATTTTGTTCAATGATGCTAAGTATCTAAATGTGTAAAGTAACATTACCCTTTATTTCTTACAACTTCCAGTAAAATTTCAGGAAGAAATGAAGTAATTTTTTTTGCATAATGTAAGTGGGTATCGTATAAAATGTTAATGGCACAAAGTAAATTGCTGAAAAAAAATGCATTAATATTCATAAATTAAGTCCAAATAACAAAGATATATCATGAGGAAAAATAACAGGGCACAAATTAAGTCCAAACAAATCATTGAATCCTGAATGGTTAGGTATGCTAATTAAATTGCTAGCTGACAGCAATCCCTTGAGTCATTGAGATTAGCAATGCATTAGCTTAGCAATGCATACAGTTTTCAGGGATCTTTTTGGTCGATGATTTCAGAGATCTTAGATATATGGCAAGTGTGTTTTCTTTATTCCAGTCCCAGGCTAACAATATTTTAACTAGTTTTACTCTTACTGTCAAATAACAAACAGTGCATAACAACAAAAGTTCCACCAGAATGATGAGATTATGTCTTTTGTAGTTCACAGTCAGTTAAGCAGAAATTTCTATTATTTTGACATAAATATGCATAGGGCAAGACATATTGATACATCTCATGCCTCAGTATGGATTGACATATAATAATCGATTTTGATACCAGTTAAATTACAGTCAGTCTCAATTGAAATCAATAAAAGTCGAAATCGAAAAAGACCACAATTGTATGCAGAAAGATTTTTTGAAAAATAGAAAAAATCAAGCCCAGCTTTATTCCAAAATATCATGCATCACCATTTATATACCAGCCATAAAAACACAATATCACGATCAATGTTTACTTAAAAACAATTCTTACACAAATTTGTAAGTTAATCAATTTGAAATATCTGATGTGTTTTATTGATGTAGGAGTACACAAATAGATTGCATGTAGCTGACATGCACACTTGTTCTTTGTTATTCGTTTTGAACAGTTCACTTGAGTACAAAACATGAAACATTATTGGACAAAGGTATGGCAAAATAAGTGGAAATGAACTTGTAAAACAAAATTTCAAAGAAAATTGATGAGTAATTAGAAGTGTGTATTTACAATAGTAAAACTAAACAGAAACAAGCACTTTCTTTTGTATCCAGTTAAAAAATCAAACAAGACTAAGTACTTTGTGTTTGTATTTACTGGATGAAATCGGTATTGCATGCTATCTATATATTAAATTCTTGGGACATGATGTGGATACAAGAAGAATGATCTGGCCATGCAGCGATATACCATGCAATACCGATAATGGAAAATGAAATGCATTTTATTGAGAATAATATTTAGGTCTACCATTTCAAGAAAGGAATTTAGCGTATTTACATTTATTTTTTCGCACTGTTCAAATACATCAGCTACTGCGGGATGAGTATCATAAAAAGTTTCAACACTTGTCGATCAAAAACTGGTGTTATCTTAACAAAGGTCATGTGATCAGATCTTGACCAATCAATGTTGGTAAATAATGGATGAAGCTTTCATCAGGTTTTCCTTGCACAATATCGATAAAGAATGGATTTCTTGATAAGATTACCTTATCAGCAAAATTATGGTTGGTGTCCTTTTGAAGATAATTGAAGAAATGTTGTTAAAGATAGTAGACGATAGTACTACAAATTGATTCTGTATAAGCATCCAGGCTATAGTTAGTATAATATGATTCATCAGTATTGGTTATAAGCACTTTCTGATAGTCTGGTATTCTAACTATGGAATTTGTGTCCCAGAAAAATCGAAGAGAATGAAAGCCAATATATGAGTTTTCAGAAAAATGAGTTTGAATCCCTTTGTCTGTTTAACCATTAATTGTCGACTTATGCTTTAAGTAAAGTTTTTTCTTCCTATTTGTCTATCCAATTTCACATTCTTTTTTAGTTCTGTCCCTCAAAGGTCAAGTAGCGTGGTTTCAATACCCTGGTTGTATGTGACAAGGGTTAGGGCCGTCTGTCGGATCTCATGGGTTTCTCCAGGTCCTCCGGTTTCCTCCCACAACTAAAGACCCCTATGCGCAAGAGAATTATTGAAATAATATTGAACCATATGTAAGTCCCAAAATGACCTAGTTTGTGTCGAGTGGATGGTAAACCCCATTTCTCATTAAACCCCATTTCCTTCTCTCACTCTGTCCCTCAAAGGTAAAAAGAGAGACCCAACCGGACTCCTATCTATCTGTATTAATACTTAAACAAATAAACTGGTTTGTATCTCATTCTTCTAAATGAATTACACATTTCCTTTTCTATGGAGAACTAAAATCCAATCTTTATTACATTGTACTAGGGTAAAAACAATCCATTTTACTCTAACAAAATTGTAATCGACCAATGCCTGGCCATCTCACAATCAAATATAGTGTACAACGGTAATAAAATAAATACAACATGTCACACTTTATCAATGAATTGATTGGTTGGTTTTTAACATTAACTTGACAAGCCTGTTCGATAATTCTTGGCAATTTCCACCAACTAGAAAATCATAAACTAATAGCTTAAAATGAAAAGAGAGCTGTTTTTTTGTGTTATGATGATTGATTTAGTATGATGGAACTATAGAAACTGTGCTGTAAATGAATGAATCTAGTTTTCTATCTGTTGCAGGTTTTTTTTAAAAAATACATGTAAGGTATATTGGAAAGTGTAGGCAAACTTTCAAAAAATACTAGTACATTTTTACTTATTGAAATATATAAATATTTTTGCTTATTGAAATGTATTTGTTTCCAAAATAATTATAATTTCAATTTGGAGACCATTTTCAGAACTAGTTTTGGTCAGTACTGAATCTTCTATAGCTGTTGGTTCTAAAACCAATTATTAGTTAAAACATTATGAACTTTTATATACAAACTGAAAAAATACCTTTAAAGAGTTAGCACAATTGGGATATTCATGGCATGACCATCATGCACACTTTCCAATATATTCTGAAATATCCAAATCAGTAATATAATGATCCCTATCTTACTTGTAAAATACTATTTCCAACCAAGAGATAGCTTATCATGCGATCATGCTCTGACATGATTAACCTTAGCAACCATTTATATGTTATTCAATATGAAACAAGTTGAGTTGGAAGTTGAAGATAACCGTTTATACTAAATACATATTACACACTCACTTCACCGATTATAACCTAGCAATCAACAAATTAAAATTTCATTATATTGATTCATAAGAAAAACAAAAATGTTCACTTGTATCAACAAAAGGTCGGCTATAACTGCTGCTGAATAGATGAACATTAATCGAATTTCATACTATGCAAATTCGTTGATCTGTCCTTGCTGCAAGTGGGTTCAATATAAGATAGAGCACATGAATTGATCTGGTGTATTGTTTTTGTCTCTAGGATCACCTGCGCTTACTAGTTACTACTGATCTATTGTTTCATGAAAAAAGAATGGATTGCACTGCCGATATTATTTTCTTATTATTGGCATATCAGTAAATGTTTGATGGATTAAAGCCCATTTTGTCGTATTAAAAGACAACTTCTGATCACAATCTACAAATAGAGAATTAAAGAAGTACACATCTGAACATTATTAAAAAAAGAACCTAGAGAGAAATTTGAATCTATTTTGCAGTTTAAAGCCGTAAGACCAACATTGGGTCATCATCTGGAACTAATCATTGGAGATAATAGCACAGCTATTTGCATTAATTTTGTAGGAGAAGACGCCCATTTTAACAAAATAATCATATTAGGCATACACAACTTGCATACCAATTTAATTCTCTACAGGTTGCCATTGTTTAGCCCATGATGTGTTGATTAAATTCATGTCTTAATTTACTCGAGACAGACCAAGGCTTCATACAAATCAAAGACTGAGAATATTTTACATTCAAGTAAGATGGATGAAAAATGTTTGAAACGGTCAACTTTCAGGGGATGAAACATCTTAGGATGGATACAGCTGTACACAGACTATATCTCTTGGGACTTTATAGACATGAATTAACTTCTCCAAGCAACTTTCCTTTCTAAATAACTTGATGCAAAAATAAAGGAAAGTGGAAATTTTCATTGCTTTACCTCCAACTGCTCTAATGGTGCCTAATGATTGTATGATTGGGTGTTAAAACATCCACCAGATGTCACTAGCAGTTATAGACATTACCATGGCGATCAACAGGTGACTTAATGGATTCCATGACCTCATTTCCTGTCAAACAAAGTGTTAATGACGGATATCGACTGAGAGACACCTAACAACGTGACCCGTGTCGTAAAAGTTTCATGGTTTTATCAGTATTGTCCTCATGTTTCCTGTCACGGATGAGCCAGTGAATGCTGGGTAATCATGCTAACGAGACCTTGTATTGATGTGTACGTGAAAATCAATGCTTTCACTTTTCATTTTATTTAAAGGCCAGCCATCACTATTAAGTTACACAAAAGAAAACATTTTCAAGAGCAGTGTTCGTACACTATTTTCTAAACCTTTAAACATCATTCAGTTTATATTGATGTAATGTTTCAATTGAGAAGCTTAAAAATAGTTTATACAGCAAATATTTTAGAAGATATATAAAAAGCTTTGGTATCTGAAAATAAACTGAGGGAAGAACCTGTTGCTTCAACTGTTTCTAAGAATTTGTTAACTCATCAGGCCCATGGTGGTGTTTTGTTGAAGTTTTGGGAATTGGTGAAACCTACTTAATACCTACTGTTTCTGTTTGCCCATTTTGCGTAATTTGAATATGGAGACATTGAAGATAATGTAAAGGAGGTGTCACTTCTTAAATGGCCTGAAAAGTGTGAATGATATTAATCAAATTTTATACACCCACACATTAAATGTGCATATCATGTGATCCCCCTTTCTATCCATCCGTTGATCTGTTCACATTTTGGCTTGTGCTCACTCTACAGGCTATGAAGTCTTTATGAAACAATGAATTTTAACCAAGAGAGGGGGACGTACACCTACCGATTCTGCTAATTGTCCTTCAGCAATTTCTTGTTAATGTTGAGACTAGACTTCTGTATGTCCCGTCCATCAAGTGACCTGCATATCAACAATTTCTAGCTTTGTCTGTGCAATTATCCATCTGGTTAATAAGGTGAAAATCTTAAAAGTTTGTTTCATTTTATAGCTACCATGTGGGCGTATTTCCATCCATTGCATCTGTCTTTACATCCCCTTGTAGATGATTGTACAGATTAAGATTCATTGAAATATGGTCGCATGCTTCTTATTAGACGTCTTATGGCACAACTACGCAATATGTCATACATCATGCATAGGCTACGCAGAGACATCCATCAGACTTAAATCTCCATTTTGGCTTCTACATTCAATCTGTGTAAAATATGCTATGCTTGTCTGTAACATATGGAATATTGATTCCTGATCGGTTCAAGAGTGGACCTTAAATTATGCGATACTGTAGCGTGTTAGTGAGCCAAGTCTTGTTTTATTGTGATTTATAAACTGCTTGTGTTAAATGAAAATAGCGATGAGACAATTTACTGCTAATGGAGAAATAAACTGACACAATTGTTGTCTGTTGTTTGTTCGGTGGCCATGTTTTTTTTGCCGATAATGGCTGCACCATTAAACACATTCTTTCACGCAGACACCACTCATACAAACTGACAATTTATAACGAAATGGGAACTAATTGGGTTCCAGGGATTCCTTTCCTTTGTTTTTATATGTGAACTGCAAAGCAATGGAATCAAATTGAATTTCGATTTAGAAAGCCTTCTGTGTTATTAATAGTTGTCTATAGAAATGTAATCAAGTCTATCGTCTAGTCCGATTGAACAAAATGAAATAAAATGCTTGAAGTTTAACATTTTATCATGGTCTATTTTAGACTAACAAAGTATTTTATTTGATGATCCAGCGGTGTCCCAATATACCTATATATACTTATAATCTTGTATAGATAAATTTATTGTGAAGGATGACATATAAATATATTTTAAACATTTCCTGCACAGAACAAAATGACTGGAATAATATGTTGATGAGAATTGAATTCCTGTCCATTGACAGAATCGTGATCAATAGACATTTTTGTTGATTCATCAGGTTATTCAATTTCAGTTATAAATAAATATTATATATACGTATAAAAAAGTTTGATTAAAGTAAATTAGTGAAAAATTACTCAGCAAATTTGAGAGGTGAGAAACTTTTGGCAATGGTACCGGTATATGCAATTTCTTCACCAATATTCAAATTGTTAATTTTTTTTCCTTCAGTCTTACATGGAAGATCACCTAAATAACCAAGATCGTTTGGACACCGAATGGGAAGCTTTGAGTGGTTACGAGGCGGAACCTTCAAGTACCAAGATGGCTACTGACGCCTCCAACATGCGTAAAAATCGCTATGGTGATATTCTACCCTGTAAGTATATGTTATCACATTTTAAAGTTCAAGTTTTCTTTAAAACATAAAAAGAAATTGAGAAATTATTGATTTCTGTGAAAATTATAGCCTTATTCGTCAAAACTACATGTATTCCAAATCAAATTTCTCTGATAAAAAAAGGGAGAAATTTGTGGAAAACTGATAGTGCAGGGAATTAAATTATATGATTTAACCCAATTACTGGCACCCATTGGTTTATAACTGGCATGGATTCTGCATTCAGTATAAGAGTTAGAGCTCTATATGTACTGCACTTACATCCAATGCACTTAGTTATTTTGATTTTAGATTTAACATGTTTTGATAGTTTGTGAATATGAATGCTTGAAAATATAAATCAAAATACTCAGCATTTATTTGTGTATATGGGAATTCAGCTCATTTAGTTTGTAAAATAAATCTCATAATTTTAAATTTAATTTTTTAATAAAAATTTGAGCAATCCTTCGATGTTTGATTGTTTAGATATAACAATTTTTTATTTCACTACGACACAGTAAGTATAAAATTAGGAAACAAACCAACTTCTTCTTAATCTTTCAAAAAAAGTAATAGACCAACCCAAGTCAATGTTACATTTTTACCTAAACTAAGCAATTTAACGGAAGTAACCTTTACATCAAGCAACTTACTCCCATATCTTCATCATGATCCATTCCATCAAAAATGATGTCCATTACTCGGAAGCAGTGTTGCTATAGAACAGATTAATAAATTAGCACTTAGGATTATGTTCATCTCGGCTTCAATTGAATTTCACGTATTTATAGTTATTTATACAATTGCAATATTTTGGGATTAAAAAGAATCTAAGCAACCAGAACTTTGAATTTTGTCTAATGGTTTGGATTGTTCGTACTTAGTTTTATTTTATGGTAATACTTGATGTTAAGATAGCATTAAACCGACTTAGTAATGTTAAAGAAAGATTTTCAAATTGCCAGACATTTTTATAATGACGCTGTCATGACAGATAATGCTCGATTTTTACAAATGGAAAGATAAAAATGATATCTTGATAGCTATAGGCTGTTAGCAATTCTTAGTAAGGTTAATAAAGGCGTATCTGATTCACGACTCATTTTACTAAGCTAAAAATGATACCACCCTACTATTTTCTTCTAAATCATTAAATTAACTTGCCTCCAGGCCACAACTCATGTCCGCAAGAAAATAACAAATTGGTTTTTAAGCCGAGCAAAAGATTTGGTTTTCTTGTCAGCTCGTTGTGACTCTCAACTCCTATTGAACGTGTCGTCTGCTTGGTGAATGGTGTCAGATCATGACAGGAATACCACGACATAAAACACATTTATAAATTATTCACTCGTTAGAATTCGACTGGATCACATAGTCAACATTAAGACATTCTACAAAAAGCTCCTCTGGAATAAAACAAATTTGCCATTTGGTCGAAAAACTTTGATCCCAATTAACAGCACAGCCATCCTTTTACAGAAGTTCATTTCCTTAAGAGTTCGGTTCAAGCCTCATTGGGTATTATGATCTTGAAACTACCAGACCTGGTTGTGTTACGGGCTGATGAATATATTTCATTTACCAGCAAACCCTGTGCGTGCAATCATTTACAAAAAACATTATCGCAAAATTTATGAATAAAGGTCATCCAAATGCAGAAAGAATTTTAGGTGTGAACTCTAAAGAGTTAAAATGACTGCCATATTTTTCTTCTCAAGGGTATAGTTTAGTTGAGAATTTATGGAGATTTTCACTTTTAGTTGCTAGTTTACAATTTTTTGTTAATTTGTTTCTCCATGGTGATGGAAATGTATCATGTTGATTGTGAATTACCGTAAATCTTGTAAGGTGCTAATTGAAACAAATTATATCAGAAATTTATTTAAATTTAGATGAATTGTGACCTTTTGAATTCTTTGAGGAAGTTAGCTTTATATATCTATTTGTCACAAAATCAAAATCATCCCGATTTAATCATCCACATGTTTGAATGAACTATACTGGGCTCATAAATAGCTTGGATTTTCTAAAACATTAATCCAACACATCTATGGAGAATTGTGTTAAAATAGGTGTTTTTTTCTTATCTCAATGTAAACGTCTCCAAAGAAGTGAAAATAAAATTTTTTAGGGTGTGAACTCTAAAGAATTGCAATAGCTGCCATATTTTTCTTGTCAGGGGAATACTTTATATGAGAATTTATGGTGATTTTCACTTTTACTTGCTAGTTTGTCATTTTTTTGTTATTTTATCTCACCATGGTGATGGAAATATGTCATGTTGATTGTGAATTACAGTAAATCTTTTAGGTACAGAATTGATTTCATTTCACTTTTGTCTGTGTATCAGTTAGAAATAACATGACCATATAGCAAAGCTTTTACAGAGATAATATATTTCATAAGACCAGTGATATTCGGAGAATTTTCTAGTGTAGGGCACAAACTTTAAATTACTTGAATCATCGAAGTCAAATACAAGAAAACAGCATGATTTTGATCAATTTAAGTAACATATAAATCTAAAAATAAATACACTTATATGGATATACTACTTCTGAATTTATTAGCATGCTACGTTTCTATACACATGCAGATATCAGAAACAAATAATGATAATTAACACAAATGTGGTGCAATATATAGATAACAATTGGAAACCATTTAACAGAATAATCATTACTTAACAAAGCTTTAACAAGATCAAGAATAAATATAAATAACACTTACAAAGAATTAACATGATGAAAGAATAACACTAATAATGTCTTATAAGGATTTAGCTATGAATCGTGTCTTTAATTTTTTTGAATTAAATTTTTGAAATTCCTTTTAAATTTCCATGAATAATTAGATACTTGTATTTGCATTATTTGATTTCTGCTGGCTGATGAAGGTGATTATTTAAGACTAGTTGTTGTTCAAGGATTATTGGTGATCAGATGAAACAGTAAGCTAATACAGTAATTATAGGACAAAATTTTTAAATGAATGTGGGCATTGAGATCTCATGGAAATAATAATAGAATCCTGCTAAAACTTAACAAAAATTTGTAATACGAAATATATAAATAAATTCATACCATGTTACATGGTTGTAATGTGAGAGTTCAGGAAGAGGTCTTTGTTTACCATAATGTGGTATCTAGATACATTATATATAAATGATTATGGAGGGACCTTCAGGATATTCCGCTGACCTTTGATACATGATATTGATTATGGCTAATGATAAATCACCTTACATTTCTTATTGTCATGACAACCTAAATCTAACTTCCTGTCGGGGATGGTTTCACTTCCCGTCTCCTAGAGATTATAAATGGGGATCTCTCTTCCCAGACATCATCACCCTCTGTGGAAGCGGACATTAATACCTATCTGCTATTATTACCATAGATATATCACAGACATATTATGTATATCAAACGAAATGAAATAGGGTTTAACGTCCTACTGTTCTGCTTATTCAGATGGGCATTGCCATACAGCAGTGGTAGACAAAGTACAGCCCCGCAATTTAAGCCTTGTCATATTGCCCGCTAGACCCTTAACACTACATCTGAAATTTATGAGTAATATTTGTCTTTAACTGAAATAAAAAATAAAAATTGCTTATTGTTGGGCCTTCTTGGCCAACATCTGAAGTGAACCAGCGGCACTGTGGCCTCCATATGTATATGTATGACATCTTTTAATTCCTAGAAACAGTTACTTAAATTGTCAGATTTGGACAAATTAGTACTGAAACCTAAAAATCGAAAAGTTTATTTTCAAGCTGTTTAAAATACTAGACATGATTACCATGAACTTCACAGACACTGGTTTTTGGTAACATAGTCACTCTGGAATTTTTTAAGTACTCTTAAAATTCAAATTTTCTCTTTGACAGCAGCTAAATCACATAGTTAATAAATTTATTTTCTACATATTTGTGTCATTATATTTGTTTCATTTTTCTCGTCACATTAGAGACTATTGTCCACCAGACAACAACCACAACAATTCAGAGTAAAAATAACATTTTAATATTAAGATAATGATCGTTTGTTGACCCCACACACGTGACGCAACTGAAAGGAAACTGCAGATACTCAACAAGACTTAATTAAAAAATCATCCCTTTTTCATGACTTCAGGATTTGGGTCGTTTTTGTTTTTGCCGTTCTATGTATTGCTGCGAGAAAGAATAGAATCTAAACCAAATGAAGAATTATGTTAATTAATTATAGGTGGAACTTTAATCTTTCTGCAACTGAAGCAGATAAAGGTGAACCAAATCATCCGAGATGTCAGTCACGTCATGATGATGTCATAGAATGATGACTTAACCTGTGCAGTTAGCCTACTTGGTGTACATGGGTTAAAAAACCCCATAAAAATGTCAATGCGTTAAAGCTTAAAAATGATGCTACTGGTTGCTGAAGAGCTCTAAGAAGCTTTTATCCTATTGGCTAACATTGGGCACCATTAGTAAGCCGTGTGTAAGCTCCTGTTAATTATACACATATTAAGCTGCTAGATAATTCACCTTCAATATCGAAGAATCAATAGGCCTTATTATCGGCCGGGATCTGCCCTTTTTCTATTTTGATGAGCGGGAAGAAAGATGAACAAAGAAGGAAAATGTTCATGTAAGGAAAGACCTCGGCTTGCTTTAAGACGAGTAAATGATAGTCCTGATCGACCCAGCTATTGATTAAGTCTGACATTAGCACTAGGCAGACAGATTTAATTTTGTGCTAGGGTAGAACTTGTAAATGCATGAAGAACTATTTATCTGAAGTGGAAGATGATTGGTACTCTTTTAAAAATATTACACCCAACAAAGATTTAAAAGCCTATTACATATCAATTAATATAATAGTTGATTCAATTTGTTTTAATACATACTACAAAAACTTGTCATACAAACTTTTGGAGCACATATAATACATTTGGCACAATAGGGCACATGCTAAGAAAGAATTAAATTGATATCACAGTTCAACTATCCTGTTTGTAACTTTAAATGGAGTATGCCCACTTTAATAATACATGATTTATAATAATATACAATTATTATGTGATGTACAGGTAGTCAGTGAACTGCCATATATGTAGTTGGTATAAATACACATTTAATATACCATCCTATATTTGATTGTTATATGTGCACATAATGTTGGAATTTATGTTCGTCATTGTATAGCATATAGATATTACTCTGGTATTTGTTATATTATTCCAATATTAATCGATGACTGATTTCATTTTCTTTGTTATTTTAGATGACCACTCCCGAGTTGTCCTGTCATCAGCTGCTAATGTCTCCAATTCTGATTACATCAATGCCAATTTTATTGTAAGTATGAAACTAACTATATAGTATCTCAGAATTAAATTTGGTGTTAAGATTTAAGATATTATTGTTAAATTTTGAGGGTAGGGAGAAATTGTGGTGCAAGGATATTCTGTCAAAGTCAATCATTTCCAAAAATTCCCACACATATGAACTGTTTTTATATTCAAGTACTGAAAATTGGTATAAATCTTGTAACTTAATTTTCCAGAATAAAATTAGATAAGTAATAAACATATAATTTGGCTCAAATTAGAGTTTTTGTTTATTTAATTTAAAACGTACAATTTACAATTTATTGCCAGAAAAAGGTGTGCTAATGTTTTTCAATAAATCATTAAACGATTACCGTTGTTCAAGAAGAGATAAAATATTCAAACAGAGGAAAGAAAAAGTCAATATATTGTCAATAAATCAAAAAATAATTTCTAAGCTTAACATGAACCTGTGCTAGACAACATTTTTCTCATCAAAAATGATCGACTGCAGTTTTTCCACACATGAATAAAGAGCAACCTCAAAGGTGAAGCTCTTTCATATTGCGTTATATTTTTTTTCAAGATTTTATCAAAGCTGATAATTTCATCGATAGGATTCTGTGAAGTGGAAAATTGTTATAGCGACCTTTCATTTAGTTGAGTGCTCTGAGGCAAAGAATATTTCCATCACGTCGGCTGAACGGATGTTCACGCTTCACTAAGTTCCTGATATTATTTTAAGCGACTGTTAATTTCAAAATTATTTCTTCTCCCGGAAAGAAACCAAGGTTAAATTACAAAAAAAAATGGTTGGTTTGCTTATTTCTAGATTTAATTTAGATATAGACAGAAATTATTTCATATTGTCATATTTATTTATGTTTCCATTCATATGGGCTATATTTAGATCTTAGGAACTATTATACCATAAATTATACTACACATTTTAAAACTATGCCATGATTCTGAATACAGAAGGCAAAATATGCAAATAAACGAAATGCTAAAGAGATATTATTGTTCTCAAAAAATAGAAATATAATTAAGTTTGCATATTGAATAATAGCATTCAAAATCATGTAAACTAAACATAATTATCATAAATCATGTAAACTAACATAATTACATAAACCTCAGGACTGAATTACAATTAGCTACACAGAGTAACTTATTTTTGAAAACAGCTCTTCCAGATGTGTATCGAATTTGGCATACAATTCATTTTGCCCAAATGTAAGTGTACATATATAGTCATATCCGAAATTATATTATTTCAATGGGTGAAGACACCCAAAGTGCCAAATTGGTCTCTCTTGATTGATTGAGCTTAATTCATGCCAAACTGTATTAGTTAATTATTCTTTTATTTAATTCTTAGTTTGCATGTAATCAAACTTATTTTTCAATACCGAAATATTGCTTTGGGTTAGAGATATTGACTTGCTGCATCTTCATTAGCCAAGTAGGTGTAGATACAGAAAGAAGTTAAACTCCATTTCATTTCTTTATTTACTTTCACTTGGCAATGAATATAAAACTAAATGAAATCCTAGTTTTTGATTATTTCAATGCATGTATCAGTCTATTTAAATTAGATAATAAAACAGAACAATGTGTCTTACTCTATTAAAGGCAGAACTGACATCTGAAAATAAACCCCACACTCTGTGAACTAATTTAATATTTCTTTAGATTTTTCACGACATTTCCAAATAAAGACAAATCAATGAACCCGAGTTTTCAGAAAAGAAAATTCCCAGTTTTGAAATATGTTGGAATCGAATACCAAAAACTATTAAGGATTTAGATTCCAATAGTCAGATGAAGCATACGATAGCCTCATCAATTCTTCACCGCAGTCAAAAAAAATGGCATTTCCAAGATGATAATGCCGTTAAAAATGATGAGAAAATTTTATTTTCTTGTTCTGAGGTCTTAGGGATATTGACTATCTGTCATTGAACAGGACATAATTTGCGATACGATAATTTGAAGTGGCCTTGTCCTTGCTACTGTACTTCACAATCCAGTTGTATTAACGAAAAACTAATAAAGGAGACATAAGTGATACAAAATGGAAAATTGAGAGGGGTGAATGCATTGTGCCATGACTTAACACCATTACCGTCACCTACAAGACGTGATTCACACACATTATTTCAAATCATTTTTTGACGCAGCTATTTGTTAAAGAATACTTGACATGTTCGAAAAGCTGGAACTACCAACTACAATTCTGACCGACGGTATAAGTTTAATTTGACCTTGCACATAAAGTATTAGTGGATAACAGTTGAAGTATATAAATATCATTTGTGAACAAGAGGCAGGACCAATACTATAGGAACGTAACATTGGTACGCTATTAATACACTTTCATAGTGACTATATTATAGAAATGATGTGATGAAAATATGGGGCTAGAGGGTACATAGCTATGTTTTCTGATTGAGAAATCTTTAGAAGATATGGTGAAATCTGTAGACCTATATAGGATTCCCTGTCTTAAATTCTCAAACAATTCTAACTCAGACAATAGCAACAAGGACATGGTTTAGCATGCAGGGCAACATTTTTTCTTCTATAATCATCTGCATCTACAGATTTACTGAAAATCTAAAATCTTTTCTCACAGTCTCATATGAATGTGTAAAGTCTACTTGAAAAATTATGATATCACATAACAAATATTTTCCCAATATTTACAGATATGTTGCAATTGCCATTGCAGTTTTTCCTCTTTAAGCTCTTATATTGGTAGAATGTTACTTCTTAATACATTGGACAATAATTGTTCTCTAAATCTTTTAGTGGTGGAGAAATTATGACTAAACCTTAGATCAATATTTCCTGGGAAATTTCTACTTGTTGTGGAGTTTATCATATTATGTATATACATACTGTGACTACAGTGAAATGTAGATACTTTTTCACTAGATTAATCTCAAGATGATAGCGCTCTCATAAAAAGTGTAAATGTAGTTTAGTCTTATGTAGACTTAACTACTTTTTGTCTTTTCTTTGAAGTCAACTTTGAGCCACTGCAGTGATTTGACAAAACCATTATTGCCAAAAGCATCTTGTCATTGGCAATATGAGGGGTCAAGTTGGGTCAGTTAAAGCCCAATTTGATAAATATGTTATTAGACCGTAATGTAGACATAAAAAAAAGAAAAGTAACAAAAATATGAATGAGAAAGTCACAAAAATATGAATGAAAAAGTAACAGATGGTAAATATGAATGAAAAAGAGTACAGTGGTAAAGAAACAAAAGTATGGTCTCAGTTTAGACTGTAAAAAAATCATAAAACATTAAGTAGTGTTATATGATTAAAATGCTAGCTTACCATTAGTTATATAAAACAGTTTTTGCCAGTTATGGGAAGTTAATGTCAAATATGCTGGTTACTTGGTTTAATCATGGCTTGTTTTGATGTAAAAACATATTATAGATTGAAATACTTAATATATTTTCAGACTGATCATGATCCAAGAAATCCAGCTTTCATTGTTACTCAGAGTCCTCTACCACACACTGTGGCTGATTTCTGGCAGGTAAGATTATGAATCTGTTGTACATATTCTATGCTTTTAAAACTGTTACATTGTACATTAAATATCATCAATTTATAATATTGTTAAAATTTTATCAGGTTTGTCTGATGGTGATGCAAATTCTAATTCTCTAAGTTCATTTCAACAACATAATTTTTGACTGAAACTGCAACGTAAAGACTGCCAGATATTTAAGATATAAAAAATGAAAGATGATGCTACAATTTACATGTTACTTTTACAGATGGTATGGGAACAAGGTAGTGTTGTAATTGTAATGTTGACCAAACTAACTGAGAATGGAACTGCTATGTGTCATCGTTACTGGCCAGAAGAGGGAAGCGATCTGTATCATATATACGAGGTAAAAGATATCTTTATGACACCAACACTTTCTCCCAGATAGCATAGAAATGTTCTTATGATAGATTAAAGTTTCAGCATATTCTAGATCTTTACTATGATGTCAGAAGCTGAGGTTCATAGATGACATCTGGATTATAGCAATACCCTTATACTGACTTCTTTATACAGGATCCCAGTTTATGTTTGAATATTTTACTTTCAGGTTCACCTGGTCTCTGAACATATCTGGTGTGATGATTATCTGGTCCGTAGTTTCTACTTGAAGAATCTCCAAACTAATGAAACAAGAACTGTCACTCAATTTCACTTCCTCACCTGGCCTAATCTTGGTGTACCTGGTTCCATCAAAGCTCTTCTTGACTTCAGGCGGTAAGTTCAGAAAATAAATTATTTAACATTTTCTAATACCTTTCTTGCAAATATTAACCATGTTGGCTGTTTGTTTGGTTCTGAAAAATACAGATCTACGGCCTTTTTTCTGTTGCTTTTAATTTATCACCCATGCTTTTTAATGCAGGGGAACCTTAAGTGAAAGTGACTGTTTAATTCAAGGAGACTATAGGTAGTGTTTTGCTGTTGGCTTTTAAATTTTACCAATGAACAAGGGATCTTAATTTATTTTATTGGACTGGAAGTATAGGTTTTAATTATCTGTAGTCAGCTTGTTCCGAAAACTTGTTTGTCTGAAACTGCTTTTATATTTCGCCACTAGCTCTAGTTTCTTATTGCTTCTTCTGCTGAAATGTTCATCTCTACATAGTAGCTTTTGAAAGGTGGAGGGTTCTTTATTAAACTGCTTGTATTGTTAACTTTTTGGATGTTGCCAGTATTTAACTAACTCAATTTAACTAACTGCTAACAGCTTATGAAACTAACTTCATCTGCCCGGGCAGCTTTTGTGATTTAGCAATTGTGATTTTTGCAAATTGCATAGTCACAAAAGTGATCGGGGAGGTGGAACAGTCCACTAACAAATTTATATTGGTTATGTTACTAACAAGTGTTCCAGAAGGTAGATCAGTTTATTAACCAATCTGTGTTGGTAACATTGCTAACAATGCTATACTCCAGGTATCTTTATGGCTTTTCAGTTTTGAATTCATGCTTTTACCAGAGGGTTTGGTGACAGTCATATTTGTCTACTCTTTGAACTAAAATTTAAGAATATATAGAAATCGGCACTATGCTTATCCTTTTCCCTGTGTATATATAATTACCTATGGTTTAACATCATTTTGATCGAATAATAAAAAACTGTTGTTTAGTGAACAGATGATTTTATAGATCGTGTTAAAGTAATATTGCTGCTTTAGTCAATTCCTGACTGCTTTATTTACTCACTAACTGTATGGATACAGGTTCATGTAAATATCAGCCAAAACATTCAGCAATATTTATATTTGCTTTGATTTCTTTGATATTTTTCCTATTGAAGATGTGAAGAGAGTCACAAATTGCTGGATAATGAACTGCTAGGATATTAGCTTTTATTTTTCTTTAGGTATCTTCTTTTAATAATGGCCATCTATTACTACTCAGGTGCGTTCAGTTGTTATTAACAAGCTTTTAATTTGATGACATATAACAAGAACGCCTGTCTTATCTAGTCACATGACTCCATCATTGTTAATCAGCTGTGAATGCTTTCTCGCTATCTAATTGGATGGAATTGTCACATTTTTTCATTCGTCTCCAGTGGGTGTGATAATGGACACGGATATGTTGAAGATGTAATAGGAAGTGTAATCTTCTACAGTATTAATATAAATAAGCGTTTTCTCTTCATATAAAGGAACTTTTTTTCTGCAAATATTGATCAGCAATGGAATGAAATTTCTTTTGTTTTTATCTCCATCATTGTTAATCAGCTGTGAATGCTTTCTCGCTATCTAATTGGATGGAATTGTCACATTTTTTCATTCGTCTCCAGTGGGTGTGATAATGGACACGGATATGTTGAAGATGTAATAGGAAGTGTAATCTTCTACAGTATTAATATAAATAAGCGTTTTCTCTTCATATAAAGGAACTTTTTTTCTGCAAATATTGATCAGCAATGGAATGAAATTTCTTTTGTTTTTATCTTAATTTAATACAATATTTGAAGTCGACAATGGGTGTAATAACATGATGACACTGGGAAGGAACATTGGACTTGTTTTTGTTGGAATGTGTGAGCAAGGTGGAAGGATTGATAGGTCTAATTTTGTGTGTACCTGTGCTACCTGACCTCCGAAGTGTTTGATCAGTTACACCAGTTTTCTGTGAAGTTTTCTAAAGATCCCCTCGTACCATACTCATAATTTTTTATTGAAATAAATAGACCCCAGATCGGGTCCAAAAAGTGTGAAATGGCTGCATGCTGATTGGTATTATATGATCAATTCCAGAAAAATAAAAATTAAATTATATATTGGCTTGATTCCTTTGTCGCTGATAGAATTAGGAAGAAATTTTCATTGAATTCTTAGGTTCGTTGTCCTCAGATATTTTAATTGCAGCGGCCATTGATAATGATAGATTAAAACATATTGATTGGTTGTATTTCTTGTTAGTTGATATTTTATAATTGAGTTTTAAACTATATATAGGTTCATTTAGTAAGATACGATCATCACAGTGGGCGTAAATCAATTGGGTGATTGACAGGTGATAAGTATAATACGGATGGCTGGACGACGGAGATCTATTCAAGTCTACATATTGAATAATAAGTGGTTATATTTCTCTGAAATGTCTGGACATCAGACGCAGGAATAGGGGGTCATTTATTAGAGAGAGCTTGGTATAATTACAGCCTAATTAACTCCTTGTACATCCTGCTTTTCTTTTCCTTTAGTTAGAGAGACTGGAGTGCCTGAGGCTACTTCCTGGCTGATGCACACACTCCGTCATTATAAAGAGATCGATGGCGTGCCGAGGGCACTCGTCGTTTCATTAAAGGTTTCAATCTAATGGATTTCGCTGACCAGATTCATGGTGAATAAGAGAAACGACTTGATGTTTTTTGGCAATTTACTCTGGGCTTTTTCTGTGTTAGTTGGGTATCTCTTAAAAATAAATTCCTAGGATATTTCTGGAAATTATATGAGAAAATTCACGCTATATTGGTCAACACATGAATGTTGAAATTGCTCTGCTGCTCAAAGCAGAATTCCTGTTGGATGTGTGCTACTTGTGTGATGAAACATTTTAGAGAAGAAGATTGGATTTGAGTCAACTATAAGATTTTTGAACAATAAAGAACTATACTTTATCATTCCTCTTAAAATATTACAGATACTATATCTATTGTTTATGATCTCAAATAAAAATCCAGGAGAATTGAAATTGTTCCCGAGACTGCCTTGATTTTCAAGAGCATTTTATACAATATACATTTCAAATTGCAGTTTATTGTTTATATTATATATTATATTATAAAATTTAGCTATCTTATTCTATACAATTTGATGCAATTTAGATAACATCAGAAAATGTTTTAAATTATATGAGAATATGGAATGTTAGAAAATAAGTTTTATTTATCAATGATGAATAATTGATGATTTTCTGATTGTTATTTTTATTTCCAGAAAAGTGAACAAATCGTTTCGGGGACGCTCCTGTCCTATTGTTGTACACTGCAGGTGAGATATTAATAAATGAAACAAAACTCAAATTATTCAAAATCATATCCAACACACCTATTTGACAGGAACATTTGAATAATTCTTTTAAAACTTTTTGCAATGGAAGTCTTCTCCATTTTGGATTTTCCCAAGTCGCAGAATGGGCCAATTATGAGACAATTTTTGGAGTTATACTATTTAAAGGGACAATAACATTCTTGCTGGCTTGGTAGCTCCAGAAAATAAATAATACCCTTATTCTAAGTACTAGATGTTTAAATGCCCTACCTGTTGTGTAAATTATCCATTACAACCTATTTTATTTGTCCATAGGGTTCGAAAATATTTTAAAATCCAAGTCACATTTGAAAAGGTTTACGTTAGACTTTTCAAATTAATTGGTTGAATTTTTCCAATTTTTTATAAATTAGGTGTGTTAAGATGAAATTTATATCATCATTTAATTGGAATATTCTAAAATAATACGATTTGTTGACCAGAATGAAGATTGGGACATATTTTTCAGTTACAACAAGAGTGTTATTGGGGCTTTAAGGGTACAGTAAGTCACAGATGAGACCAGCTTTCAGTTATGAGTAGTTATGACTCATGACACTAATTGTATTATTAATATATTATAGTGGATTATATTCATTATGTAAACTTGTCTTTTACAAACAGTGATGGTTGTGACAGATCTGGTACTTACATCCTTATTGACATGGTACTCAATCGTATGGCCAAGGGTAAGTTATCGAGGTGTTAATTTAATTTTTTTTTAAAAAATCAAGATGCATTAATTGGTCTATGGCCTTCTCAAAATACAAGCATTTGATTAACCAGATTTCGCAGTCTCTATCTGTTTGATTCAATTAGTTAAAACTATATTTATATTAGCTGCCCATTAATGGTTGAAATTTGAATTACCAGGTAATGCCACCAAGCAGGTAGCTTTAACTCACTTTTCAGATGAAATAGTCAACATTATGATTAAGTCGTTATGGAAAAATCCAGAAGTGAGAAAGTTTGTATCAAATGCAAAAACTTGTGTCCTTATTCCAAGAGTGAATTTGATAGAACTATTTCTTCTATGGTTTCATTATCCTAATAATTAATAGATAACAAATCTTGAATATAACAAAATTGAATATTTTTGTGAGGGTTTACTGGTCTTAATTTTTTTTTCTCTTCTTTTGTTCAAATTTTCTAGATAATTTATCTGCACGATTCACCTTAAGGGGAGGCAACTCGATCAATTTCTGAGCATTGATTATAGTTGTATCAGTTTACTATGTATATAATTGTATGTTGTATTTATCTCATATTTTTTATTACAGGTGCTAAAGAAATTGACATGGCGGCTACCTTGGAACATATTCGTGACCAGAGAATGTCCATGGTGAAAACCAAGGTGGGTAAATTTTTGATGCTGCCAGACAAGTAAGATGGGGCTGGCTTATATAAAGATGTGATCAACTTAAGATAATGCTGAAGTTTCTTAACAATAGTAGTGCCCAGTGATTATTGTAATTTGATAATCGGAATTTCTACTTCATGCGAATGTAAACTTATCGTTTCATTAATTATAAAAAGGAGATTTTCTGTATGAGATATATCATTCATTTCAGGAACAATTCCAGTTTGCTCTGGCTTCAGTTGCGGAAGAAGTACACGCCATCTTGAAGGCATTACCACAGTGAACAAGGCACACTGTTTGACCAATCCAATGTTGTTTAATTTAATTTAGCACTAGGCCAAACATCTGCTAAATGACCATATATGGTTGTCAGGATGTAATGTCAAACATTATTAAAAGTATTTTGAATGAAGAAAATCTGAATGTAAAGTTTCGTCTGGATTAGGGTCCTGCTGCTAACCAATTATATAAAACCTATATTGACAAACTCCCCAATTTACTTGAAGTCAGTTGTTAAGCTCTGGATTCTGTCAAATTTTGTACCTAGATAGAGATTTTAGATTTGGATTTTCTGCTTTCAAACTCCATTCAAGATGTTCCTCTGCATTCCAAGAAACAGCTATTGTCAAAATACATTCCAATTATTGTAACCCCATGTATTTCTCCCATCAAACAATCTGGTAACCATGGCAACCATTGAAATACTACAATAGTTCCAACTTCAACTTACAGTGTAGGAATATATTCCCCCAGTATTAAGACAAACAAATATCCTATCATGTAAGGAAATATTTTTATACCTGTTTGAAAACCATTAAGATCCATGATTTCTTGTCCTTTCTTGGGGAGGCGGGCCCAAAGACATGTCGAATTACAGATAAACTTAACTAAAAGAATCTTGTTTTGGGAGCATTTAAGGTTTAAAAAAAAAACCATTTATTGGGAGCTACGATTCCCATATCTGCTTTTGAAATCAATTGAGTCATTTAAAATATTTTGCATCCCTTTTCCTTGGAAATTGGAAATCATTTCTGATACATAATTAAAAAGATAGATTTTTCTCCTTTATAAAGCATTTAAAATGTTCATCTCGGAGTACTTATACATTTTTAATTTTCTTTGAAAAGATTAGGTCCTAAAATATATTTCAATATTTCTAAAGGATCAAATGGTGTATGTACTTAATAAAAATAACTTTATTTTTATTTAATTATAAAAACTTGATCAAATTGATTTCCTTTTGATGGATTTTATTTTTTACATTTTATCATAATGTATAAATTTAGAAAAAAAAGTTTATTTTAATGTGTAAAATATTATGTAAGGATAAATTTTAAACAAAACATATAATGATACTTCTCAAAAACCAGAGGAACACATAATAGAATTTTGGTATGAATAAAAACATATAATGAACAAATCAAAACAAAAAAACAATTGCATCAAAAATTAAACTATAGCAAAGCAGTTTCATTAGAGTTTCTAAGTGCTAAAACATTAATTTATTTTTAAAAAAAGGTCCTAGGAAAAATGAATATAATCATATTAAATTTTAAATTTAATGAATGATTTGTTGTTATAAGATAATGCAAATCAGAGACAATTTACATTAATAATTATATTTAAGGTCAAATTTTTGGAATAGAAATTGCCCAATTAACCTTAATAATTATGATTTTGTTAGCTAAGCATATTAGTAAGATATTATTTGTCTGTGCACATGAAAAAAACAAAAACGTAAATCCATTTTTCCTGGGATTTTATTTTTAAATCAGAAAGTTAATAGTTGTAACAAGGCTGTTTCTTGCTTGAGAATTGATATTATTAGATTAGTAGTCGTATAAAATGTGTATCCTCTTCCCCCCCCCCCCCCTTGTCTTGCCCTCTTCTTTACATCACCCCACCTAGTATATGATAGTATGTATTTTTATTTTTTTCGAATTAATTTATTGTAAATGCATAATATCTATATTAAAACAAAGTTTATGTTTATTGTGTTCCTATTTTGTATCCAAACTACAACAATTTAAATGCTTACAAAAAACTGTCTCAATCAAGAAATTCAAATTAATTTTAGTGGAAATAAATTTCTAAAATTTTCAGACTCTAAAACAGGATAACTTAGGGTTTTGTGTAAGATGATGAATTTTTCGACCAATTCCCAAATGTATTCCTAGCTTCCATTTGTTTCAATATTAAATATGAATATATATATATATGTTTATTTATGTATATATTGTCTTGACTTCTGTTATTTAAAATGTCTAGTCATTAAGTAGCTGATATTGTTATCCATTATAAGAAATCTTATATCAAGAAAACACACTTAGTGACGTAACAGAAACATCAGTCATGGTTTGGTTCAATGGTTCTAAAGGTTCCGAAACTTGAGAAAATAAATACTTTTGGGGCCTTAGAATATGTGATCTTTGTTTTTCAAATAAAGTTGACAGGGATCTAAATTCTGTTACGTCACTTTTGAAAGAAATGTTTTATATACTGTACTGTAAAACATGAAATTATGTTATATACTTGAAGAGAGCATGGGACTGGGTGGGGCTGCTACGTGACATTTTTTTCACAGTGTCTTGTTAAATTACATTCACCTTGACCAGCTGACACCTGCTTAAGACTGTTATCATGGTCAGTATTAATTTGCCACAATAACCAAATAAACTTTTAATTTATGAAGTGACAAATTCAGACCGACCGTGTTACTTTTGGCATATATTGTGGTTATTTATGAACTACAGAAATGGATTTAATGGCGCAATTTTGTAAGAAAGTTGATGGTACAATGATAAATGTTTTACAGTATCAGTGTTTTACATATTTTGATTTCATTCAAAACTTTAATTTTTTCATCATTTAATTTATTACCTCTTTGTAGTGTAGGTAGTAAAACCCGAGCTACAAGCCTGCCATTGTGTTTTTTTGTTTTTTTTTCAAGTACCTTTACAATTTTTGAATGCAATTTAAATTTAAACCAGTATATGCATGAGAATTATTGCACAAATTTAATTTAAATGAACAATCAAATGAATTTACTTCAGATATCAATATATTTTTTAATTGATAAAGTATTGAAGAATTTGAATAATCAAACTATTGTTGATAATTATGATGTAAATTTACAAATCAAACTGATTAATTGTTATACATGTATTTTTAAAAATCTATAATCTTTGGTTCTTTGAAATATATTCTGTTAGTCTAATCATAGTAAAACAGGTAAATTAATGAGCTTGATCATGAATTTTTTCAATTCCAAGTAATTGATTACATATTCCTGTTATGATTAACGTATGATTCATTATATTATTGTTTAGTTAAGGGGTAGAAAAGATTTTTCTTCACTATTCTTTCAATCCCTCTGGTGAATATAAAGTGAATTCCGATTTTTGTTTTGTTTTTTGAACTTACATATAAACATCTATGAATCTATGAACAAAACTGATCAATTATTATTTACTGTAAATTACAGTTATCATGAATATTGTATTTTTAATCAAAAAGTATCTGTACTTAATTTTATCCTTTTTTTTATTTTTCAAACAAATGTTATATTTTCAAATAAAGTTATCTCCCCTTCATTGAGCTGGTTTGACCACATTAAGACTGCCGAGTGCACCATTACATTTTAAATGGAGAAAGAAAAATTCTAGAATAAAAAACAAACCTAAGAAACCATCCACCTCTTTATTCCTACTTATATTGGTCAATTTTTCACTTTTCAATATGGTTAATTAAGGTCCAGCAGGGGAGATAACCATGTTAAGCCGACGATCAGGCAACTGTATTTCATTTGGTGCATTTAATGTTTCCAGTCTTTGCAGCTCTATGAAAATAAAAATGAAGTGCTTATCATATAATACAGATTTGTATTAAATAATTTTGTTATGTTTGAATTTTTGAAAGTAATTATATCATGTACATTGCGTATATACTTTGCGATATACGTATATTATAGTTATCTTCTCTCTGTTTAATAAGGATGCTACTGTGATTTTTTGTGTCAAATTGTCTATTTATTCAAGAAAAGCTGGTTTAATTCTGACCAATATTATTATATTTAATGTTAAATAATGATATAAATATTATATACACATATATATATATCTATATAAATATATATTTAATTGTGTTTTACCCTATGTTGTTTATTATAGTGTTGTAAATGTTGTAAAGATCATGGGGCTAAGATCATTTAAACTCAATCAAGGCCATATTTGATGGTAGTCAATTTTAAGTCCGATTTTATTCTCCAGTATTAAATTTATTTTCCTCTGAAAAGAGTCCAAAATCCATGAATATTTTTTTTCCTTTGGCATTCATGACTCAATTCCTGGAATGTGGAATCCAAGATCTTCAAAAAAAACAAACTGTTGTATTTAGATCAACTAAGATGAATTGAATTGACTACTTATTAAGGGGTCTAAGTGTAGTTTATATGTAATGATCATTTAGAATCATTCTATTAAACCTATTACATGTTATACTAAATGTAAACCATGGTCTCTCTACTTCTATCAAAATAAAGTCATGGGCCAAGTTGCAACTGTTTAATATTGTCTTTTTGTTGTTTTTATTTTTATTAAAATAACTTTACATCGGGAAGTCTGTTGGTGTGGAATTGAAAGGCTAGCATAGTTAGTGTCTTGACCAGCTGAGACCACAGCAAGCTTCTTGATCACAATAGGCTACAAAACAACTGGGAGTATGGTAAGCTACTGGACCAGTTGAGACCACAGCAAGTTTCTTTGTCGGTTTTTATCACAGTAAGCTGCTGGACCAGCTGAAAGTACAGCAAGCTTCTTATCATAGTAAGCTACTTGACTTGCTGAGAACACAGCAAGCTACTTGACCAATTGAGAACACAGCAAGCTACTTGGTTGGCTGGGATGAAAAAATTAAGCTACTTGACCAACTGACAGCACAGATAATTATAAACATTTGACACTGGACTTTCAATAAGAATATAAGCAATGGGATGAATATATGCAAAGATAAATTATACTTTATCACATAAATGCCCACAGACAACAGCATACAAATACAGTCATGAATCACATTATTACAACAGACATGCTTAGGTGATTAATGAAATGAAATGTTCTGCTGGGCATGGGTGATAACGAATTCGCATTGTGTACCACTTGTATTTTTAAAGGCGAGGCCTAAATTTAACAGGATTCCTAAATATAATAGAATCTGATTGTATAGGCTATATTTTAAATATATTATTTGCAACAGACGAAGCCAGCTATTTTATTGATTTCGACATATATATTGCATCAAACCTTACAGTGATATGACAGCAGTCACTATACACACGATTGTGTATTAACGTGTATATACTGATCAGGTGCACGAAATTTACAAATAAAGTACCCGCATAACAAAAAGAAGGAAAATCTACATGAAATAGAAAGTCTGATATTTACTTATGATGACTAATATATGTCTCTTGAATCTGAAAGATAGACAATGAATACTATCAGCTGTCTTCAATTCTTTTCCGTTTTGAATGAATTTCCTGGGAACTTAAAACTAGAATATATTAAAAACATTAACCTAAAACGCGAAATCAACAATTTTATTTTTGACCCAAATCAATGAGACCAAGCCATTTTAATAGTTGTTTGTAACAGATTCATTTACTCTTGTTATCTAGGGTAAATGAAATTTCACCATACAATTCTGGGCAGGTTGTAGAAAGTGCGGTGCCCAATTGGGGAGGCCCGAAAGTTACAGGATATGATTATGAATACATTGCAGGTTATGGAAAAACCTTAACTAGGCCTATATTCATTCATATACAACTGGCAGTAGTTTTTTCTTTGATGTTCATAGCAGTTATATCTTATAACAACCTCACGACGTCATCAGAGGTTGATATATTCGGTTCATATCAACCGCTGATGACGTCATTACAGGTCGATATATTCGGCTCATATCAACCGCTGATGACGTAGATGATTGAAATAATACAAAGAACACAGAAACAAAATTTTATTCTTTTGGCAATAAAAAAAATTGTTATGGTACAGCATTCAGGACCGAAATAGACGGTGTACTTATCGGCATATTTAAATCTGTTATCCATACTCCATGTCTAAGATATCTTTCAGAATTTTCTTTCTGCTCACATCATTTCTCCACACACCCCAAGACATGAAAGTATTTATCGCCCAAGAGTTCCTTTGTAAAGTATTTTTGGCTACGGCTACAGTCCACTCAAAACTGTCGATCAAATCTTTCTCTGAACATACCTAAAAGTAACCTTCCACGGTTCATTGTCAGAATTGTCGGAAAAGATTGCCTTATCCATCGTCAATATGTCAGGGGGGTTGTATATGTCAGGGGGGTTGGGATGGCCTAGTGGTCTAGAGTGCCGCGCTTTGACCTCTAGCCGGCCGGTCACCTCTGGCTTGCGGCTGTGGTTTCGAGCCCTGGTGTGAGCGTATGTGGCATGGAGATAGGGGCGCCTTCTCAACCTCGTTTCCTCCGGGCACTCCTGTTTCCTCCCACTGCTAAAGACCCCTACGCGCAAGCGAATTATTGAAATAAAAAATGAAACCATATGTTAGTATGTTAGTCCCGAAATGACCTAGTTTGTGTTGAGTGGACGTTAAACCCCATTTCTCCCTCTCTCTGTATAGATAAGATAAGATAAGATTTTATTGTATTTAAACACCCCATAAGAGGCAGCATACAAATATCCACAAAACATTTTAAGAAGAAAAAAGCATGAACATCATTTATGACAAAGGCTCATAATTAAAATTAAAATTAAAAACAAAAAACAACATAGCATGTAAATATTTACATATATGTCAGATAACGTACTCTCCCTCGGATTGATATGATAGAGAACCCTTGGGCTGCGCCCGCGTGTTCTCTTATCATATCAACCTCGGATAGGTTATTATACATATTTTAGGTCTAATATGCTCTACTTCAAATTATTAATTAATTAATACATGTATGCAGTTTAAGTATAAGTATTAATGTGAGTTTTGCTGCGGTGTCCCTTTCTGCATTACAGAAACATGTACTTTATGTAAAATTTAGATGTTTGTGGCATAAAACCTCCCACGGGGAGCAGCATACAATTACAAAATGAAAGAAAAAAAAATCACCTTTGTTCGATAAAGAACTCACCGTTCTTGCCATGATTAAATGTAAGATTATTGAAGAATTTTTGCTTATTAATATAATGATAGCATTATATTATGGAAGTCATATTGTGTAATATGCACTTAAATCAAAATGAATGAATGAGTGACAGATTGTTACATAAAAAAGATTATAATTTGGTAAACATTAGCTGGTTCGGTGGGAATGAGAATATCATGTTTAACACGTGATTGGAAAATTACTGTTGCATCATTTGGCTTACCATCCAATCACTATAATAATTACGTCATATTTGACCAATTTGATAATTGAACGTCCAAAACTTTGCGCATTCGACAGACAACAGCTTGATTCTGGAAGGAAAAGATATAGCAATTTCTATCCGCAAAATCGACCCAGCGAGTCTGCCTGGATGAAGTTTGAGAGAATGACTTTATTATTGAATTATGCTTTGTACAGAAGTGATATCAGGGGCGGATTGGGCGATCGCCCGAAGGGCCGGTCGGACAAAAAATGAAAAAAATAATTTCGTCCAATTCGTCTAAAAAATACTTTTTCAGGTGAACATTATGTGCGGGGGGGGGGGGGGTATAGGACCGACAATGGTGCGATGATGATCATGTTGCATGAGGCCGGTGGCAACGCCATCACTGCAGGAGTCTGAGATGGGCTGGTATAACAGACTTTCTTGGCCGGGTGTGTGCCGGAATTAGAAATCCTGCAATTCCGAATTTCATGCGAAAATTTCATCGGAATCACCCAACACTGTCGCCCGCAAATTTACTAATTATTAGGTCACCTGGTTAATCTAATGGTCAAAATTTTCTTACCCAGTTAAATTATGTTGGCTCTTGGCGATACAATGATAATACGTTAATTAATAATATGATGATATGATAATTTCACAGGTTGATGGTTGTAAATTACTTGCAGGTCAGAGGTTTGGTCGAAATTAATCGATTTATGAGATATATTATTTGACAGAGATTATAATCAGATATGCCACCGCGGTTAGTAAATGGGCCGCCCCGACACGGGAGCCCGGGCCGGTTCGCCCCCCCCCCCCGGTGATATATAAGTGTAGAAACCATACCTTTCATCGTGTTTTTAATCATACGATATTTTGGGGCTGGTAACGTGGAATGCCAGCTAGAGTGGCATTTAAAGATACGTCTTATCCAGTTAACAAATTACAAATACAGCCAGAAACAATGCTAGACGATCAAGGGCTTGTTAATTAACGAGAAAATAGCTTTGCTTTGTGGTTTTGGCTACATACTCTAATGCTGCTCGGAGGCGCAGATTACTGACCTAAAATATATGTTACCTTTATCTGACAGCCCTTCTTTGCCCATAGTTTGAGTGGCTGCAATTAACAATGATGAAGAAGCAACCTGATACAGTAATTCTCGGTTGTTATAAAATAGCTTTTATGTGAAGATATGAAACCAAATAGATAGGTAACAAAATCACTCGGTGCACAGAGAATGGGGCCAAGCGAGGTGCCGAGACAAAACGGTCAAAAATATCTTAAATATAACGTCGAAATCATGGCTGGTCTGCAACCTTAGCTAAAATCTGTAGTTGTGTCCCTTATCACGTTTAAGTATTGACCCATTTTCAATATAATAGGAGGCTTGATTTCGCCTTGACTACATACATCTTGTTAGATGTTGTAGAACTCGCGAACGTTGCTTAAGGAACATGGTATTAACGAGGCGGCGGGTTTGATCCCTAACATTTTAATGATAGGTCCCAAATAGCGCGATGTGTTAATTTCCACTTTCCGAAATTCCGAGTTGAATTTTCGCTTTGTATGCGTGTTTGCACCTTCTTACTGCCAGCAATAGATACAAAAATATGACCAAGTCGAAAGTCGTAATGGTCTAACCAGGGCCGTAACAACTCAGTAAAATTGACGGACAATGTTTATCTGAATCTGTACGTCGCTCTGATTTTATGGTCGACATTTATTTCACCTGGGGGGGGGGGGGGTCCCCGTAGTTAAGGGCCTGTCTAATCTATTATGTTCGGTGAAAAACGGGAACATCCCAAATTAAACGACAATCGTTTACGCCACTTTCGTCTTATTTTTATGATTAGGATATGGACCAATACTGAATTCTAATTCGTGTATTTTTAATTTCAAATAGAGATATAAAATATTCAAAGTTCGCGAACAGTATAATTTTCGATTTGACTTTCCAGATACATTGGAGGCGTCCAAATTAGGTTGAAATGACAACGATTTACGTGATGCAGGCGTTTTAGGATACGTTTCGTGTTGCACATACTAGCCTATAGCCTGTTTTCAAGAAGTTCATCAGAACGCTCGCTCAAAAAGCTATTGTGTAAAGAGCAGTAACTAACTGTGTGGGCCTTGCTTTACTTGGAATATTACAGATCAAGGTTAAACCTAAAAGCTACATATCCTTTGCGTAATGGGTCATAGTTCCGGGCAAAGGGCTACAGCGGTAAACGTTATTTAAACAGACATTAGAGCTAAATCTGTCTATTGCAGATATTTCCTTAGCTCTTAAAGGGACAATAACATTCTTGCTGACTTGGTAGCTCCAGAAAATAAATAATACCCTTATTCTAAGTACTAGATGTTTAAATGTCCTACCTGTTGTGTAAATTATCCATTACAACCTATTTTACTTGTCCAGAGGGTTCGAAAATATTTTAAAATCCAAGTCACATTTGAAAAGGTTTACGTTAGACTTTTCAAATCAATTGGTTGAATTTTTCCAATTTTTCAAATAGATGTGTTAAGATGAAATTTATATCATCATTTAATTGGAATATTCTAAAATAATACGATTTGTTGACCAGAATGAAGATTGGGACATATTTTTCAGTTACAACAAGAGTGTTATTGGGGCTTTAAATGTGATATAAACTATTAATTAAACATTTAGTAACATGACAAGACCACAATCAAGTTACGATGCCACCGGATAGTTCCGATTTTAAGTAGATTAGAACGGTTCAGCCATTTAATGAGTTAATCTAAAAAAGGTGAAGCAATGCTAGCCTTAAATATCCAACACGGTGGTTACCATCGGTGCACACATCTTGCCAAACCTTCAAAGGCTAATATTTTCTCTCAGACTAACATTTGAATGAGATTTTCAATAGATTCGTTTTGCATTACATAGTATTGAGCTATTATAGCAAAATTGGGGCAACTAGATTCATGGGCGTACGAGCCCCCCCCCCCCCCACACACACACATTTTGGGCACCAAATGCTGGAAAAAATTTGGGCACACAATTGTACTTTGTAAAAGTTGTATAAAAAAATATTGTGTTCTTGAATGTGTACAATTTAACAGCGAATTTAAAATCAGAGTGTCTATACTTAGGAAATTAAATAGAAATCTTAAGACTCGAACCCTCCATTGTTTGAAGTACAGTAAGCCACGACTAAAAAGTAACATACTAAGAACCTAACTACATTTTAGAGGCACCAACCACCAAATCCACCCACCCCTACCCCCAGTCAAAAAGACCCCCACGCGCCAGCATATTACTGAAATAAAATTGAACCATATGTTAATCCCCATATGTTAGTGTGGACGTTACACACCAGCCCTCTCTCCTCCCCCCTCCCCCTCTCTCCCGCCTCCCCCCATCTCTCTCTCTCTCTCTCTCTCTCTCTCTCTGCCATTCAGTCAGCAAAATAAAGTGCAAGAAATCGTATGACTTCCTGGTTTGGAGACATTACGCATTGTGTGACAGTTTTCTGGCATCGATCATTCTGTTTCATCGATTTTTAAACCGTCTAATGGATAAAAATGAGAACATTTAGAATCTGTGTAGTTAACAGTATCTCGTGCCGAAACCAAGATGATTGGGATCATGACTGACTTGGACCATAAGTCAATGGAATGCCAGTCAAGTCGTCCACAAGCAAACTCGTCCACACGGAAAATCTGTTTAAGTCGTCCACACCCGTTGGCGGAGTCGTCTACACCCGTTGGTGGAGTCGCCCACACTCTTTGGTGGAGTCGTCCACAAGACTTAGTTTAATTTCGGGATATAAATAATACGTTGGTAAAGTCGTCCACACGGCATATTTTACTTCCGGGACATGGGCATTCCTTATTGGTATATTTTTTGTGCTGAGTTCTGCTTGATCATCCACACTCGTTGGTGGAGTCGTTTCGGGATATAATAATACGATGATATTTAAAGTAATCCACAAGCTTGAGCGGTCGCGTTCGGGAATAAATAACAAAGTAAATAATTTTATTAAATAAATAACAATTTTATTAAATAAATAACAATTTCATAAATGTAATAAATTTTCACACGGAATTGCTCTCTGATGTCGAGGGGTGACATACAGTTAGGTCTGCTCTTTGATGTTGACAGGCGAGGCACAGTTAGCTCGTACTCTTAATGGATTTATCTGATACAGTTGGTTGGAATTTGGCAATTGTTACAATTTATCCCAATAAGTCAGGGGTTGAAATGTTGGTAAAATTTTAGAAATATTTTTTACTTGTCACGTGGTCATTTCAAGTTGTCACCATTCATTTTCATAATTAAAACGATTTTGCATTGTAACGCCTCTTGTTGGGGACGCACGTCCTTGGAGCAAACAACACAGAAACTAGCCATAATAAATTATTAGATTTCAATTAGAGATTATGATCAGTAACTAATAAAGGTATTGAATGTTAAATTTTACCGTCAATATATACCCGTTTTGTAATTAATATGGCAGAGAGTAAAATTTAGCTAATCTCTGAGGGGCGGCATTTTTAATCTTCAGACACATTTACACATTTGTCGACCAATATACACACTAACTGTATTACATTCAACACTTGTCTAGATCAGGAAGATCTCAGTCTCGACTTCTTGGTTAGATTACTTTTATCAGAATATATAAATTCTGGTATGCAAATATTTGAAATTTGGCTACAGTTGGGTAGTATTTATTGTTATGCAATCATTTTAAAACCTGTACTTTCGTCATTCAAATAGTCTGATTTAGCCATATCATGGTCCGAATAAGTCAAGAATCTGGTCCGAATCAGTCAAGAATGCGAAGCATCTTCTCCGTGAATTAGCTCATTGGTATTGAAGTAATTACACTATTTATTGTAATTTTTGTCTTATTATCAAATATATGCAAACATATTTTAAATACTCTCGTCATTTAAATAATGGTCCCAATGAGACTTGTCATGGTCCGAATCAGTCAAAAATCTGGTCCCATTCAGCCAAGCCACAAATTTGGTCCGAATCAGCCAGGCCCAATCAGCCTATTGCTTTATATGTACGACTTTTTTTCAGACATCATCATTATTTATTTCATCAGGGTTTTTTTCCCGTAAAGTGAATATAACAACAACAGTCAGTATGGTCGTTGATTGGAATTCCGATGGGATTTGAGGGAGATTTCGGTTGTTAAAGAATATAAATAAGGTTATTTTAGACCGCTTGCACACGATATCTTCCTAGTGTTGAAGCGAGTGTTAATCCTGGCAATAAGAACCACTCTCACCTTGCTGTATTCGATATGGCAGGGAACGCGCAATCGGTTAAAATACAGATCTATATTTCGTTTCGTTTTTGTTCATACTTTCGATGGCCTACACTATATGGAGATATGGCCGGTTGCAGTGATAGGTCGCGTCAGAGGTCATACGACCGTCTTTTGACCTTATGACGTCTGACATCAATCAGCGTTGACGTTTCTAGTGGTTTACCTACCGTTCCGTGCAAAACACGCCAAAAAGTCGCCGAAACAGACTGTTTCATTTGCTAATGCCTCACATTATTCAGAACACGTCAATGCTAACAACTGTTCCAGAATGGGAAAAACGTTTTATTAAAATAACAATGACATTTGTTTTTACATTAAGGATCACTTTGAGACGATTGAATGGGCTTTTGCATGCTCTTCATTGGAAATTTGTCATCCATGTACATAATATGTTTTCCTGTTTTGAAGCGTGCTACAATCCCATTCATTCGCCTATACATGCCAACTATGTCTACAACCAATACTCACATATTACACTATAACAAAACAAATTCGGATGTTTTAGATCTAAACCAATGGTAGTCACACTTTTACATATCACGCGTCAAGTTATCGCACGAATTCAGGTGCGTCATACAAATATTAACGCCACCTGTTGATGTCATCACGGTTACGAAATGTAAACCGCGGCTAACCCTAGCCCAAACCCATAATCCTTGACAACAACCACGTGCTCTACTCTGTTTACATTCGTAACGAAATCTGCAGATGGCCTTAATAATTAGATATGACCATCTTGTACCCACTTCTACTTCAACAATCTGTTTATAAAATACTGAATAATTGCCATGTATACGGGACGATTGCAACTATCCATATGCCCTACCGTGGACAAGTTATTGTGAATCAAATTACCATGTATAAATTCAATAATAACTAGACCTGCATGCAGGAATGACGGGTTTCACTGGTGCCAAGTTACTCTTAAACAGGCACTTCCGGTGCCAAGTTACCTTTGAACATATGTCACTTCCGGTACCAACGAAACCACTAAACAGGTTTCCAAATTAACATTGCACACAAATAAAATGGACGCAGAATCAACCAATTAATCCAACAATATCATGCCATTTTATACATTTGTTACTTGTAAATGATCTTGACAAAATTAAATTACTTCCTGTGTTAATGAAAATGTTCAGTTAGTCTTATGATATCAGAAATGGCATACGATATCATATAGTGAAAATTTTATGTAAATCGAATAATAATTGCCACTTTTAAAGACCAAAAAACTTGAAAAGTGACTTGTAGAAAATCGGCTATTTCTCGGCAACCGTACAAGTTAGAAACCATTTTGTGGTATCTGTATGATCGTATGGCTTCATTCTATTTGTTGATTGACATCAAATACCATAATTTGAAAAAGATTTCAAAACAGACTCATTTGAATAAAATATCTGTTTTGAAGGCTAAAAATACAGTTTTTGCCAAAATGACGTTACTTCCGGTGATAATGAAAATCTTAAATTACTTGTATGAAATTCCAAATGGCATTAGTATAACATGGTGTAACGTTTATGAAAATCGAATAATAATTGACACTTTTATGGCCCCGAAACCTTCAAAAGTGACCCGTAGAAAACCGTCTATTTCTCGGCAACCGAACAAGTTAGAAACAATTTTATGATATCTATATGACCTTATGAGTTGTGTTTATATGTGAATTTAAACCAAAAGTTAAAATTATTAATACATATTAAGTTATTCTTGGTTGAATAAAACATTGATTTAAAAAGTTTAAAATGCAGTTTTTGACCAAATGATGTCACTTCCGGTGTCAATTTTAAATTGTAATCAACTTGATGTGACGCTACATGCTTTTTGAATCAAATGATGTCACTTTTATAAAAATCCAATAATAATTGACTATTTTACAGGCAAAATAACGAAAACAGTGACTTGTACAGAACTGCCCATTTCTTGGTAACTGCTCATATTACAAACTAATTTTAACATACATTTTTTTCGTATGGATTATAGCTACAAGTTTATAAAAGTTACGAAGAAATATTTTAAAATCTGAAAAGCCTGAATAGGTTGTAAATAGGTCAATTTTACACCATTTTTAGCCTCTTAATCGAATTTGCTCGAAAGTGAAATCGAAATTAAAAAAACTGCTTCCTACATTTTTTGCGCCTTGAAAGGGCACACTCTTTGAGTGAAATAATTTTTCCAAAAAATAATATTTGTTTTCGAAATAAGAAAATAACTGTCAAAATTGTAGTTTTTGGTAAAATTATGCCACTTCCGGTGCCGACAGATAACACTTTCGGTAATAAAAAAAATGACAATTGATACAACGAAGCATATGAATATTGTTTTATACAAATCGAACAATAAAAAATTTATCTAGGACTGAAAAACTGAATTAGCCAATGGCGGCCAAGGAAAATTACTGAGACAAAATTTTTTAACATTTTTGCACTAGTCAGATGACTCTTTAATTCTGTGCACAATACGACTAAAAAATATTCATAAATAAAAAAGTTTTTTGTAAAATTTTAAATTTTCGAAATTTGGCGCCTAATAACTTCGAAGATTTGCCGAAAATCAAAAATCGAAAGTAGCGTAGCTATGTGCCCTGTCTCAGGCTATGCCAAAATGTATCGAAAGTTAAAATCCAATGATTATTGTTAAAATTACTGCAATATTTTCAAAAACGATAACTTCGGTGATTTCGGACATTTCGTATTGTCGCAGAACGTTCAAAATAGCTTTATCCTCTAAGTCACACCCACTTTCCCAGTAAAACCGAAGAAATGGTAACGATGCGACACGTAGTTGCTGAGATCTATTCAAATTGGAATCTGAATAATAATAATAATAATAATAATAACATGCAGGAATGACGGGTTTCACTGGTGCCACGTTACCCTTAAACATGTCACTTCCGGTGCCAAGTTACCCTTGAACATATGTCACTTCCGGTACCAGCGAAACCACTAAACAGGTTTCCAAATTAACATTGCACACAAATAAAATAGACGCAGAATCAACAAAATCCAGCAATATCAATTCATTTTATACATTTGTTACTTGTTAATGATCTTGACAAAATTAAATTACTCCCGGTGTTAATGCAAATGTTCAATTAGTCTTATGAAATCAGAAATGGCATACGATATCATATAGTGAAAATTTTATGTAAATCGAATAATAATTGCCACTTTTAAAGACCCAAAAACTTGAAAAGTGACTTGTAGGAAATCGGCTATTTCTCTGCAACCGTACAAGTTAGAAACCATTTTGTGGTATCTGTATGATCGTATGGGTTCATGCTATTTGTTGATTGGCATCAAATACCATACTTTGAAAAAGATTTCAAAACAGACTCATTTGAATAAAATATCTGTTTAAGAGGCTAAAAATACAGTTTTTGCCAAAATGACGTTACTTCCGGTGATAAGGAAAATCTTGAATTACTTGTATGAAATCCCAAATGGCATTAGGTATAACATGGTGTGACGTTTATGAAAATCGAATAATAATTGACCCTTTTATGGCCCCGAAACCTTCAAAAGTGACCTGTAGAAAACCGTCTATTTCTCGGCAACCGAACAAGTTAGAAACCATTTTATGATATCTATATGACCATATGAGTTTTGTTTATATGTGAATTTAAACCAAAAGTTAAAATTATTAATACATATTAAGTTATTCTTGGTTGAATAAAACATTGATTTAAAAAGTTTAAAATGCATTTTTTGACCAAATGATGTCACTTCCGGTGTCAATTTTAAATTGTAATCAACTTGATATGACGCTACGTGCTTTTTGAATCAAATCATGTCACTTTTATAAAAATCCAATCATAATTGACTATTTTACAGGCAAAATAACGAAAACAGTGACTTGTACAGAACTGCCCATTTCTTGGTAACTGCTTATAGTACAAACGAATTTTAACATACATTTTCTTCGTATGGATTATAGCTACAAGTTGATAAAAGTTACGAAGAAATATTTTAAAATCTGAAAAGCCTGAATAGGTTGTAAATAGGCCAATTTTACACCATTTTTAGCCTCTTAATCGAATTTGCTCGAAAATGAAATCGAAATTAAAAAAACTGCTTCCTACATTTTTTGCGCCTTGAAAGGGCACACTCTTTGAGTCAAATAATTTTTCCAAAAAATAATATTTGTTTTCGAAGAAGGAAAATAACTGTCAAAATTGTAGTTTTTGGTAAAATTATGCCACTTCCGGTGCCGACAGATAAAACTTTTGGTAATAAAAAAAATGACAATTGATACAACGAAGCATATGAACTTTGTTTTATACAAATCGAACAATAAAAAATTAATCTAGGACTGAAAAACTGAATTAGCCAATGGCGGCCAAGGAAAATTACTGAGACAAAATTTTTTAACATTTTTGCACTAGTCAGACGACTCTTTAATTCTGTGCACAATACGACTAAAAAATATTCATAAATAAAAAAGTTTTTTGTAAAATTTTAAATTTTCGAAGCCACGTTACCCTTAAACATGTCACTTCCGGTGCCAAGTTACCCTTGAACATATGTCACTTCCGGTACCAGCGAAACCACTAAACAGGTTTCCAAATTAACATTGCACACAAATAAAATAGACGCAGAATCAACAAAATCCAGCAATATCAATTCATTTTATACATTTGTTACTTGTAAATGATCTTGACAAAATTAAATTACTCCCGGTGTTAATGCAAATGTTCAATTAGTCTTATGAAATCAGAAATGGCATACGATATCATATAGTGAAAATTTTATGTAAATCGAATAATAATTGCCACTTTTAAAGACCCAAAAACTTGAAAAGTGACTTGTAGGAAATCGGCTATTTCTCTGCAACCGTACAAGTTAGAAACCATTTTGTGGTATCTGTATGATCGTATGGGTTCATGCTATTTGTTGATTGGCATCAAATACCATACTTTGAAAAAGATTTCAAAACAGACTCATTTGAATAAAATATCTGTTTAAGAGGCTAAAAATACAGTTTTTGCCAAAATGACGTTACTTCCGGTGATAAGGAAAATCTTGAATTACTTGTATGAAATCCCAAATGGCATTAGGTATAACATGGTGTGACGTTTATGAAAATCGAATAATAATTGACCCTTTTATGGCCCCGAAACCTTCAAAAGTGACCTGTAGAAAACCGTCTATTTCTCGGCAACCGAACAAGTTAGAAACCATTTTATGATATCTATATGACCATATGAGTTTTGTTTATATGTGAATTTAAACCAAAAGTTAAAATTATTAATACATATTAAGTTATTCTTGGTTGAATAAAACATTGATTTAAAAAGTTTAAAATGCATTTTTTGACCAAATGATGTCACTTCCGGTGTCAATTTTAAATTGTAATCAACTTGATATGACGCTACGTGCTTTTTGAATCAAATCATGTCACTTTTATAAAAATCCAATCATAATTGACTATTTTACAGGCAAAATAACGAAAACAGTGACTTGTACAGAACTGCCCATTTCTTGGTAACTGCTTATAGTACAAACGAATTTTAACATACATTTTCTTCGTATGGATTATAGCTACAAGTTGATAAAAGTTACGAAGAAATATTTTAAAATCTGAAAAGCCTGAATAGGTTGTAAATAGGCCAATTTTACACCATTTTTAGCCTCTTAATCGAATTTGCTCGAAAATGAAATCGAAATTAAAAAAACTGCTTCCTACATTTTTTGCGCCTTGAAAGGGCACACTCTTTGAGTCAAATAATTTTTCCAAAAAATAATATTTGTTTTCGAAGAAGGAAAATAACTGTCAAAATTGTAGTTTTTGGTAAAATTATGCCACTTCCGGTGCCGACAGATAAAACTTTTGGTAATAAAAAAAATGACAATTGATACAACGAAGCATATGAACTTTGTTTTATACAAATCGAACAATAAAAAATTAATCTAGGACTGAAAAACTGAATTAGCCAATGGCGGCCAAGGAAAATTACTGAGACAAATTTTTTTAACATTTTTGCACTAGTCAGACGACTCTTTAATTCTGTGCACAATACGACTAAAAAATATTCATAAATAAAAAAGTTTTTTGTAAAATTTTAAATTTTCGAAATTTGGCGCCTAATATCTTCGAAGATTTGCCGAAAATCAAAAATCGAAAGTAGCGTAGCTATGTGCCCTGTCTCAGGCTATGCCAAAATGTATCGAAAGTTAAAATTCAATGATTATTGTTAAAATTACTGCAATATTTTAAAAAACGATAATTTGGTGATTTCGGACATTTCGCATTGTCGCAGAACGTTCAAAATAGCTTTATCCTCTAAGTCACACCCACTTTCCCAGTAAAACCGAAGAAATCGTAACGATGCGACACGTAGTTGCTGAGATCTATTCAAATTGGAATCTGAATAATAATAATAATAATAACTAGACCTGCAAGCAGCACTGAACCGGCTTTCAGGAATCAGACAGGATGTTTGTTATACTATAACCGATCCATTGAGCTACCAAACTATACTTTAGTTGTTTTTCTTCAGTGACACCCTCCCTCATTTGTAAAAGTAATATTTGCTGGCGAAAAGACCGGTCAAAATTGTAAATTATTTCAAAATTACGACTACTTCCGGTTTTACGATCATTGTCGTGATAGCTTTGCGAAGTTCTTTGGATACTTATCTTTCTGTACCAGAAGTGTCAGAAACATAGATTGATTAGTTTTGGAAAAAAAGATAAATTAAACAGCGTTTACAAAAATTTAACGATTATTCAATTTTTTTCAAAGTTTGATGCCATTTTTGGACCACCTATATTATTTCAATGCTTTTCATTTTGGATTCACTATATAGACAACCGATAGGACTTTGAGTAAGAAAAGTTTCAGAAAAATCTGCGGCCTCGATTTCGAGAAAAGGGCGTCTCAGAATGTTAAAAAAATCCGAAAATACTAGATTTTTGGCATACAATAATTTATTTCCTTACCATCGAAATCGTATTATTTAGATACCATATGATGGTCCATTAATAGGACTATCCAACGACACTTTAGTTCTTTTGGTCCGCTATTACCTAAGGGAGAAATCAAGCTTTTTGCAAGTGCGACAATGTTTTTATCCCTTTTTTTTCATTTTTTGAATACTTCCGGTATAATTATTATTGTCGGATTAGTTTTAATAGCCGGTTTGGGCACTAAAATAGCCACAGGGCTCTGTAATGATATATTACATTATCTGATCAGATAAAATGCCTCAGAGAAATCCTATGTTCAAAAGTGCCAAAAATGCAAAAAATTTAAAATATCGAAAATTAAATTTCAATAACTACATACATATTATACATCGTTAGAATTGTAATTAGGTCAGCTATCTGAATATACAATCTTTTTTTGGAAATCTCTTAAAATAAAAAAATAGCAGAGCATTTTCCAAAATTTCACGATTTTTCGACTTTTTTCGATTTTCAGTCCGTTATTTCACCCATTCCAGATATTTCAAAGTCATATTGGATGGCTTCATGCATAATACCTCAGAAAGGACTCTCGATAGAAAAATTTTTAAAAAAAGTTGCGGTTAAGTTTTCGAGATACAGGCGTCCAAAAAAGCTCCAAATCAGAAAATACTTGATTTTCAGCGTGCTATATTTTACTTCCGGGTCATCGTATATGTATGAATTGGGTATCATACGATACCCAAATTCCCGTGCAACCCAACGATACCCTAATCCCTTTCATCTGTTGATATCGGACAAAATAATCACGTTTTTCCCCAAAGCACCCATTTTTTGCATTTTTTTCCAAACATCAGAAATTATTTCGACTACTTCCGGTTTACGGATCGGTGTTGAAATTGCTTTATCCAACTGTCGGACTATATGACTTTATGTTCCAGAGGTTTCAGAAATATCGATTTATCCTTTCCAAAAAATATAAGGGTTACAAAATAAGTAGAAAATTCGAAAAAATACGAAAAATAAAGGGCGATAACTCTGAATGAAACTTATATTACGGGAATCACATAGACTTCAGGAATCCAAAAATGTAGCTCAAATTTGCAAATTTTGAAAAATAACAAAAATTGTCTCATAAACAACGTCTTTTCAATTTTCGAACGATAGAAGTCATAGACGAATGTTCGAAATTGAAAAATGTGAGATAGCCATTATCTCCGAAAAGATTCAGGGTTCCCGAAAATGTCATTTGTTTTAAAATGGGTAAAGAATTGATGAAACTATGGCCTATTTTCAATTTTTAGACGACGTACAAAGTTCGGCCACTTCCGGTATGCGCAGAGGTTTGAAAAATAGTTTATCAAGTAGCCACCACATGTTTTCCCGATAGAAATGTTGGTTCCAGATAGATATCTGTTTTCGATCATGGAGAAATAGGCTCCCGCGGAAAAAAATAATAATAACTAGACCTGCAAGCAGCACTGAACCGGCTTTCAGGAATCATACAGGCAATTTATTATACCATAGCCGATCCATTGAGCTACCAAACTATACTTTAGTTGTTTTGCTTCAGTGACACCCTATATCATATGTAAAAGTAATATTTGCTGGTGAAAAGACCGGTCAAAATTGTAAATTATGGCAAAAGTATGTAACTTCCGGTTCCGAAAGAAATTTTTATAGGTGAAAAATAAGTCGAAAATTCGCAACATACAAAATACAAACTTTGTTTTATACATATCGGGCAATAAATAATTAACCTATAACCCATAAACTGAAATTAAGAAGGTAACAAACTTAAAAGTGACCCTGGGAAAATTGGTTATTATTCGACAAGGGAACATGCTAGAAGCCTTTTCTTGATATCAATATGATGGTATTGATTCAATCTTACTTCCCATTAGAGTCAGACGTTATAAAGTTAAACAAATAATAAATATAAATCCCTTCAAAAAAATGTTTCGCATACATTCTCTTGACTCTTCGTCTGGATTATTGCCACGAGTTTAGGAAAATTACAAATAAATATTTCAAAATATGAAGACGCTGAATGAATTGTAAATAACTGAATTTTACACTTTATTTTACATTTTATTCGAAATTTCCCCGAAAATGAAATTGAAATTAAAAAAATCTGAGCTAAGGATTTTGTGCACCTTTGCAGGGTGCATCCTTTTAGTTATATCAGTTTTGAAAAAAAATAATATTTGCTTTCAAAAAGTGGTACCGAACTGTCAAAATTGTAGTTTTTGTTAATATTACGTCACTTCCGTTGCCGACAGAAAAATTTCACCGCAACAAAAAAATTACAATTGGGACCACGGAGCATATGAACTTTGTTTTATACAAATCGAACAATAAATAGTTTTTCTGGGTACGAAAAACTAAATTAGCCGATGGCGGCTAACGCAAATTACCGAGACAATTTTTTTTTCTCATTTCTGCTCAAGTAGGATGATATTTCAACCCTGTGTAAAATACCATCAAAAAATATTCATAAATAAAAAAGGTTTTTGTAAAAAAAAATTTTTTTTTCAAAATATCGGACATTTTTTCGACTACTTCCGGTTTTACGATCATTGTCGTGACAGCTTTACGAAGTTCTGTGGATACTTAACTTTCTGTACCAGAAGTGTCAGAAACATCCATTGGGTAGTTTTGGAAAAAAAGATAAATTAAAGAGCGTTTCCAAAAATTTAACGATTTTTCATTTTTTTTTCAAAGTTTGAGGCCATTTTTGGATCACCTATATTATTTCAATGCTTCTCATTTTGGATTCACTATATAGACAACCGATAAGACTTTGGGTAAGAAAAGTTTCAGAAAAATCTGCGGCGTCGTTTTCGAGAAAAGGGCGTCTCAGAATGTTAAAAAATCGAAAAATACTAGATTTTTGGCATACAATAATTTATTTCCTTACCATCGAAATCATATTATTTAGATACCATATGATGGTCCAAATATAGGGCTATCCAACGACACTTTAGTTCTTTTGGTCCGCTATTACCTAAGGGAGAAATCAAGTTTTTCGCAAGTGCGACAATGTTTTTAACCTTTTTTTTTCATTTTTTGAATACTTCCGGTATGGTCATTATTGTCGGAATAGTTTTAATAGCCGATTTGGACACTAAAATAGACACAGGGCTCTGTAATGATATATTACATTATCTGATCAGATAAAATGTCCCTGAGAAATCCTATGTTCAAAAGTGCCAAAAATGCAAAAAAATTTAAAATATCGAAAATTAAATTTCAATAACTACATACATATTATACATCGTTAGAATCGTAATTAGGTCAGCTATCTGAATATACAGCCTTTTTTTTGAAAATCTCTTAAAATAAAAAAATAGTAGAGCATTTTCCCAAATTTCACGATTTTTCGAATTTTTTCGATTTTCAGTCCGTTATTTCACCTATTCCAGATATTTCAAAGTCGTAATGGAATGTTTCATACACAAGACTACCACAAGGTCTCTCGATAGAAAAAATTACAAAAAAAGTTGCGGTTAAGTTTTCGAGATACAGGCATCCAAAAACGCTCCAAATCAGAAAATACTTGATTTTCAGCGTGCTATATTTTACTTCCGGGTCATCGTATCTGTATGAATTGGGTATCATACGATACCCAAATTCCCGTGCAACCCAACGATACCCTAATCCCTTTAATCCGTTGATATCGGACAAAATAATCACGTTTTTCCCCAAAGCACCCATTTTTTGCATTTTTTTCCAAACATCAGAAATTATTTCGACTACTTCCGGTTTACGGATCGGTGTTGAAATTGCTTTATCCAACTGTCGGACTATATGGCTTTATGTTCCAGAGGTTTCAGAAATATCGATTTATCCTTTCCAAAAAATATAAGGGTTACAAAATGGGCAGAAAATTCGAAAAAATTCGAAAAAAAAAGGGCGATAACTCTGAATGAAACTTACATTACTGGAATCGCATAGACTACAGGAATCCAAAAATGTGGGTCAAATTTGAAAATTTCGAAAAATAATAAAAATTGTCTCACAAACAACGTGTTTTCAATTTTAGAACGATAGAAGTCCTAGACAAATTTTCGAAATTGAAAAATGTGAGATAGCCATTATCTCCGAAAAGATTCAGGGTTCCCGCAAATGTCATTTGTTTTAAAATGGGTAAAGAATTGATGAAACTATGGCCTATTTTCAATTTTTAGACGACGTACAAAGTTCGGCCACTTCCGGTATGCGCAGAGGTTTGAAAAATAGTTTATCAAGTAGCCACCACATGTTTTCCCGATAGAAATGTTGGTTCCAGATCGATATCTGTTTTCGATCATGGAGAAATAGGCTCCCGCGGAAAAAAATAATAATAATAATAATAATTTTTGTAAAAACAATAGTCTTTCAGACGAAAGTCTGAAAGCCTAACTAGACCTGCAAGCAGCACTGAACCGGCTTTCAGGAATCATACAGGAAGTTTATTATACCATAGCCGATCCATTGAGCTACCGAACTATACTTTAGTTGTTTTGCTTCAGTGACACCCTCTATCATATGTAAAAGGTCAAAATTGTAAATTATGGCAAAATTACGTCACTTCCGGTGCCGAAAGAAATTTTTATAGGTGAAAAATAAGTCGAAAATTTGCAACATACAAAACAGAAACTTTGTTTAATACATATCGGGCAATAAATAATTAACCTATAACCCATAAACTGAAATTAAGAAGGTAAAAAAATTAAAAGTGACCCTGGGAAAATTGGCTATTATTCGACAAGGGAACATGCTAGAAGCCTTTTCTTGATATCAATATGATGGTATTGATTTAATCTTACTGCCCATTAGAGTCAGACGTTATAAAGTTAAACGAATAATAAATATAAATCCCTTCAAAAAAATGTTTCTTTTGAAGGCTAAAAATACGTTTTTTGCAAAAATTACATTACTTCCGGTGATATTGAAAATGTTAACTTGGTTCATAGAAGTCAAAAATGGCATATGACATCAAATAGTAAAAAAATTATAAAAATCGAATAATAATTGACACTTTTATAGACCAAAAACCTTGAAAAGTGACTTATAGAAGATCGCCTATTTCTCTATAACCGTACAAGTTAGAAACCATTTTATGGTATTTGTATGGTCGTATGGCTTCATTCTATTCGTTGATGGGAATCAAATATCATAATTTTAAAAATATTATAAGGCAGACTCATTTGAATAAAATATTTGTTTTTTAGGTTTAAAATACAGTTTTTGCCCAAATGACGTCATTTCCGGTCACAGTGAAAATGTAAAATTGGCTTGACCTAGTCCAAATTGGCATTATGCATCAAATGGAAAAAAATATTGCAAATCGAATAATAATTCATTCTTTTATAGGCAAAATAACGTGAAAAGTGATGCATGCAAAATTGCATATTTCTCGGCAACTGTATATATTACAAACTTATTTTCGCATACATTCTCTTCGTCTGGATTATTGCTATGAGTTTATGAAAATTACAAATAAATGTTTCAAAATATGAAGACGCTGAATGAATTGTAAATAACTGAATTTTACACTTTATTTTACATTTTATTCGAAATTGCCCGAAAATGAAATTGAAATTAAAAAATCTGAGCTAAGGATTTTGTGCACCTTTGCAGGGTGCATCCTTTTAGTTATATCAGTTTTGAAAAAAAATAATATTTGCTTTCAAAAAGTGGTACCTAACTGTCAAAATTGTAGTTTTTGTTAATATTACGTCACTTCCGTTGCCGACAGAAAAATTTCACCGTAACAAAAAAAAATATAATTTGGACCACGGAGCATATGAACTTTGTTTTATACAAATCGAACAATAAATAATTTTTCTAAACTAAATTAGCCGATGGCGGCTAACGCAAATTACCGAGACAATTTTTTTTCTCATTTCTGCTCAAGTAGGATGATATTTTAACCCTGTGTAAAATACCATCAAAAAATATTCATAAATATAAAAGGTTTTCGTAAAAAAAATAATTTTTTTCAAAATATCGGACAGTTTTTCGACTACTTCCGGTTTTACGATCATTGTCGCGATAGCTTTACGAAGTTATTTGGATACTTAACTTTCTGTACCAGAAGTGTCAGAAACATCCATTGAGTAGTTTTGGAAAAAAAGACAAATTAAAGAGCGTTTACAAAAATTTAACGATTTTTCAATTTTTTTCAAAGTTTGATGCCATTTTTGGACCACCTATATTATTTCAATGCTTTTCATTTTGGATTCACTATATAGACAACCGATAGGACTTTGAGTAAGAAAAGTTTAAGAAAAATCTGCGGTGTCGTTTTCGAGAAAAGGGCATCTCAGATTGTTAAAAAATCGGAAAATACTAGATTTTTGGCATACAATAATTTATTTCCTTACCATCGAAATCGTATTATTTAGATACCATATGATGGTCCGTTAATAGGGCTATCCAACGACATTTTAGTTTTTTGGTCCGCTATTACCTAAGGGAGAAATCAAGTTTTTCGCAAGTGCGACAATGTTTTTAACCTTTTTTTAAATTTTTTTGAATACTTCCGGTATGGTTATTATTGTCGGAATAGTTTTAATAGCCGGTTTGGGCACTATAATAGCCACAGGGCTCTGTAATGATATATTACATTATCTGATCAGATAAAATGCCCCCGAGAAATCCTATGTTCAAAAGTGCCAAAAATGCAAAAAAATTAAAATATCGAAAATTAAATTTCAATAACTACATACATATTATACATCGTTAGAATCGTAATTAGGTCAGCTATCTGAATATACAATCTTTTTTTAAAAATCTCTTAAAATAAAAAAATAGTAGAGCATTTTCCAAAATTTCACGATTTTTCGACTTTTTTCGATTTTCAGTCCGTTATTTCACCTATTCCAGATATTTCAAAGTCTTATTGGATGGCTTCATGCAAAATACCTCCAAAAGGACTCTCGATAGAAAAAATTTAAAAAAAAGTTGCGGTTAAGTTTTCGAGATACAGGCGTCCAAAAATGCTAAAAATCAGAAAATACTTGATTTTCAGCGTGCCATATTTTGCTGCCTGATCATAGTATCCGTATGAATGGGGTATCATATGATAGTACAATCCTCGTGCCACCCAATGGTACCTTAATTTGATTAATCCGTTGATATCGGACGGAGACATCACGTTTTCCCCGAAAACATCCATTTTTTGCATTTTTTTCAAAATATTGCACATTATTTCGACCACTTCCGGTTTAAAGATCCGTGTCGAAATTGCTTTATCAGTTGGTATTGGACTATAACTTCATGTTCCATAAGTTTCAGAAACATCATTTTGGCTGTAAAACAACACCACAGCTCACAAAATGGGTAGAAAATTCGAAAAAAATCGAAAAATAAAGGGCGGTAACTCTGAAAGAAACTTATGTTACTGGAATCGGATTGACGTCAGGTATCCAAAAATCTAGGTCAAATTTCCAAATTTTGAAAAATAACAAAAATTGTCTCGTAGGCGACGTGTTTTGAATTTTCGAACGATAGAAGTCAGCAACGAAGTTTCGAAATCGCAAAATGTGAGATTGCTATTGTCTCGGAAAAGTCTCAGGCTTTCCAAAAATGTGATTTGTTTGAATATAGGTAGAGAATTGACGAAACCACGGCCGATTTTTAATTTTTTACCAACGTTCAAAATTCGGCCACTTCCGGTCTGCGCAGAAGTTTGAAAATTGCTTTATTGGGTAGCCACCACCTAGTTTCCCGATAGAAATATGGATCGCAAATCGGTATCTCTTTTCGATCATAGAGAAATAGGCTCCGGCGGAAAAGAATAATAATAAAAAAAATAATAATTTTAGTAATCTCAATAGGCTTTCAGACGAAAGTCTGAAAGCCTAATAAGAAGAATAATAAGAATAATAATTTTAACAAAAACAATAGTGTTTCACACAAGCTACGCAGTGTGAAACCCTAATAAACATAACAAGAGTGAAAGATTTCAGACAGAGAACTAATAAACGAATTATAAATATATACATTTTTTTACATAAATCAGTCACTAAATGGACATAAATATGGTTATCTACCTTTACAAAAACGAAGACGAAACGACTGGTTTTTAAAATGTTTTTGAATGGTTCGTAAACTTTAGCTACAATCAAGGCCTGGGCCTGGATTAACCCAGGGTATAGTGAAGTAAGGTTCATCCTCTTGTTGTATAGTCATATATCAGTTTTAAACATGTATTATGGTGGTCTGTATCCCACTAAGGATACATGAGTTATCTCCCCAAACATGGCTTTGATTAGGAGTGAGCTCATCCGAAAGGAAGAAACTTAAAACATGTGCCTATGACAAAGTCGTTGTTTCTATGACCAATCTTCTCCGATGAAAATATAATAATTAGAGTGGACTTGACATCACACAAAACTCTCATAACAGAAATACTTATTACCAAATTTGTACAAAAATCCGTTGCTTGCAACTGTAGCGTTCATATAAATCTGTTGCTGACGAGTGGATCGACACGGGTGGCTACATATTAACACATTTGCACTGAGAGTTGGTATTAAAAGAAGCCCGTACACACATTATATTATACCTGTATATATTAATTTCCTGTTTCATCGAATTTAGAAATCAAGTTACACGTTACGTATCAACTTCAATAGATCAAGGCTTGCTCGAGGAATGTCAACGGGATGTATTTCTTGTCTTTTTTAATGACAGTAATTATGATCCATGCTGCCAATGATAAACAAGGTCATAGAATGTTTAACTTTCATGTAGAATTATCGGTACTGACACATGCCTTAATAAAATACATTAACTTTATCATTAAAATGTTCGGGCGTTCACAGAGACTGACATGCGACCGTTTAGTAGTAAAATGTTACCAAGTAAAATTGACTGGGTGCCGATACTTTTTCGACAAGGATTCAACAGGACGGTTCCTGAACGTAAAGGGCGAGTGTAATGAGGCCTACGTTTAGAGCTGAACTACCTACACCCATATAATTGTGATGCGGCTATCAGTTTACTTATTTGAAAACTTGTCACTTTTAAAAAGTTCTTTCAAAGAGTGTAGAGTTTCCATTGCAAAGTTGACCTTTTTGTAAAAGAAAATCTGATGAACTTGACAGAAAAGCAGATTCGGATTTTGAAAGCTTTATATGTTAAAACACCCTTCACGGGAGCCCTCCGGGGCACCGTCATTTATAATCCAGAAACTTGCTTGATAACGACTAGAGAAGTCGAAACGTCGCTCAGTAATAAGCAGTAATTGTATTCCATAGAATTGTGACCTGTATACTCTAGGTTTTATATTCGCTTATCATTCAGCCATCCAATACTTGACGCCCTACTGTTTTACATCAACGGGGCCAATGAAAACCGTATTCCTGAAGCAATGGCGCGATCAAACGCAACACTACGCGGAGTATGATGAAAACAGACATAGGCTATATATGAGCGCAATTTTGTCCCAGACAGCTGCGTCGCGCCTACTTTCAAAATTGTTGTTTTTTAAAGTGAAAACCCAAGTGTACAAAAGACCGACCTTGGTTTTTCGTCTTGTCTGAACAAGCATTGTTTCATACCCGATAGTCGATATAATATTCCAAATTTGACCTATCAGGAAGTTTGAAATTGATAATGGACGTCATGGTTACATTTGGCAGTTGCAGTCATCTTTCTGAAGTTCGTGTAATTTTTTTCCGGTAACTAAATCGGTTTGCTTGCTGCATTACGCAGTAGACTGCCACCCAACATTGTCGGTCCTAATCCGCTGACATTTTCCTTCCATGCATATTTGATTCCCCTGTTGGAATTCTGTTTGTTGATTCTTTATTGGAAGGTACTAAGTCAATTAGATTATCACTTTCATGATAATCAACTCATATTTTATTAACTTATTGGAATCGCATTACTTGACCAATTTGAAGAGAAATAATTGTATGTGATCAATTTTATCAAAATCCATACCGAAGATGTAAAGTTATCATTCCGTCCTATTAGACTGAGGAGACCAATAGAATAAGCATTGACGTTCACTCCTAAATCATCCGACAGTCCACGAGGGTTGTCGCTGTATGATATCATTTGTCCATTGACACGATTCTATTGCATTATCAAGGTCAGTAACCCTTATTAAAGTTCCAATTTCACTTTTTCTAAGAAAGTCAAAATATAATTATTTCTATGTTTTTTGCTCAAAAGGTTGTCAACTCACTAATTTGGGGGGGGGGGGGTAGAAAGGGCGACACTGGTTGATTACCTCCCTTGTTTTCCCATTCTTCTCCATGGACGGCCATCTTCAAACGTTTGAATTTGAAGTTGAAAATGATATTTTTGCCAATTTCTCAACTGGCAATAGTGAGTTATAGGATTAATAGGATTATTCTTTAACAAGGTAGGACTGTTTATAGGTTCAATCTAGTTTGGGGCTTTATTTTAATAAATTTTAAAAATATAACTTAAAAAAATGCTATTGGAACTTTAAGTATTTATCATAAATTGTTATTCATTACTAATAATTGGAACAAAGAACATAAATTGAAAGTACATCAGATTCGCATTTAAAGGGACAATAACATTCTTGCTGGCTTGGTAGCTCCAGAAAATAAATAATACCCTTATTCTAAGTACTAGATGTTTAAATGTTCTACCTGTTGGGTAAATTATCCATTACAACCTATTTTACTTGTCCAGAGGGTTCGAAAATATTTTAAAATCCAAGTCACATTTGAAAAGGTTTACGTTAGACTTTTCAAATCAATTGGTTGAATTTTTCCAATTTTTCAAAATAGGTATGTTAAGATGAAATTTATATCATCATTTAATTGGAATATTCTAAAATAATACGATTTGTTGACCAGAATGATGATTGGGACATATTTTTCAGTTACAACAAGAGTGTTATTGGGGCTTTAAAGCATTCACGGGTTTCTACAAGTGTACACAGACCTAGGGCGTCGTTTGTTCGTCTGCGCGAGTTTTGCAAATAGATAAAGGGTAACTCTTCGTTGATCATCCTATATAAAGTCAACCGGATGCTAACTTTAGTCTCTAGAATGTTCACAAGATCTTCGAAGAAATGGATTAAGGGCCATAACTTTGAAAGTAATTTCATATCCATGGCCTTGTTCGTGAACATGAACACTTTATGTACATCGGGCCCGTATCTACAGGGGGGGGGGGGGGCATGCCCCCCCCCCCCCCTCCCCGCGTGAAATGCTCGCCCCCCCCGCTCATAAATTGCTAACAATCATTAAAGTATACACAGTTCCTTATATTAACCTAAAAAAGCTAAATTTTAATTGTTTGAATACTTATTTTAAAATGCTTATTAGACGCCTAGGTAACTACATAGCATGATGATTACAGCAGTATGTTAGAATGACCTTTCCGAAAATTTCCTCAAAATGTTCGCCCCCCTACCGAAAGGTTATGCCCCCCAGCTTAATGGTGTCTAGATACGGGCCTGATGTACATTTTAAGACAATACGAATACGTTTAGCCGCTTAAGCGTCCACAAATTATGATCGATAGGGGACGGCGGACAGACGTGGTGAACACAGTATACCGCCATATTTCACTGAAATAAAATACTACTGGGAAATTACCTATGTCTAGTATTGCAAGAAATGTTTTTCGTTGAAACGGATAACAAAGAAGTCTTTGTTTGATGAAAAAGACAAGGAACGTATATAGGTAGACTAGGATGTATAATTCAATACGTTTGTTGAGATCAAATGTAAATCGTGGGCATACGTGCCGATAGAACGTTTACACATAACCGAAAACAAGCTTGACTATTGAACCGTGTAAGTTGCCTTTGTTATACTAGGAGTGCAATTTTGCAGATATAAAGCGCGGGTCCCGGTAAACGTTTCGATACCCGAATGTCAACACAGCTGCAATTGGAAGAAAAGAAAACGTTTGAATGGAATGGAAAATGAAGGTTCCGTGTTCAAGTAACATGATTGGACGTTGGGTTTGTCCGTCTTCAATAGCACGTTTGTTTAGAAAAGTAGGACGTTAAACCTCGTTTCATTTTTAAAAAAATTCTAAGTACCAAGCCTGCGAACTATAGAACCTAACCTACAATCTTCCATACAAATCGTTTGGAACAGGATGTAAATTTGTAATCAGGAAGAACTAAACGCAAGGGAAACTGATTGAATATTGTGTTGGTTTTAAACGCTATATTTATTATCGGTGTGAAATCTGCGTATGGTAAATTAGATTATCTGTTCAGACTATATATAAATCGATGGTAAAGTGTGCATATACGATATTATACAGGAAGTTCCTGGAGATGTTCTAAATTGGCTAATTTCTATGTAATGGTCCCGTAGGCTATCTGACCGATATATATTGATTAAAATCTATAATAAATGAATACACTTCCTTGAAGCTGTTCGTAATTTTTTCCCTCAATGACACCACGATAATTATCGAGTTCAAGACTGATGTGTGCACTTGATATTACGAACAGAATGCCATTCAGATAGGTGGATTACGTGCTCTAATAAAGCTACAGCTATAGTTCTTTAATTTCTTTCTCCTTGAAACGTCAGCACAAGTTTTAGTGAAATGAACGGCGGCTTGGTCCTAGGTCCACTCCTTTTAAGACGCATCCATCTCTGTCTGATCCAACGACTGCTCAACCTCGTGGATTTGCTCCAGGTCCCCCGGCTTTTCCCCAATGACCTGGTGCTGTATATGCCTAGTCTGAACGCCAAACTCATCCTACCAGCAGAGAGGTGAAAAAGCTAGGTACTATCAAATCTTCGTACGTTAGTTACGTATGGTATATATATGACCTACTTTCAAATATTAAGGGAATCGAAAACGTTCACCCCCACCCCCTGCTCAGCTACATGAAAAAAATAATGCCTTGAATCAATGAAATTACATCACAAAGTGATCCTACATCAGTATAAAAATGATTTCTCTGTTTAAAAAGCTCAATTTGTATGTATGCCTATGTAATTTAAAGACGATGATGTCAGATTTCCGTAACAGAAACCTGACAAACGCCCTCCTGCAAAAATTCCTGGATCCGTCCCTGGAGGCGACATTTCTTCGGGGGGGGGGGGGGGCGCAGTGGCTCAGCGGATAAGACACTGACGCCCTGCATTGGCCGAGAAAGCTCATCCAGATTTTCCGGCGTGGTTCACTCTTGTCAGTGATGCAGGACGGGGGGGGGGGGCTGACACGGACAGCTGTCTAGTCGTTTGGATGGGACAAAAAACGAGGGAACGTGTACAGTTGGAATTCGATATAAGAGTAGGCCGTAGTTCCGCTGTTCGAGCAAAATTTCCATCATGGCACCCTGTATGGTGTAGTCCACTTTGAAGCCCCATTTGATTTCATTTTCTTTCTTCTGGGTGGAAATAATTATCTAAGTGCATACAAGAAATAGTAATTTTTTAAGAATTGAGTTTTAAAATTTCGTTTGGATGGGACAAAAAACGAGGGAACGTGTACAGTTGGAATTCGATATAAGAGTAGGCCGTAGTTCCGCTGTTCGAGCAAAATTTCCATCATGGCACCCTGTATGGTGTAGTCCACTTTGAAGCCCCATTTGATTTCATTTTCTTTCTTCTGGGTGGAAATAATTATCTAAGTGCATACAAGAAATAGTAATTTTTTAAGAATTGAGTTTTAAAATTTCTTTAATCATAAGAAAGCAACTGATCCCAGACACTGAACAAAGCAGTTGCACCATGAAAGGGGAAGGGGGCACTAAAACGTTTTCCCTGGGGCGCCACATAGGCTTTTGAGCGAAAGGGGCTTGCATGTATTGTTATTATTCGTCAAAATCGCGTTAAAATTCTTAGAATTATGCCACTTGTTTGCCGAAATTGTCAACGCTATTTTTCATGGTTGAAAGCGTGTTAGAGGCCAGGGTTTTCATAAAATTCATGAAACTGGTATTAGGATCCGACAAATCGAATTGATATTTTTTTTTAGAGTTGTTCCGCTTGCTTTCCGAAATTGTTAGCATGATAGGGGTATCTGAAAATCTTGGATCATTCTGAATGCAAGTATAATCTGAAACAGGAGCCTATTAATATACACAAAACGGGGGTATGCCACATGCTCTGCCAAGTGCTCGACAGGGGTATCTGAAAATCTAGGATCATTCTGAATGCAAAGTATAATCTGAAACAAGAACAGCTGCTTATACAGGAGCCTATTAATATACACAAAACGGGGGTATGCCACATGCCCTGCCAAGTGGTCGACATTCGCGGTAGCAATCGACTTGAACCTTTACCATTTTGCACTTAAAACAACACGATTTGAATGTCACCTTCACGCGAAAATATAATTTTAATTAATCTGTATTGACATAAACAGGAAGTGCATGTGCAGTATATTACGGAGATATATTTCATGTCGTACTGACCCAAGAGACTCATGGGAGTTTTTTTTCAATAAATCTAATTATTTACACACATTAAACCGCTTGAGAATCTAAGTACAAATTGTCAACAATGGCGTTAATGTCTACGATTATCTTAAATGTCATGTCGTTGAAAGACTTCCTGGATCATTATTTGTCGTATATATTAAAGGGAAAATAGAATTTATGATTCAAAACAAAAATAGATTATATTGTATCAAGGGGGAAGTAGTAACCCTATATGCATGCCATTTGATTTATTATGTACGTATAGTCATAGCTTACATTTCTAACTTATAGGTTCGAGCCGTCGCTTCATTGCAAATGCCACTCGAAAACACTTTTTGGCACATTTTTTAGGGCGACGTTATAATTATTTACGAAAATATGCTTTGCCCCGCGAATGTTTGGGGCAAGCCACCACGACACAAATCTCCATGACCGGTGACGTTTTTGTCATACTAACCGGAAAGCCGGTAAAATTAAATTATGTTCCTCCTTATAGTTTGTCGCATTACCCATTACCTGTCACCCTTACTTATTGCGGTGTCTGTGATTCTAACGCCGAATGGTAAGACCCCTTTTATGCGATAATGTAATTCTCGTAGTTTCTTGTCAACTGCATAAATGTTGCCACTGCCTCATTTACAGCACTATACTCGACATTAAGTAGCTGACAATATAATATAATATTCTCGCTAGACAATTATATGAGCCAGTTCCTCGCGGTCGCGGGATCCCGAAATGCCCCTTGCATACGCACTAAGGTTAAATATTCGCTTACCGCTTTTAATTAAACAGCGATGAGGTTCGCCGTTTTGGGGAGAATCACAGGTACCACATAATTGTTATCCAAATACTGCTTTATAATTATACTCAACAAATATTGATCCATATCATAATAGTCTGCAGGACTAAAAATTCGCTGACCAGGACCCGTTATATTCGGACGAGGTTGCCGCAAAGTATTAAAATTTGGCAGAAATCATGCTTTGAAAAAAAAAAACCCGAATTAATCGATAGCTAATATATTGGCTACTTCCAACAAGATAAATGTACGTAATCAGGTTATTAAATGTCTGGAATAAATTAATGTCAATAGCCTACACGGCTCGCACTTTATATGTATAACATGGCCGAACTGTATTACTGGGGCAGGTCGCTTGTCGGGAACATGTCAAGCAACCTGGAATATGATTTCTAAGTTCCCGTCAATATGTAGGCTTCTATTAACAATTATACATGTCTATATGAAATATTAGCTGTCGAATGTTCCCATGTATTATATATATAATAATAATATTTATTTTTGGCGTTGCTTTGAGTGTTAAAATGGTTATAGAAACCAGGAAATGTTCCATGGACTTTTCCATTCGAGCAACAATGTTCACCCACATACTGTTAGTCGAATTAAATCACCTGAATATATGGATACAGACATACTCAGTGCTATTTCAAACTCGTTCAAGATTTCCAATCAAGTCTAGCATAGATTTGGTTCGTCGATTTAGGATCTATTGCGTGAATTTTATTCATAAAACTTGGTATTAAATGGCAGTCAACTATCAATCAAAATGATAAACGCTTAGGCAAATAGAGTCCAAATGGCAGAAGTGGGCGAGGTTTGATTGATAAATCGTACAGTTCTGTGAAGGTGTTTTTAAGAATACAATATCCTGCAATTACCAATGCCAACAAAGCCGTTCTCGGCATAAATTTCTTTACTTTTCCTCCATGATTTAATTACTTCCCGCAAGATCATTAACATTGATGCAATAGTCGCAACGTTTGTCATTTGTGGTGTAAAACGGCGGAGAAAATATGCTCAAAAGCCTCCAGGCAAAGGTATAGGGTATGACCACTTTTAGGCAATCAAATTATGACAGTTACAGAGGCGGATTCAATGGGGGGGGGGGGGGCACCCCTCCTCCCGCCCCCCCCTAATTTTCGCCAGTGCCCTTTTTTTACTGCTGAAAGTGCCTTTTCTCAGACCCAAATATGTCCGTTCCTAACGTTTACTTAGACGAAAATATCAGCCAAATAGCTCTTGGAATGGCTATAACAGATGCAAGGAAATGACGGATAATTTTCTTGGGGGACACCCCCCTCCCCCAACCCCCCGTTAAGCGGCGTGCCCCGTCTCCGCGGTCAGTGCCCTCATTTTGCGGCGCCCCCACCCCCTTTTCAAAATTCCTAGATCCGCCCCTGCAGTTAATCAAACTTCTATGCATTCAGAATTCGTACTACAATATTTAAAATTTTTATGCAGTGTTTTTGATTATAACAATGTGTGAAATATGTGCTTGAATATTGGAAATATTTATTTACATTTTAAATACCAAAATAGTCCTAGTTTATTGCCCTGACATGGATTCAAAGCTATAGTATTTATATACATGCTGAATAAATAATTAAATGTCTGCGATTATGTGGTGCCTCCCTTCCCATGATACCCAGGGTCGGTTTTTGGCACATAAATTTGACCAATTTCTCCAAGGGGTACCGCAGCTCACTAACATAAAAAATGTCCAGGCAAATTAGGCCATGTTAAAATTTTAGCAGATACTTCAATTTTGATTGGCTAAGAACTAAAATCTATCTAATGTTGTCCAATCAAATAACTAAAATTCAGATCTTATCGTAGTTAAAATTTTGTGAAATAGGCCGATGCTCAATTCATTTCATGTACAAGTTGTATAGATAGAGTCGTCAAAACAGTCCAAAACGTCAAAACATGGCGAAGCGTCCGCAGGCCCGGGACACCTGTTGAACTCCCATGTACTATAACTTTATTAGACGCTGTATCTGAGTCTGTTTCACACCTGGTGTATGAACCTGGTCTCACGACACTCTTGGATTTGAGGATAAAAACAACTTTAATCTATTTAATGTGTTTAAAATAAAAGGCTAGTCTATTTACTCTTTAAGTCGGAGCAGAACAGTATACACGACATTAAACCCGATTTCTTACTTATTTACTCTTTGATTGTTGTCAGTGATATCACTATTGTGGAAGCGGACGTAAAACCACAAAGATACCCTTAATCATTAAATTCTGAAATTTAATAATAATTGTGTAAATGTCCACGCATTTGAATAACACTCCTGTGGGGGCGATTGTATTTTTTAATATGTGAGCTTAATTGTATTTTTACGAAATATATCAATGGGGATGACCATTTTCCACAGGAATGCGTAACTGATCTTGCAATACCCGCGCCAGTGACTGATCGAGATGTATACAGAGACGCTCAAAGCTATTTCGGTCCTTCCTAACCAAAACCACAGGGAAGATGAAAGTGTGTTTTAAACACAATTGAGCAAAGTCGTGACTGGTGGTGCGTGCTTAAGGCCATACGTGTCAAGAAGGGCGGATGAATGTGTGAATGTTATACTCCTAGGCGGAGTGATCCCTTGGTCTAGAGACCCTAGGTTCGGAAAATCCTGTACCCCCCCCCCTTTCCGACACCACCACCACCAATCTGTTTCACAGAGAATTACCTACTAATTATCTCTGTAACAGATGACTGTCCACAACACGTGCCTTGACTGCACGCGCCGTAGTCATTGGCTCAATGGCTCGTGCAATGTTTACTTAACACCTAACTGCTTCGGGCAAAATGATGCCCTTTGCTCATTTTAATACCCATTTACAATAAAAAGGAAATATTTTTTAACAACAAATACTTCAAACGTCTTTATTTATTTTTCTTTTGATTGAGTTTCTTGTATTTTGTGAGTTTTTAATATATATATCCTACCCAACATATCGTTCAAGGCTTTGTTGATGCACAGTCAACAGATAAAAAAATACATATATTATTTGTACTTTTATAGGTTTGGCAACTGGTCATAAACATCTTTGAGAGAGAGAGAGAGAGAAATGGGGTTTATTGTCCACTCGACACAAACTATGTCATTTCGATACTAACATATGGTTTTAATTTTATTTCAGTAATTCGCATGCGCGTAGGGGTCTTTAGCAGTGGGAGGAAACCGGAATGCCCGGAGGAAACCCACGACGTTGAGAAGGCGACCTTATCTCTATGCCACATACGATCACACCAGGGATCGAAACCACAGCCGCAAGCCAGAGGTGACAGGCCAGCTGGAGGTCGAAGCGCGACACTCTATACCATTAGGCCATCCCAACCCCTCTAAACATCTTTGAAGCTTGAGTGTTTTATGTTATACAATTCAAGAGATGTTTCATAATAAACGCGGATTCGCTAATGAAATGAAATGAAGTGAAATGGGGTTTAACGTCCTACTCTTCTGCACCTAGCCTAGGCTAATGGAAGACGGGCATATGCCATACAGTGTGTGTAACACTTTTAATAGAAGTTTTGCTCGAGTAATTAATGATGGCATAAAATTGCATTAACTAATATTTTGGCATATATGTACTTTAATCAAACTAGCGATTGAGTGGCATGTTGTTATATATAAAGAGTTATAGAACCATAATAAACTGGTTCTATCTTTCAGCAAAACACATGTGATTAGGAAATTCACCAATCATATCGTTAAAGTTCCAATTTCATATTTTTAAGTTATATTTTTAAAATGTATTAACAGAAAGCCTTGAAATAGATGGTATGTATAAAAAATTCTACCTTGTTTAAGAATAATCCTATTAATCGTATAATTCACTATTGCCAGTTGAGAAATTGGCAAAAATATCATTTTCAACTTCAAATTCAAACGTTTGGAGATCGCCATTGCATGGAGGGTATATAATGGGAAAACAAGGGAGGTGATTGTGTTATTATTTTCTGTGTTAGTCATTTTAATGCCTGTGCAATATTGTCCATGATCGTATAATAGTGAGTTGAGAACCCTTTGAGCAAAAGACATAGAAATAATTATGTTTTGACTTTCTTAGAAAATATGAAATTCCCGCTTAAATTGCACAGGTTCAGGGTCATGAACATGCACCGCTGTGCATGATATCCAAAAGGGCTCTAAAAGAAACTATATTAACCCTTCAAGACAGACTGCATTTAGATTCCATAGAGATTACCATTTAAGTTCCGAAATGTTTAGGAGGGCAATTTAGCTAATTTGTCGGAGTCTTCAAAGCCGTCGTGCGTTGAGAGGAGCAGGGGCGAAAGGTAGCCTTAAACGTGGAGGACTGTAATATTGTTTCATAATTCAAATTAAATTGTCGGTACCAAACATTTTAACAGTCTTAATTATTTGCAGGTGCTTTTTTTATATTAGAGACAATGAGAGTCTGTCAAGCTAATGTACTTGGTATGCCACATTGCACATCTGCAGATATACAAAGATGATAACGTCATACCTAATTAGGTACAGCCCAAGCGCAGAACTTTCACAATATCTTTCCTTTTCGCTTCTAAAAAAAATGGAGTATGACGTTAAACCCTATTTCATTTCACTTGCCTTTGAGCTACCAGATGATATTGGGCATTTGAGCTATAGACTATGAAGTGAGCATTTAAGCTACCGGTGCCTTTAGTCTCGGAGGTGGTCAACTTAGAACTGGGCCTGCTGCTTTATCACGTCAATACTCAGCAATGTACCCTATTCATTTATGTTGTAATGTGTGCTCTGACACAATGCAACGACAAAATTGTTCGTGTAATATAACAAATGTATTTTATAATCGTCAGCCATCGAGTTTATAATTTTATGAGAGAAAAAAAATGGGGTTTAACGTCCACTCGACACAAAATGGGTCATTTAGGGACTAACATTATGGTTTAATTGTATTTCAATAATTCGCTTGCGCGAATTGGTCTTTAGCAGTGGGAGGAAACCGGGGGACCCATAGAAAACCAACGAGGTTGAACAGGCGGCCCTACTCCTTGCGACGCACAACTGGGGATTCAAAACCACGCCAGTTGACTCAGTGACAGGCTTTATGATATGGTGTTGACTCGTTCTCCGCTTAATGATGATGGTTGGTTGAGAAATGAAAGGAAATGAAATGAAATGGGGTTTAACGTCCTACTCTTGCACCTAACCTTGGCTAATGGAAGACGGGCATACGCCATACAGTGTGCTATGAGGGAAATTTTGCCCGGGCAGCGGTGCTACGGCCTATTCTTATATCGAATTTCAACTGTCAAGGGATCTTTTACGTGCACTTCAATGTGTACACGGGACCTCGGTTTTTCGTACCATCCGAACGACTAGGCAGCTGTCCTTGTCATGCCCTCCTTCTTCATCACTGAATGGGGAAATCACGCTGGAATGGTTGGTTGAGATAGTCATAGCACGACCTCTTTGCAATAACCGCGCACATGATGGCAAACAGGTTTTCAGTTTGGAGCTACCATCATTGTAAAAGTGCGTTGCAAAATGCAATTGCATATAGGTATAATTTTATTGAAAAGTCCGAATAAATCATTTGCATGATTTTTTTAAATATTACATATCAAATCTTAGAATGTGAGAATCGAACCCAAGAAAATATAAATTGTACAGCGGCCTCCTGACGGTCATTGCGCTACTTGGCGTGTCTGGATATCCAAGATACATGTAAACTAGAGCAAAATAGTAGAGCAGCCAATGAAATCGTTAGGTTATTTAGGGGATTTCCCTATTCCATACTTCCGCGTTTTGCGCTAAAAATAAATATCAGCTTCATTGACATCGATAGGCGTGTGGCACGAGACGTCGTTACGCTTTCTTATATTTATATAACCAAACCAAAGGTCTTATGTATTCTTTCATTGAACATGTTTTAAATACTGATTAGTATTGCTATCATAACAAGATATGCTTGGTGGAAATTATTCAGTTATATGGGCCTGCCAAACGACACAACGATTTGTGAAAATAAACAATGCCGACACGTGAGTATTACACTGTTGTTAGACAGAATTTTTCAACTTTCAAACACTTTTTAAAGTTTTACTATATACACACCGATGAGCCTATTATTATTATATGTATGACCGAACAGCGATTCATATAGTATGCATTTCCTTTCAATTCAGTGTTCTAAAAAAAAATTCAAATTAACTGCGACTTAAATGGTTTATTTTTATAACGTATCCTGAAAGATCCAGTACATTATAATTGTCACCAACAACCAACAGTATACTATAGGAAGTGAACCATGAATTTTGATAGGCTATGTGAATACCCAATCACGCTTTGAAATAGTTTGGTAGGGGATGATGAAATCAATTAGAAATGCTTCAAAATTGCAAATGTATGAGACTGAAATTGTTTAGTCTTATTTTATATTTAATTATTTTTGCATTGATTGAGTGAAGGAGGAATCCATGGTAATTTTAGTGATTACTGCAATTAATGCTACAAACTGATAATGATCAGGGGCGGATCCAGGATTTTCAGAAAGAGGGGGCGTGCTGCACCAACTTGGGAGTGTGAAGCCCGGAACCGTGATTTTTGAGTGTAAAAAATGCCCACAAGGACTAATTTCATACTAGTACTGTAAATTACGATTTCCAACCTAAACTTTTTTCTTCCTCCTTTCTCGCGAGAATATATGGAGCTAAAAATTGTTCGCCGCCTCAAAAAATAGAGGGGGCGTGCGCCGGGTGCGCCCCCCACTGGATCCGCGCCTGATGATGATACAAGTCTCAATATTATTCACATTATTACCGATAATACGATTGACCCAAATCCACCATTATATCAACTCATATATCTGTAATATTTATATCTATATTGTAACGTTTTTATTTATAACTTCTAAACTTGCTTAGAAATTGCATTTTGAGGGGAATTTTGGCACAAAATGTAAGTTGAAATATTGGTGTGTTTGGGTAAATCATATGCTACCCCATTTTTCTGTTTGATTGGGTTTTGAAGACTCAAAACTTGTGACTGTCACTGATCCTATAGTAGGCCTACATTAATGATGATATTTTGTATTGATTTCAAGCAGTATGCTGCTATGCAGTTAAAAAGACTCAACTTAGCAGAATGTTGAGGCAAGTGCAGATTAACTCTTAAATGACCCAGAGGTTTGACGTCATAACGTCATAAAAACCCACGTCATAATGGTCAATAGTGTTAAAAAATATAGGTATGCATTTTAAAGTCATATCAATAATAACAACTGAAAATAGACCCATTCATTCATGTAAATGGATGAAATATTCTAAATTGCCATTTTCATAAATATGAATTTTAAACAAAAAAAATAATTTAGACATTTCATGCAAAATTCATGTAGGCCTACATAGATCTAATGGTTATTTCTATTTTTTGATCGGCATTTGTGAACTTAAAATCATTTATCATTAATGATTATTAAGATTTAAAAGTAATTGAAATTTTGTTGATTAGCCTAGCTAAGCTTCTACGTTCTAACGCAAAACTATAAATATCTACACCACCGATAAAATCTGAATCACTGTAATTCAATAGGTATGGTAATCCGTCGTACGGAGAACGTTGTCGTATAGGACTAGGTATATCACCGTTTTATTGTAATTTTCCAAGAAGAAACAGTAAAATTTTAACTGTCAAAATGTCAAACAGGAAGTAAACAAATGAGAAAAGGCCGCCTGTTTATAAGGGAAGTAACTCTCATTGCGCTAGAAACGTTGCATTCGGCTAACTGGTTTTGTCGACAAAAGTCGCCCTGGGTACTTAACGGTAACGTCATAGGTGTCGACAAAAGTCGCCGTGGGTCAGTTAAGAGTTAAATAGTCTCAGTTTCCACTACATGTAGGTCTGCGATGTACAATGTAGGTCTTCCAAAGAAATGTTAGGTTAGGTAGCCTACTGGTTTGCCTAATATGAAAAATGAGCTAGTGTACCAAGATTCCGCGGTTCTGTTAATTGCTTGGGGCTACATCTATGCATGGCATCAAGGGTTTGATTATGTAGGAACCCTCCAGTTGCTCCTTTAAATATTATTGATAATTTTAACGATGAAAATGAATAATGATGTATTTTGTTTTTCTGTTTGGTCTTATATGAAAACCATAAAAATGAAATTTGGTTTAACATCCATCTTTTTTTGCACTGACTGGGTTAATTAAGACAGGATATGCCATATAGTGTGCTATGATGGAAATTTTGCCTGGATACTATGAAAATGAATGTGAGCAATAGAGATTCAATAAATTCTGATGATGGTTGACAGAGTTATTTCCCTTGATTTGCAGAACCTTGCAAACATTATGTATCAGATTGATCTTATAATACCTTTATTCTCTTTGATAAATTAATTTTTGGGGGATGTACAGTACAGGGATATTGCATTTGCAATTTTTTGTGCTAAATATATATCCATAAATTGGGGCTTGAAGATGATCTGAGGCAGTATGACTGGTTGCCAAATGGTATATAACAGGTCATAAGGTGTTTACATGAGTCGAATGTTTGTGGTTTTGATCCTAGGTGTGCATGTGATGAGGAGTACACGTAGTTGTCCTGTGGTTCTTCTTGTTAAAGAGCCCTGTGTGCAAATAAATTATTAGAAAACACATATAACTTATATAATATGTTATTCCTCAAATAACATGTTTATTTTGAGTGTATGTCTAGGTTCTCATTTGTCAAGGGTGGAGATTGTAGGGCACACAAAGAAAGTAAGCTTAGTCGTCGAAAAGGGACATAAAAATGAAGTCCACTTGTGCACACATTGGTGTGCAGAAACCTAGACAGTTGGAATATGAAATATTTTTGGTGGAAACAACAACACGAAATTATAAGCTTATTTGCACAGTAACGGATATCCACTTGCACCAGTGTACTAGACATGATACGTAGTTGTAATGGTAAGAGGAATTGGACGAAATGCTGTTGTTCGGGTCATATTTACATTGTATATCCCTTGCATAATTAAAATAATATTCAAAAGGTAGTTACATGTTAGTCTCAAATTTGACTTGGTAAAGCAGTTTGTCATCAACAGTAATTCCATCAGAACTGTAGGTTATATTATATAAGTCTGTGTCTATGTAAACAATATATTAGCGCTATAATAAATAAAGAAGAACCATCAGTCTTTGATGGATCGATATAAATGCTGATACCAGCAGATTTTACTTCCTGTATTCTATGGTTTAGTCTAGCTGATCTTTGTACTCTTGTTTAGATGCCTGGTGAAGCAATCAATACTAACTTAATTGTCAGACTGGTTGACAGAGAACAAACCAGGAAGTGAATTTGTATTCTAGTTCTAGGTTAGTTTCTCTCTGGACATTCACTCGTTCCACAATACATGTTTTATTGATTGTATCTGGCACTGGTATCACATGATCTGACAATGGCATCACATGACATGTAGTTACTTAGGAAAGATAATATCATTAATTGCAGAATTTCTCTCTCTCAAGATAATATAGGTTTACTAAGATTTTTCAAGTATATATATATAGTTTGTAAGTGTATGATTTTAAAAAAGAATTAGACTGTTAAATAAACCCTTCACCTAACCATTTCTAAGAACATATGTGTCTTGTGTCTGTGTTACTTTTATTTCTTATTTCAACCGACAAGGGATCTCTTTTACATGCATTTTCATTGTACTACTGACAAACAGGAAACAGTGCTGAAACGTTCAAAAAATCTTTCACTTTCAGCACCAAGATCTCCTTGTTAGCTAGCCAGTGCCTTATACATCGGACCATTACCACTCCCTTTTCAGGGTAGATTATTATCTGAATCTTTGATAATTGGGTAAATTATAGTCCAGGTTTTTTAAAAGTACCATATTGTTTAGAATTGACTATTTTTCATATTGATAGTGTTGATTATTTTTTTTGGACAAAGCTCAATAATTAATCATATATTTTTTTTTCAGTCTTCTGATAAAGTCATGACTAAGAACTGTCACTAATGATATACTAGCTTGAACATAGAAAGATAAAAACAATACAGTAAATCTCTATTAAATCAAATAATATCTCAGATATACCTGTAGTTCTATGCTAATCTTGAGCTGATTGGCATTTAAGCTGGTGACGAAAGTACAGGGATCTAAATGTCAACAGGAAGCAGCTCATCCAATCAATATCAAAGACAGTTAACCGATCTTCATGTTAAAACTTTTATTAATTTTAAAAAGAGCTTGAGTTACAGAACATTGTCAAGGTGGTTTACTGTAAAACAGGGCAGCACAGGATGAAACATAGGCCTACATAATTTTAAAGGGACAATAAAATGAGAAATATGTTTCAGGTCTCTGTGTGTCACATGAGTTTTTCAGAAAATATCACATTTTCCACAGCTAATTCACATTAAAATGTGCTCAAATTTATTATTTAACATTTTATTAAGGAAATGAAATAAAAAAAAAATCAAGAGCAGATTATCTTCCATCTTGTATTCTATCTTTTTAAAAAGGTGCCCGGCAAGATATTTCGGTGAAACTCAAAAGTTAAAAACTTTATAGATGAAACAGATCCAAAATATGATTGTCCAAAAAATTGGTCTAAAACTTCAATACACTGAATCCGGCAACACTTTTAATATACTCTCAGTTATCGATTTTTGGATTTACTCCTATTTAAAAAAAAATAGGTATTTTAATCCGCTAATTATTGCCATCTAACAAAGCCGTCGAGAGTTGATTAATGTCTAATTGATAATTTAGATAAAATTTCAACCCTAAAGAAAGACCTGCAATAAGCAGATTTAGCTCTTGCATTTTAAGATACAAACATTAAACATACATTATGCAACAGCAAAATTTGCCTGTTGTAGGTCTTTCTTTTGGCCTGAAATGTTATAAAAACTATTAATTAGACATTAATTAACTTATCCAGACCATAATCAATTCTCGATGTTGAAGCCAGCTTGAGAATTACCGACTTTAGAAATGATGACCGAGGCTAAGCAGAACTTTCATTCGCTTAGTTCTAGGTTCATAGTGGATCAATTTGACTGAAATTTTCAGCAAATTTTGCTCTTGCATCAGCTAGTTTTTAACTATTGTAGTGAGAACTGCCAACTCGTTATCTAATCTCCCGTAATGTATCTTTAATGATTGTGTTGCTGTTTTTAAAAGAAATAACAATATCTCTACAACTAAATGTATTTGAAAGCTCAAAATTTCACAGGTTGTCATTTTAGAGACAATAGATTGCAGCAGATACGATTATACTGTTAACTATGTACATGTATGCCTGGTTGTACCCCTTTAAAACTGTATCTGTCTGCTCATTGTCCTGTTGGTGCTAAAAAGTAGGACATAATTAAAACCTGTTTCATTTCAATGAACTTGAATAATTTACATAATCTAAATCTTTTGAAATTGTCAGGGGTTTCCCTTCATGATTATTTGTGATCTGTACATTGAACAAGGATGTTGTTGAGTTTTTTATACATCATCAACCATTATAGACACCATAAGATAACAAAACCGGATAAAGCGTGGCGAAATTTGAAACACGCATATATATATATAATCTCTGTGCAGTATTACTCATAGTCATTGGTTTTAACCGGTAATGAGGAAATTACTTTTTCTATACATGTATTTATAATAGCTAGACTGATTCTTTATATATATTTTTGCATGTAATATACAAGTATTTTTTAGTATGCGTTTGAGGAAATTCTCCCGGTAATAGGAACTACTTTATAGAAATGAAATGGGGTTTAACGTCCTACTCTTTTGCACCTAACCTGGGCTAATGGAAGAAGAGCATACGCCATACAGTGTGTTATGAGGGAAATTTTGCCCGGGCAGCGGTGCTATGGCCTACTTTTATATCGAATTCCAACGGCCAAGGGATCTTTTACGTGCACTCCAATGTGTACACTGGACCTCGGTTTTTCATCCCATCCAAACGACTAGGCAGCTGTCTTTGTCAGGCCCTCCCTCTGCATCACTGACAAGGGGAAATCACGCCGGAAAATCGAGATGAACTTTATCGGCAAATGCAGGGATCGAACATCCAACCACCAGACTAGTGAACCAGCGCCTTATCCACTTAGCCACCGTGACCCCCTACTTTATAGAATTGTAGGGAATATTAAAAGGGGCTTCAATACGGCATCTTAAGTGAATACCCATACACAAATATTTTGATATGATGAGCGATAACAAAACAGGATAAACCGTAGCTAAATTTATAAAATGCATATATAATCTCTATATACAGTATTACTCATTTTCCTTGGTATTAACCGATAAACAGTAGCTAATTTCTGTCCAGTATTACTCATGGTCTGTGGTATTAAGCGATAATATAATTAGGAAATTATAGTGGCAATGCAGAAACTTCTTCTATATATATGTAATAATAGCTTATCTAATTCTTTATATATTTGATATACCAGTATTTTTTTAAATATATATGCGTTTGAGGAAATTCTTCCAGTAATAGGAACTACTTTATAGAACTGTAGGGAATATTAAAAGAGGCTTCGATGTGGGATCTAAAGTGTTTACCCGTACACATATTACATGTACATTTTAAATGATTCTGTTTTGTTTTTTTTTTAACAGCGAGGGGGAGGGGGTGGGGGTGACTTGTAGACATTTATGAAGTATGCCATGCATACATGTACATAATTTATACATAATGTAACTACTGCCTGTCACAGTGTATACAGTAGGTACATTGTAATTAGCAGTGGGAAGAAACCAAATGACCTGGTGAAACCTACGATGTTGAGCAGGCAACCCTATTCGAACTTGTCGTTGCAAAACCACGGCACTTGATCAATGATGGAACTGTTCTGCAAAGTACACGTATAACAGTACTGATGTGGTAGCTCATAGTAAATTGAATGTCTAGTTCTCTATGTTGACAATGTTGAAAATATTATAGAATCATTCTCCTGTATACAAGTTTTCTAATGATAGTAGCGTACTGAATCTTGTAAAATGTACACATTAAGGCTGCACCTTTTGGGTGATATATTTGCTTTCAATGTCATTTACATGTATATCATAACGATTAGACAAAATTGGTTTTGACTCACAATGTAATACCCATATGAACATTAGTAATATTCTAATAATATCCTCTACACCATTATATTTAGATCAACTTGATAAAGACGGAATACAATTGCAAAACTGAACATAGAATAGATTAAACAAATAAAGTGGGACACGCTGGGAATTTCCCTTATGTAAACCATTAAATATCTTTCCTGTTGTATGTCATGAGTAGAATAATGTATGGATGAGGGTTGCTGGTTATTTTTAAGATACAAGTTACATGTGATAGCATAACCCAATTCAACTGCTTTTAGAAGGTATGATTTTGAGTCTTTTATTGAAGTTGTAATTAATTTTTTGAATATTTATTCATTTTCTAACCTACTGTAAGTAAAATTAAACTTGAGACAACACATTTAATTTTGTACCTGAATTTGTTTAATGCATTTTTCAATGGCCTATTTAGTGGGAAATAACAAGAAAGAAAGAAAACAGGCATTAAAATAAAACTTCTTACATCTGCTTGACTATATAATACTGATATACGTCCAGCAGGTGTAAGAAGTTTATTTTAATTCCTTTCAAGTGCCTGTGAAAGAAAAATACCACAAAGAAACTGTAGTCTAATTTTCAAAATCATTTATGGAAGGGCCACCAGATGTCTCCCATAATTCAGTGCACACTTTGCCCAGAGCTTGGTTAAACGGACCATTTCATTGGCTTATCTGTTATGTCTGATGATTTAGTTTAAAAAATATCCTAATGACTTTGGAAGAATCCATATTCTTTTTTTAAATTTTAGCTCCACTAACTACACCTGGTACATAATAATTCCATTGCCTGATTCCAACTTGGCCGGGGAGTTGGGTGGCTGAATTAATTAACTTATCCAGACCATAATCAACTCTCAGTGTCATCACTAGACTAGACTGCAATATTTTTGCAGTGCAGTCCCCCAGCACTTTACTACAAGGGAAAATGAATTATTTAAAAACAAAATTTATTATTTGTGCTCTTTTACGTAGCCAAGTTTTTAACTCTGTATCACCCATAGCCTTCGACATTGCAAAAACGACCTATTGGTCAATTTAAATCAACATGTTGTTATCTTTCAGTAAAAAGATTGACTTCTAAGACAAATGAAAATTTCAAACCAGAGGCCCAAGAATAACATTCAATTTCGACTATTCAGATATTTTGCTGAACATAACTGATTTGAAATTACACTAAAAGCGGAAACGACTGAATGTAAATCAGTTTATATACATTAATATTACATTATTATATGTGTTGTGATCCATTTGTGTCCATTTCTAGATGCCAAAAAATAAAGATTTAGCTCCTTTAAATCTTTTTGTTCCCCATTTTTTTATGTTTTGAAATTTTAAGCAAAACATTTTTTATGTGATTCAAGTGGTTAGTTATTTATCACAATCCTAAAGAAGAGAAAATCATATTGGTGTGGCCTTCAACCTACTAACCTTACCTTGTTATATCAGAAGTATTATAGTTTTTCTTATCCAAAGTCTTTTTCTAGGAAATTGTAAGAAAGCTTGTAGGAGGAATATGATAAAAAAATATATATTTAAAGGACCAGTCCCAGACCTTAGAAGGCATCCTTTGCAAATCTTTAATATATTATAGTAAGAGCAGGAGGACCACACTACATGCAAAGCAAAACTGACAAGACAAATTGCGGACAAGACAAATTATATAGATATCTCAAGAAATAACACATATCATTTCAATTTTAAGTGAATGGATCCTTAGGCCATGGCAAGCGTCCACAGTGCTGTACAGTCGTAGGCCTGTAATGATGCAAGCTTTATACTAAAAAGGAAATCAAAATCAAAATGTTGAGCTATTTGAAAATTATTGTTAAATTATTAAGTGACATGCTGTAGGATGCATGATGAAGGAGCTATTGCAGGTTTTCATTTTGACTCCAATTTTCCAATGTTATATAAACTATTATTTAGATATTTATTACCATGACACGTCCATAATCAACTGTATAGATTTAAAAATTTAACCATAAAATGGATAATCAAGACTTAGTCTGGTTTGTTACGATAAAAAAAAGTCTACGCTACATCTTCCAAAGCCCATTTCTTTGCTAATAATAAATTGATTTGAATAAAATTTTGAATATGTATATTCATACTTCATTATTGGCAAATCTTATCAAAAGTGCAGATCTTTAAGGAATTACACAGTTCAATTGTATGAGTGCCTTGACAATCACAATGATCAGTGTATAGGCCCTTCTATATGATTATCTTGGCAGGCACTTCAGGTCTTTGGGATGGTGTGGAATTTCCAGAGTCACGCTGCATAATATGGAAATTGAAAGTTGATATTTTTTCCTGGCTATCTTTATTTAAATCTTACATGCTGCGCATCTTATGGGAATTACCTAGTTCAATTATATAAGTACCTTTACAATCACAATGATCACTGTATACACATGATTATCCAAGTACACATGTACGTCAGGTCGTTGGGATGGTCTGGTATTTCCAGTAAAATTGCCCATGGAATCTGAAAGTCAGTATTTCTGTCAGAGAGCTTCAGACCATTGTTTTTGACAAGGAAAACTTTTTAAGAGACTCTCAATCTCACACAGAATGAACCAGTTTTATTTTACTAACACTTAATGTTCGGCATATTTAATTAGTTGTACTGTGCACAAAATAGGTTTGAAGATTATATCTTTCTTTCATGCCCCACCTACCAACTTCTAGGAAAACAAATTTTCTACTTATGTTAGCTTTACTAAGAAGTGAATAGACAGATAGACAAACAGACGAAAATAGCACACACATTAAAATTGTGTCAACCGGAAAATGGTTGTAGCACATGTAGTAAATAAAAAAGAGATGAAAGTGATGGAGATTTATGTCACTTGACACTTATCGTGTCATTTGGCTCTAACATATGGTATGTTTTTTTCAATAATTTACATGTATTATTAAGATAAGAGGAAATCTAGTAATCAGGTGGAAACCCATAAGTGTAGGTGGGCGACAGAACTCCTTGTCATATATACAAATCAGTTAATTTTGGGACCACATTTTTATTCGGCTACATTTTCATATGGAAGTATATTGTTTTTGCTCCTGTCCGTCCATCCGTCCGTCCACTAATTTCACATTTTGTTTGATCCCAGTCTACATGTTATAATTGTTATCAATTTTAGAATCTGTTCAAATATATCACCATTACACCCTACATGTAGTGTCGTTTTAGTTTGAATTTCATGAAAATTGACCTGAAACTGCTTGACAATGGCTGCTCCAGTTACGCATATTGTGCAAATGTATGTAATACCAAGGTTGTTGACCCTCTAGAGGTCAAAATTTGTAAAGTATATGTTAACAGCCAAAAGATTTTCAGTTCCTTGTGATATTTGCGCATATCAGACCGTAACTTCCTGATTTATGGCCCCTGACTGTCTGGGAAAAAAATTGCATTTTCAGCTTTTGAACCTTCTAGAGGTTATAATTTTTTTTTTTGATTTTATTAACCGATCATATATGTCACCATCGAACCGTTATTGCTGTTGAGTAATTTGAGTTCTCATCAAAATGGCAGAAAATTGCTTTTTTTTTTTATCAATGTCCATTTGGCAAACGCTTGTTATCCGATATTGATGAAACCAAATTTATATGTTTATATCTCAAAGATCTGGATTCCTTTATATATTTGAACGTATCTGACCCTTACTTTGTGGATTATGGCCCTTGATTGTATAAAAGATCGCTTTTTTTATACGCCCACATTTTTATGTGGACGTATATTGTCGTCGCCCCTGTTCGTCCGTCCGTCCGTCCACAATTGTTTGTGAACAGTCTACAGGTCACAATTTTTATCCGATTTCAATGAAACTTAAAACATAGGTTTATCACCCTAAGATCTCGGTTCCTTTCGATATTGGCATGTATCGGACTGTAACTTCATGGGTTATGGCCCCTGATTGTACGAAAAATCATGTTTTTATACGCCCACATTTTCATGTGGACGTATTATGTCGTCGCCCCTGTCCGTCTGGACGTCCGTCCGTCCACAATTTGTTTGTGGACACTCTACAGGTCACAATTCTTATCCGATTTTGACGAAACTTGAAATATAGGTTTATCCCCAAAAGATCTCGGCTGCTTTCGATATTGGCATGTATCGGATCAAAACTTCATGGATTATGGCCCCTGATTGTACGAAAAATCACGTTTTTAGCTTGTGGACCCTATAGAGGTCACAATTTTGAACCGATTTTGATGAAACTTGACATGCATGTTTGTAACCCAAAGATCTTGGTTCCTTTCGATATTTGCGGCTATCGGAATGTAATTTCCTGAATTATGGCCCCTGATTGTCCGAAAAATCACCCTTTTTAGCTTGTGGTCCCTCTGGAGGTCGCAATTATTATTCGATTTAAAAAACCGTTTGATTATATCACCGTTACACCCTAAGGAAGTTTGAGTTCGAATTTCGGGAAAATCGGACGAAAATTGCCATACAAAATGGCCGCCGTTTGTACGCGAATACTGTTAAAAAATGGTATATCAAGGTTGTGGACCCTGTGGAGGTCACAATTTTGATTCGATTTTGATGAAACTTGAAATTCATGGTTATAACCCAAAGATCTTGCTTCCTTTCGATATTTGCGCATATCGGATCGTAACTTCCTGAATTATGGCCCCTGATTATACGCAAAATCGCCTTTTTTTTTAGCTTGGAGGTCACAATTATTATTCGATTTAAAAAACCGTTTGATTATATCACCGTTACACCCTAAGGAAGGTCGAATTCGAATTTCGGGAAAATCGGACGAAAATTGCCATACAAAATGGCCGCCGTTTGTACGCGAATACTGTTAAAAAATGGTATATCAAGGTTGTGGACCCTGTGGAGGTCACAATTTTGATTCGATTTTGATGAAACTTGAAATTCATGGTTATAACCCAAAGATCTTGCTTCCTTTCGATATTTGCGCATATCAGATTGTAACTTCCTGAATTATGGCCCCTGATTATACGCAAAATCGCCTTTTTTTTAGCTTGGAGGTCACAATTATTATCCGATTAAAAAAAACGTTTGATTATATTACCGTTACACCGTAAAGAAGGTTGAGTTCGAATTTCGGGAAAATCAGACCAAAATTGCCATACAAAATGGCCGCCGTTTGTACGCGAATACTGTTAAAAATGGTATATCAAGGTTGTGGACCCTGTAACGGTCACAATTTTAATTCGATTTTGATGAAACTTGAAATTCATGGTTATAACCCAAAGATCTTGGTTCTTTTCGATATTTGCGCATATCGGATTGTAACTTCCTGAATTATGGCCCCTGGTTATACGCAAAATCCCCCTTTCTTTAGCTTGTGGTCCCTCTGGATTTCACAATTATTATCCAATTTAAAAAAACGTTTGATTATATCACCGTTACACTGTAAGGAAGGTTGAGTTTGAATTTTGGGAAAATCGGACCAAAATTGACAGACAAAATGGCCGCCGTTTGTACGCGAAAAATGATATATCATGGTTGTGGACCCTGAATAGGTCACAATTTTAATTCGATTTTGATGAGGAAGGTTGAGTTCTAATTTCGTGAAAATCGTACCAAATTTGCCGGACGAAATGGTTGCCATTTGTACGCGAATAGTGTAAAAATATGGTACATCATGGTTGTGGACTCTCTACAGGTCACAATTCTTATCCGATTTTGATGAAAAGTCACATTTCTAGGTTGTGTACCGTCACACCATAATCAATGTCGGTTTCGAATTTCATTAATATCAGACTGGAACTGACCAACTAAATGGCTGCTCCCAATACAGTATGAAATACAGGACTTAAAGATGTAGGAAAAATCACTTTCGGTATTGCTTGTTCTCTGTCCATCTCTCGAAAATGTGGGCGTATCCTGCCTGGCAGTGCCAGCCTATCTTTTAGCTTGTGAACAGTGTAGAGGTCACAATTTTGAACCGATTTCGATGAAACTTGAAATGCATGTTTATAACCCAAAGATCTTGGTTCCTTTCGATATTTGCGCCAATCGGATCGTAACTTCCTGAATTATGGCCCCTGATTGTCCGAAAAATCACCCTTTTTAGCTTGTGGTCCCTCTGGAGGACAAAATTGTAATCCGATTTAAAAAACCGTTTGATTTTATCACCGTTCGATGGTTATGAAGGTTGAGTTTGAATTTCGTGAAAATCGGACCAAAATTGACGGACAAAATGGCCGCCATTTGTACGCGAATAGTGTGAAAATATGTTATATCAAGGTTGTGAACAGTGTAGAGGACACAATTTTGAACCGATTTGGATGAAACTTGAAATGCATGTTTATAACTCAAAGATCTTGGTTCCTTTCGATATTTGCACCAATCAGATCGTAACTTCCTGAATTATGGCCCCTAATTGTCCGAAAAATCGCCCTTTTTAGCTTTTGGTCCCTCTGGAGGACAAAATTGTTATCCGATTTAAAAAAACGTTTACTTATATCACCGTTCGATGGTTATGAAGGTTGAGTTTGAATTTCGTGAAAATCGGACCAAAATTGACGGACAAAATGGCCGCCATTTGTACGCGAATAGTGTGAAAATATGTTATGTCAAGGTTGTGAACAGTGTAGAGGACACAATTTTGAACCGATTTGGATGAAACTTTAAATGCATGTTTATAACCCAAAGATCTTGGTTCCTTTCGATATTTGCGCCAATCGGATCTTAACTTCCTGAATTATGGCCCCTGATTGTCCGAAAAATTGCCCTTTTTAGCTTGTGGTCCCTCTGGAGGTCAAAATTGTTATCCGATTTAAAAAACCATTTGATTATATCACCGTTCCATGGTTATGAAGGTTGAGTTCAAATTTCGTGAAAATCGGACCAAAATTGACGGACAAAATGGCCGTCGTTTGTACGCGAATAGTGTGAAAATATGTTATATCAAGGTTGTGGACCTTATAGAGGTCACAATTTTGAACCAGTTTTGATGAAACTTGACATGTATGTTTATAACCCAAAGATCTTGGTTCCTTTCGATATTTGCGACCAACGGATCGTAACTTCCTGAATGATGGCCCCTGATTGTCCAAAAAATCGCCCTTTTTAGCTTGTGGTCCCTCTGGAGGTCAAAATTGTTATCCGATTTAAAAAACCATTTGATTATATCACCGTTCCATGGTTATGAAGGTTGAGTTCAAATTTCGTGAAAATCGGACCAAAATTGACGGACAAAATGGCCGTCGTTTGTACGCGAATAGTGTGAAAATATGTTATATCAAGGTTGTGGACCTTATAGAGGTCACAATTTTGAACCAATTTTGATGAAACTTGACATGTATGTTTATAACCCAAAGATCTCGGTTCCTTTCGATATTTGCGACCATCGGATCGTAACTTCCTGAATGATGGCCCCTGATTGTCCAAAAAATCGCCCTTTTTAGCTTGTGGTCCCTCTGGAGGTCAAAATTGTTATCCGATTTAAAAAAACGTTTGATTATATCACCATTCCATGGTTATGAAGGTTGAGTATGAATTTTGTGAAAATCGGACCAAAATTGACAGACAAAATGGCCGCCGTTTGTACGTGAATATTGTGAAAATATGTTATATAAAGGTTGTGGATCCTATAGAGGTCACAGTTTTGAACCGATTTTGATGAAACTTGACATGTATGTTTATAACCCAAAGATCTTGGTTATTTTCGATATTTGCGCCCATTGGATCATAACTTCCTGAATTATGTCCCTGGATTGTCCGAAAAATCGCTTTTGTTCGCTTTTGGTCCCTCTGGAGGTCAAAATTATTATCCGATTTAAAAAAACGTTTGACTATATCACCGTTACATGATAATGAAGAGAGAGTTTGAATTTCGTGAAAATCGGACTAGAATTGACGGACAAAATGGCCGCCGTTTGTACACGAATAGTGTGAAAATATGTTATATCAAGATTGTGGACCCTATAGAGGTCACAATTTTGAATCGATTTTGATGAAACTTGACAGGTATGTTTATAACCCAAAGATCTTGGTTCCTTTCGATATTTGCGCCCACCGGGTCATTACTTCCTGAATTATGTCCCCTGATTGTACGAAAAATCACCCTTTTTAGCTTGTGGTGCCTCTGGAGGTCACAATTATTATCTGATTTAAAAAAAAAACGTTTGATTATAAAAACCAAACAAATTCTAATGATTTTCTGATAATTCCTTAATATGCGACAACTCTTGTTGACTGCCCGGACGATTTGGCTGCTGTGTGGGCGTATGTTTCGTTGCCTGGCAACCTATTTTTTCAGCTTGTTATCTCTTTTTTTTCCTTGCAAATTGTGGGCGTGTCTTGCATGGCAACCGTTTGTTAGGTTAGCTTGTGGGACCTCTAGAGGTCACCAACTTTATCTGATTTCATAAAATATAGGCCTATCTCAAAAAGATCTCGGTTCCTTTCAATACTGACATGTATCGGCCATAACTTCAAGGATAGCTAGGTGGCCCCTGATTGTACGAAAATTCATGTTTTTAGCTTAGGTACATTCTAGAGGCCCCAATGTTCATCTTTTTTTGATGAAACTTGAAATACATGTTTATAACATAAAGATCTTGGCTCCTTTCGATATTTGTGCATATCGAATGGTAACTTCCTGAATTGTGCCCCCTGATTGTTCAAAAAATTTCGTTTTTAGTTTGTGGTGCTTCTAGAGGTCACAATTTTTATCTTTTAAAAAAAACGTTCAAATATATGTCACCGTTACACCGAAATGTTGGTTGATTTAAAATATTGTGAAAATCAGACCAAACCTACTTGACAAAATGGCTGCTCCTCTTTATGAAACTTTTGTAAAAGCATGTAATACCAAGGATGTGGACCCTCTAGAAGACACAATTTTTATCTGATTTTGATGAAACTTAAAATATATGTTTATAGCCAAAAGATCTTGGTTATTTTTGATATTGTCACATGTCGGACTGTAACAGTCTGCGTTTTAATGACAACTATATATATAGGAACTTCTGGAGGAATATTTTTTCTATCTGAAAATCAGATTCATTTAATTACATTATCATATATAAGAAAACAATGAAAACACTGTATTAAAATGTTGATTACACCTATCCAGGTTTATGTTAATTTATTGTGATTTATTTAACATTACTGCTTACAAAACAATGTAGTTACATAACAAATTTACAAATTACATGCAAATAAGTAAACCACCCTGTTTCATAACTCCATTTCATTTCATTTCATTTTTCTGCAAAGTTAATTAAAATAGCATTATGCAAGAGCAACATCTGCTTATTACAGGTCTTTCTTTAGGCCTGAGATGTTATCTAAATAATCAATTAGACATTAATTAACATATCCAGACCATAATAAACTCTTAAAGTCAAGGCTAGCCTTCGATGCTGGTGGATTGAATTCCTATATGCCGCTTAATGGCCGTTGATAATTAAATCAATCAAGTGGATAATTGAGACTATGCTGTTTATATTAATGATCTGAGTAATGATGACCGAGGCTATGTGAATATTTCAAACGCTTTTTTCTCGGCTAATAGTGGACCAATTTGAATGAAATTATCAGCAAATTACTTTTACACTATCTAGTTTTTAACTATTATAGTGAGAACTGCCATCTCTTTATCTTATCTCCCATAATGTAACTTTAATACCTTTAAAATATTTAATCCATGGGACCTTGATTCAGTAGTTGAGCATTTAGGGTAAAAATGTCCTTCGATTGCTGAGAAGAACCTCAGAATACATCAATCGCTGTTCCAAAGTGAAATACCTGCGAGGCCAACAAGAAGAATATATTGGTAGCCTAATAAATTGTTTTTCAAAAAATGAAATTCCACCAATAAAATCAAAACATTGTCAAAGCAGAAATCTCTCCTCTCTAGTATTGCATACACGATTATTCAATTCAAATAAGTAAGTCTTTTATTAATCCATTATTAATGACATGTTCTATTGTTCTTGTCTTAAGATATGTCCCAGGCATGTCTAAATCAAGAACATATTTAGTTGCTTCCGTGAAAGCATTTTGTAGCAAACTGATGAAATGCTAGATTTATAGCTTGTGTCAATAATATGTACTTTGCCAAGTATAATAGTACATCCTATTTTAGGTTATATTTAAACATACGTTATGCAAGAGCTAAATCTGCCTATTACATGTCTTTATTTAGGCCTGAAATATTATCTAACTTAGACATTGATTAACTTATCCAGACCATAATTAACCCTTGATGGCATCGCTAGCCTGCGATATTTGCTGGATTACAATCCTTTCTGCTGCATAACGTCCATTAATAATTAGATAACAAAAATGGATAATCGAGACTATGTTTTTTATCGTACCGACTTTAGTAATGATGATCGAGGATAGGCTCAAAATTTCAAGCGCTAAAATCTCGGTTCAAAGTGGATTTATTATTTCACTGAAACTTTCAGCAAATTCCCTTAAAATTATCTAGTTTTTAACTATTGTAGTGAAAACTGTCAGCTATTTAAATGAGTTATTACCATTGTACTTTAAGGGAATAAAATTTTAAAGATCCTCATACGTACAGTGATGTGATACTTATTATTTCTCTTGGTCTACATTTTATGTGGAAGTATTGTTGTCACCCCTGTTGTTTTAGTTTTTTTTCTCTCCAAATTTCTGGGATTATTCACAGTTTCCTAATGAATTTTTACCAAGTTCAGTGTCTTCTACTTATTTTGGGGATCACAGCGAGTTATACTTTTGACTTGTTCATTTTCAATTTATTGTGTTATTTTGGTCTGACAATACAGTATGGTGTGATTTGTATTTTTCTTTTGATGAAATCTATTTTGTTTATATTTGTCTTGTTGTCCAGTGATGTTTTATAATTGTATTGGGTGGTAGAATTTAGTTGTTAGCTGTAATCAAACTGTTGAAACAACGTAAATATGGTTGAGATATAATTTCATTTAAATCAAACTAAAAGGTACCATTTTTCGTCTGTTTTTGACGAAACTGAAAACTTCCTTCTTGTCCAAAGATCCTGGTTCCTGCCGATTTTGGTGCATATCTGACTGTTACTTCTTGGAGTATGGCCCCTGATTGTACAAAAAAGTGTGTGGGTTTTTTTAATCTAGTGGATCCTCTAGACTAGAGGCCCATAATTATTGTACAAAAAATCACCTTTTAGCTTCTTCTCTGTCCATTTTGTCAAATGTTGGCGTGCATATCAGACTGTTACTTCTTGGAGTGTGGCCCCTGATTGTGCAAAAAAATTGTGGGTTTTTTTCTTTTTAAGCCAGTGTATCCTCCAGAGGCACCTTATTGTACAAAAAATCACCTTTTCTTTATCTGTATCTTGTAAAATGTGGGCGTATCATTGCATGGCAACCACTTGTTTTGAAATTTATTAAGTCTTTTACAACCAGTTGAAAGCTAGCAGGTTGAATGTCTGTTAAGACTTTTATAATCTGATTTAGCTATTTACTTCCAGTTCAATAGAATTCTGTAAATCAAGTCTAATTTAAACAATTAGAAAAAAGTGTAAATGACCTATTTATGAACCAGGAAGTAGGAGGTCGTGAATAGAGCGTGTGAGACGTTTCTTATGCTCGTTATTATGTGTTAGAAATACCTACATTGTCGAAGCTCTCAATCTATTGGCTGTTCACTTCCGTGTGGTCTCTAAAAATCAATAGAACGTTATAAAAACATGGGAGTAAATGGGTTATATATTGAGCTGTAAATAACGTGTGACTACTGTAAATTAAATGTCATATTTATAATATATAGTCTAAAGTATAATTTTTGTTTGTAGTTTGAAAAGAAAGGTTGAGGCTATCACGTCAATCAAGATTAGGTTGTGCTGTAAATAGGTATAGTTTGTTTATTGCAAAGTTCACAGTTACATGTATATAGAAGGAAGTAAGATACAATCGAATTGTTGTATCTATATAGGTTACATGGATTTTTCAAACATAACAGGTCATCAACATAACATAATTTTTCTGATTAGTTGTAGTAGTAGGAAGTAAACATAGTTGACAATTGACTATTTTGATTAGTTTGCAATTGAAATGGGTAGGTAATGTAATCAATTTATCACAATAGCTATCTAATGGTTATTGAGCTAATGTCCGGTCCCAATGAAGGCCATTAAAGGGGCTAAAAGCTGAACAAATTATGATGCTCTAATACATATGTATGTAATTCAAAATAAAATTAGTTGCTTGGATGGGATGGAAAACAGAGCTCCCTTGTACACATTGGCGTACACGTAAAAGAAACCTTGATAGTTGGAAAAAGAGAGTATGGTAGTGTTGCTGTCCAGGCAAATCCCATCATTTCATTTCATTTAAAAATAAAACGAGTCAAACGACACCTGGTTGCATCATGCTTGATTAAAACAGATGTTTGCTAGATTTGTGTTGGGTCCCTTCTTGTGGGCCTTGGTTCAGTTGCATTGTTTGCAACAAGGTAAATCCAGCCAGGGGAAATAAACCTTTTGAGGTGCTCCCTTTTGAAGCCTAAATAAGCAAGTGCTTACTGGTTACTTGTTAAATATTGCTTTTGTATTATGGGGTTTGTCATTGAGTCAACTCCCAGTTGTACTTGGCAGGGAGTAGGGTCGCCTGTGCATCCTCATGAGTTTTCTCCGGCCGCTTCAGTTTCCTCCCACTGCTAAAGACCTCTACACGCAAGCGAAATATTGAAATAAAATTGAACCTTATGTTAGTCCCAAAATGAAATAGTTTGTGTCGAGTGGATGTTAAACACCATTTCTCTCTCTCTCTTTAGTATTATGAGAATTGGTGAGATTACAGTTGTTACTGTCAGACCGAGTATTGTAGCCAATCATTTAATTGATATTATTTATATAACTCTTAAAGGGCTAATCCCTTGCTTAATTTTGTGTTAAAATTACTTAAAATCCAAAGGGCCAAGTAACTAACTCAGTATTTGTGATACGTTTTCAAATAACTTAAACACTTCAGTCGTCTTCTGGAAATTTAGACCTGTGTCCCGAGCTGTATTATGCAGTGTTTACGTAAAACCTGCAGGCTGGAATATACCTTTCGCTATCAAGTACAGCACATGGGCCATTCACTATATAGACCTCTCAAGGAACGGGAATCGATTAGCAGGTCACCAACAAAAAAAATTAACCCAAAATCTTAAAAAGGTTACGTGTCCTTATAAGCAGTTTTGACGTTCACTTCCAATCGACTCAATATTTTGAGCTCAAATTTTGAGACGAGGTCAATACACCATCCTCCTATATTTTGGCGATTAAATTTCATATGTACCCGAACTTTTATTTTTGAGACTCTGTTCAAATCAGGACTGTCCCTTTAATATTGCAATATTTGAATATATTGGGATATATTTGTATATTTTATCAAAGCAATGGGCTTCAGAAATGAAGGAAAAGCTGGTGAGGTAACAACTGGTATTTATTTTATTTGACATTGAAAATCAATTGAATTATATTTATTAGTGTGCATTTCCTGCAAATAAATTGAATTATATTGTAGCTATAAAATAGGGTGACTTAACCACATGCCACATGAGATACCATACAGGTGAAAAACCAGGAAGTTTGACTGAATTGTTTGTTTCAGTGATTATAAGAGTATGATAATGCAGATAGATTAAGAATTTTATCAGATGTGAAAAAAAATCTTTAGGTATTTATATTTCTGTATCATTTAAAAAGATGTTCATGACTTTAGTCTTTCCTTTTTTTTTAAAGATAAACTGTACGTAACTATATCCTCGAGAGAACAAGAATCTACTCAATAGAAAAATGGAATGAATCCAGAAATGTAGTAATTAACTAAAACGATTAAATGATAAGTGAGCTTACTTGTAGACAAATTAGTGTGTCTATATTTGATTTCTTCAGATTGAAATCATTTGTTGAGAGAAATGAAATGAAATGGGGTGTAATAGTGCTACTGTTCATTTGTTGAGAAGGCCGATCAGATGACCTTATTAAGCTGGAATAAACATACCTTTATAGCAACTAGATCTGTTGGATTTATGTTAAGGAAATGAATTAACATAACATGTAAATTACCCCTTGCTTACACTATTACATAAACTCAGCTCACCATTTACTTCAAATTGAATTGACAGGGTTTTGAAATTGTAATGGAACTAATAAGAATTGAGCTAACGTTTAGATATTAATTGATAATATATAGATTCAAGAACTAAGAATTTGAGAACATGGTAACATTGGATTTAACAACCATTGATGCCCGATGTTAACAGAAAATATAACTATTTACAGAGTGAACATTTTCTTTAAATTTGAATAATAATGTGTTGGATATCAGTAAATTCTAGTGAAAGATTTCACAATATAATTTAACAGTATAATTTGAATTTAAAGAGTTAGACCTATACATATCTCATCTCAGAGATTATGTCGACCTGACAACTGATGGCAACTGTATCAGGCCCAGATCCAGGATTTTGTTGAGGGGGGGGGGACAAACATTGAAGAAAAGGGTAATATGTTACAAAGTTGGATTGTTTGGGAGGAGACAATGCTAATAACATGTTTATATCATCTATTAAAGAGCAGATATTAGGAACTACAACAGTAACAAAGCAAATGAAAATTAACTATGTCACTGGGGCTGAGGGGGGGGGGGCATGGCTCGGATCCAGGATGTTGTCGGGGGGGGGGGGGGGGCACACATTCAAGAAAAGGGTAATATGTTACAAAGTTGGATTGTTTGGGTGGAGACAATGCTAAAAACATGTTTATATTATCTATTAAAGAGCAGATATGTGAACTACAACAGTAACAAAGCAAACGAAAATGAAAATGAACTATGTCACTGGGGCTGGGGGGGGGGCATGGCTATTATGTAATAGCTAAATCTGGCTATTGCAGGTCTTTCTTTGAGCTTCAAATGTGATATAGATTATAATTGACATGACAAGCCTATAATTAACTCTCTAGACAATCAGATGGCCAAGATTTAAATGGATTTGAATACCTGAGATTTTAAAAATTAACAATAAAATGTACAATCGAGGCATGCTATTGGTTGACAAGTACTGTTGCTACGATAAACGATCTACCTTACATCTTCAAACAAACAGAATCTTGCCCAGATTAAAGTAATTTGTATGAAATTTTCAATATGATATTCATTTTGTATTATCTGTTTTTAAACTATTAATAGCAAGAACGTTTAGTCTAGCTTTTTTTTTTATCTAAATCTTTTATAATTCATCTTTAATGAAAGTGATATTATAGCCAGAGTGAGAATTACATCAGCATAATTGAAATCTGTAAATTTTAGGGGAATTCCCACGGCCTACACTACATTTTCAAACACCATATAAACATTTGAATTTAAAGGGAAATTCCCATAAAAATTGTATGTAATACCCACATATATAGTAACAGTAGTGTTTATGGTACAGTGATCTCTCGTTTAAAAAATATTTAACCCATTAAATAGTTTCATTTAAATATTACAGAGTTGTCTCGTTCGCACACAGTGTATGAAATGTAATGGGATTGAACATATTACCGGTACTTTATTGCACTAACCAAGCAAATGAAGATGGGCATATGCTAGGCACTGTGCTTTGGGGACAACTTTGACTGGGCAGTGGCATTTCAGCTTAATGTTGAATTGCAGGGGTTTTCAGCCCCTGTGCAAATAGGACTAGCCACTGTTCCTGGCCAAATTCTTCAAGCTGCACTATGAACAAGGTTAAACTACACTGGAAAATCCTTATAACTTTCTATGAACTTGTTTCGTGAGCCATCACTCTACCCATGGCTCCCTCACACATAATATTAATAGTTTGGTCAAAATTTATTTGGAAATGAAGGTTTATTACATCTGCTGTGGCATAGAATATTTACTTAATGTATGGGCGGATCGACATATATTAGCTCCAGCAACAAGGAAGACAAAAATGTCATATGATATGATTTATAAATCATTTCAAAAACTGACTATTAAATTGTCTACAATAACTGACTTGTAGAGTGTTTACATTAACTGACTTGTAGAGTGTTTACAATAACTGACTTGTAGAGTGTTTACATTAATTGACTTGCAGAGTGTTTGCAATAACTGCATGAAATTAATAAACATTGCCGGTCATAGAGATTCTCCTTTTGACACAAGTATAATAGCTTTGTTGCATCCAAAGATTGATTTGATTTAGGTGAAGATTTTTTGATATACTATAATTATAGTCAACATTCATTTTGACCCGCTTGAAGTTACATCAATGTATCACACACAAGCTAGAGAAAAGCTATTATTAATCTAGATTAAAAATTGCTTTGGAGTAGAATTTAACAGAAGGCTGCCATACAAATTTGACACATATGTTCATTTGTGTGATCCAACATGACATCTCACGCAATCTTTACAAATGAAATGGGAAATAATATCAGTATTCAAGTCCAACATCCGCTCTAGACCCAGACATAGACAGAAATAAAAAATCTCCAAATATAATACAGAAACTAAATGCAGAATCTGAGGACAAAATTTGATAAAGATCCCCCGAGACAGAAGCCCCTCCCTCCCCCACACACAGTTTTATGAAAACAACATCTTTGACTTAAAGTGAAAAGTCTCCTGTGTCTGTCTAGCATTAAAGCACACTGATCGTGAGCCAAGCACCATCTTGATAGCCATTGTCTAATTTGAATCTGGATAATCTAGACTTTATCACGATTGTCAAGTAAACAATAAACCATTGTCTATGCTACGCTGCTAACTTCGCTCGGAATAAAGTAATTAGATTGAAATATTCAATATATTCATTTTTCATTATTCATTTTAAAATTATTGAAGGAAGAGCAGCCATCTCTCTGCTGAAAGCAGAATGAATCTTCAAGATAACAATTGAACTTAATCTTACACATTCTTTTATCACTTGTCAGTGACTCAATTATCTGGATTGCTCAAGAGTTGTTTAATATCTGTAAAGGAGACAGTTCATTAGTTTCTATTGATTTAAACTGAATATGTACTGATTACAGCTATCTATATAAACAAACCTGAATAGCTTTCATCATAGAAAGAGTTGAACCTTGTCGTTTAATCATTTTGCATGTATTTATTTAATATTGATTTAATGGGTTTAGGTTAGTCAGTGGGTTTGGAAATAATGATTTTGGTAAAGAAAACTGGTTAATTAAGTTTGTTAGCCCTGGCTATTACTGTGATTGATTTCATTGGCGAGATGTCGTTTCAACTTACTTGCCTGTCTGACCTTGTGGGTTATCTTGGGACCTCTGCCCACAAGTGAGAGAGAGAGAGAAATGGGGTTTAACGTCCACTCAACACAAACTAGGTCATTTTGGGACTAACATTCCCAGTGGGAGGAAACCGGAGTGCCCAGAGGAAACCCACGAGGTTGAGAAGGCGCCCCTATCTCCATGCCACATACGCTCACACCAGGACTCAAAATCACAGCTGCAAGCCAGAGGTGACCAGCCAGCTAGAGGTCAAAGCGCGGCACCCTAGACCACTAGGCCATATCGCCCCCCCCCACAAGTGAACTGCGGTATTAAAATGACCTGGTGTAGAGTTGAAAACATGTTGAACTCATTTTTCCCTCTCTATTTCAAATTTTAAAATTCTGCCATTGCAAACAGGACCCTGGGCCTTGTCAAGTGACGTTTGGGAATGATATCACACTAATTGGCTCAGTAACAATCGTTATGGTGTTAATTGCCCAATGATTTGAAATAAAATATGGTTTCCACATTCATGGTTTGTAAGGTTGTTTTCAGCAACGAATATAGTTTTCCTTGTAGCTTGGATCTAAAGCATCGCATACATCGACGAGGCAATTGGAAGTAACACAGCTGATCAATTGCAGTAGATCTACTCATTCTGCATACATCAACACTTCGGCAACTGGTTCGTCGATCAATCCAATGCACGGACATTGACATCGATTAAACAGAAAAACAAGTGTTTCAGTAGGTCATGTGATTTTTTAAGAATGGCTTCCCAAGTTAGATCAGCATCCAGAAAATATCAAGTTTGTCAATGTGTGATAAGCTGTTAGTATTTTTACTATGAACCTTATAATTGTCCGTATGTTGATAAAATTTAAGTAAATTTAGAATATCCTGAGAAACTTAAATTTTATAATCAAGAAAGACTTCATTATAACAAAATTTCCATATTTTTTTTTCTTTTAGAATTTGTTTTTGAAATACTTAAGTTTTGAAAGTCTCAACAATGTTGCTCTTAGCAATTTGTGAGATCTAATTTTATTCTTGTATTGCTAGATGTTTAGATTGAACCCAATCTTGCTAGTATGGTAACTTATATATGGACACAGATCTTTTTCCTCTCAGACATCTTAACTTGGAATAGACGTGCTTAACTTCCCACGGAAATTTATATCCATCCGGTTCTGTGATGTTAGTTTCTAAATGGAACTAAAATCATGATGGGCACCATTATTATATATGTGATAATAGAAAATAATTTGAGATCAGTTATCAGGAAGCAACTTCCTTAATGCTTATCAATGATCAACATGCTTCAGTATTTATAGGAATTATCAAAATTACTGTTAAATATACTTATTTCTTAGATCGTCAATTGAATCGGGCTGCATTCTCACAAGAGAGAGAAAGAAATGGGGTTTAACATCCACTCGACACAAACTAGGTCATTTTGGGACTAACATGGTTTCATTTTACTTCAATAATTCGCTTGTGCGTAGGGGTCTTTAGCAGTGGGAGGAAACCAGAGTGCCCGCAGGAAACAAGAGTGCCCGGAGGAAACCCACGAAGTTGTGAAGGCGCCCTATCTCCATGCCACATACGCTCACACCAGGGCTCGAAACCACAGCCGCAAGCCAGAGGTGACCGGCCAGCTAGAGGTCGAAGCGCGGCACTCTAGACCACTAGGCCACCCCAACCTCCTGCATTCTCACAAAGGCATGACTGTTAAGATTTAAATATACTGTCATTGTAAACATGACCCTTCTTGTCAAGTAATGCCTGGGACTGATATCACATTAATTGACTCAGTGACAATCCTTATGGTGTTAAGTGTCCACTAATTTGAAAAAAAAAATATGATTTCCACATTCATGATTCGTAAGGTTGTTTTCAGCAACAAATTAGTAATTAGTTTGATCATTTAATTACTTTATTAAAAGCCTTCTCAACCTCGTGGGTTTCCTCCGGGCACTCCGGTTTCCTCCCACTGCTAAAGACCCCTACGCGCAAGCGAATTATTGAAATAAAATTTAAAAAACATGTTAGTCCCGAAATGACCTAGTTTGTGTTGAGTGGACGTTAAACCCCATTTCTCTCTCTCTCTCTCACTTTATTAAAGATACATTATGGGAGATTAGAATAAAGAACTGGCCATTCTCACCATAATAGTTAAAAACAAGATAATGTATTGGGAATTTGCTGAAAATTTCAGTCGAATTGATCCACTCTAAACTGAGATTTTAGTGATTGAATTTTCGGCCTAGTCTTGATCATCATTACTAAAGTTGGTACACTAAAAATTCTTAGTCCTAAACATCCATTACATGAGTAAATCATGAATGAAAGTTGAGCAGCAAATCTGATCCTAATCTTATAGATATCGCACGTTAGTGTTGACATTGATAGTTGATTATGGTCTGGATAAGTTAATTAATTTAGATAACATTTCAGGCCTAAAGAAAGACATGCCATAGGCAGATATAGCTTTTGCATAATGTATGCTTGGTCCTACCTGTTAATAGAAATAAATCAAAGAGTTTGATTCACTAAATATTGATGATATTATCTTAATCGGCAAATTTGTCTACATGTATCTTGGCAATGGTTTATTTACACATTTTAATCTTATATTTATTCATAAGTTAGATATATGTAAGTTTGTTCAGTGTTGAATAAATACTTTGTCATATATAGAATGTATTTTTTATTTTCACTTCCTTGTTTATAAATAGGCCAGTATGTTATTGTCTATGTACTATAAGTATAAAGGTGACATATATTTGGTATACAGTGTATATGTTGGACATAGTACAAATATGTTGTACATTTTTTTTAAAGGTCTGTTGTATTTTTTATAAATGTGTGGGTATTGAAATGATGTACCGGTACATACGTGTAGGTGGACGAGTAGGTCATTATGTACAGGGATTAAGGAAACATCTGCTTTGTTCTCGATCTATTTTATAATACTTCATGCCCTTCAGACAGCTATATATTAACTTGTTGAAAACTGTCTGGATTTTTTACTTGTGATATTGTGGGCGGCGTTCACACAGACTTCAAATGAAATCCGCTTATTGAATTGTTCGCTATATTGCAGGTCTGAGGTGTAATTTCTATGCCCAAATTTTAAGAAACAATAATGACATAATGTACCGGTATGTTGTAAGCTGGCTTAATCAGGCAGTCTTAAACTGATCTATCCAGAAGGCCAAGATAAGCTGGCTTGAGAAAAGCCAGGTATGGAACTAATTTATTAAACCTGTTTATTTGGCCCCCCATTAAAATTGTGGTTATAATCAGTGCTAGTTTAGAACCATCTTAACCTATACATTATGGGACTCGAGAGTAGATAAAGAGCTGGCAATTCTCACTATAATAGTTAAAATATAGATAATGTAAAGTCAATTTGCTGAAAAGTACCTTATTTATAGATTTTGTGTTTGTAGGTTTTTTGATTTTTTATATAATGTTTATATGATATATTATTAAAGTTACATTATGGGAGATGGCAGTTCTCACTATAATAGTTAAAAACTAGATAGTGTAAAGATAATTTGCTGAAAATTTCAGTCAAATTGATCCAATATTAGCCGAGAAAAAAGCGTTTGAAATATTCACATAGCCTTGGTCATCATTACTCAAATCATTAATATAAACAGCATAGTCTCGATTGTCCACTTGATTGATTTAATTATCAACGGCCATTAAGCGGCATATAAGAATTTAATCAGCCAACATCGAAGACTAGCCTTTACATAAAGAGTTTATTATGGTCTGGATATGTTAATTAATGTCTAATTGATTATTTAGATAACATCTCAGGCCTAAAGAAAGACCTGCAATAAGCAGATTTTGCTCTTGCATAATGCTATTTTAAGTGTGAGAAAAATGTGATTTAACATTCACTCAACATATTCATGCATATAAGTTTGTGTATATTGACTTATATTCACGTCCCTTTTTTGAGTTTAGTTCATGTTACAAAGAACATTACATGTATATGTATATATTGATTAATATTTATTCACATACTTTTTTAAAACTAAGGTCATGTTTTAAATTTCTGCTGACGTTATTGATATTTGATATCTTGATGAATTCAATAACGAAGAATACATATTATATTATGATATTTCATGTGGACAGGAACATCGCAATATACAGACTGAGATTAATATAAACAGTGTTGATGTCATATACATACAATACTAATTTTCTGCGTGACCTCCAGAAATACATGTAAGTTAACTATTCATTACAAAACACAACACAAAGTAAATAGATATTACTACTTCTCTGTTTGGCCATTTTATGATTGTTTTGTTAGGACCAACATTCATTCACTTTTATTTTCCATAATGTTTAGTGTATTTTTCATTAACTTTGGAATTTCACTTATAACGTCATGTCATTCTATTTGTATTATTAAATAAATGACCATCATTTTATCAAATTAGAGTTTTGTTTCTTTCTGATTTATACCCCATTTCTTATTGTTTCTTTCTGATTTAGATAAATGACACAATATTGTGATTTATGAATATTTGTTTATTGAAAGAGTATAATAACTTTGATTCTATTTGGGGAAGAGTAATAAAACGCTTGAGTATGGTTTCATAATATCAATACCTTGTCTAAATTAGAGGATGTTGGGTTATATGTGATAAAATATATGATTGGTCGACACTTTGGAACATACATATTAATAACTCTGCTTTTAACTGAGATAGAATTTCAAACTTGGTGTAGATGTTCAATGCGTGAATGTCTTGACTACATTGGTGATTATCATTTTCTGATAAGGGTATACAAGCACAGAAAAGCAATTTGACTGGTCAGTACTTTGGGACATGATATGTTAGCATGATGTGTATTGTGGATACTAATTGTGAAGCATATTTAGTACAATTTTAGCTGAAAGAACAAAAGAGTTATTCCTCATCCTATGATAAAATTTATAGTTTTAGAATTATGAAATTGTTGTACAATTTAAATTATTTTAGTGGTACCATAATAAAATGGTTAGCTCCTGATGATGAACAAATGAAATGATGACATGTTTAATTATTGCTGACCTGAAGTTAATTCAGAGATTCACAAGAATTTTTAGTCCTGCCGACATCGAATAATAAAAACTTTTATGTTACGATATTCCACTTGTTAATAGTTTAGGGGCGATGCACCGATCCTCCCTCTATACCCTTCCCAAGAGTTTACTCCAGCTTGCTCCACTGATAAGATTCAGTTAAAGATACATTATGGGAGATTAGATAAGAGCTGGCAGTTCACACTATAATAGTTAAAAACTAGATAATGTAAAGGGAATTTGCTGAAAATTTCAGTCAAACTGATGTAATCTGAACAGAGAATTTAGCGTTTGAATTTTTGACCAAGCCTTGATCATCATTACCAAAGCCGAAATGATAAAGAAAATAGTCTTGATTATCCATTTCATGATTAAATCATGAATGAAAATTGAGCAGCAAATCGGATCCTAATATCGCAGGCTAAAGTTGATTATGGTTTGGATAAGTTAATTAATGTCTAATTATAATAATTTAGATAGCATTTCAGGCCTAAAGAAAGACCTAGAGTAGGCAGATTTAGCTCTTGCACGTACATGTATGTTTAAATTATACAAAGAACTTCCTGAGAAACTGTTTGGTGATCCTTTGTCATTTAATGTCGCTTATGGGTTGTTCTACACGACAAGAGAATTTAACAAAATAATTATTTATATATATATACATGTACATATGAGCTGTAATATTAAACATAGGTAAGGAAGCATATAAATCTCAATGACAAATTACAGACAGTCTCCTGTTTAAAGTAGATTGCTTTGCAAAAACTCATTTAACATTATTAAATGTCCGATTTGTTAAAAGTTTTTTATTGAAGGAGCAAAAGAGAATTTGGTGATCAAAACCATGCCATTGACTCATTGACAGATCTTATGATCTAAAGTATATACCTTCAAACGTATAAGCTCATGTGACCAAGATCTCACCATAATTATTTGAAACTTTTTGGTGAGATGTGTCATTGTAGATTAAGAAAGAACCCTTTTTAATTTCAAAATTCTATGTAAACTGCATAAGAATATTAAAGTATGTAAATATGTCAACTGTCTGTTTGTTCTGTCATTGTTTTATTGTGCAGTTATCCTGTATTGTTTGATAAAATAAAAGTAGATATTATGACCATATTTACATTATTAGTGTTACATGATAAGACTAATTGCCATATTTTACAGTTAATAAAATAATCATTTTGATCTCTGTTACATGTTTAATAGTAATTCAATCTGACAAATGAATGAGGAAATCAGATGAAATACAACTGTCTATTATATATCCGATATTGCCTTTTATTATCTTTTGATCATTAAATAAAGAGAGTGCGTACATAACCCATGAGTAATCAGTTTCCCACAGTGGGTGTGTTAGGTCGGACAATTGTCCCCTGGGGAAGTTGACTCTGCATCTAAGTGAGAATCAAGGCCGTCGGGTCTATATATTGTAAGACACTACCCACTTTAAAGACAATGTTACATAATGTGATATACCTGGTTAAACACATTGCAAATATAATTTCAACACAGATTTTTGCTACGGTTGATCTGTAACAAAGATTTGAGGAAATAGGAAGTATTTGTTATCACTCTCTACACTTTCTGATTCTTCCAATCCTTGCTAGGTATCAACCATAGCAAAGATCTCAGTGTTGAAATTATATTAAGAATGTCTGTATCTCATATTTGATATTGCACTGACACCAGAATTGTCCTTTAATATTAAAGAGACATTATCACTCTTCCAAAGAAATTAAATGTAGTTAATTTTGAATAATATTATTTAAAATAACATTAGACTAGCAAATTACCGAAAATTACAAAGTACTAATCTGCTTGTAGTAGCATAGAATAAATTTTTTTTTCACAAACGTAAAAAATGTAGCTAAAATGTGTGACGTATATTATTTGTGGTAAAAACAAAGCATGAGAAAAAAAGACAATTTTTGCATTAAATTGAACATGCATTGTTTATGCTTTGTGCAAAAGTTGATATCGAAACACAAATATTCATTCCAAACGTTTCTTTATCATTTATCATGCAAAATTAGGAAAAGAATTAAATCTGAACAGGAAGAGAATATTTCATTGGATAATATGTGAGCCAATCAAGTGTAGTATTACTATCTTGGATTGCTGCCTGCTATAGTTTAGTGATATGTTCTTCAAATGTTATAGCTTCAGGAAGAAAGGTATGCAATTTTATTTTAGATAATAATATTGTAATTTATTATTTACACCATTGGTGATCGATGCATGTATTTGTTTGAGGTATCCTGCAGGGTATGCTTGCTCCTTCTAGAACATCTATATCATTTCTCATCATTTCTCATATATTTGTTGTATAAGATAATTGATTGCATTAAGTTATATTAATGATCCATTTTGAAAGGTAGTACACAATACTGTACATAAATGCATGCTTAACCTGGAGTCTAATGAACATTGTTTGAAAACATTTTTGATAGAATTTTGTACCATTAGAAATTCTTGTTTTTTTCCTAGCAATAGTGTATTGAGGGTTCACTTTTGATGCCCTGAAATGGGTAGTAAAATTTAACTTTGTTTGTAAAATTGCATATTAATATTAGAATGTATAATTAATATATATATTTTGATAATTTTACCAAAATGCAACAAGCATACATGTTGTCAGTTATATTAATGTACAAATGTAAATCTAGTATAAATAAAAGAAAGAAAAAAAAGAAGTGGACTATTTTACTTAGTTTGTAAAATTGCATATTAATATTAGAATATATATAAATATATATATAAGTAATTTTTAATAATTTACCACAATTAATATTGTCAGTTATATTTGAATATAAATGTAAATCTAGTCCAAATAAAAGAAAGAAAAAAGTAGTTAGGAAATAACCAGAATTAGTATAGGGGTTAATTTGTCCACCGTAAAATATGGCTTGTATATCAATTGACTCGTAAAATATGGCTCAAAATATTGTATTTTGGTTTCAAGATGAAAATCATGCCATTGAATTATTGTGTAGAATATGATATTTGATCAAATTAATGAGATAAGCATTTCAGAATAATGAAACTTTATTTGCTTCTTTTTTGACAGCATAAAACCATTTTTCAAAAAAATATTGTACAATATTAAATACAAGATACCAATCGAAATGAAATGAAATGAAACTGGGTTTAACGTCCTACTTTTTTGCTCCGACTGGGCAAATGAAGACGGGAATAGACCATACAGTTCTTATATCAAAGGATCCTTTACGTGCACAGCAATGTGTATACAGAACCTCAGTTTTTTGTTCCATCTGAATGACTATATGTTGTCACTTGCCAGGCCCATTGCTCCACTAACGACGACTGCACCGGAAAATCACGATGACGTTTCTCATCTCCTACCCATCAAATATTGTACATCTTTACAAAGTTCTGATTATAAACTCTCATATCAGCAAGAACTCATTTAATATAACATACCAAAACAACAAATCAATTCATTCATTCAATTTACTTTTGATTTTTTTGTTTTTCATCCGAATTTAAGAAATCGAAATAGATATATAATATGTGTTATTTTAGAAGGAGAGTACATGTATAATCTCATACAAATATAGTAAAATGTACATATAAAAAGGAAAGAAAGAAAGGTATTATTCAAGAATGTGTCTTTAAGCTTTAAATTACGTTCAGTAGTATAATTGAAGTAAAGATTGCAAGTCTACTTAAAACATTAGAACAGCCTTTAAAGCTTCGTCCACCTTCTTTAAAAGGAAATATGTGACAGTTAAAAAAATAAAAAAAACAATTAGAAATATTATTCTAAAAACATGGCTCATTTGTCATAAGCTTGAGTACATGCGTATATGGATGGATTATTAAGTATTAAGCGCATTACATATATATATACATTATTATTATAGTGTGGGAAATACCCAGTATATGTTGATTTATTATTTAAGCTTTCTGATTGGTTAAATATGATCCCACCCGGCCAGATTATGTTATCAAAGACATTTGACCCATATTTTGTATGACTTCATTAAGATGGTAATTAAACTATTTACGAGATTATACGCCCACATTATATTTTTTGTGGACCCTCAACAAGTCACAATTCTTATCCGATACTGATGAAACTTAAAATATAAGTTTATCTCAAAAATAAAAAAATATCTGATCCTTTCGATATTGGCATGTATAAGATCGAATCTTCATGTATTATGGCCCCTGATTTTCCGGAAAATTGCGGCTCCTTGTGATATGATACATGCACATATTGGTCTGTAACTTCCTGGATTATGTCCACTAATTGTTTAGTTCACTGTTTTCTCAGTGATAGTTGAGTTCTTTTGGGTAATCACAATCTGTTAGTGAAATAGCACTAATGGGGTTGCAGTCTGGAGAGAGAGAGAATATTTTTCTTATCATGTACTTTGATGCTTGGGTAAAATGCTCCAAAGCAACAGTAATTGCAAAGTGTGGGTGTTAATGTAGTAATTTTGCTAGAAACAAATTTAAAAACAAACAAAAATTCACTTCAACATATGGTTGAATATTGTTTTTTTGAGATCGATTGAAAATTATTTGCATTGTAACTTCGAGAGTTATGTCCCTTGCTTAAATTGTAGAAACTTGTGAACGCTTTGACAGAGTCAGAAGAACTTATAATCTCTAGTCTACTTGAAGTGTCTGTTCATTGTTTTGATATTTGCAATGAATAATGATTACAACATTTATGGATAGATTTATGGCCCTTGGTTGTATCATAGAATCATGTCTTATGCCAATGATATTGATTTTGTTTTCTTATCACCTTTATGGACTGGCATGAGAGCTTAAATAGCTGCTGTGTGTGTGTAAGTTTCGTAGCCTGACAACCTCCATCCCCCATTTAAAACTGACAAATAAGACTGAAGTGCAATATGTACTGTACTGGTACATGTCGCTTCAAATTTTCTCTGACCAACTTCCAGACAGTGGTCATACATACATTTCTTTTAACTTTATACTCATTGTTTTATTAGTTGTCAAAGAATCTAGATTGAAATTTGTGTGTTTTTTTACAGTAAATTTTAATCTAGCTGCTTTATTAATTGTATGCACTTTGGTGTATTTTTCAGGATGGATATTTTCAGAGGTACTAAATCTACCAAAAAATTAATTCAATAGCATAACATTATCTGTATAATATACAGTGACTTATTTATAAACTATCAAGTGAAAGTCCTAAATTTGTGTTCTGAAGTATCTACGAATAAGAAGTAAAGAAAGAAACATTATTTTAAAGGGAGGTAATGTGGATGAAGTTTGTTGTCCCAATGAGGTTCAACGACTAAGAAACGAAAATGTTAAAATGTCAATCATTGTCACACAAGCTAAAAATGGATACCTTCAGGAAGTGATTAATTTACTCCATGCAGGCTATTCAGTAGAAGAACAGGATTCTGACAACGCCACAGCTCTTTATTGGAGTGCTTGTCGAGGTTACCCAGAAATCTGTAAAGTTTTACTAGACTTCAGAAGTCAAGTAAATACCAAAGTTAAGTGGGGGTCCACCCCCCTACATGCTGCAGCAGATCGAGGACAGATAGACTGTATAAAGATTCTTATTTACGAAGGGTAAGTATTAGAATTTGGTAAACATGCATGAAATTCCATTACAGTCGTGGCCAAAAGAATAGGACCACACTTGGAAATGATTAGATTTCTTCCGTCTAAATTAATTTGATCATATCTCTGCCACCTGAAGGCCGATTTTCACAAATGAGGTATCAATGGATAGGTTATGTTGAGTATGTTCATTATGCATGCACATGCACATTTGAACGATGACGTCATAACGACTATGACGTCATGACAGTGTACTGATGATGCAGCAGCTAGCAACATTGGGATGGTGGCAGAAAATTATTACCAAACTGAGATAAAATTCGATCAAGGACAATTTATTTCATTGCTAAATGATTAGTTAACATGCAAACTAACATCGGTAATAATCAGGCGTGTCCCCCGGCGTTGGCATTAAAAGGTGCCGGCTTCCGCTCCGATTTAGGGCGTCATTGATGACGTCATAGCCATGATGACATCATCGTTCAAACATGCATGTGCATGCGTAATGAACATACTTCACATAACCTATCCATCGATACCTCATTTGTTAAAATCGGCCTTCAGGTGGCAGATATATGATCAAATGAATTTACAAACCAAGTAAGAAATCCAACCTTTTTCAAGCGTGTCCTATTCTTTTGGCCACTACTGTAAGTTTATTATGAAAGGGGAGATGTGGTGGATCAGTGTATAATTGGGCTGGTAGTCCCAACTTCAATTACACTGTTGTTCAAGAAAGTTACTCATCTGAGTGGTGCAGGAAATAAGTGGCAAGGAACAATGTCTAGTTGTTCAGATAGGATGGGAAATTGAGGTCTTATGTACACAATGCCATGCACATAGCAAAAAGGCACCATTGACTATGTGTTGATTGAAAGAAGGCTTCTAGAAGAGTTTTTAAAGTAGATATTCCAGTTGCTGTCAAAAGATTATGTTACCAAGTTATTTCATCTGGATAGTCTCTAATTTGATCATGGATGATGCTACTGTCTATAATGGTAAACATAGATATGGTACACGTAGATTGACTCAAATCTGATTTCTATTACCGGTAGATGTTTTTCAATTTGGTTTCGTCTACTGTATATTTGTTTAAGTTCAGTTTTTAATATATACTGGACTCAACATATTACAAGTTTTATCCCGGCACCATGTTCTTGTTTTCGCACTGTTCTATGTCTTAACTTACAATAAAAAAGCCATACATCATGAGTTGTTCTGAATATATTCTTGGTAGAAAATCAGAACCATAAAGACAACCTGTACACAATTAGTGTATCTGGATAGACTGTAATTTTACCATGTATTATTGTAGTTGTAATCAGTTATTAAATCTGGATAGATTGTAATTTAGCCATGTATTATTGTAGTTGTAATCAATTATTTCATCTGGATAGATTGTAATTTTACCATGTATTATTGTAGTTGTAGTCAATTATTACATCTGGATAGATTATAATTTTACCATGTATTATTTTACCATGTATTATTACATCTGGATAGACTGTAATTTTACAATGTACGTTGATCCTACTGGCACCCTTGATAATTCTGTTAGTATTGGTGATCCATTTTATAATTCTATACACACAAAGATTTTAATCAATCACATTTTGTTCTTGCAGGAAAGCAGATGTAAATGTACAGAACGATCGAGGAGATACGCCACTACACCTTTCCTGTTATCGTGGTTTTGTTGATATCGTTCGTATTTTAATAGATGCCAGAGCTAATCCATTTACTAAAAATAAACAGAAGAAAACAGCTCTTCAAGAAGCTCATTCACAGAATTTTCATGTTATAACAGACATCTTAGATAAATATCAGATTGGTTAGTAATAATTTAAACATAATAATCAAAAAATAGTAAGTTATGAGATTGATTTGGTACATGGCTTACTGGTGACAGGGGTGGATCCAGGCGGATGAACCCCACTAAATAATAGTATATAAAAAAATTAACTTATTAGTTCTATTTCTATGAAACGTGTAAACTTCTTGTTGATTGAGGTGATGTGCAGTGTATTGCCTGTCAACCCAACTTCATTCTATTGTCATAAATTTCAAGGGGGGTTGGATGGCCGAATGGTAAGCGTGCGCGCTATATCATAAAGTCTGTCATTGAGTCAACTGGCGTGGTTTCGAATCCCTGGTTGTACAAGGACTATGGTCGCCTGTCCAACCTCATGGGTTTTCTTCGGGTCCTTCTGTTTCCTCCACTGCTAAAGACCCCTACGCACAATCAAATTATTGAAATAAAATTAAACCATATGTTAGTCCCGAATGACCTAGTTTGTGTCGTGTGTACTTTGAACCCCATTTCTCTATCACTCTCTCACACTTAGATTCTTTGTTTTCTTATTCAGAATTTGAAAGATCCAAGCTTTCTTCAATTGACAGAAGGAATCCCTTGAAATCGACAAATTGGCATTCACATCCACCTGTTGAGTATACTAACAATCTGGGTTCTTCCACAACATCAAATTATTCTCGAAATTTGAGGCAACATTCGCTGCGAGAAAATAACTTCAATATTTCCTCTGAATTTATGCGAGAAGAGTGTTGTGAAGGGTCAGATCATATGCTGCCGGAATCTATGATGACATCGTCTTCGGACATGTTAGCATTCAGTCAGTCAGGTTTACGAGAACCTACCGAAAGCGAAATGAATTTTTCTTCTGTGACCAGTTCTGAAATCAGCAAAGAAACTGTCGAATCTTTTGCTGAAGTTTTACAGATTGACCTTGCAATTTGCAAAGATAAAATTGGTTCTCTTGAAATGGATAACGATAAATTAAAAATTGAATTAAAAAAAGCACATCAATTGTTGTTTGAGGAGCAAAAAGCGCGTCAGGAACTAGTAAGACGCAGTCATCTGAATAAAACGGAACTTGCAAAACGGGTGTCGGAAGCTGAAACCAAAAGTTTGACAAATGGATTAAAATCCAGTGAAAAAATGGAACTTAAACTTTGCCATAAGAATATTCTAGACTTAATTAGGAGTAGAAACATTTCTTTTGATTGGTCAAAACTATGTGATAATGTTCAAAACCTATGGCAACGATATGACTATGATTTTAGTCTGGATGTAGCGGGGCGTGAATGGATGTTAAATAGAGAATATACAGTAGTTGGTGACATCCCTGTCAATCATTATGGTACAGGGCAGCGTGATGGATCGTGTTCACTTGTTTTTAGAATAAAGCATAAAGAGAAATTTTATATGTTAAAGGTGAGTTATGAAAATAAAATACCAGCTAATAAAAGGATAGAGAAATTGTCAGTTTAAGATACACGTATAAATTTCTGTTCTTGTCCTGTACAGTGTGCATACATGTATATAGATTCATCTTGCATACTTCCTAAAGTTTTATTTTCATGTGGATGTATATATTGTCAGTGCCCCTGTCCGTCTGTTCTCAATTTGTTTGTGGACACTCCACAGCTCACAACTTTTTATTCGATTTTCTTTAAATTCGAAATATAGCTTTATCTGTAAAAGATCTCAGATCCTTTCGACATTGGCGGGAAGGTGGGGGGCCATGTATTATAGTAGTTGTAATCAATTATTTCATCTGGATAGATTGTAATTTTACCATGTATTATTGTAGTTGTAGTCAATTATTACATCTGGATAGATTATAATTTTACCATGTATGGGGGTATTCCTAAATGGTTAGCATGCTTTATTAGAAGTCAACTGGAGAAGGATCGTCCGTCCAACCTTGTGGGTTTTCTCCATTACGCGCAAACAAATTATTGAAATAAAATTAAACCAAACACATGTGTCAATTGGATTTTAAACCCCATTTCTCTTCGTCCCTTTCGATATTGACATGTATTGGGTGGCTCTTGAAACTGCCGAAACAAAATGGCCACTCCTTGTATGCAAATAGTGTAAAAATATGTACCAGTAATACCAAAGTTGTGAACCCTCTAGAGGTAGCCAGTTTTATCTGATTGTGATTACATATATATACATGTATCATATAGATCTCAGTTCCTTTAGATACTTGTGAGTATCGGACCTTCACATTTTGGAATGCTCAAATGACAAAAGTGATCATCTGATCTGGAAGAAATTTATGTACATTATTGAAATTAGAACGACGCAAGCCTATCAAATTTCAACAATCTCTGTCTATGACTTCTGGAGTTATGGCCCTTGTTTCACTTTGTAGAACCTTGCGTATGCCAAAATGATAAATGTTGTTAACTGGCCTGTAGAAAATTTATGTGGATCAAAAACAATATTTAGATTAGTAAAACGTAGAAACTTATCAAATTTCAACAATTTCCGTTAATAATTTCTGGAGTTATGGCCCTTGTTTCACTTTGTAGAACCATGCATTATTTAGATTTGTAAATGCTGATCTCACAAAAAAAAATTATCATTCGATCTGTAGTATTTAAGTTAGTAAAACAGAGAAACTGAATTTCAGCAATTTCCAATAATTAGTAATGAGAGTTAGGACCTTTGTTTCATTTTGTGCATGTAGAACATTGTTAATGCTCAAATGACAAAAGTTGTCATCCGATTTGTATTGAATTGATACCGGTTTCTTTGGTTTGAAACTATAAAATGCTGGTTTTTTTTAATAATTCTCTTTGTGTCTTTTTTTAGATGATGATAAACCTAATAAACCTAGAGTTTGGTGATCATAATTGTGGTTACAGTATAGATGAATATTTGGTGGATAGTTTTGGTCCGGAGTATCTTGTTCCGTTATTGTTATCCTCTGGCCACCCCAATATAATCAACATACTACATCATTACCAGGGATCAACTGCAAGCTTTAAAAGATTCCAGTCTTTGCTAGTCCCACAGAATCTGGATGTCCCAATAGAAATGGCCAATAGAACAACGTTTTTAGTTCTACCGGAATATCCTACCACTCTCAAGACGTTCATGCTGGAACAAAAACAAGCTATGGAAGCACCACTGTATGGACTTTCGGAACTATTTCTTTTACAGTCTGTGTACCAGTTGTTATCTTCTATAGTATTTCTACAGAGCAAGAAAATAGTACATCGTGATATAAAAGCTGACAACATATTTCTAGATTGTTATCTTCGACCTGTATTGGGCGATTTCGGATTAGCTCGCTGCTTTAATGACCGAAATGGTCGACCGTCAAGATTTGTAGAAAAGGGCCAGGCGTCTGCTGGCAATTCCCATGCATGGGCACCAGAACTGTGTCGATATTCTCGATGTTCACCAGAGCTTTTACCTCAAACTGTAAGTTCATCCTTTTTGAGGTACAGTACCTCAAATATTATATACTAAAAAAGCTATTTAGAAAAACTTGGTTTATGGAAACAAAATATGGAAAAATTGTAGATGGTTAATAATCCATAAATCTAGTTTATAAAACCTAGTATTCTGTTTAAAGAGGCTTTCCAAGTTAAAGTGTAGAGAAATAACCCTTTCTGTTTCAAACCAATCTGTTTAGCAGTAGAAACAGCCTGGAAATTTCACACATACTGTACATTCTTAAGGAGGAAATAAATAGGCAATTTTTATGTGCAACTTCATTGGTGTTAAATGTCAACAATAAAAGTTTGACACATTTCAATTCAAGTTGAAAGGATTTTTTACTTTTAAAACAAGCTAAACTTGTTTGATAACATAAAAATTATTTTATTTTAATGGGTTGTCTGATATATTATTTCGATTAGTTGTTTAACATGATCTATGTGTACCTGATTAGATTTTTGTTACGCATATTAGGCATAGTGGTTTAGATTTGGTTTTGAAACAATCAGTTGCAGCTTGACATTATGTGTTGACATAATATTTTAAATATTCACAATTCAAAAAACAAATCTGTACCTACAAATCAATGAAATCAAAATTGTTTTAAATCAAAGAGATCTGGTTATTTTAAGATAATTCATTAGTGATTTTTACTATTATTGCACACTTCTATAGCACACAACTGCCAGATGAATATGATCATTTTTGCTTAACAAAGACAAATTAAAGAGTAAGACTAAGACACTGTTGCATTTACATGATAGATTAGAAAGGTGAAACTAAGAGCATACTTGATTAAAAAAGTATAAATTTGTTACATGAGAAAATTTTCAATGTAATTCAGGTATTATTAGAAGATATCTACAGTAAATCAGATGGTTATGCTGCAGCCAGAATGATTTATAGTATTCTACAACCAGAAGATGCATTCCCAACCTCCTCACCAAATGTTCCCCATTATGAAAACTCAAAGATTCCAGAACTACCATTGGAATTATCTCCAGAGTTTCGTACAATTCTACGTGATTTGGTACTAAACGACCCTGTTGATCGACCCACTGTTAAACAGGCCATGTTCAGGTAGGTGTGAGACTTTTGTTTCATGTAACAAAAAATGTTTTCACCTGGACATGTGGGTTGGTTTTGGCATTTGGTGCATTATAGTGTTATACAACCACATTAAACTTGTTGACTTGCAGAGATCAAAATTTTTATTAGAATTTGATGAAACTTAAAATATATGTTTATGTCTCAAAGATCTGACCGTAATATACTGAATTATACATATTTAGCCCTGATTGTACCAAAAATCGCTTTTTTTTATCATGTTCTCTGTTCATCTCTTGTCTTAAAACTCAGCAGGATTGTTCATTATTAGGCCTGGGGAGAAAAAAAACCCTATGAAATTTCAGACTTGTTCAACAGAAAACCACAGGACTATCCTGTTTATTTTTAAAGTTTTGAAGTTGTGTGAAATCAATACTAGAAAATACAATTATCAACAGAATTGTTATATATAAAGTAAGTCAGCAATGTTTGTTTAATATATGCAACTTATTTTCTTACAGGATAGGTGGACTTCTATTTTCGCCAAATAAACAGGAAGTGACATCATTGCAAGAAATGACACAATATCAAGAAGCCAGACTTTTAACACTGTCAGCAGTTGATTCAGAAACATGGTATGTTTTGTTTTATGTTGAAATATGTATATACATAAACAAAGTTGAATGTCTGAAATCTGGACATTACAAGTTAAGACAGGAGTTTTCTAATTCGACTTAAAAGCAGGCTAGCCATCCACAGTCTCGACATTACAAACACGACTTATTGGTCAGTTTAAATCAACATTGATGTTGTTACCTTACCGTGAAAAGATGGGCTTATGGTATCCAATATTTATGACAAAATGAAAATTTTAAAATTGGCACATGAATCGCGTGCAAGAATGCTTTTGAGTGTCATTTGTAATGTAGCGACTCGATAAACAAGGTTCAACAGGGGTATACTACCGGTGTAGACTTACATTCCATTTGGACTCTGTGTGTATTTTGCCAAACATAACTGATTAGTACTTACAGTAAAAACAGAAACGGTTGAATGTAAATCAATGTATATACATTCATATTACATTATCATATCTGTTTCGAACCATTTGGGCCCATTGCCACGTGCCAAAGAATAACGATTTAGCTCCTTTAACTAAGATTGTCTTACAGTAAGTGCAGGAGGACTGCAAAACAAAAATCTGCAAGATAAACTTGCGGACAAGACAGAAATTGTGTTGTGTTTTTTAGAAAATAGATATCGCAAATAATAAACAAATGTGACCAATCTTGACACTGGTCGTCTCTTCAATGGCAATAGTTTGCCAGTTGACGTCATGAGCTAGATGGACAGACAATGTATTGATGGTGTAGAAGATAAATATTATTATATAAAACTATATCTATCTAATTCAGTAATAATTTTTTTTTTTATATAATTTTTCAACAGGAAACAAGGAACACTTAAGAAAGTTGTGTCGGTTGATGAAAGTGTTAAAATTAATAGGCTTGAGATTGAGGCTCATTTTCTCAGTCATGTTACACCGAAGGAATTCTGGGATATTTGTAATCAACAACGAGAAAGTAGTAAAAGGTGTGTGTTGCCACTGTGAATGGACATGACATGTTGTTGGATTGATTTTAGAAGATTTTAGATTATATTCCTATTTTAGTACGTGGCTTTCTGTTGCAATGCAGACATTTTATGATGAATGATTTATGAGAGTAAGATGAGAAAAAATTGTGATTGGATGAAATACAAAGATTGTGATTAGAACAACTAAAAAAAGCTGTTTTTCTTATGTGTTTGTAATGTTGAAATTACATGTTTGTTTTTGCGCCATGACTCAGAACCTCAGTGAAATATTTGATATTGTGGCCCAGGAATATTATAACCTGTTTAGTAATTATAAATACTGACTGCTAAATGCAATTTGTTTTTCACAATATCTGTGATTTTAATGCAGGACCTCGGAGACATTGTTGATGATTGTGAACTGGGTTGTTTTTTCCAGAAGCTTCTTTAGCTGCCATTTAATGATGACTGATTGCAATAAACCGTGTGCTTGCTTTTCAAAATTTATTCTGGATTTCGAAGTCATTTTTTAATCTTTAATAAACTGTGAACTATTGTTATATTTGTACATGTACATTTAGTTGATGTTTCCTGTCCGGATTCTGCACACAGAGAGATTCACCTACTTCATAATTTGAGAATAAATCTCTTGTCGTGAATATATAGTTTTGTAATTCTTACTCACACTTGACATACACTCAAATAGTAAATAAACCTTTTGTATTCCATTAAATGAAAGCAGAATAAATACTTATCAAAATGGTAAACTAACCCACAATCCACATATGACGTCATTAGACCAGACTCCAGTGGACGGTAAAAAACGCTTACCTATCAAAATTCTTGAAGAAATGTTGACCAACTAGCGTAGTGTCTGTCCTGAAGCGGACCTTACAATACTTCATGCGCCACCATGGCCTTTACATCACTATAGTCGTGGGCATAGGTGCACTCTGACACATTCCTAACTCTCACTTTAACACAAGTCTTACCATCTTACTCTATTTCTGACTTTACTACATTCCTCAATTTTGGTGTCTTCCAACCATATTACATTCCCATGTTGATATATTTAGCGTGTATAAATGCATTTTCCACAACTTCACTGTAATTGACAGCACTGTATCCCCTATTACATCATATCTCCACTCTCTAACTGTAATTCCACTACCTCACTCCATATTCTGTAAAAATAGAAACCTACCGTTATCTGTGCCAAGGTTGTGTATATTATGCTATTCTCTGTGTTAAAGATATTTACATTTCATATCCTTTAATTTGTAAATGCATTTCTTAATGAACTACTTAGGCTTAAAGGCACTTCTTTGATTTTGGTCAAGGTATGGAATTGTGTTGTCTGTTGTATTTTTTTGTTTTGAAAGATTGAAAGAATAATTGGATGCTGTTCTATTTACTAATTTCAGTCCAATTTTTTTCTTACTTTGTTGATTATTGAATACCAGTTAGGTTATATCACCAGTGGCAGGTCCAGGAATTTTCGCAGGAGGGGGTTTGCCAGGCTCCTGTTAAGCAAATGTATAATGCCATCACAGTCTATAAATTACATAGGCATTACAAATTGAGCTTTTTAAAGTGTGAAATCCAACACACTGGTTGACGTCATTTTTTATAATGATGTAGGATTTATGTAGCTGCGCAGGGTGGGGTTTGGACACCCCCCCCCTTTGGATCCGCCCCAGATCACCATATAACTGGCTTTACTAATTTTTTCCATTTTTCTATCCCCGTGTGTTGATTATGGACTACCAAATTAGTTCGATCTCAACACTAGCTTTATCGATAAACGTAAAACTTTTAACTAAGACAGATTGACATTCTACAAAGCAAATCAACATTTAAAATCTAGTATTTTTGTGTCCCAAATCAAAGAGGTCTAGTCATTTTAATGACATTATAAATGTGGGTAAAGTGATGAAATATTGTTATTGTATAGGAGATGTAGTACAGGTTATTTTAATAATTATTGTTGTTTTGTTACTGTACATGTAGGTCTGTGTATTAATAAAATGATTGTTAAAGACATCTGGAGTTTTTTTTTTTAAATACTGAACAAAGTATGGATAATTTAAGACTGTAATAGGTTGTGTTAGCCAGTGATACTGTATAATGGTTTGTGTTAATGGGTGATACTGTGTAATGGGTTGTGTTAATGGGTGATACTGTGTAATACTGTGTAATGTAATAATACCTGTATGTAATGGACTGCAATAAAAGATGACATGAGGTTATACGCTTCATTAAATGGGTGATACTGCATATGGGTGAGACTTTAGTAAAGCCGATTTGACTTGCATTAATTTCCAATAGACCTAAGCCGTTTGCACGTTGTATCATAAGGTCTGTTATTGAGTCAACTGGCGTGGGTTTTCCTCCCAATTGAAATAAAATTGAACCATGTTAGTCCCAAGATGACAGAGCTTGTGTATAGTGGACGTTAAACCCCATTTCTCTCTCTACGTTTACGCCCACCCATCTTGTTTTACTGAATGAATAAAATTATATGAAATGAAACGAGGATTAAAAACATTCTACTTTTCTCCACCAACATGATGAATGCAGACAGATGTAACCCATACAGTGTGCCTTGAGAGAAATTTTGCTTTGTCATCCCATCTAATCAACTAGACACAGTCCTTGTCAGGCCCCCAAGTGAATAACAGATTTCCTTATAAAATAAAGCCTCTGATAATATGTGATACTTAGTCATTGGTCACAATAATTTGTTAACGAACACATTAATTGTTACTTTTGTTTCCCTTTTTGATGTACTGTTCTTGAAACATAAAATTCTATCTATTGAAATGGTTTACAGCATTAGTTACATTTACAAAATAATTACAATAAGAGTGGTCATTATATAACATTCACTAGGTAACTTTTTACACCCCAAAAACTAAACTGTTAGCACATTAATGTGCCACGATATTGGATGTTAGCCTCGGGCCTAATATTTCTGGTATTACTTTTTTGCTGCCCTTACTGTATCAGGGCTGGGGCCATTACATCCCTACTGTAACTAATTACATTACCATTCCTTTTTTAATGTATGGTATTCATTACAATTAATGTCTCATTTTTAGTCATGAAATTAATTACCATTACATTGAAAAATAATTATTTACCATTTCTCATTAATTTACATAAAAAAGACCACCCTGTTTTCTTGTCATGAAGCCCCTAAAAAATCAACTCAAAATAATCCTGATTCACTAAAATAGATATTTCTGTATGAATTGTAATTTCTATAAATTTCTATAAACAATAATGCAAATTTTTAAGTGAAAGGATGTGGTGACAAAAACTGATGTTACTGCATGAATGGAAAAATGAATCGCAAGTATAGTTACTGGTAATAAACAACATTTTATTGTAAGCAATTTTAAAAACTTCTTAATCCAAGTAATTTTTGGTATAAATATATTGATTATAAAATGGGGAAATTATTAATCATGACTCTAAAACAATATATATGTTTCATATTAAGTAACCATAAAACCATAGAATGATGATATACTTTAAGGACGTTGTTATTTTTGTCACCGTGAGATAAAGTTTAAAGTGTAAAAAGACAATTGTTTTTTAATCAAGCTAACTTATTGAATAAATGATTCGCTGCAAAATTAGCAAGTATCTTTGATGACAATATAATATACCTTTTCAGAAATCCACTTCTAATAAAGGTTTCTAAATGAAATGTTTACTGCCTCATATTTGTTAAAACTGATTAGAATCTTTTTTAAATTTGGTATAAAATAATGAAGCCTGTCTTATTGGAAATATTTATATGTGCCATTAAATGTAATGGAATGTTATTGACCATTACATAATTTTTAGAATGTAATTAATTACATTTCCAAACCTTTGGAAATCTTCCAATATTCCTTACATGGCCAATACTTCAAAGATAGGCTGGCACTGCCAGGCAGGATACGTCCACATTTTCGAGAGATGGATAGAGAACAAGAAATACCGAAAGTGATTTTTCCTACATCATTAAGTTAGAATTTGATATCTGCAAATATCAAAATGAATTAAGATCTTTGGGTTATAAAGGTGCATTTCAGTAGGCTTCAAATTCGACTGGGGATCATGTTGCTAAGTGGGTAAGATGCTGGCTCGGTAGCCTTGAGGTTGGGTGTTTGATCCCTGCATTGGGTGACAAAGTTCATCTAGATTTTCTGGCGTGGTTTCCCCTTGTTAGTGATAAAGGATGGATGGCCGGACAAGAACAGCTGTCAATTTTGGTTCGATTTTCACGAAATTCAACCTCAACCTTCATTACGATGTAACGGTGATATACCCAAACGGTTTTTTAAAAGGGATAATAATTCTGACCCGAGAGGGACCACAAGCTAAAAAAAAAGGTCATTTTTCGTACAATCATGGGCCATAATTGAGGAAGTTACAATCCGATATGCACAAATATCGAAAGGAGCTAAGATTGTTAAGTTGTAAACATGTGTTTCAAGTTTTATCAAAATTGAATAAAGATTGTGACCTCTACAGGGTTCACAACCTTGATATACCATATTTTTACACTCTTCGCGAACCAAGATCTTTGGGTTATAAACATACATGTCAAGTTTCATCAAAATCGGTTCAAAATTGTGACCTCTATAGGGTCCACAACCTTGATATAACATATTTTCACACTATTCGCATACAAACGCAGTCATTTTGTCCGTCAATTTTGGTTCGATTTTCACAAAATTAGAACTCAGCCTTCATTACCATGTAACGGTGATATAATCAAACGTTTTTTAAATCGGATAATAATTCAGGAAGTTACGATCCGATGGGTGCAAATATTGAAAGGAACCAAGATCCTTGGGTTATAAACATACATGTCAAGTTTCATCTAAATCGGTTCAAAATTGTGACCTCTATAGGGTCCACAACCTTGATATAACATATTTTCACACTATTCGCGTACAAAAGGCGGCCATTTTGTCCGTCAATTTTGGTTCGGTTTTCACGAAATTCGAACTCAGCCTTCATAACCATGGAACGGTGATATAATCAAACCTTTTTTTGAAATTGGATAATAATTTTGACCTCCAGAGGGACCACAAGCTAAAAAGGGCGATTTTTCGGACAAGTTACGATCGGATGGGCGCAAATATCGAAAGGAACCAAGATTTTGAGGTTATAAACATGCATGTCAAGTTTCATCACAATCGGTTCAAAATTGTGACCTCTATAAGGTCCACAAGCTAAAAACATGATATGTTTTGTGTAATTAATATGAACTTCTGGACCTTACTTTTGTGTAAATAATATAAAGTTTGTAGCGTAACATCTAAACTTCTAGATCATTATGTAATGAAAATATAAACTTCTAGACCCTACTGTAATGTAAACGATATAAACTTTTAGACCTTATATTGTAAATAAAAAACTTCTAGACCATGATTAATTTTGTAATGTAAATAAATGTAAAAGTAAAATAACAAATTTCTAGACCTTATTGTAATGGACCTTAATGTACTGTAAATGATATAAAACTTCTGGACCTTACTGTAACGTAAATAATATAAATCTAAATGACATAAACTTGCCGTCTTTTCTTTTACCTACTTTCATTTACAATTTCCTGTAAAATCTGAGACCATCCCTTTAAAATTTAAATGTTTTTACACATGAGAAATCACTCTCTCTCTCTATATACATATATATGCATATTTGACATCATTTATATTTTAATTAACGATTATGAATATTTATTCCGATATCTTTCAAAGGCCTAAATAAATTATGTCAGATTACATCTAAGTACATATATTTAAAACTATATACAATATCCGTATGTACAATTATCAGCAACTATGCCTACTTTAAAACAAATAATAGGACTCTATGGTGTTCTTGACCCTCAACAATAACAATATTATGTATGACAATATATTACAGCTTTGAAATAATGTTCATATCAAAAATACTACTTTAACTTCTGTTTATCTTATTTCACTTAAAGCGGCATTAGCATTTTCAATTTGCCATAATTTGACGCTACATTTACATTTAATTTGAATATAATGTCATATATATAAAAGTATAATTTCAATTAATTTTTGTTCAAAGTGATAATTCCTTGTAAATCTTTAGTACTTCATATCCTAATATTACAAATGTATTTAACTTCAAATTTGACATTTCACATCATAATTTTACTACAAATATATTGCACTTCAAATATAGTCTCTCAATTATATTGCTTTTAACCTTAAAATGTTCAAATATTTACCATTTACTAATCTATTAATCAATAGTTCTTCAACATAATCTCATTTGAAGAAGTCTTTTATTAATTAATCTCTCACACATGGATGCAAGGTAAAATATACTTATTTTAAATATGGCATTTTGAAAAGATATCTACATATGTATATGTCTGAGACTGTCACGCAACAAAACAAGAAATCGCATTAATTACTCAATTTCTATGAAATATTTCATATATTATACTTTACTTTAACTTTAAGCAGATATTATTTTAATATTCTAGTATATTAGGAATATCATCTAAAGTACTCAAGTTTTTCACGAGAACATTACTACCATACTACAGCTATAATCCAGGTGCTTAAAGTGAAATTACAGTTTATACAATCCCAACCAAAAATGAAATAACTGTCAAGTGGGATATTCGAACTTATCGATGTTAGTTTTCATAAAGCCAATAGAAATGTCTTTGCAAATTTAGAATTTATCTACGATTGTAAGTGTGGTATATGCCCAATATAAATATTGTTTACTCAAATTGCTATATTGTATCTTCCACTTAAACAGTTAAAATATAACCTAACACGCTTTTATTAAAATTATAATCAAGTCTCCCACTATAAAATTAGAATATAGAATAATTTAGAGTTGAATACAATTAAGATAGAACACAGGCACAACCTGTTCAATTAAAGAACATTCAGATTTAATATTTCACCAATAAGTCTCCCATAAAACAGATTTAACATTTTAATTCCCCCATTCTTATTTACAATAAAAAAAATTATTTAAAAAAAAAAGTATTCGATAATATGCACAAAGCTGTAATAAACTTTTAATAACAGAGTAGGCACTTCTGTTCAAACAATTCGAATGCAAATCACTAAGTTGAGACACCAAAACATTTGTTACAAAAATGGAATGTCACAACATGAAAATAATGTGTCAAGGGAGACAACTCAATAATTAAGCTCTGGCTCTGACAAAACCATGGATTTTTTATAGCGTAAAAAATATAAAAAGAAAATACATTAAACTATTAAACTTAATACTTTGTATCCACAAATGATAGGTCAGTACTGATTTTTTTTTTTTAAAAAAAAGAAGAAAAAAACATTCAATATACAAAGATCAGAAAACTGAAGGATTTCTTGAATAAGGATTGAAATGGTTTGTAATAAATAAACATCTTATTATGTAACACAATATAAACATGTAATTAATTAATAAGTAGTAGGTAATTATTGTATAATCAAAAAGTAAATATCATTGAATTTTTGTTATCTTGTAAACCATTTGCATTTATAAATAAATGAATACAATATCAGGAATAATTTAATCAGATTAAAACAAGACCCTATTTCGTTTGGTTTTTTATAGTTCAAAATTTTGTTTTCTTTTACTGCACTATGTAACCTGTGTTCTGGTTGATTTAACTGATAAGCCAAAGAAACGGTATGTTACAGTGAGTTCTTAGCATGCTATGCACAGAACTGTTGGTATTCACTAGAAACTGTCTGACATCATAGGTTCAAAAGCTGTTCGTATGAACACTGATGCGACCCTTCACTACAACCAGTCAGATCTTCATGGAGTAAAGACCATCAAAAGTATAAAAAACGAAACGAAATATAGATCTGTATTTCAAACAGACTGGGAATAAATAAAATTATGGATTATCGATCAGTTGGAACTTGACAGACGAAAAACTAACTTTCAAATATCAAAATTAGCATAATCATTCAATTAAAATTTTTCCCTGTTAAAGGATGAAAATGTTGAAAATGTATCTTCATTTAAATATCAAATTAACAAACATGTAACTTTGACTAAATGCAAATTAATGTTTTGACTAGAACTACAAGACTTTTTATTGTCCAAGAAAAATATTTGTTTGTAAAAAAAAAACCCAAAACGAATGGAACAACATACATAACTTTTTCTTGTTTTATATATTTGAAAACATATCCTTCATTAAAATATTCTCAGTGAAATTTTTTGTTGATGAATAAATTTTAAACATCTAGATTTCCGACTCTTGTTCCAATTGCTCTTTAAGACATAAATTAGGGAAACAATTCATTTGAATCAGCACATGGATAAAATAAATACTAAAATTCTTTAATTTGTCAAATTAAAAAAGAATAATGTCCGTGAGGTAAAGAAAATATACAACAATTTTTAATCTAAATAATGTTCAAAAGCCCATTTTTGTGAATCTTCTCCATTTTTACATATTTTGACTATAATACTTTTACCACTGGGTATATTTGATCTGTCTAAACATTTCCCAGAGATGGATAGAGAACAAGAAATACCGAAAGTGATTTTTCCTACATCATTAAGTTAGAATTTGATATCTGCAAATATCAAAATGAATTAAGATCTTTGGGTTATAAAGGTGCATTTCAGTAGGCTTCAAATTCGACTGGGGATCATGTTGCTAAGTGGGTAAGATGCTGGCTCGGTAGCCTTGAGGTTGGGTGTTTGATCCCTGCATTGGGTGACAAAGTTCATCTAGATTTTCTGGCGTGGTTTCCCCTTGTTAGTGATAAAGGATGGATGGCCGGACAAGAACAGCTGTCAATTTTGGTTCGATTTTCACGAAATTCAACCTCAACCTTCATTACGATGTAACGGTGATATACCCAAACGGTTTTTTAAAAGGGATAATAATTCTGACCCGAGAGGGACCACAAGCTAAAAAAAAAGGTCATTTTTCGTACAATCATGGGCCATAATTGAGGAAGTTACAATCCGATATGCACAAATATCGAAAGGAGCTAAGATTGTTAAGTTGTAAACATGTGTTTCAAGTTTTATCAAAATTGAATAAAGATTGTGACCTCTACAGGGTTCACAACCTTGATATACCATATTTTTACACTCTTCGCGAACCAAGATCTTTGGGTTATAAACATACATGTCAAGTTTCATCAAAATCGGTTCAAAATTGTGACCTCTATAGGGTCCACAACCTTGATATAACATATTTTCACACTATTCGCATACAAACGCAGTCATTTTGTCCGTCAATTTTGGTTCGATTTTCACAAAATTAGAACTCAGCCTTCATTACCATGTAACGGTGATATAATCAAACGTTTTTTAAATCGGATAATAATTCAGGAAGTTACGATCCGATGGGTGCAAATATTGAAAGGAACCAAGATCCTTGGGTTATAAACATACATGTCAAGTTTCATCTAAATCGGTTCAAAATTGTGACCTCTATAGGGTCCACAACCTTGATATAACATATTTTCACACTATTCGCGTACAAAAGGCGGCCATTTTGTCCGTCAATTTTGGTTCGGTTTTCACGAAATTCGAACTCAGCCTTCATAACCATGGAACGGTGATATAATCAAACCTTTTTTTGAAATTGGATAATAATTTTGACCTCCAGAGGGACCACAAGCTAAAAAGGGCGATTTTTCGGACAAGTTACGATCGGATGGGCGCAAATATCGAAAGGAACCAAGATTTTGAGGTTATAAACATGCATGTCAAGTTTCATCACAATCGGTTCAAAATTGTGACCTCTATAAGGTCCACAAGCTAAAAACATGATATTTCGTACAATCAGGGGCCATAATCCATGAAGTTCCGATCCGATACATGCCAATATCTAAAGGAACCGAGATCTTATGGGGATAAACCTATATTTTAAGTTTCGTCAAAATCGGATAAGAATTGTGACCTGTAGAGAGTCCACAAACAAATTGTGGACGTCCGGATGGACAGGGGCGACGGCATAATACGTCCACATGAAAATGTGGGCGTATAAAAATGTATGTACATTCTATTACCCAAGCCCTGTAATGTACATGTACAGATAATAAGCTTGTGCTCATTTAATACAAATTGTATATAGCAACCCTATAATAGAAATAAAGAGAAAAAAATCTTTTAATAAAAATAAGTTTATTAAATAACGTCAAACTGTAAAAAAAAAAACAATTTTCCTCATTTTGTAATAGAAGCAGTTATTTCCCCTTGACATAGCAGTTTCCAGTAACATCAAATCTATAAAGCTATATAACAATCTTTATCAAATTATGAGAACATTCTTTCATATAAGTACTTAATTTCACATCCTTGTTCTATTTATACATTACGTATTAAAATATTATCAATACTCCTTTATATAAGCACTAAATATATCTGGATCTTTTGATAAAAATCAAATAAGACAAAATTGCATTTAAGAATTCCCAGACAATTTCTAAGTAAGGTTCAAAGCTCTTCAATTCTAAAAATACTACATATTTTTATGTTTAAATGATTGACAATTTCACATAAAGACATGAACAATAAACAAACAATGCCATTCTTAAAACAATATGAATGAAAATAAACTTTCCATTGTTGTTTGTTAATAAAATGTTGACCTCGGTGAGCATTTAAATAGCAGGGAGCGTTCAATATATTTTAATGATGATTGGATTTACAGAATGTTATTAATATATTAATTATCAACAGTTCAGTCTTGAATGATACATATTTTATTCTAACAGTATGGTAATATTTCAGAAGGCACTTTTCTATAACAACTGTATGGACAACTGTAATACAGACAACATGACTAACTAATTAGTCTTTTACGTCAACATTTGCGAACACATCTTTAAGTATCTGTGCATCCCTAGCTATACTATACAAAAAAAAAATATATATAATATTTACGCAGACGATTATATGGGGTGGTAGCATTTGATTCTATTCCAATTCTGTTCTAATTTTATAAATTTTGGTTGATCTACACAGCAGGTACATTAAGATCAAACAGACCTTAATTCTTTGTGAATTTTAGGTCCTGTGATTAGTAGCGATTGCTCAAGCCAAATTGTCCGTTTACTGACTACCAGTATATATGTCACAAGTTAGACCCTACTGTTTTGTGTAATTAATATGAACTTCTGGACCTTACTTTTGTGTAAATAATATAAAGTTTGTAGCGTAACATCTAAACTTCTAGATCATTATGTAATGAAAATATAAACTTCTAGACCCTACTGTAATGTAAACGATATAAACTTTTAGACCTTATATTGTAAATAAAAAACTTCTAGACCATGATTAATTTTGTAATGTAAATAAATGTAAAAGTAAAATAACAAATTTCTAGACCTTATTGTAATGGACCTTAATGTACTGTAAATGATATAAAACTTCTGGACCTTACTGTAACGTAAATAATATAAATCTAAATGACATAAACTTGCCGTCTTTTCTTTTACCTACTTTCATTTACAATTTCCTGTAAAATCTGAGACCATCCCTTTAAAATTTAAATGTTTTTACACATGAGAAATCACTCTCTCTCTCTATATACATATATATGCATATTTGACATCATTTATATTTTAATTAACGATTATGAATATTTATTCCGATATCTTTCAAAGGCCTAAATAAATTATGTCAGATTACATCTAAGTACATATATTTAAAACTATATACAATATCCGTATGTACAATTATCAGCAACTATGCCTACTTTAAAACAAATAATAGGACTCTATGGTGTTCTTGACCCTCAACAATAACAATATTATGTATGACAATATATTACAGCTTTGAAATAATGTTCATATCAAAAATACTACTTTAACTTCTGTTTATCTTATTTCACTTAAAGCGGCATTAGCATTTTCAATTTGCCATAATTTGACGCTACATTTACATTTAATTTGAATATAATGTCATATATATAAAAGTATAATTTCAATTAATTTTTGTTCAAAGTGATAATTCCTTGTAAATCTTTAGTACTTCATATCCTAATATTACAAATGTATTTAACTTCAAATTTGACATTTCACATCATAATTTTACTACAAATATATTGCACTTCAAATATAGTCTCTCAATTATATTGCTTTTAACCTTAAAATGTTCAAATATTTACCATTTACTAATCTATTAATCAATAGTTCTTCAACATAATCTCATTTGAAGAAGTCTTTTATTAATTAATCTCTCACACATGGATGCAAGGTAAAATATACTTATTTTAAATATGGCATTTTGAAAAGATATCTACATATGTATATGTCTGAGACTGTCACGCAACAAAACAAGAAATCGCATTAATTACTCAATTTCTATGAAATATTTCATATATTATACTTTACTTTAACTTTAAGCAGATATTATTTTAATATTCTAGTATATTAGGAATATCATCTAAAGTACTCAAGTTTTTCACGAGAACATTACTACCATACTACAGCTATAATCCAGGTGCTTAAAGTGAAATTACAGTTTATACAATCCCAACCAAAAATGAAATAACTGTCAAGTGGGATATTCGAACTTATCGATGTTAGTTTTCATAAAGCCAATAGAAATGTCTTTGCAAATTTAGAATTTATCTACGATTGTAAGTGTGGTATATGCCCAATATAAATATTGTTTACTCAAATTGCTATATTGTATCTTCCACTTAAACAGTTAAAATATAACCTAACACGCTTTTATTAAAATTATAATCAAGTCTCCCACTATAAAATTAGAATATAGAATAATTTAGAGTTGAATACAATTAAGATAGAACACAGGCACAACCTGTTCAATTAAAGAACATTCAGATTTAATATTTCACCAATAAGTCTCCCATAAAACAGATTTAACATTTTAATTCCCCCATTCTTATTTACAATAAAAAAAATTATTTAAAAAAAAAAGTATTCGATAATATGCACAAAGCTGTAATAAACTTTTAATAACAGAGTAGGCACTTCTGTTCAAACAATTCGAATGCAAATCACTAAGTTGAGACACCAAAACATTTGTTACAAAAATGGAATGTCACAACATGAAAATAATGTGTCAAGGGAGACAACTCAATAATTAAGCTCTGGCTCTGACAAAACCATGGATTTTTTATAGCGTAAAAAATATAAAAAGAAAATACATTAAACTATTAAACTTAATACTTTGTATCCACAAATGATAGGTCAGTACTGATTTTTTTTTTTTAAAAAAAAGAAGAAAAAAACATTCAATATACAAAGATCAGAAAACTGAAGGATTTCTTGAATAAGGATTGAAATGGTTTGTAATAAATAAACATCTTATTATGTAACACAATATAAACATGTAATTAATTAATAAGTAGTAGGTAATTATTGTATAATCAAAAAGTAAATATCATTGAATTTTTGTTATCTTGTAAACCATTTGCATTTATAAATAAATGAATACAATATCAGGAATAATTTAATCAGATTAAAACAAGACCCTATTTCGTTTGGTTTTTTATAGTTCAAAATTTTGTTTTCTTTTACTGCACTATGTAACCTGTGTTCTGGTTGATTTAACTGATAAGCCAAAGAAACGGTATGTTACAGTGAGTTCTTAGCATGCTATGCACAGAACTGTTGGTATTCACTAGAAACTGTCTGACATCATAGGTTCAAAAGCTGTTCGTATGAACACTGATGCGACCCTTCACTACAACCAGTCAGATCTTCATGGAGTAAAGACCATCAAAAGTATAAAAAACGAAACGAAATATAGATCTGTATTTCAAACAGACTGGGAATAAATAAAATTATGGATTATCGATCAGTTGGAACTTGACAGACGAAAAACTAACTTTCAAATATCAAAATTAGCATAATCATTCAATTAAAATTTTTCCCTGTTAAAGGATGAAAATGTTGAAAATGTATCTTCATTTAAATATCAAATTAACAAACATGTAACTTTGACTAAATGCAAATTAATGTTTTGACTAGAACTACAAGACTTTTTATTGTCCAAGAAAAATATTTGTTTGTAAAAAAAAAACCCAAAACGAATGGAACAACATACATAACTTTTTCTTGTTTTATATATTTGAAAACATATCCTTCATTAAAATATTCTCAGTGAAATTTTTTGTTGATGAATAAATTTTAAACATCTAGATTTCCGACTCTTGTTCCAATTGCTCTTTAAGACATAAATTAGGGAAACAATTCATTTGAATCAGCACATGGATAAAATAAATACTAAAATTCTTTAATTTGTCAAATTAAAAAAGAATAATGTCCGTGAGGTAAAGAAAATATACAACAATTTTTAATCTAAATAATGTTCAAAAGCCCATTTTTGTGAATCTTCTCCATTTTTACATATTTTGACTATAATACTTTTACCACTGGGTATATTTGATCTGTCTAAACATTTCCCAGATTCTATATGTTTTATAGTACCACTTTCCTGAAGTAAAAAAAACAATCACACCATTAAAGACGATGAAAGAGAATGACAAAGTAAGAAAAAGATGTGCATTCATTGGAACAGATAAAATGTTGTTTGCAGAAAATAATGGGCAATTTTTAAATACAATGTGCCATTGTTCGAAATTTATCTAAAACTGGAATGAAAAAAAATGCCTAATCAATGTGTATAAAAATATTTGAATAATGATCTAATTGTCACCGTTACAAAGGACACAATTTCAACGTATAGTTGCTAGAAACTGGCCAACAGCACTTGAAGGAATATTTACCAAAGCTTTCAAAAGTGAGACGTTTCATCAATACATGGTCGTCTTGATTAACAAACATTATCAAAATATTTCCCAGACACTGACATATCTCATATCTGCCTTTGAAATCTCAAAAACAAGGGATTTTTACCAAAGACAATTTGCTAAAAGAATCTCTGTTTTCATCCGCATGGATGTAGTGTTGTTCAAGACAAGTGGTAATCATGATTCCAAAGCCTTGAAATCCATGACATTCCAGTATCGAGACCTAATTAAAGATTGAACAATATACCTTGTCATGATTCCATTTTTGTAATGAATTATTTCGACATTGTTCTAATTTTACGACAGAGCCATCTTCACCATGTGTTGTCAGACATCCCTCTTCACGTCTTAATTCACCATCCAAACTGTAGGAAAATACCTGAAAAAACAAGAAAACATATTTTCTCACTCATATCTTCGTCATATCGAATATTAAACATCAAAATACAATTATTTTGTTGGGAATTCAACAGGGTAGTATTTGGCATATTTTGTGAAATTCACGCTTTGCTTTTTCAGAATAAATTTTTGATGTACATCTTAACTACATAAAACTATAAATTACAAACATTCCAACCTCTTAATAGCTCTGGATAAGAAGTCTGTTATGTCATATGGCAGTAACATATTGTTTAGTCCAGTGTTGGGATTTCGCCTGTATATTCCACTCATGTCCTAAGCAATTTTCCAAATGTTCGAACAGGAATATGCTTAAACTGATATCCAGATATGGTGAATATTATCTACCACTTGATTAGGTAATTATAAGTGGTCATGTTTATTGTGTTATACCGTCTATACACACCTACCTTGATCAACTACTTAAAGATACATTATGGGAGATTAGATAACGAGTTGGCATGTCTCACTACAATAGTAATGTAAAGATATATTTCTGAAAATTTTAGTCAAATTGATCCACTATGAACTTAGAACGAAGCAAATGAAAGTTCCACTGAGCCTCGGTCATCATTACTAATGTTGGTAAGACAAAACAAGAAGTCTCACCAATTAATCAGAATCAAAAAGGAAAATATTGTAGCAAATCGAACTACAATCCAACAAAAATCTCATGCTAACCTCTATATCGAGAGTTGATTATGGTCTGGATCAGTTAATTAATGTCTAATTAAAATTTTTTATAACATTTCAGGCCTACAGAAAGACCTACAATAGGCTCTTGCATAATGTATGTTTAATCTACCTTGATTGGCTGACTTAAAGCACAATGGTGTCAGCCATTATTACATTTGTTACAGAACTGGTTACACATGTTCCAAATAGAATTTTAACACAGAGATCATTGCTACAATAGATGCGTTATGAAGCTTTCAAGAAAGGGAAGTCACAAATGCAAAAGGAAAAAAAGTTATCCTGCTACAGTACACTTCAGGGCTAAGTATGAAAATCCCCCCTGTGGGTGTTTTTTCCACTCAAAAATCGCGGTGTTTTTCTCATGTCCACTCCGCGGAATTTGCGACGTTCTGGGCGGAAAAAAGTCCGCGAAAAGATAAAATTCGCGGAGGATTATTGTCCGCGAAAATTTGAAATTCGCGGCGGATAATTGTCGGTGGAAACATAAAATTCGCGGAGGATTATGTTCCATTGTGATTCAAAATAGTCTGAGTAATTTAGTCAATATTGTCACAGCGTTATTTAATAGTTAATGGAATAATATCACGAGTATATTAGTCGTTTTAGTTAACCTGTAATTTATATATTCATAATACTATTTTCAAATTGTTTTTTGAAAATTAACTAAATTGTACCAAAGTATTATTTTATTCATATCCTAAAATATCTGTTATGCTCGATTCATTTATAATGTACATGTACATCGGTATTCAATTCGTAAATCGCACCACAGAGTGCATACACATATCAATTTTCTATGTCATTAGTTCATCCGACAAGCAGACAATGAAACCATGTTTCGTGAATTCTGATAACATTGTCTGAAAATGGATGACAATAAACATAATATCTAGCGATTTGCACGTGGGCGTCTTAAAATATGCTGTCGATTTTTTATATACTGATTTATTATCGATTTTAAATATGAAGAAGAATTTAATGACAATCATAGAAATAAACAAATTAGCATTAATTCTTGGAAGGTATATTTTCTCCCCGATATTTAATTTAACGGTAATTCGATTAAAATGACGATTGGGCTCCCAACGTTCAAATAATACTTTATGTCCCGAGAATCAAATATCATGTAATGTATAGAAGCTGAAAGATTCTTTACTTATTTCAGTTTCGTATTTGACTTTAAGATACAGAGTCCCTATTCCCCACATTTCAATACAGATCAACATGTCAAATCGTTTCAGATAGCGCTATAAAAGTATCATGTCTCAAATGGTCGCTTCATAGATATATTATTTTATGCTTTAACTTATAAATGCAACACACAAACTGCTTACCGTATTTATACAGTTGACGATAAATATCCTAGATAATAATCCGGTTCGGTTTCTTTCCAATAATTATCACAGAAACAAATATTAAATTTCATTTTTCCAGTGAACATATCGATGAAGCTTTCAATAAATAAATCACCTAACAACCAGACCATATGAATCGAATCTTGTGCGGACTGAACTTAGATTTATAGGATTTAATTGTCGCACCAAAGAGTACAAAGGAAAATGCTTAACAACAAAAGCATGCATTAGTTAAAGCGGCTTGGCGTGATATAAGGGATGATTTTTGTGCCAAATTAAAAATACACTGAAAGGGCCTCACTAGTCCGCAGGTGCTCTACTCTCTAGTCTGTCGCTGTAAGAAATACGTGTACTAAATGTGGGTATCAATAAAGCCTAACCCTAATAACAGATATCGGTTGACCAATGAACCCTAACCCTAACACAACCCTAACCCTAACTAATGAACCCTAATAATATATTATAGAACCCGCGGGCTAGTGAGCATTCCCCTTATTACCACAGGTTAAAGGAATAATTCTATTGACAGAATATGTCAACTGCGAATTAAGTATTGATTTCATAATTTGCATGCGCCAACCTTCAAGTCTGTACCGATTCAAAACTTAAATTATCTCTTATTTTAATATCCATAATTTTTAAAGCCTGAGTTTTATGTTATCGTTAATAAAATTAATAGAATCTTATGCAAATTACTGGTAATACGTGATGTAAATTGTAGGAGGTGGGGAGGTGCTATTCATCGTAGCCCGTTCGTAATTTAGCCATGTGTGTGTTAAAGGGGTTTGTATTTTAGTCAATTATCAATTCCTTTTGATGGCACGTGTGAATTCGCCTAATAAAGAAAGTTGATTGACAGTATGCATTGACTCAGACTCCTTGGTGCCTAAATGAAATGTCATCACGGTATTTTCCGACTGATAGTTTAAATGTGCATGTGTTCAGTAAGGTTGACGGTGAATTTTGGCGATGTGTGCTTAAAAACAGGAGATGAAGGCGTTTCATTCATTTGGGAATTAAATCAGAATATATTACTTGAGGTGTGAATTTTGTAACTTATTTGTCAGAATGGAAATGGCTATTTTAATGTACAACACCTTCGCCCAAGGTAAGGCCAGCATTTATGTGTGTAAATTTTGAAAATTTCCTAATTTGAATGAGTTTGAAATAGTCGAACGATTCAAGTTTTAAAAATATCGAACATATTAATGAAGTAATGTATCGATATAGGGTGAAACGATCGTGGGATGAACTGACCCATATTCGCCTGTTTTTAATATTCCATTTTTGTGATTTATAGTTAAGTCTAATAAAACAATACTTTAATAGTATAAACACTTACAATTACCGTGCCAACGCGTTGCGGATTGAAACCACGGCTTTAAAACTATGAGTGAGCTCACTTTTTTTAATTATTTGAATAGAGGCTCTAGAACCACTTGTAATAACATGCTCAACACATTTCGGATTGAAACCACCGCTTTGTAACAACGAGATTACTCACTTTTCTTTATTCTTTGCCGACATACATAAACGGTAAACGGCTTCGTAGCACATTGTTGTTTTAAAAATCCAAAACAAAAACATAGTAACAGAATACAGACTACATGTGAACGTACATGTGTAAATGTATAAGTCATTAATGGGCAGTCAAGCGGACGTTAAATAAAGCTGAATAATACATTTTTACGAATGTTCGTCCATATGATTATTTGTAAGGTTTGTTATATATGCCGCACATGTAACAAACGAGTATGCGATGTTGTAAATTATACATCGATAATATATGCATATGGATACGAATACAATGTAAAGCATACGTGTAACAATAATTTCATCAAATTAAATTACGCGCTGGGGTCGGTGGTTTATGCATATATTTTATTTCAAAGTTTTAAAAGCATGCCGATAATGCTGTTTTTCGGGATTGGACTACTGAATTATGGATACGAATACAATGTAAAGCATACGTGTAACAATAATTTCATCAAATTAAATTTCGCGCTGGGGTCGGTGGTTTAACAATTCCGCGGCAGTCGGTGGTTTAACAAATCCGCGGTGGTCGGCGGTTTACTCAAATTCGCGGCGGAAATTTAGAGCGGATTTTACAGCGGGACCTGAGCGGATTAATAGCCTGTACTCCGCGATTTTTCAATTCCGCCCAGGTCGGACCACGGAGGAATTTCACACTTAGCCCTGAAGTGTACTGTATATAACTGACTGAAGTGATGAGTGATAACAGATACATAGGAAAATTTCGGTAATAATTCCTTCAAAACCAAAAAATGTTATCATGTGAGTCTATGAGAGGATATCTGATATTTCAAAAAAGTAATTGAATGTCATAAGAGAAAACGAGAAAAATAGAAATAGCTTATACATTCCCTTGTTTTTATTCATTCCATACTTTATAAAAACACTGTAATGCACAGACTTTTTCAATTTTTCTGTTTTCTCCTATCTATTGACAGACAATTATAGAATCAATAAAAATAAAGTCTACTTGCGTCATTTGAAATCATTTATTGGGTATAATTGTCCATGTAATATAGCAATATATATAAGTAAGAGCATAAATGCTCAAAGGTTTGCATAACTAACCTGATTAGCACTGACACCATTTTGACATGAAAAAATTCCCATTTCAAACACAATCTTCTCATCTCTTTGTAAAGTGTCTAAACATAAATTACTGCTGGGATTTCTAACCTAAAACACAGACAAATTTATTGGTTTAAAAAAAACAAACATATTCTGTCTCTACCAGTTATTGAGATAATAGGCAGATCTGATAAATATAATGGACAGTAGTGGAATAATATTTACACAATGTTTCCAAGAGAAACCAGTTACCTCCCTTGCATTGAGTACACCATATCAGTACTTATCTATTCATTAACAATTATGCCCACAGCACTGCTTCTAACCATACTCATTTCACTGTGCATATTTTATATCGGTGTGTAGATTGTAGATAATGATTTATTATAATTATTCATGTGTGCTTACATCTCTCTAATGGTTAAAAGACATTTGTTTTTTATTGTAAATATAGTATAGGGGGAATTGTCGAAGTATTATCTCATTAACATTACATACAATCAATTGACTGATCATCTTACATGTTTATCTAATAAACTAGCAATGTTTTAATATCCTTTCAATTGATCCATTCGTTCGTAAATCAACTATAGGCTCATGAATAACACAAAGACAGAATATTGATTACTTTGCAGGTAGACGTACATTGATCAATTTTATTTTGTAGATAGATATATTCAAACTGGACCTCAGGCTTAAATGTGATTGTTTATCTGTTTCGATATTCCAACAGAAGACAATGATGACATCTACTTAAATTAACATTTCGAAATATAAAATGTGGCCTACTCTTAAAGACACATTATCAAAGATTAGATAAAGATCTGGCAGTTCTCACCATAATAGTTAGAACTGCATAATATAAAGGCAATTTTTGTTGAAAATTTTAGTGAAATTGATTCACTATGAACCAATAATAGAGCGATTGAAATTTCGACCTTGCCTCGATGAACAGTACAATAAAAACAGTCTTGATTATCTATTTCAATTTTCACGATTAAATTATGAATGGAAGTTGAGCAGCAAATCGGATAATAATCCGGTAAACATCGCAGACTAGCATTGACAGCAATATTTGATTATGGTCTGGATAAGTTAATTAATGTCTAATTAAAAATTTAGATAACATTTCATGTGTAAAGAAAGACCTGCAATAGGTAGATTTAGCTCTTGCATAATGTATTTTTAACGAAGGAATGTTCTAGAGGTATCATCAATATTACTTGATTGGTTAATAAAGCTCCCCCCCTCCCCTGCCAATCCTGAAAATGCTTCATTTGTTTTATTTTCAAATTTGGTTTATGTTGATATTAACTGTTGTATTCCAACATAAGTCCAATCTTTAATAAAGTGAGGTGTATGAATAGAAAGGACAAGAAACTCCTCTCAAGTCAATTCTAGGACAGATGTACCATCTCCATCAATTAAAGTGAAATTATTTTAGAATGTTATCAGTGTATGTCTTGTAACAGTCTAAATACCATTGCCATTAACTATAATAGTATAAATGTTGTCTATATTTTAAATAAGTATGTTATATTGTATATAATTCTTAATATAATTTCTTACCATTCCCCAAGCATGAACATTTTCGTCGGGAACAAATTTTTCAGGGTATACATTATCAAGATACCATTTAAAACTTTTACACTGTAATTTTTCACGTAAAGCTTTTCTTTCTGTTAAATCTCCTGGAAATTTTCCCTAAAATATAATTTACCACATACTATTAATAACATCATGGCAATGATTAATCAAGATTATTTTTGTTTGTAGGCCTACATGTATATCCTTGCATCCTTAGTAGTTAGGCCTATTGTTTAATAACATTGATCCAATGCAGGGTGGGGGGTGGGCAACTTGGAGAGTAGTGTTTCCATCTACATTTCCTCGAATTCCAAAGTTGAAGGTGGTATTTTTTTTAAAAACATACCAATCTGAACAGATGACCCTCAGTTTCTTGTCTCATCTGACATGATGATACACGATAGTTAAAAACAATATGTAGACGCTTCTAAGCTCACAAAATAACTCCAGGTAGCCAGGGTGAGGCACTAACCAGAAAGCTCAGGGTTTGATCACTGTGCTGGAAGAGAAAGTACCTTCAGATTTGTCACCCTGTGCTCCTCAAGTCAGTGTTGCAGTCAGGGGGCTTGGCAAGGACAATGTCTCATTGCTTGAACGAAAATTGCGATCTGGATGAACATGTTAGTTATGTAAAATAACCCTTGACAGTTGGAATTTGAATTAAAAGTAGGCTGTAGTTTAGAGTTTAGTGAACAAAGATGTGATAGGATTTAAACATAATATCTACTATACTGTACATACCAGTAAATCTTTACGATGGACATAAAATAATCTTTTATATTCATCCATCCATACTTCTGCTAATCTCATAGAATTAATTCCATGCGTATCTTTATTACCTGTAGAAATAAATAATAGTTCACTAATCCAGAGTTTTCGTATTTTTTGGCAAGAATACTTAAGTTTGTAATTTATAAAAAGGACTTGGATTTTCTTGTTGCCATGTGCTAAATAATTGTTTTACTGTAGGTAAGCTTAGAAATGAAAGTATGAAATTTCAGGACATTTTTCACTTTCAATGGAATAGGGACTTTACAGAATATAATAAGGAAATAAAAGTGTTTTTACTGAAGATAAGCTCACACATAAAAGCATAAAATGTCAAAGATTTTCTTTCCTAATGGGAGGAGGGACTTTAAAAAATTTTAATGTGAAGTTGTTACATTACCAGGGAATGTATAGGGATGACTAGAGCGGAATATATGACCGACTCGTGAACAGGGTATAAATTCTAAGCGTCCGCCACACATCCACACCTGAAAAAAATTACAACATTTACCATCTATCATCAAAACTGACTCATCTCATATCCATTTATTGGTAAGTTTCTCAGTCTCAAATTAAAAGATTTTTTTCCCACCCATATCATTAAAGATAACAATGAATATTTTAAACATGTGGTCTTACTCTGAAAGAAATTTCAAGATTTTCTCCACCCCAGACATCCATGCCAGGATCATAAGATCCAATCTCCCAAAAATATTCTCTATCTACTGCAAACAGTCCACCAGCCATCGTAGGTGATCTATAAAAACAGAAAATATCTGTAATATTCCTAATTCAGTAAATATAAAATAAGTGTTGATATCCCAGTTAATAGACTATTAATAGTAACAATGTTGGTCCTTTATCATACAAAAATTATGTTTGCTTTCCACTTTAATTACTGTTTGTACTTTATAAAACATTTTTCATTACTGTTTACATATGTTCTTCAATATCGTGTAGAAAGGTAAAACATCTGGTTTATTTTCACAATTCTAGAAATTTGACAATTTATTTAATTCAGATAATAACCAATTTCTTTCCCCATTTGTCTGTCTCTAACATTAGAAAAATATAAATTTTCATGCTGTGACATATGCATAATATTATGTGCCCTTTGAAACAGAAAACGTGATAAACCATGTTTTGGGTGTCATAATAAATAATAAAATAAATGTGTCATCAATTATGGTAAGTATGCAATAAATACCAAAAAAATAATGTAATTATGAAATTTTATTTTTCAGTCACAGATCAATTATAACCTAAGAACTTGACTAAACTAAATCTTGAAAATCAAACCAAAACTAAGATAAAACTGATCATACTAAAATATGTAAAAAGTGTAATCTTTACAAAACTAAGAAACTAAAGGCAAAAAGAAAACAGTAATAATATAGGTGTTCAAAACACATAGACTTCAATGTTAGAGATACCATACCGTACAGGATCTGTATACTGACGAGTTTTTACATCTATTTCAGGCACATCTCGCCATGTAAAGTGTAGACTCCAAGTAAAACCTCCAACATTGTAGCCTCCATTGCTAGAGAACTCTAAATTTTCATCCGAAATAGCATCAACAATAGGACACAGCACATTTCGGCGATCTTGCTTAATTCGAAAGAGTAGTGGTTCAATCCTGTTTGAAATCATTTCAATTTGATGAAATATGATGGCACTACATAATTCTCAACCAATTTTCTCAACAGGCTTGAACCAACTTTTTAAATCATTACTACCGCATTATAACTTATTGACCTTCTTACTAGAGTTGTGGAAAGTTGAGATTCAATATTCCAGAAACCGGTTGTAGCTGCACATTTAAAAACATGTATCATCATGCAACAGTGAGCCAGGCGCAGTGGTAAAAGGCAAAGCAAAAAAAGTTATGGCATACTTAAGAATTGGCTAACAAACATTCATTCACTACCCCAATACAAAGAAGTTATTAGAGATATTAATCTTATGATAATTTCATATCTATCCAAAATCAAAAATGCAAAGGGGTACAACAACTTACAATAGCATATAGCATTCAACAAAAATATAGATCCAGGAGAGACTCAAATCGTCCATTAAAAATCCCATTTGTCCTTCAAAACTTTTCTTTCCAGTTATTTATAATGGCAAATAAAACATACATAAAACACATTTTTATTATGTCCCAATCCACACAGGGCTAGTATAAACTTGCAACAACACTGATTTTGTAACAGGACTTGAATATGATCTGCCAATTGGTAACAGGACTTCACCGTGACATGACTTCACTATGCCAGTAATATGACTTCACTATAATCTACCAGTTTGTAGCGTGACTTCACTATGATCTACCAGTTTGTAGCTTGACTTCATTATGATTTACCAGTTTACAACATGACTTCACTATAATCTACCAGTTTACAACATGACTCCACTATGATCTACCAGTTTACAATATGACTTCACTATGGTCTGCCAGTTTGTAACATTACTTCACTATGGTCTGCCAGTTTGTAAACATGACTTCACTATGATCTGCCAGTTTGTAAACATGACTTCACTATGATCTGCTAGTTTGTAACAAGGCGTCACTTGGTTTCAACCATGATTTGTCAACTTAAAAGAGGATGGAGATGGATCGCTGTGATTTCTCAGCTTGTAACTCCTATCTGAATTGGTATTTCTATGATCTACTAGTTTGTAACAACTTGACTTATTGGTATCACTTTGATCTACCATGACCCATCTGTAACATAATCTGCAAATTATACCATGATTTATCTGTTTTCACAATAATATGCTTGATTCCCTAATATACGCCCATACCACCATCTTATCATTATAAGAATAGAAACTGTCCACCATAATCCAATAAACATACCTCAACTTTAACCCTTATTTAATGCACAAGCATCTGAGACATTGACAGATTCTAAAGTCTAGTTATGAGAACTTACAACAAAATGATTTAACCTATACTGCTTATGACAACCAATCAAAATTTTAAAATGTTTAATATGCAATATCAATGTTCCAAACAATATCATGTTGGCCAATATTCCAATATGATATCTTAAACTCTACTGACTTACTTTACGGGGTCTGTTATAGTTCGGCCAACTTTATCTTCATCCGGAATTGATCGCCAGGTAAAATGGAGGCTCCATGTAAAGCCCCCGACATGATAAGCCTGGTAAGGGGAATATTCTAATGTCGTGTCCATGATGTTAGTTATTATTGGACACAAGACATTTCTTCTGTCCTGTTTAATTCTGTATAACATTGGTTCTAACCTGGTGGTACATCATCAAAAGGTCAATAACAATCTAATCATATTCATGCAATCATAAAAAATAGAAATCTCTGTCTTTGTAGTTTAGCAGGCTTGAAGCTGTTGTTAACCATTTGACATCACATTTTATACCTGTACGTTAGAGTTGAAGAGCACATCAGGAAGTGAGTTCCTTGTTTCTAGAAAGATCCAACATCACAACAGATTCACAAAAATCCTAATCTTGATATTTTATCTTTTGATTTCTCTCTACTGCTTCCATGAATTTGTTAGGTTTCCCACGTATTAGAACAACCATGGTACTTGTTTTAATGACCCAGGGGTGATCATAACTTTTAACATGTTCATTCCTTGTATGACAAGAGATAATTTATCTATGTTATGTTAGGCAATTTAATACCATTTAATTAACAAAAAATCTCAATAATTTTCGATTCTTCCATCGCTAATTGTATTTTATTCTATTCTAGTCTAGATAAAATGTACATTGCCTATTACAGGTATAATTTTATTCATCTTTTTACAAGGAATTACATACATTAAAAATTATGAACAACCCAAAATTTAACTTTTTCCTCTGATCATTCCATATCCGAAACAGAATTCAACCATTAAAACAAAGAAATCCCACTCAAATAGATCCCACATACATTTTGTAAAACATACTGACAATAAAAAACACAATTTGCAAGAAACTTTGCAAGAACCAAAGCCCATTTTGTTAGAAAATTAGTTGGTATAAAAATAATTACATTAGAATACAATAATAAATTGGAAAGTAAAAAATACCTTGACTAAGTTTGATAGTGAAAATATGTGTATAGTTTCATTACATTAATCAATACCTTAACAAAGTTTGAGAGAGAGAGAGAGAGAGAGAGAGAAATGAGCTTCAACGTCCACTCAACACAAACTAGGTCATTTTGGGACTAACATATGGTTTAATTTTATTTCAATAATTCGCTTGCGCGTAGGGGTCTTTAGCAGTGGGAGGAAACCGGAGTAAACCCACGAGGTTGAGAAGGTGCCCCTATCTCCATGCCACATACGCTCACACCAGGGCTTGAAACCATAGCCGCAAGCCAGAGGTGACCTGCCAGCTAGAGGTCGAAGCGCGACACTCTAGACCACTAGGCCATCCCAATCCCCCAACAAAGTTTGATGCTGAGCATTTTCTGGTAGGCATTGTAAAGACTTCAATCTTATTGGTCGAGACTTTGGAACACAATAACTTTCTTTTTAATTGAGGTACATGTATAATGTTCAAACATGGTGTAGGTGTATATTAGGTAAATGCCTTGACAAAGTATGATCATGCGCATTTTCCACTAAGGCTAAGCAATTCAATTGGTTAGGAACATGGTAACTCTAATTGGATGAGAATTTTCTGTTGAAGCTAAATAGCAATAAGCAAATTTGATTGGTCAAGACTTTGGACCATAACAACTCTATTATTAATTGAGGTCTCAGTAAAATGTTTAAACTTGATGTAACTGTTCATTATAGGTACATGTCTTGACTGAGAGCCGAACCAACCAATTCGGACAAGATAATTTTGATTCTAATGGACAGTGATGAAACTTAGTTTATAGTTTTGCTAACAGCTACTACAAAAAGTTGGCAAGTTTGATATCTTTGCGTTATAAACATACACTGTAAGTTTCATCAAATTTGGATAAAAATTATGACGTCTAAAGGATCCATAGGCAGTGAAACCTGGCATATCTGCATTGTAGGGTTAGTGTATTACTTGTGTCTCACTGCATCAATTGTCAGTTTATAATAAGCTCATAAACCAAATAATTGACTCTTCTGTACATATATAGATATTAATATATTGATTTTAGTAATATTATATTGTTATTCTACATATATAGATATTAATATATTGATTTTAGTAATATTATATTGTTATTCTATGAACACCTGTTACATTATTTTTTTGCTATTTATGTGACACAAAGCAGGTGTGAGGTGTCACATTTATTGCTTTTCATCTGTATCAATTTACTAGCAGAAACGAAAAATGACTATTATCTGTTACGTTGTAATTTTCTCCTTTTTAATAAACTTTTAATGAATGCCAATTAAAGCATCTGATAGAATTAATACACCCTCAACAACCCTAAAGAGCTGCTATCCTCATGAAAAGAGAAACTTTCTATCACAAGGTTTTAAAAGCTGTGCCAATATATAATATATGCCTTCAAACAGAACAAAATTTTATCAGTTACAATACCAGTACCTTTAAATTGTAGAATCAAGCTTGATAACAGATCGTGCAATGCTCTAGACAAGTCAGCCAGTAATAGCTTCAATTTCTTCAGTATTCACTACCGGTACGTAATTATGAAGATTATATAGACTGTAGTGCTACCACATCCAAAGGTTATTATATTTTAATAAAGCCATGGTTTTCTCAGAAAAATCTTCAATCACTCTAAATCAAATGGCAGTCAAAAATGTGGATAACGATATTGTCAATATTTAATGCCATCAAATTTTGAAATTACAGTTAACTGAATTAATTAGGCTACTCATTGAACATTTTAAAAATTATATCATAAAGATGTAATAAAAGATTTTTCCATGAGCTGAGACCAATTCATTTAACAAATTATTAATAAGCTACACAGGTAGGACAAAATATATTGATACAGAAAAGAAAGAGAGAGAGAGAAATGTGGTTTAACGTCCACTCAACACAAACTAAGTCATTTAGGGACTAACATATAGTTCAATTTTATTCAATAATTTGCTTGCGCATTGGTGTCTTTAGCAGTGGTAGGAAAGTGAAGTACCCAGAGACAACCCATGAGGTTGGATAGGCGACCCTACTCTTTGTCCCGTACAACCGGGGAATCAAAACCATGCCGGTTGACTCAATAACAGACCTGATGGTACAACGCGCACACGCTAATTATTCGGCCATCCATCACCCCCATATTGATACAGAATCTTTTGTCTAGATGCCATATACATGCAACCTCTAGCTGACTTTTTATCAAACACATTACAGATCTAATTATAAACTACAATATTTTATTGATGCCAATAAATAGTTATATCATGGATATTGTCAATTGTTTGCACATATTGAGTTACATGTCGATAATTTCTCTTAGAAGTTACATCATCTGTAAATTAATCAACATAAATCTGTTGTTTTTTTTATACTATTTCTAAAAGCAAATAATGACATAGATCATATAGGTCTACTTCAAAAGAAGTCAGCTAGAGATAAGTCAATTTATTAGTGAATACAATGTTGAATGCAGTGCAGTGAAATCAATAAGCAGATTTTGCCAGCAGATAAAAGCCGCAAGCAATTGTGATATTCTGTTACATTGTAAGCTTAAAGCTATCTGGTGATACATGTGTATCTTTATCAGCCAACAAAGGTTTACACTGTTTTCACCTCAATTCAAAAATATTGTTGTTGTTTTTAAAAGTGCAATAACTAAAATCTTTCAGATATCTCAAAAGTAGAAAATCTGTACCATTTAAATGCACCATTTTAATGTTATTACTGTATATAATTAAAAACATTCATGAAGAATGAATTAGCTTGTACAAAATATATAAAGAATCATTATTCGTACTTTAATCATTTTAGACACACAATGGAAGCCAATGTAAGCTTTAATGACCATAACTCATCAGTTTAAATAATGTTTATTAGTTAAAGTACTTTTGATTGTATTTAACATTAATTCTGGTAGTTTTGGGGCTTTAAACTTATATGTATACAGAAAATCACACAATTTTACACTTTCAGCAGCAGATGAAGACATGCTATGCGCTTCACACGGTCCCTTTATATAATTTTACCTAATCGGATCAGTAGACGATTTTCTACGATCTTTTTCATGTTGTGGAATGGGACGCCATGAAAAGTGTAGGCTCCACCAGAATCCCCCAACTGAGAAGCTCCCCGTCCCTCCATACTGAAGACTTTCTTTGTCAATTAGATCAATCTCAGGACAAAGAACATTTTTTCTGTCCTCTTTTATACGAGCTAATAATGGTTCAAGCCTGCCAAATACTTACAATTAAATAACAAGAAACAACATGTCAACCCTTTCAATTTTTAAATGTACCAATATCAGAATTCTAGCCAGAATGATAAGCACATAGTAGCAATTATAAGCTTATCATGTAAGTCAGTAACTACATGTAAGTTTACTGTGCAATTTACAGATCTATAAATCTACATATTAAGAATCACAACAATTGAAAGAGTTGACAAATCTACTAGTATTACTAGTATATAAAATCAATTAGAAAAAAGGGTAATCGTTTAGACATGAAAAGCTGATACTTTATAAAACCAAATGACTTCACATTACACGGATAAAATTGGGTTAAGAATATTGTAGAATATATTTTGTTATAATAAATATTTACTTTTGAAGAAAGAGCAATTGTAATAAATCTATAGTCGTGTAAAAAAGCATTTTATAAATGGTGTATTCTTAACCCAATTTTGTCAACTACAGTTTCAAAAGTAAACATATGACTGTGAAGACCAATGTGTTTATTGATATAGTACATGTACCAAGATTATTAATCCTACATAGTACCGTACAAAAACTTCATTACTTTTAAGTAATCATTAATCGTCTTGAAATCAACATTTCTTGGAAGCTCAGTGAACTTATTGAAACATAAAGATGTCAATTCTTTACTTAAATATCTAAAGTATTCATTATTGAAAATAAAATTCTGATTGCCAACACAAAATATTGACATTGTTATTGATTTCAAGTCTCAATGAGAAAATTACATCTACCCAAAAATTCTGATTACTTACCATCCAGGTCCAGCTTCACAATGAGAATCTAAAAATATCAACACATCTCCTGTTGCTGGTTTTGCTCCTTCTATCCGTGCTCGTATTAAACCACACCGTTTATCTGTTCGTACTATTTTAACAATACCTTCAGGCCATGTTTCGGCTACATATGCATTTAACTTGCTACCCAATTCAGCTATAAGACAATTAATAGTAAATAATAGCTGGTTTATAATATTATGAAGAATTTATAACTTAAAAAGTCCAGTCACTGTAGAATCTTTATTGAAATAGTTTCAACCATGATCAAGTCAAAGTACAATTAACAGTAACACTAGGAACTTTCTTGGACAACACACTGATCGAACCAAAGACCTGGTTAGTGAGCCCGAGTCTTAACCACTGAGCCAACAGGGCCTTGAGGTTTGACATATTATTATAATATGGTAAATGAATTTTAACAATATTTGTAATAAGCCAAAACCCTTTATGTAATGTATTCTCCAATCTAAGGCCACCCATTTTTGATTATTAGGTTCACGGATTTTTAGGACATAGAATTGATGATGTCGGTCGAAATAAAAAAAAAAAAAAGATGTCAGTGTCTTATTTTTTTTATTTTTTAAAGAGCAAAATTTTGATGTCGGGCTATAATAAAAAAATAATTTTTCGACTAATGATTAATTTTACCAGATCATATATATATACTTAGTTTAATACAGACTTGTTCTTTTCATTATACTATTAATCTTAATATATGTTTTTTTACACTTTAACTTTGATACTATTTAAGGGGATTTTAAAATCCTGTATATCTTTTTTTCTCTATAATCGGTTTATTAGAGAATAAGGCAGATATCAATGAGTTTAAAGTCAAATTACACAATTGATCTTTTTACTTCTGTATGGTTCTATTCAAGACTATTGTCTAATTATACCAGGAAGACTTTGTAAATTTATGAACGGTTAAGTTTTATTATAGCCAGATAACCTAATTGGTCTATGAACGTCTTTCATCTCATTATTCTTGATTTGACCATTGTCAAGCGGTATCACGTCATTTGGGACTCACGTCATTTGGGACTCAACACAAACGACATTTTGGGACCCAGTTGACGACGTTTGGGACTACATGGGCGTCATTTGGGACTTCATTGGCATCATTTGGGACTCAATATAAAACGACATTTGGGACTCAATATAAAACGACATTTGGGACCCAATATAAACGATATTTGGGACCAGTGTACGACACAAACGTCGGTCCGTTGGCCCGATTTATCGGAGGGCCGCTGCCTGCCTACTTGTGCATTTCGCTCGGGAATCGCGCTTCTTTGACGCTCTGTATGAATTCCAGGTACCGGTAGATATTAAGTTAATAATTAGATCATACATTTAATGGTTTTGCTGACCAGTTGTTAGTGAAATTTAAATCTTAGTTGAATATAATTCTCTGATAGAACACCAAAATACGCCGAGAAACAGTCATTAATAATAATATATTTTTTCCGCCATTGCCAAATCCGCCGATGACACGTGACATAGATTGGAATTTCTAGGTCAATAAGCCGGCGATGCTACGTTTAATTTTAAGTATCATCTAGTTCTACCATTATAATTTTTTATATACACGTGCTGACAGAGGCTTAGTTTTAAACATATTGTCGTTATTATTATTGAAAGGTAGGACTATCTGGTATAGTCGTACTCGTACGGAATTTTATTTTAAAGCAATTTCAATTATGGTTGTCACATGACCACTGTGCCGTACGTGTGTCTATCATGGACGAATGAATAAAAACATGCACGTAAGTCGCAAATTGGTTAATTCCCGCCTGAGCCATGCCCGACCTGCCGTGCTCGTATACTGTCGTAAAATATTACCAGAAAGTGACTGCCGTGATTATAATCTGCCAAAACTCCGGTATGGCGGTATTTTAAAACAAAAAGAAGCTTCGATGTAATTGTAAGCAATTTTTTTCAGAATCACGTTTCGTTATATGCTTCGGCGGTTTAAATAAAAATAAAAAAACACACGCATTTTTTATTTTCCCAGCGGCAGTTTTGAACTGTCGTCGGCGGATCCGTGAACCGAATAATCAAAAATGGGTGACCTAAGGGTTATGCTTTTGAATTATTTGATAAACTTGATTGGATTGTCAAAAGTAAAAAAAAATACCCTAAATATACTACTTACGTCTGTCACTAAAATCATCCAATAAAATAACTTCGTGTAAATATTCTGGTGGTGATCGGTTGACAACACTATGAACCGTACGTAATAATGGTGACCAGGCTTCATTATGGAATATGATAATTACACTAGCTTTGGGCAACACTTTTGGATATTTTATATCTTTACATCTGAAATAAACAAAAATAATAAATTGTCATAAATTTAATAGTTTATTCAAAGGGAGAGTGCTTGTAGGCTTCTCACTAATCTTACTGTGCAATAGGAAGAAAAATCACCAATTTTTTTAAATAATCTGTGAGAAATATCCACTTTTTCCCCACTTGCATAGTCTGTAAAAACAATGAGACTACAAGTACCAGTACAATATATATCATGTATTTGAATCTAGCCTTTTTTATTTTCCTTTTTAGAAATTTATTATTGATCTCAAAATCGTTACTAATACCGGTAACCTGAGAGTTTGTATTTGTCATCTGGAGTTTTTGATTTAACAATAGGGTTTGAATCATAGGGTTTGGAAGACTGGGGTCACACACAGTAACACACAGATGCAAACGAACTCTATTGACAGCCACAGCTTCAGAATTTGTGTACTGATTTCCTCAATGCTAAAAATACCGGTTTCCTTGTTAATATCAAAATTGAAATTCACAGTAAATTTGGCTAAAATGATAAGATTGACCTGCAGAAAACTGAAAAAAGTGAGACCTTGCAAATGTTTAAAGCAGCTAAATCGCTAATATTTCAGGCATAGTCTAATTTCAAATCAGTTATATTCAGCAAAATATCAATTGATTGGCAATCTATAGCGTCTGGTTATTCTAGTCTACATAGTATTTATTGCTCATGCTCTCCTGATGTGTCACCATTTGAAATAACTTGTGGAATGAATAGCCTCGTTCTTCGAGTCCCTTGTTAAAGATTTGTGTACTGTACCAGTGGTAAAAATTTATTTTGTCTTAAACATTGGATATCAGAAGTCAATCTTTCAATGATGAATTAAATTGATAAATAATTCAAGTTTTGAATGTCGAAGACTTTGGATGATATTGCATTAGAGACTTAAAGACTGTATACTTATAACAATGCATGCGAACTTTGCCAATGCTTACAGTTACAATTACAAATGCTGTGTAATGGTTTACAAATGGCTAATTGCATGTAAACCCCTTGCCCATTACTTCTCCTTTTCCAATTAAGCTACTCTCCCACAGTCAGTGGCGAATGTGCTTGTCTTGTACTAGGTCAGCTCTGAACATAGGTCTCATTACACTCGCCATTACTACGTTCAGATCTCGTGCCATTCAACCATGGAATGTCGAAACTATAATCTGTCCCAGTCAATTTTACTGGGCAACTTTTCACGGCTAAACAGTCGCGTGTCAGTCCCCGTGAACGCCGGAACAATGTAAATGAACATCTTAATTCTTAGTGAGAAAACAAGACCTTGTCTTCCCAAAGACAATTATTGATTGGAACCACCTGGATGATAGTTTAGTGCGCGCTCCATCGATAGAGAGCTTTAAATCAGCTCTATCAAGAACATAACGCACTCACTCCCCCGTTGCGTACATGCTGTAACAAGCCCTGCAACGTACAGATTCAGATTATGATTCAGATTCGAAACTTACTTTGGATCTCTGACATCCCTGACAGCTCTGTCCAAGGCAATTTTGTCACTTGCTACTATATTAAAAGCCTCTTTCGCCATCAACCCATCTGCTCTCTTCTTTTCTTCTCCTTCTAATATAACGGGCACACCGTATTCGCCAGGTCCTGATCGTGAACTTTCGCCACGTTGATAATCTAAATATCGCCTTTTCCGGATGGACAGAATGTCATCTTCAGTTTTCCAGTTTGTGAAGTCATACCAATTTCTGTACAAAAAGTAGCAACCTAAGAAAAAAGCTGTCGCAGACAAATAAGTCCAGAGTTTGCTTCGTCTCCTCATAAAAATTCTCATTTTGACAACATAAAGCAAGGCACCTATCTGAAAGGACGGATAGAGATGGTGAACTTCTCAAGATATTATGCCGACTGCTAACTTATCGCCATGCTTGGTGACGTATATCATGGGTAACATAAAACTAACGTGGGAATTTATCCCGAAACGAACTAATAAATTTTATGGATTGTGTTTTATTGATAAATTGATGTTCTCATAATATTTATTTTGTGTCGCTGTAATTAAGATTATTACATATACATTTGAATATTATACTTAATAAACAATTTCTTATTATACTATTCGTGTTAAAGTTTTATTTCGTTTGATTTAAAAGTTCTGAAAATCCGAATTTTAGTCATACAGGTGTAAAAAAAGGTGTTACAAGAAAACGGCTAGCAGACGACAGTTTTGCCCGTGAGGCCAAGTGAACACGTTGAAACATAACACCGCCTTTGGGTAAATTCATTGTATCGATAATCAAATGTACCGAAAATGATAAAACAGTCGAAGTGTAAGATTGTTTTAATGATTAAATTGTTTCCGCAGGGGCTATTGTAATTGAGGTGTAATTTTGTATTTGTACAAGCCTGTAAAAAAAGGACATAGGCTATAGGCTACCAAGACGCCGAAAAAAACAAACATGTTATGTAATTACAAGTGAGATAATGTATGGCATATTGATAAACGAGGAGTGACGAAAACATAATCTAAACTAAAAATTCAGAAATATAGACAGTCGGACTGTACACAAGTACGCACGAGCGTCCGAGGGTGGTTCGTGGGGGTCTCCCCCCATGAAAATTTTGAAATGTGACAACCGCAAACCCATTTTCCAGGGCCGTATCTAGCGGGGGTGCAAGGGGTGACCCAATTATAAAATAATACACATATCATATGATTATGATCACACAGTTATGCTCTTGGCACTGATGAGTCGGTCGGTTTTAAGGGCGCCCACACGCCTGTGTACCTGATTCATGGAGGCTATGGGGTGCCACCAGAGGCGTGGATCCAAGGGCCGGGGCACAAGAAGCAGATGCCTGTACCCAAAAGTCTGCCACCCCTGAAAAAAAATCAACCATACAAAATACAAAATCGGGGCTTAGATATCACCTGAGTGGCCGAAAAACGTGATTCCTGCAGCGTTCCGAGGGAGGACCCACGGCATCGGTGCCGCCCCACAGGCGATGTGCTCCTCCTATCGCCTCTTTCTGGGTCAGTGCCTGACCCGCACCATGATAGATGGTTCGTTTTGGTCGCCCTATCCACATTTGAAACGGCCTTATCGGTATATGGGGGCGCCGCCACCAAATGACATTCTTAGAGATTCTTCTTCTAGTCGCCCTATCCACATCTCTTTCAGCCCCCACCCCCACCCACCTCTGGTCGCCGTCCGCAACCTAGGAATTATATTGGCGCCCCCAACTCTCTGCTGCACCCCGACTTTTAAAATCCTACATACGGCCCTGTTTCAGACCAAAGCAGAAGAAGGCAAATTTTTGATTTCCTGATAGGACTACAATTAGATAACAGAATGAAATTACACAGTTCTTTCCTTGTAGTGTAGTGCACTCCTTTTTTGTGTTGTTTGTCAGTCATTTTTTGTCCTAGCTTTTCTTTCTCCTGTCCCGTGTCTTGTCTTCTCATTTGTTCTTTCTTTTCTTTCCTCCACCTCTCCATTCTTTCTTTTTTTTGTCCCCCGCCTTTCGAAGAAAGTTGGGGGACTATTAAAATGGGTTCGTCCGTCTGTCTGTCTGTCCGTCTGTCTGTCCGTCACACCTTTTGGGACACAATAACTCTCTTCCTAATTGAGCTAGAATGTTCAAACTTGGTGTATGTGTTTATTAGGTCAATGCCTTGATGGAGTTCGAAGATGAGCATTTTCCGCTTAGGGTAAGCAGAGATAAGCAATTTGATTGGTTGATGCTTTGGGACACGATAACTTTAGTTCTAATTAAGTGAGATTGATGAAACTTGGTGTATAGTTTCATTATAGTAATACCTTGACTAAGTTCGATAATGAGCATTTTCTGCTCAGGGTAAGCAGAGCTATACGCAATTTGATTGGTCGAGAATTTGGAACACAATAACTCTCCTTCTAATTGAGTTAAAATGTTCAAACTTGGTGAATATGCTTATTAGGTCAATGCCTTGATGGAGTTCGAAGATGAGCATTTTCCGCTTAGGGTAAGCAGAGATAAGCAATTTGATTGGTTGATGCTTTGGGACACGACAACTTTAGTTCTAATTAAGTGAGAGTGATGAAACTTGGTGTATACTTTCATTATAGTAATACCTTGACTAAGTTCGATAATGAGCATTTTCTGCTCAGGGTAAGCAGAGCGATACGCAATTTGATTGGTCGAGACTTTGGAACACAATAACTCTCCTTCTAATTGAGTTAAAATGTTCAAACTTGGTGTATATGCTTATTAGGTCAATGCCTTGATGGAGTTCGAAGATGGGCATTTTCCGCCTAGGGTAAGCAGAGATAAGCAATTTGATTGGTTGATGCTTTGGGACACGATAACTTTAGTTCTAATTGAGTGAGAGTGATGAAACTTGGTGTATAGTTTCATTACAGTAATACCTTGACTAAGTTCGATAATGAGCATTTTCTGTTCAGGGTAAGCAGAGCGGTACGCAATTTGATTGGTCAAGACTTTGGAACACAATAACTCTCCTTCTAATTGAGTTAAAATGTTCAAACTTGGTGTATATGCTTATTAGGTCAATGCCTTGATGGAGTTCGAAGATGAGCATTTTCTTCTTACGGTAGGCAGAGATAAGCAATTTTTGGATGACACTTCGTGTTCAGTTTGATTGGTCGATACGTTTGAAAAAAATAAATGTGCGATTAATTAATATGTGTCATCTATTTATTTTGGGATTTCGGCGGGGGACATCAGCCTCACTGTTGGCTTGTTTAAATAGGTTTACGCCCAGTTTTTTGATGAGCTTAGGCCCACCTGTCATGGAGAAACAGGAGAAAAATGCTAAAACAGATGAGAAAAATGAAAATGTACTCTATAGTTAGTTAGGGCCCTAAAGGCAGACAAAGGGACCCTACGTCTGACAAAAGGGTCCCTCTGACCAAGGAAAGGGGTCCCGAGTCCGAGTCAATCTTTTTCTATACACTGTTACTGTCGAATCCTTTATTGGAAATCATCAATTACCCCCCACCCCACCCTCACCCCCAAACCGCGAAAGAAAGCCCTCAAAATAGTGTAGCCCCCACCATGATAAATCTAACGCCCATGACTATACTAGAGCAATAAAACTCCTTCCCAAACACCGTCAGAGCAACTCGAGATTTTCTACAGCAGAACGATGTCAACGTTATTCACTGGCCTTTGGTCCGTACTTGAACGTGATAATTTTCTAAATTCAAACGGCATGATTTGTGAGGTATCTTATCCCAGAGGGCGCTCATGATATAATGTTAGTGAGAATGAATTGGGCGCCCAAAACGACGTGATAATCTTCAAAATTTATACGGCATGATTTGTAGGGTGCCTCATCCCGGTGGGGCACCCATAATGACGAGGTCATGGACGCCCATAATATAATGCCCATAATAATAATATATAGGCAATCTGACTTTTCGGGAAGATGGGTAAAGTGAAAACAAAAAAAATATTATTTCATCTGGCTGGGAAAAGTGCCCGAAATCTAATAAAACACTAAATTGCCTATGGATTAAAACATTTTGTCTGGAGCCACTGTACTTTGTGTCAGATTTTTCGGACATCGGTTTTATTTGTGAATGCAGCTGCAACAGTCCGATCGGGTGGTTGGAATTCAGGTCGGCATAGAGTGGAATTTCGGTTACAAAATGATCGGAAAATTGGAAGTTACGTTTCCCTTGGGTTACAATAGCCGAGAAAGCGCATATGCGGCGGTTGTTTGGGATCCACCATACCCCTGAAGCAATGGCCCAAGACATCCCTCTCTGGCCCTTCGTTTAATCTTGGATCTTCACTAAAACTTTGGACAGTGATTTAAGATCCGTTTTGTAACACAATTACTTTTTCTGCAATATTCTGTTATGCTCTGGTTTATTGGGTATAATAAAATCGTGAGCCATGACGTAACATATCTGGTCCAATTTGAAGCTCTGTTTAAAGCGTAATGATATTGTTACGCGGTTAGCTATTGGTTGTTAATTGGACCATTGGCCAGCCACAATTTGGAACAGACATTTACTTCCATTACAGCAGTGTTAAGTGGGATTAACTGTAATCAAACGAAACACTGCGACCACATTTAAGTTGCTGTATTCACGGACTGGAATAGCAGGAAAACACGTTTGTGTCAGTCAGAATTTGCTCCCGACGGCCCATCTCCGTGGAATATAAACGATTGATTGAAATTCGACTCAGCCACCTAAGTTAGGCTATGTCAGACCACCTACTGCATTCAGGGACTGGAACAGCGAGAAAACACGTTTGCGGCCGTCAATTTTTTCCAAATTTACTAAGGGGGGGGGGGGGCTAACACGAAATTTTTCGGGCAATTCAGATTCTGCCCCCTCACATTCATCGAACCCTTACGCCTATGGAGAGTACCATATAGACCCTTCCAGTGTAGGTATATCGGCGCCCGCAGAAGCCTTTGCCCCCCCCCCCCTAGCAATTTTGGGCTAGCTACGGGCCTGATTCCGTTGGTTGTCACAGGCAAAGAAAAGCAGAAATAAGCCCACTGATCATTCGTGGACATCTGAAGAAGGTAATTTCGCCTTGCCCCCGGCTGCTAGTTCTACGTCAATACAAGTTTTAAACGTCGAACTTTACCAAAAAGCTGAATTTCTGCGTAAATTTCAAAAGGCTGCCCTTCTTAATTTTGGCGGGAGGGTAATCCACGTGACCACGTACATATCAGCGGGAGGTATTATCTTTTTTATCGTTCTGAAGTGAAACTTCTCAAAAAATACAATTTGGGTTGGAAAATTCAAAATGGCGACAATCTCCTACTGAAAACGCATGACACAGCCTGGTTTAATTACTCGAAAAAGTTGAAAAGTGATGAAACACCTTAGAATATATTGTTGTTCGCCGATCGTTATCTCGCCGGAAAGCCGATGTATTCAAGCTGACATAAAGCTCATGGTTCATGCCATTATTTGATTGATATTTGGAAAGGGGTGAACTTAAGTGACGCTTACTTGGTCTCGGGAGCGCTTACTTGGTCTCATATGTGGAAGCCAGCGTTTGAGTTGGAATGATAACGGAGATTCAGTTGAAAACACTTCAGATAGACTGGTGGGATTAGCGCTTGTCATGACATTGATAGATTGTATTCATACAATTAGATTTTTTTTCAGAAAATGTCATAGTACCATTCCCTGCTAAACGCCACGATCGAAGACAGTGCATAAATGTATTTTATTAAGAAAATAGAATATTAATTAATTGTTTCTTTTAATTCGCTTTAAATTATGAAACCAATATTCAGCGTTTTCAATAAGTGAAATTTATGTAATTCTAGGTTATTCATTTCAAAATCGTTTGTGGTGTTTGGTGCTGTTGGCATATCATTTTGCCCATTTATGTCATATTCAGTATTCATCTTCTTCGTCCTCGTCTTCTATTGAGTCCGCGCCGACCTCTTCATAATCCTTCTCCAGAGCAGCCAAGTCTTCTCTAGCCTCAGAGAATTCACCCTCTTCCATACCTTCACCAACATACCAATGCACGAAAGCTCTCTTGGCGTACATCAGATCAAATTTATGATCTAGGCGAGCCCAAGCCTCAGCAATGGCAGTGGTATTACTCAACATGCAAACAGCCCTCTGTACTTTGGCTAAATCACCTCCTGGTACAACAGTTGGTGGTTGATAGTTGATTCCAAGTTTAAAACCGTTGGGTGACCAATCAACAAACTGAATGGTTCTCTTTGTTTTAATCACAGCAATAGCTTTATTTGTATCGTTGGGGACAACATCTCCTCGGTACAGCATACAGCAGGCCATGTACTTTCCGTGACGAGGATCACATTTAACCATTTGATTGTCTGGCTCAAAACAAGCATTAGTGATTTCCGAAACAGTAAGCGATTCATGAAAAGCCTTTTCGGCTGAAATGATTGGAGCGTAAGTGGTGAGGGGAAAATGGATGCGTGGATAGGGCACCAAGTTAGTCTGAAATTCGGACAAATCAACATTTAAACACCCATCGAATCGGAGAGAGGCAGTGATGGAGCTAACAACCTGGGCAACAAGACGATTAAGATTTGTATAGGTAGGAAGTTCAACATTTAGGTTGCGACGGCATATATCGTAGATAGCTTCATTATCAACCATAAAGGCACAGTCGGAATGTTCCAAAGTGGTGTGGGTAGTAAGGATAGAGTTATAGGGCTCAACTACTGCTGAAGCTAAATTAGGCGATGGATAAACTGCAAATTCCAATTTGGATTTCTTTCCGTAATCAACACTCAATCTTTCCATAAGAAGGGAGGTAAATCCGGAACCGGTCCCTCCACCAAAACTATGAAAGATTAGAAACCCCTGAAGACCTGTGCATTGATCCGCCAATTTCCTGATTCTATCAAGAACCAAGTCGACTATTTCTTTACCAACGGTGTAGTGACCCCTGGCGTAATTATTCGAAGCATCCTCTTTACCAGAAATAAGTTGTTCTGGATGGAAGAGTTGACGGTATGTACCAGTTCGTACTTCATCTGAAAAGAAAAAAGAGAGCTACAGCTAAGAAAACGACCAGAGATAACTAGGTGGCTTTTACTCCCATGTGTCATTCTCGGATATGTATAGTAAAGAATCTAAATATAAAACGGAACAAAATACATGTATTAGTTTAATAATTTAAATTATACTGACTAAAATCAATTTGATCATCTTGTATTTCAGATAGGGCTGATCTATGGAAAAAAAAGATTCTCCTTGCGGGTTATCTCTCCTGGCGTTATTCTTAAAATCAGAGCCTGTCCTGAATTATAGGACCTGGCTGAAATGATGGGCTATACTAATGTTAAAATTTACAATTCACAATTGAATCACACCATGAGAGAAAAAGACTATAGCCTTAGTAGCTGGCATCTACTTTTTACTTTCATGTACCTATATGTATACATGTAGATGGTAACACGTTAATAAAATATATTTTATCTTTTATCTAGTAACTTACCGATAACCGTTGGTTCAAGGTCAATGAAAACGGTTCTAGGTACATGTTTACCAGCACCAGTCTCACTGAAGAAGGTGTTGAAGGAATTATCTCCACCTCCTATAGATTTATCTGATGGCATCTGACCATCTGGTTGGATACCATGCTCTAAACAGTAGAGTTCCCAACAGGCATTGCCTGTCTGCACTCCAGCCTGACCGACATGAACGGAAATACATTCACGCTGAAAATAAATAAAGAATAGTTAAGAAACAGGGAACACAAAAGTCAGCAATAATAAATGGGGAATTTTTGGTTTATTGGCATAAGTAAAATCACCGTTCCTCTGTCGATACATTATTGATTTATTTATAATTTCGGATTAATAAATAAAGTAAGGTCGGAGATGCATCTTTGGAATTGGAAATGATTCGGGGGTGTTTCCGATTCGTTGAATGTGAGATGCATCTTTTGAAATGTAGTGATCGGTGGTGAACCGTTGAAAGAATGACAGCCGTCAACCAGTATGCTTCTTTTGGAAATCGAAGCCGCGAGGCTGATCAATCGAAATACATAAACATTTTAACACAGGTGTACGTATGCGGCGAGGTTGTATACATATCTAACAATGTCCTAAGTTCAAATGTGATTCGAGAAAGATAACGTGGATGACAGTAACTTCTATAAATACAGATGATGCAGCATAAAAATATAGTCTATTATTATCTATGCGTTGGCATACTACCGCCCACTTAACCTATATAGACTTGATAAGATTTAAAAGGAAAATAGGCTATAGGTTTATGGGTTTACGTATTTTGAAATTCAGTGACCTGTTTCGTTCTGAGTTGGGATTCATATCCAAACTTCGAATTAGTTCATACAGACATTACGGGTAAATGAATGAAATTGACTGAAAATACTATGCTCTTGTCGGCTCCTTTAAAACCATATCAAAATTTTTCAATTTTTCATGAAATCATTTTTTTATATTATGAAATTATTGATGCAATTTTTTCATGAATTCATTTCAATTTTTGATGTGCTCAATATGCATATCTTTAACACATCTTTCGATCCCTTTTTACAATAATTTCGACGCAAGTAACAAAATAACGGTTAGTGGCAGCCTATTGTCGGTGATTAGCAAGACATTTTTGGTCACTAATTCAATGAACCATAATTTTGTCTATTTTATTTTATTTTATTTATTTATTTTTTTTTTATTTTTTTTTTTACAAAATCAATTAAATTTTGGATATAATATGCAGAATATGCATATTTTTGTTACATACCTTTTCGGTCAGTTTTTGAATTCTTCAGGTCGCTATTGATCAAAAACGCTCTTTCAATATAGTGTAGGCTAACCCAACCCTTATAATGTGCCATGGTAGGACCCAACCAAATTAAGAACAGAAAGCATAAATTATTACTTACCATTTTGTAGATTTTTTTCAGCAGTTGGATTTTAAAAATATGAAACTGATAAATAATTTTAGCTCACACGTTGACTGTAATGTTGTCGTGGTGAGATCTAATCTATTAATGAATGAAACCGGTCTTCGACTTTATATACCGTCCGTCGCAACACATGACTCACGTTATCTTTATCATCGTCATATATCGGCCTCCACGTGGAGATTTTGTGTAATAGTATACTATCTCATCCTAGTATTTATAGCTTAAACTCATGATTGCACCAGGTTTATTATTATTTTCTACATTTCTTCACAGAATGACCGATAGACTATGTTGTCGATATCCACCGAATGAACACATTATACCCACCGACCTGACACCGACTAATTTTTATCCATATTTATTTGTCCGACACCGTATTCCTGATACACAGTTCCGAAATTGTTATTCAACTTTTGGGACAGATGACGATGTGCACTAGAAAGTTAATAAATGAAACTTTTTACTTAGACATTAGACATTCATTATCTTTAGTGTAAAAATGAAGATTCAGCCGTATAGGCAACTTACGGGTATAAATGCAAATCAGTCGGAGTGAGAAAATTCTCAAAATTGAGCATAGATTTGTATTTAATACCCCCGTCAGACCGGGGTTGCGTCCTTACTGCGCTTCTACTGCGACAAAAAATGGTCTCAGAACGAGTCAAGATCGTCATAAGCGTGGTAAAAGCTTGGCGGAAACGCTAGATATCGTGCTGTGGTCTCCTAGTCGCCAATGATCGCCGAGCCACGACGTTTGTTTTGAACATGCTCATATGATCTAGAAAGCTGCTAGAACGTGATGGGGTCGCAAAGGTCATTACTGCGCTGCTCGGCGACAAAAAAATGGTTTCAGAGCGCGCCAAGATCACCATAAGCGTGGTGGAAACGCGAGATGTCGTGCTGAATTGTCAACAATGATGGCTGAGTCGCGGCGTAAGCAAACGCCAAGGTAGCTGCCATGACATGGAAGCTGAGAGAACGTGGTGGGTCGCAAAGGTCGTGAGATAAAGGTGGTAACATCTCTATGAACGTAGTACACGCGCAGTGCACACGTGGAAAAGACGCTGAGAAAATTGTAACATTTGCAACGGTGCCTTCATGGCGTCTTCACCACAACCCTCACGTGTTGGCCGCGATGCGTTTTCTACGGAGCTCAGAATATGTTTCAATCAAACTTCCTCCCAGATGATTCCACCACTGTTGCACACCACGACCTCATGGAGCTACCTCTACGCATATGGCGATGTTATGAGGTTCCTACTACGCGTAGGCCCTATGGGGTGCTGTATAAACGCAAAGGTCGCAGTTAGGTCTCAGAGCGCAGTAGGGTCACCACTCCGGTTTGACGGGGACATAAGTATGTTTTGTGAACCCGGGGCCTGGATTTTTTCAGGACACTTGCTGGTACGAATTGAAGTCCAATAGTCTTAAAATTATTGTAAGACATTCCGTTTTATTTTCTTAAAATGCAATGTTTAATACAGATAAGACGGTTGTATTTGTCTCTTTCCCACTAAACTTAAACTGTCGGTCGATGTATTCTCGAAGATATTCGTGGGTACACGAGAACTGTCATTGTGGGTGATTCACTGCACGGCATTTTTAGTAAGAGTGGAGAAAATGTCCCACTTGTTTGTACAAAATAACGTATCAAAGTGATACAATATCAATGATGCCATTTGATAATCTATAGAGCATTTGGTACTATTTGTGCTATGGAAAGTAGCTGTAACTTGGTGTAACATAAAGCACAGAGATTTCTCATTCCAAATCTCTGCCAAGGATTACCGAAATTTCAAATGTATATCGTACCCGGGGGACACAAATTTCCTGAACCCCCTACCAGGCCCGGATCCAGGATTTTGTCGAGGTGGGTGGGGGGAACACCCATTGGGGCAAAGGGTAATACGTTGCAACCTTGGATTGCTTGGGCGGAGAAAATGTGAAAATAATGTTTATATATCAACTATTTAAAGAGAAGCTATATGAACTACAACAGTAACAAAGCAGGGGCGGATCCAGGATTTTCAGAAAGTGGAGGCGTGCTGCACCCACCTGGGAGTGCGAAGCCCGGCCCGTTTTTTTGTGTGGAAAAAATGCCCACAAGGACTAATTTCATACTAGTCTGTAAATTAAGATTTCCAACCGAAACTATTTTTGTTCTCCTTTCCCGCTAGAATATGAAACTAAACATTGTTCGCCATCTCAAAAAAAGGAGGGGGCGTGCGCCGGGTGCAAACGAAAACGATCCGCGCCTGCAAAGCAAACGAAAATGAAAATCAACTATGTCACTGGGGCTGAGGGGGAGGGGGGCGGATCCGCGCCTGCCTACGCCTCGGTGCTTCAGACTTATTTAAAAATGCTGTAATTCATTTGAGGTCAAAATTGTGGTAATTTTCGCTATAGTTATGCAAATTATTGCTTAAAGTTTGCTTGGAGATAAAGCTTATGTGATCTACCTAGCCCATGCTAATATTAACGGCATTAAATTTTTTGAACTGAATTAAATGCACGAAGTCAAATATTGTTTAATGGGAAATAACTCCTGCAGACATACATTATATGTATACAATCGGCCAATGTTAATCCAGTCAACACGACCTTGCCACTTCTGATTTAACAGAAGTGCATACATATGACTATTTAAAAAAAAGTGTATAAAATATAAGGAAAATGCTTAGTCAAACACACGATGGAGTGAAGCGTGGGTGACCGGGTGGTCAAACGATTCACGTACCGCGATTTCGATCCGAGGCCAGTACGTGACAAGGAGATGAAATGAAATGAAATGGGGTTTAACGTTCTACCTTTCTGTTCCTAACCTTGGGCTAATGAAGACGGCCATACCGTACAGGGTGCTATTATTATATCGAATTCCAACTGCCAAGGGATCTTCTACGTGCACGCCAATGTATACACGAGACCTCGGTTTTCCGTGCCATCCGAACGACTAGACAGCTGTCCTTGTCAGGCCCTTCGCCCCCCCCCCCCCCAACACCCCGATTACTTAAAGAAATTTACGTCACTACTGGCAAGTAGGGGCATCGCATTAGATAAATTGAACAGAAACAGTATTACACGAATAAAGAACCTATTGTCAGGGCTACTCCACCCAAAAAAGGAAACAAACGTTTGTTGTTTTTTTTTTTAAAAAAAAACGTATATTGTATTGCCATTTCGTTTAAAACAATTTAACAAAAACAATGAATTTGGCTATTTTGAAATTTGAATCAAAATAAAGACACAATTCAAGAGATTAATATTCCTCTTCTTCTTCTCCCTCGCCCTCAACGGAGTCAACGCCAACTTCTTCATAATCTTTCTCAAGGGCAGCCAAATCTTCTCTAGCCTCAGAGAATTCACCCTCTTCCATACCTTCACCAACATACCAGTGAACGAAAGCTCTCTTGGCATACATAAGATCAAATTTATGATCCAGACGAGCCCAGGCCTCGGCGATAGCAGTGGTGTTACTCAACATACAAACTGCTCTCTGCACCTTGGCTAAATCACCTCCTGGTACAACAGTTGGTGGTTGGTAGTTGATACCCACTTTGAAACCAGTTGGACACCAGTCTACGAACTGGATGGTTCTCTTGGTCTTGATGGTAGCGATGGCTGAATTAACATCCTTTGGCACAACATCTCCTCGGTACAACATACAGCAGGCCATGTACTTTCCATGACGAGGATCACATTTTACCATCTGATTGGCTGGTTCAAAACAGGCATTGGTGACTTCACCTACTGAGAGTTGTTCATGGTAGGCTTTCTCGGCTGAGATGACTGGAGCATAGGTGGCAAGAGGGAAATGGATACGTGGATAGGGTACCAAGTTGGTCTGGAACTCAGTCAAATCGACATTCAGGGCACCATCGAATCGGAGAGATGCTGTAATGGAGCTGACGATCTGTCCAAGAAGTCGGTTCAAGTTGGTGTAAGTTGGACGTTCAATATCTAAGTTACGACGACAGATATCATAGATAGCCTCATTATCAACCATGAAAGCGCAGTCGGAATGTTCCAGGGTGGTGTGGGTGGTGAGGATGGAGTTGTAGGGTTCGACTACGGCAGTGGAAATCTGGGGAGCTGGATAGACAGCAAATTCCAATTTGGATTTTTTTCCGTAATCAACACTCAATCTTTCCATAAGGAGGGAGGTAAATCCGGAACCGGTTCCTCCACCAAAGCTGTGGAAGATCAGAAATCCTTGAAGACCAGTACATTGGTCGGCCAATTTCCTAATTCGGTCAAGAACCAAGTCGACGATTTCTTTACCAATAGTGTAATGACCTCTGGCGTAGTTATTGGCGGCATCTTCTTTACCAGTGATGAGCTGTTCAGGATGGAAGAGTTGACGGTATGTACCAGTTCGTACTTCATCTGGAATATAATGTAAATGATTCATAGTACAGAGAAAGCGCAGGGTTATTGTCGCAATTTAAATTCCTAACACTCTTTTACCCAAACATATTGATAAACTAGCAACTCTTAATGGGTGAGATACGAGCAGCTTTAAAATTCTCTGCTCATTAAAAGGATTTACCACGTCTTAGGTGCCCATTCTTTCATAACTGAAGTATAGACATTCGCGTATGTTACAGGTTTGTTTGAAATATCGGGTTGACTCTCGGAAGGGCGGAGAGACACATAAGATGAAATTGAGAATAATTGTTGACGTTAGCATGTAAAGTGGCTATATTTTCAACGGCATATAATTGGGTATTTTATTGTAATAAATTTTAAAAAGAAACTCACCAATTACAGTTGGTTCTAAATCAACAAAGACAGCTCTTGGCACGTGTTTGCCGGCACCAGTCTCACTGAAGAAGGTATTGAAGGAATCATCTCCACCTCCAATAGTTTTATCTGATGGCATCTGACCATCGGGTTGGATACCATGTTCTAAACAGTACAATTCCCAACAGGCATTGCCCATCTGTACACCAGCCTGGCCGACATGGATAGAGATGCACTCACGCTGAAAGTATAGAAAATTGGTACATGAACCAACAGAACTTGTATGTTTAAAGTGTTCAATATTTGTTAACGTAACTATACAGTAATGGCCACTCTACGTGACAAGGGGTGTGGTCGCTTGTCCAGCGTCGTTGATTTTCTCCGGATCGTCCTGTTTCATCGCTAAAGCTAAAGATCCCTTCGCGCAAGCAAATTATTGAAATAAAATTCAGCCATTTGTTGAAAAGTTTTTGATTGCATGTAATATTGTCTACTATTTTAAATATTGTTTTGGGGGGCCTCACATAATATATGTTTGGGTAGACGTTAATCCAGAAATGACCTGCATGTAGTTTGTGTCTAGTGGGCGTTAAACCCCATTTCGCTCCCTCGCTCTCTTGTACAGTGAAGCTACATAGCAAACTTAGCGAAGACGGCTGCAATCCCTTAATTCAGGACTATTTCTATGTTAACGATAACAATACCCAGCCACCTGTCACACGTCTCACATACAAACATACACACGCTACATTACAGGTATCAAATCAATAATAGTTAACCCTGAGTAATATACACTAAGATATTCAAATCTGTCCAAAATTCGGTTCAATTATTTGAAAGCCACTGGGGCTGTGTGTGTGTTAAATAGACCAGTGACTCTAGTTACACTATTGCCAGATTGTAATAAATCTGGTTCACATAAAAAAAAAAAAAAAAAAAAACATGACGCACGATTATATGTAGGTCGAACTACAGTCTTGAATTTGACCCCAAATACAGTAGTTAAATAGAGCCAAATATTTTAAAATTAAATATGTAGAATTATTCCGCGTTGAAGTCCATTCTTTAAAATCAAAAGAAATTTGTGCTTTTTAAATACGTTTTGACATGCTAATTTTGTCATTAAATGGATGTCATAAGAAACATGTAGGTAAATGTGTACCCTGTATAATATCTTAAATCCCACATCCTAAAAACCACAGTCTACTTACCATATTGGCGAATTTGGTAGATGATCAACTGCGTAGAAAATAAAATATTCAGAAATAAAAAAATCTCACTGGAGAGCCGTGATGTAGCTTGGTGAGAAATAGAGCGCGTAACGGCTGGGCGCGAATTTCGTGGTTATATAGGGTGTCTCGTTGTTATAGACGCTATAAGTTGATTGGTCGAGTCTATCACATGGTATGTCGTATGTATAGTGGCATGTTGTTAGTTACGATATTACCTATATCACAATCTATATATTCACCAACTATTCTGGAAGAAAGCCACCTTTATAATTCGTGTTCTTTACAGAGTGAAATTTAATGACAGCTGAATGTAGAATTGTGCATGTATTAAATGACTTTGAAAATGTAACCATGGTTCGTTTACAATACCAGTGTTTATTATTATTATATTGTATAGCCTATTTATCCTAATATCGTTCTGTGGGACATTAAACTATTATGCTATATACGCGCCTTTAATATTATTGCATATGGTATAAATGAAGATTTCTTTATAAAAAAAAAACAACATGTAGAAACACATTTTCGCTTTGTTTTGTTTCCAAGTCGATATATTTCAAACAATGCCTGCTTGGATTTATTAAGCTACTTGGTGCAATGTCATGTTTACGTGTCTGTTTTCTGTTGTGCAGTTTTCCAGTATCGTCTTTGCTTGCGCAATTTACTCGCCCGGTGTTAATCATCAAAGTTCATGTATAGTTCTAAACAAAAACTTTGCATGTTTTAGTTTTAAAACTAAGATAAATCTGATAACTATGGTGGCTGATTGGTAGCAACCCGACATCACGACATCACAACATTTTAAACCAGCATTACGACATTTAAAATGTCGTAAAGTCGAGTATTGTATTCTTGGGTTAAAATTTCGTGTTATCGGGTTGTCGATATTCAGTATGATTATGCACACTGATCGTGGTGTTGGTCAAGATAGTTCCCAGAGATTTTGCAGGGTAGTGCAGGGCGAACGACCTGGCAAAGTTGTCTAGTTGTGTAGAAACGAGAGAGAGAGAGAGAGAGAGAGAGAGAGAGACAGAAATGGGGTTTAACGTCCACTCAACACAAACTAGGTCATTTCGGAACTAACACATGGTTTAATTTCATTTCGGAGGAAACCGGAGTGCCCGGAGGAAACCCACAAGATGAAAAGGCGCCCCTATCTTCATGCCACATATGCTCACACCAGGGATCGAAACCACAGCCGCAAGCCAGAGGTGACCGGCCAGCTAGAGGTCGAAGCGCGACACTCTAGACCACTAGGCCACCCCAACCCCCCGTATGTAGAAACACAAGTTTCTGTGCATATTAACGTGGATGTGAAAGTACCATCATTCACAGATGAAATTCGATGAAAAAAATTCCCGTCTTAGCACTCTGCATAGCGTACCATCTTCAATAGATGGATTCGTGCAGAAATGTTGGAAAATGAAATGAAGGTGGGGGGCGTCCCATCCGAAGGACTATACGTTATCTTTGGCCAGGCCCTTTTTCCTGCACCACTGTCAAAGTGGAATCCCGTCGGAAATGGGGTTTAATGTCCTGCTTTTCTTGGAGCCGTGGTGTCTCAGTGAATAAGACGTTGGTTCGCTAACGTTGAGATCCCGCCTTCGATCCCTGCGTTGGTAAAGAAAGGCCTACGGGAATTTTCTTGACCAACATACGTATCACTGTACATAATCCTAGTATTGAGAGGAGTATGGCCTACAATCCGACATTACGACATCGGGCCATTTTTAATCGCATGGTGTTGGGTTAAAATGTCGTATTGTCGGATTAAAATGCCGTGTGATGTCGGGTTAAAAGGGCGACATGATACCAATCAGCCATAATAGATAACATAATATGTTATTGTGAAAGTCTGTCATCCCATTTTCTGCCATACTCAAATTTACTTTAATAATGTACATTTCATTTTCTGTGGTAAAACCTTTTACCGTTTATGGGCAACTATTCAGTATTAAGTGCGGGGAATTGGCTTATTTATTCAAAGACAAATTAATGACGGTGCTGGAAAAGTTCCACTCTGTATATATGATGATGGATTAGTCAACCTGTGGGATTCGGGATGGTTTCACTTAGTTAAAATTGAGTAAATACTTTAATATCTTTTTATGACCACTCTGATTAAAATATAGATCAATATTTCATCGCGTTTTTTATACTTTCCATGGCCGACATCTCATAGTGGTAGTCAACGTCAGGGCTGAAACGGGCGGCTGTTCACCCTATATGACGTCAGAAATCATTAATCAATTAGCGTTGACGTTTCTAGTCTAGTAGTAGTTTACCCACAGTTCCGTAACACACCGTTTCATTGGCTAATCTCTTACATCATCCACACTACGCCAATGATATACAACTCTTCCAGATCCTAATGTAGTAAAGAGAAGTAAAACGAAATTTTGAACTATAATAACGAAACGAAATGGGATCTGTGTTTTAATCAGATTGTTTCATTACGTTTGTCCCGGAAGTGGATCAACAAACACATACTTAAATGTTCTGTTAAAACAGCTCCCAGTTCATAGCTGCTGTGCCCGGCAATGTATAATGTATGTTATTATTATGCGTCTACATTTATGTGGTGACGTACTGTGGTGTCACCCTAATACTAATTATCCGTCCTTCAACAATTAACACAGCTTCCTTCAAATATTTATGTATAAATCCTCTTCGATTTCAGCATACATGCACGTCCTGGTCATACACGCGCCAGCCTCCTCGCGAAAAGAAAATCAAATACATTGGAAAAGTAAAAGGGGAGAAAAATGCTAAAACCGATGAGAAAATGAAAATGTACCCTAGTAAGGGTGTCCTAAAGGCAGACAAAAGGGCCCTACGTCTGACAAAAGGGCCCCTCTGGCCAAGGGAAAGTCCGAGTCAATCGTTTTCTATACAATGTTACTGTCTAATCCATTACTGAATGAGAATGCAGTATAAAAATCAATCAAGATACCCCCCACCCCAGCGAAAGAGGGCCCTCAAAATAATGTAGCCTCCGCCATGATAAACCTTAAAACGCCCCTGGTCGTAAACTGGTGTGAAGTGTGCGTAAACCCGTTGTGACTGCGTGTCATGTCGGGACGAAAATTTCGAAATGTTCAAAATTTAGCGACCGGGTCGTGAACTATGCGCAAACTGTTCGTGAACTCGTCGAGACGATGCGGGAGGATGCGTGCCAGTGCGTGCCAGTGCGCGCCATGCCTCGACTGTCACGAACTGCCACGAATAGTTCACGACTAGTTCACGACTACTGCGCGACAGTGGCGCTCGCGTCGGTGCAGGTGTATATATAGGGCTTCCTGGAAACTGCTCGCCATTCCAGAGATCGCCAGATAGAATTTTTTTTTTTTTGAATGTTTATTTCAGAATTCCTTGAATAATGCTTTGTGCTGCTACAGATACAGAGAACAGAGAGGGTATACAAAGAATTTATAAAAGTAAAAAAAACCCAACACAACTCAAATTCAAATAATGTTTTAATATTCCTTGGCATTCTCCTCTGAACGTACAACAATACATAGGTAATGCTGTCTTTAACAAGATTTGATGATTTCGGATTTCGAAAGTGTTGGATCTCTGGAACAGGAAACTAGTAGGAATTCATGTGGATGCCTTATTAGATCTGGAGCCCCCCCCCCCCCCACCTCCCTTTTTTTCACATGTACAGTTTGAGGCGTCTTTTGCTTTCTTACTTCCATCTTTATATATCCGAGAGGTCAAATGAAACCACTGTGGATGCAGCTCATGGAGCTACTACCATTCTTTCTTGCCAAGGGACTGCACCAGCAGGGGACATGTAGTAATGTGACGGGTAGTCTCGCTGATCCTTTGCATCCTTCTGGGTATGATGGCCGGTTAGAGGCAGCACCCCCTGCAGGTGTCGGTCAGTCTTCCATCCACCAGGGATCAGATCATGTGTGTACAGATCTTCGCGGTCCACTTCTTAAATTGCGTGTGGGTATCTGATGAGGTTGAGGTTGTGCAGGACACAGGCGCACTTGCTGATGATTGTGTCTCTGACATTCAGCATGTTGTCTCTTCCACAGCCAATCTAAAAATGACCAGGGGTTGGGGAGGCCCCCTTTTTATATGGCGTGCCCAAGTCGACACGACACCATCTGAATTGCGTAAACTCATCGTGCCAATGCGGGAAGTGCGTAAACAATGCGCAAACCGCCCAAACTATGTGTGAACTCGTCGTGCCAGATCGACCCCTATAATGGTGACCCCTGACCCCTGAAACCAAGCCGTGAGATTTCTTTGCATTTGGGGGTTGCGGGGGCGCAAAGATTTCAAACCTTAGTCAGTGACGCAAAGCTCGCAATCGAGTCCCTTCACTTTAAACACATTTCGACGCGACGGGATAAAACTGCCGATCTTATAAAGATTGGCCCATGTCTGAACCTCTAAATGAGTGTCACAAGGCGCCTGTACACTTCTGCCGCATGGTTAATATTTGTTTTAATAATTAATATAGCGCGAGCATACTTTATTTTTGTTTGTTGAAGTTTTCCATAGTTTGTTCCTTGCCGGTGTGTTGTCGTAGGCTACTTGTATTGTTTGCGCGTGTCCATCACATGTCATGTGCTTGATATATATGGGATTTGATTGGTTTGTAACTTCAGCCGCGAAATGCACGGAAATTCGAATGCTATTCACTGTTAACATACTAAACCACTCATTAAATGGTAAGATTTAATTCATTCTGTAGCCTATTTTAGGCAATATTATATTTTATTCGACATCAAATAGATCCCTGCATTGGCAAAAAAAGTTCATCCAGATTTTCTGGCGTGGTTTCCTTGTCAATGATGCTGGACGGAGGGCCTGACAAGGGTAGCTGTCTATAGTCGTTCGGATGGGATAAAAAAAAACAGGTCCCGTGTACACATTGGCATGCATGTAAGAGATCCCCTGACAGTTGGAATTCGATATAAGAGTGGGCAGCGCTTTTGCGCAGGCAAAATTTCCCTCATAACATACTGTATGGCTATGCCCGTCTTCATTAGCCCATGTTAGGAATAGAACGGTAGTTAATAATCTATTTTATTTTACCAAATTTATTTATGTAGTTCCGCGCAATACGGGGTGTCAGAGATTAGTTGTGTTTCCTGTATGTTGGTTTATTTAGCCCAACGGATCTTCATGAATAAAGGGAGATAAATCCATTCGTCTTCCAGATTTTACACGGTATGGCCACAGAACACTAATTATTGCCCCATTGACTTTAATGTTAATTCTCGTCTCTTAGACCGGCTGTAACTTTTTCCCAAATTTTCGTTGGGAAAAACGCTTTCTGCCACAGATGGAGCAACATGTGGCAGACTCTTGCCCAAAAGCATGTATGAGGTTCTTCATGAAAAACTTGAGATAGACAAGCTGGAAGTAGAGACAGCTAACCTTGCAATTTTCGGCCCTCCCTTTCAACGTAACCAACCTCACAACTCTTGTATCCTTCCGCCTCAAAATCATGAATATTCACCAAAACCTGGCAGAAAATGTATTTTCAAACCCTTTTCTTCGATTCTCCACCAAAAATCGCCATGCAAAAGGAGGAAAAAGGGAAAGAAGGACTAAAAATAACTTTCGCCCTTGTTTCGTATCTTGGTCATAGAGAGATAACTCTTATCAGTCTTGAGACACTCTTCGTAATCCGAATATGCCTACCCTCCAATTCACCAAGGTTTCATGGTCACGGTTAATACGGAATTACCCGACTGGACAATGCCCCGTTTTTCACAGCAAGAATGGAATTCGAATGCACTAGAATGTGGGGAAAAAGGAACTCAACCAGTTTGATTTCTAACCAAATCTTATGAATGCTTTAAATCCAGACTAATAATAGTAAGTTTACCTATCCAATTCCAAATAACCATGAGATTTCATATCACCGTTACATCAATATTTCCAGACTACAAAATGTCCCCCCCCCCCTTTTTTTTTAGACATGCAATGTAATTTGGGGAAGAGAAAACCATCACAGTTTGACCCAACCTTCTCTCCGGGCTTTAATCCATAGACTGGCAGTTCATAAACCCACTCTAAAATACTGCTTTTAATAGACATCCCCCTGATTATATTCTTAAACATTGAATATTATCAATGATTGTACAAAGAACACAATAATTTGTATACATTTTTAATGCAGGACTTTGGTTAACAACAAAATCAACAGGTTGCAAAAACGTATAAATAAAATTATCTGGTTTCCTTGTCTTCCCAGATCTTAATACTCTTCGCCTTCTTCTTCACCCTCTCCCTCAACAGAGTCAACACCAACTTCTTCATAATCTTTCTCAAGGGCAGCCAAATCTTCTCTAGCCTCAGAGAATTCACCCTCTTCCATACCTTCACCAACATACCAGTGAACGAAAGCTCTCTTGGCATACATAAGATCAAATTTATGATCAAGACGAGCCCAGGCCTCGGCAATAGCAGTGGTGTTACTCAACATACAAACTGCTCTCTGTACCTTGGCTAAATCACCTCCTGGTACAACAGTTGGTGGTTGGTAGTTGATACCGACTTTGAAACCAGTTGGACACCAGTCTACAAACTGGATGGTTCTCTTGGTCTTGATGGTAGCAATTGCAGCATTGACATCCTTAGGGACAACATCACCTCGGTACAACATACAGCAGGCCATGTATTTTCCGTGACGAGGATCACATTTAACCATCTGGTTAGCTGGCTCGAAACAGGCATTGGTAATTTCAGCTACTGAGAGTTGTTCATGGTAGGCTTTCTCAGCCGAGATGACTGGAGCATAGGTAGCAAGAGGGAAATGGATACGAGGGTAGGGTACCAAGTTGGTCTGGAACTCGGTCAAGTCAACATTAAGGGCACCATCGAATCGGAGAGAGGCAGTGATAGAGCTGACAATCTGACCAATAAGTCGGTTCAAGTTGGTGTAAGTTGGACGTTCAATATCCAAATTACGGCGACAGATATCGTAGATAGCCTCATTATCAACCATGAAAGCACAGTCTGAATGTTCCAGGGTGGTGTGGGTGGTGAGGATGGAGTTGTAGGGTTCGACTACGGCAGTGGAAATCTGGGGAGCTGGATAGACAGCAAATTCCAACTTGGATTTTTTTCCATAATCAACACTCAACCTTTCCATAAGAAGGGAGGTAAATCCGGATCCGGTTCCACCACCAAAGCTGTGGAAGATCAGAAATCCTTGAAGACCAGTACATTGATCAGCCAATTTCCTAATTCTGTCAAGAACCAAGTCAACAATTTCTTTACCGATGGTGTAATGTCCTCTGGCGTAGTTATTGGCAGCATCTTCTTTACCAGTGATTAGCTGTTCAGGATGGAAGAGTTGACGGTATGTACCAGTTCGTACTTCATCTGTAATATATTAAAAAGAATAATTAGTACAGAAAAGATCAATGTCACCTACTACAATAGTTCATTACAACCACGCTTCAACATTGTCTTAATTTGAAATCCAAATTGAATCCTTTTGAAGCAGACAATATACGATTCTATTATCATAGGTGTGTTGCATACTGCAAACTACAGGGTGATAATAAATTGTCATCATGCCTGCCTAAGATTAAGCTTTTTCTTTTGCACTTGGGCTAGAATCCAATATGACAAAAGAGGAAAACAGACAAACCCAGCACCTAACAAGACATTTCTATACAATGTAAATTACTAAAACAAGGGGACTCACATACTAGTAATAACTAATGACATTAATTATGCAATGGGCTACCTCACTAGCTCAGAAATACAGTCCAATTGTCGGTACGCAGACCAAGAGGCTTATCATTTAGTAATTAGTTACGGTATGAAAATATGTCACTTCATCTGCCTAGGTTGATGAAATACTATAGGGATCGCGTATTAATTGTATCTAAATCTACTGTGTTATTTGAAATGTAAACTTGAGAATAATTGTTGACATTAGCATGTAAAGTGACTATATTTTCAACAGCAGACAATTGGGTATTTTATTGTAATAAATTTTAAAAAGAAACTCACCAATTACAGTTGGTTCTAAATCAACAAAGACAGCTCTTGGCACGTGTTTACCAGCACCAGTCTCACTGAAGAAGGTATTGAAGGAATCATCTCCACCTCCAATAGTTTTATCTGATGGCATCTGACCGTCTGGTTGGATACCATGTTCTAAACAGTACAATTCCCAACAGGCATTGCCCATCTGTACACCGGCCTGACCGACATGGATAGAGATACATTCACGCTGAAATATACAAATAAAATTAACAAATATTAAATAAAATAAGAAACCAATCAATATTTATATGTAGAATTGTAGCCTAGTAGTACTAGATCTACTTGACTGTTCAAACAAGCTGTCTTTTTTCTAGTCCAATAGAGGCTACATATTTGCTGTTGACACTGTCACGACTGTGCGAGTGTCTTGAAAATATCACAAACGAAACTGTGAGTCAGACTAGCCCTACTTTTAAGACGAAAGGGGCTTGCCATTTAGCCTAGCCCTGTTTCACGAAATTTTAACTAAAGATAAAATCCAAATTTTAGCAGATATTTCAATTTTGATTGGCTAAGAACTAAAATCAATCTAATATTGTCCAATCAAATAACAAAAATTCAGATCTTATCTTAGTTAAAATTTTGTAAAATAGGCCCCTGGCTATAATTTTCAATATGACCTAGAAGTCCATTCAAATCACCGGCCTCGTGTTTGTATGGTGATTGTGAAGGACAAATAACAGGTGCACAATGACAATAACGAACGTCCAACCATTTAAGACAGTCTAGTACTTAGTAAGTAGGCCTTTGACTCGCATCACTCCTCAATCTGATTCCAGAATTGAGCCAAAATATTTCCCTTGGGGTTAGATCTTTCAACATTAAGAAATTTGTATAAAAAAAAAGCGGCAACCCCATCATTCGGATTGCGCAGGTCAACTTGCTTTCGTGATCGATTTATTCAGATCTTCGCAGTTGTTAACCTAGGTCTACTTGAGTACTTCAACAATCATCAGAAATCTTTCTTGAAATTGAAAAATAACATTTTACTTACCATTTTGAAATATTTGGTTGACTAGACCTAATCACCGACTAAATTAATCAAAAATTTGGCAAACAAAAATCTCACTTGAGCTGTGTGATGTAGCTTCTGTGAGAGATGTGACTTGTAATGAGTGAGCGCGCAACCAGCACTTATATACCCCTCGCCATGTTGCCATAGACGCCGTAATCGATTGGATGATTTGTAATCACGTGTGTTTGGTAGTAACGGTTTGGGAGCGTTGTTGCCATGTGCGTCACGCGTTGTCAAGCTATGTTAATGAATGTATGTATACGTCAAAGGGGGTCGAAACATTGGTTTCCATGGCTAGTGACAGTAGTGTTTATAATATTTCTGTACCTATATTTTGGGGTCAGTGACGAGGACTTGATAGCCAAACATATTATATTTTAGGCTTATCTTGCCGGCAAAACAGAAAACATGTCGTGGCAAACGATAATTTCAAAAGTAACGACACGTACGGTATAGATTAGTAAGGCCTTGGCTTTAGCCTTTAATTTATTATACAAACAAGAGTCAAACTCAAGAGTAAATCTCAGTAGGTTAAGTTATTACTCTAACTAAATAAAATCATGTTACTGTTAGGCCCATTTTAGCCTTTATATAATAACGACTAGTCTGTATTCATTCTCAAATCTGACTGAGAATTATTTAAAATCTTACGATATGATTCACACTAATTAAAGAGAAAATTAAATTACGCAAATTAACTCACTGTCACTCACTGATCTGTTCAGTCCCCATTCCCAAATTCTGTTATATACTACGCCTTCAATGAAGTTGGCCTAATTAGCCCAATAGTAAGTGCAGGAGGACTGCATCACACACAATTTACACAAATATTCAGAGATCACAAATCGAGGTTAAACGTTGACAATGTGTAAAGTGGTACACTTAAAATAGCCTACTTTATATTAGTTCAGCTCTGAACGTAGGTCTCATTGACATTACACTCGCCAGTACTACGTTCAGGTCCCATGCCATTCAATACACGTCAAACTGGAACCTGCCCCAGTAAAATTGATTGGGGCAGATTCCACTTTCGACATGTCTTGAATGGCACGGAACCTGAACGTATTACTGGCAGGTGTAATGAGACCTACGTTCAGAGCTGAACTAACTTTATATTATTACTTGCACCAGCGGGATATCATCCCTCCTCAGACTCAGGCCTAAATAACGGATTTGTCAGAAATGGAGAGCGGGGTCGAAACAAATTTACGTTACCGGTAGGCCCTACTTGAAGTAACTAAGTCAGGCCCTCAGCTTGACATGACCGTACCTGACAATAACCTCAGTCTAGGTTAAAAAGCCTATTATTAAACTGTAATTCTTCTATATTCTATGTTCGCCAAAAGTCAAACATTCTCGCCACATCTGAGACAAATTTGTATAAAAATCAACACGATTTTCTAGTCGATTCAAAAAGAAACTCACGCTTGCAATGGCGACCATACATAGGCTAGTCGACCTACACAGGCCTGCTATTTTGTTGTTTTATAATCGCAAAATTGGACTTGAAAATAGTTTTGAATTATTATAAATTTATGTCCAATGTGGTAAAAAAATTGTCCTGTTTGGATATGAGAAAAGATAGCAGGTAAGGATAATGTTGGGTAGTAGGCATATCGAATGTCTGCATGGGACGACAGGGATATGGCATATCCCTGTCGTCCCATGCAGACGTTCCTATGTCCCCACTCCGAAGGGTAAGCCAGGTGCAGTGGCAGATCGAGGATTTTTTTGAGGGGGTGACAACCTCGAGTTTTGTCTCGCCGACCGCGGAGCGATGGGTGCCGCAGGCGCGAGCAGTAGTAATTGAAAACTTATCATCGATTTCCCCCGCATTTGAGCCATAACGAACAATGATTTTTGTTCGTCGACAATATTTCATTTCGTTGACGATTTTCAAAATTTGAAGAATAAATTTCGAAAATTATATAGCCTATGATGATTATTGTGAAATTTTTCATACATCAAAGATAGTGTGGGCTGTACCACAGGCACTTGAAGGGATTAAAATAAATTAAAATAAAATAAAACTTCTTACCACTGCTTAATACAAGAAGGTAAGTCAGACGCCATCTTTGTTTTGACTGATTTACCATGAATCGTCTGATATCATCTCACAATACTCACTAGTTCTAACACTTCATGTCATTTTTATTGCTAACGAGACTTTATTTGATTATTATTCACCTTCCGATGTAATTAAATTGGTCATTTAACACTGTTATTGATAACAAATCAAACTTGAACCGCTATCATCACCAGCGGCCTCGCTTCTCAAGTTCTATTACGTGATAAAGCCTACGAAGCGAGGTCGCTGTTGAGGAGAACGCTAGATCGGAGACGGTCCTACGCATTTTAGCACATATGACGTCATATATAGATTGTGGGTTAGGGTTAGGGTAAGGGCTAGGACCTGTAGATTTGGTCAAAGTCCCGAGATGTAAACAGGGCTAGCCCTAACCCTAACCCATGATCACGCCTAACCCTTACCCTAACCCACAATTCACATATGACGTCACAATTTGCGTAGGACCGTCTCCGATCTAGCGTTCTCCCGCTGTTGAGCGAGACTCGATCACCCAGTTCCTATGCACATATAGAGTAATGATAGGTTTATAAAGGAACTGGGTGATACAGACTTCTTTTGACCTATTTTCGGATTACTTAATTCCGGTCTCGGGAAGTTGATTGTCGATAAATGATAGCGGTTCAAGTTTGATTTGTTATCAATAACAGTGTTAAATGACCAATTTAATTACATCGGAAGGTGAATAATAATCAAATAAAGTCTCGTTAGCAATAAAAATGACATGAAGTGTTAGAACTAGTGAGTATTGTGAGATGATATCAGACGGTTCGTGGTAAATCAGTCAAAACAAAGATGGCGTCTGACTTAAATTCTTGTATTAAGCAGTGGTAAGAAGTTTTATTTTAATTTATTTTAATCCCTTCAAGTGCCTGTGGGCTGTACGTACAAAGAAGTTGCCACATTCACGGAAAAGTTGTCAACGCCTCTAATAAAAAAACCAGCAAGTTTTATATATCCAGATTATGAACCTTAATGAACAAACTGTTTGAATGTTATCGAATATTTGCAAATGTACAGTCAATTTTCTTCGCCAATGATATCAGTCCAATACCATCGTAAAAGAATGTATAATTTATGCATCAGTCTGAAAAAAGTGTTGATGCCTTCATCCGGCGAGGAAATGCTTCGATGAATTTCCTGCAAATGTCCTAAGAGATCATAACATAAAATGTTGGCCTATCTGAAAACATCAACATATTCCAACAACTTCAGTGATGATGTACCTATACCCCTACCACATGCTTGTTAATCGGACCGTTCCCAACAATAACTGACAAACCGCGCGTGCACTGTATATCTTTATACCAAGAACTAACGCACCCCTTTGATGACCTATTCTGATCCAGACGAGGACGTATATAATATATAGTCTGTTGCTGCTCAATAAATGACCTCCTAGAACATTTCACATGGCAGAATTATAAACCACAGGTTACTTGACACTGACGTGGAGTAGGGTCGCCTGACCAACTTCGTGGGCCCAGGTACGCGCCAACGATTCAGTATAAAAATGAATTCTCTGTTTAAAAGCTCAATTTGTATGTATGCCTATGTAATTTAGAGATGATGATGGCAGATTTCCGTGACAGAAACCTGGCAAACCCCCTCCTGCAAAAATTCCTGGATCCGCCCCTGTATGTTAGTCCCGAAATGACCTTGTTTGTGTCGAGTGGACGTTAAACCCCATCCGTGTGTGTGTGTGTGGGGGGGGGGGGGCATTATTTTGACATGATATATTAATAAAACATAAATTTCTAGGATTGCCAATCTTTAAATAAGTGTTTATGATGCCCCTGGACAACTGTTTTGATTTATATAGGGGTGGAGATAAAATTGTCGGGAAATGAGCTCACGTTGATTTAAATTATGATTGTCTTATGACAGCTTGATGTGTTTATAAGATTCCCATGGTGTGGGGGTTGACGCCGGGTTGGTTGACCCTGGTGACTGTGGCGGCGGGGGGGGGGATATGTATTTTTGTGGACAGAAATCATTTGGTTCATAATTGAGCTAAAGTATTATCCCGTTAACGTTTTCGTTCAAAATATTGAATTATAATGGTTCTTTTCAAGAAATCACGGAATGTAAATCAAAGTCCCCCCCCCCCCCGACACACACACATTCATTGTAGACATTTCACCCCTATATCTCGAAAACGCCCCCTTAAACCCTTGATCACCACTGCACATGGTCTTGAAAAGCATGGTCTCATAAATTCACAGCTTGGGTGGCGACCCCCCCCCCCCCTCCCCTTAAGCCACCAGACTAATCAGCATTATATCCCCGTAACAAACCCATCCAACACTACAAAACTCTCAAACTCTACCCTCAATATTGGTGACAATGACCTCCTCCATAATGGTATCTCAAACATACAAATCCTTGGTAGTTCGTCTTACCAAATGAGACGAGTGGGGCGGATATCAATAGTTGTCCTGTGTGGTTACAAGTCCCGACAAGTGTTATCCTTTGATTTAGGCCTATACACTCGAACATCATACAGGCGGAAGAGCTCAGCAAGCACATCCCTTATGTGGTTTGACGTGGGGTGGGGTTAGTTTATTCGGAGATAGTTGTGATTTTCATTCAGTGAGGTTAAGGGGTCCTTCTTTATCTCCATGTTAGTGGATAATCGTCGATAAACAAGATCTTTATATTTTCTGTGAAATCTGAAAACAAATAATGTAATATCCATTATTTTCGATCCTAGATTTTCTGTTGAAGGAAGGGGGGGGTGAATGGTTAACATGTGCGCGTTGCATTGAGTCAACTGGCGAAGTTTCAATTCCACGGTTGTATATACGTAACAAGGAGTAGAGTCACCTGTCAAACATCGTGGGTTTTATCCGGGGAACCAAAGCAAGCTAATTATTGTAATAAAATAGAAACCTATATTTTTGTCTCCCCTCTCTTTCTTGAATCAACACGAAACATTAATATGTAAACTTAATGCCATTTTTACCTACCATAGACTAATTCTTTTTATAGTTTGAGCATGTCGAATCACGCATTGTGATCTTAAATCAAGCAAGAAAACTTATATTTTCACGAATGCGTAGCATGAGTGAAAATATTAACGTTTTCTTGCTTAGAGATGAAATAAAATATGTTATTCACGACAAAACGACAAATGTTCTATTTATTTTATGATTTTACAATCATTTTAGGTAAAACAACTGCTAGCCAGTGAAATAACACTTTTTTTCCACTGATAAAACGCGGTATTCCAGTGCTGATCATAAAATAAATAGCAACATTGACGGTCCTGCTCTTGAAGATTGGTTCGACGTCACTTATTCAACGACAGTGCATGGGCATGTATTACTGTCTTATGGACCTTGTTATAAATTATGTTAAACAAAACGGCACATACAGCTCAGAGGTTAATTAATAATCTAAACTCACCTAGGCCCTAGTTTTAAGCAAACCTGGTTCATTGCTAAGATGTTTTTTGATCCAACACAAACCTGGCTTGTTGTTCTTGAATCGTGACACTTTAATACGTTTCTTGACAAGATATTTTTTGATAGTCTCTCCTAATTGTGTGTTAGACATTGGGAAACTCCCCTGGTCATTTTTCAATAATGTGTCCAAGTATACCTTCAGTTCTCTAACTTGTTTTTCAGAGAGGGCGTCCGGTCTTCCTGGTTTCCCTGTGTTACGGTTGTGTTGTGAATTTTGTATGGTTCCTCTCGATCGATTTCTCTCATTGGATACAGATCTTTGACTTATTCCCTTTTGAATGTCCTGTTTTACATTATTCCTGAACTGTCGGGTTGCTCGTTCATAAGGTCTAGTTTTAAGGAAACCTGGTTCGTTGCCTAGATATTTTTTGACCCAACGCAAACCTGGCTTGTTGTTCTTGAATCGTGGCACTTTAATACGTTTCCTGTTAAGATACCCTCTGATTGTCTCTCCCAATTGCGTGTTTGACATAGGGAAACTCCCTTTTTTAGTTTTTAATAATTTCTGTAAATACTCCTTTAGTTTTCTAACTTGGTTTTCAGAGAGGGCGTCCGGTCTTCCCGGTTGGCCCGCGTTGCGGCAGTGTAGTGAATTTCGTATGGTTCCTCTCGGTCGATGTCTATTCGTGGCCATAACGTTTGAATGTCTTTATCTATATTCGTTTGTAAAGTCTTGTTGGCTCATACACTTTCTTACCAATATATGGTCATGGGTAACTAATTTCACAGGTAAGGTTTATTTATAGTGATATCTTAAGGTGTGTAGGCTACTTACATGTATACATGTATATATTTCAAGATATGACATGTCAACCTGATATGATAATTGTTGTTTATTTATGTCTATGTATTGTGTGCATTGTCCGCATATTTGTTTGGTCGGGCGTATATTGGGGGAGGGCGATGGTCGAATGGTTAGCACATGCGCGCTGTATCTTATCGCCTGTCATTGAGTAAACTAGCGTTTATACGTGGCAAAGAGTAGGGTCGCCTGTCCAACCGCGTGGGTTTTCTCCGAGTAACTTGTACTTTCTCTCCGTTAAAGATAACGATCCTTTAATTCCATGTTAACAAGTCGTTAAAAGTTAACGGAGCTTTAAGTAACCGAGCCACTATCGAAAGGAAACGAGATGTATAATATGGAATGTATAAACATTGTAAGTTTCATCAAAATCGATAAAAATTGTAAATTCTAGGCAAGGGCAATAATCCATGCCAATATCGAAAGGAACTATGATCTGTGGGATATAAACAGGGGCGGATTGGGGCCGTGTCGGAGCGGCCCCTTTTATTGACCGAGGAGTCTGGATGATGGGGGGGGGGGGGGGGGTCCGGTTGCTCTCTCCCTTGACATTTTTGAAAAATGAACCCCAAATATGCGATTTGGTGCAATATCTGATTATAATCTCTGTCAAATAATATATTTCATAAATCGATTAACTTAGGCCAAAATCACGACCTGCAAGTAATTTACAACCATCAACCTGTGAAATTATCATATCATCATATTATTAATTAACGTATTATCATTGTATCGTCAAGTGTGAAGAGAATTTAACTGGTTGAAGAATGGGACTAGTTGCGCAAACAGGGTGTAGGTGACTTAATAATTAGTAATTTTGCGGGAGATAGTTTCGGGTGAATTCTTGGAATTTTTGGTTGAAATTCGTATCCCCACTGTCGGTCCAATGCCCCCCTCTCCCATATAATGTTCAGTAGAAAAAGGTTGGTTTTTTTTCGACGAATTGCACAAAATTATTATTTTTCACTTTTTGTTTGACCGGCCCTTCGACGGCCCAATCCGCCCCTGGATATAAGCCTATATTTTTTTGTCAAAATCGGATAGAAATTGTAACCTGTAAGTGTAGAGTGCCCCCGTGAACGCGAAAGCACGTTCAGACATGCATGTAGATAACAATTGATAAGCTAGACTAAGACTTAAAGGAGCTAAATCGCTAATATTTGGGGTCTAGAAATTGACACAAATGGGTCGCAAGCCATATAATAATTTAATATGAATGTATATAAACTGATTTACATTCAATTGTTTCGGCTTTTACTGTAATATCAAATCAGTTAAGTTTGGCGAAGTACACCAGAAGTCTCAATTGAATCACAATATATATAGCGTCTGGTTATTCCAGTCTATAGTATTTATTGCGCATGCTCACCGTTTGAGATGTAATGTGGAGTCATAGAGTTATATATAGAAACTAGAGTCCGCACTGATCACGTGACAGCGTGCCGACATGGAGCCTTGTCCGCCATGTTAGTTCCGGGGAGTATGAACGTAAATACCCGGATGTTCACTATGTTATTGCATCAATCAATCGGTGTCGAACTGTTTTAAAACGTGCACAAATATTACATTTTTAAATTTTCTCACCCAAATACTTATTGTTTAATAAAAAATAATAATAAAGATCCATGGACCGACTTATCTCCTGGCCCCTCTTTCCACGTAAAGGTTATATAATAATTTATTTTGACGTGTCAGCGATCTCGACAACAACAGTGTGTGTCTCTCTGCGTCTACTTACTTAATACTTTACCTTTTTTACTAATATAATAATAATACTCTATGACATAGGCCTCAAAAAGTTAGCAAACTTTATGACAGTAAGGTAAGATTTAAATTTATAAATTTATTAGTCACATTTACTATAGAATACACATTCGGGACATAATTTAAAGTATCAAATAATAAACTGGAAATTAAAGTGAAAGTAGAGTAAGCCTACGGGATCGCTGACACTGACATGCCACTTTTCATTACATAATTTTCTAAAACAAATTAACAAATAAATAATTAAAAATAAAACATTTTCGGCAGGCTGTTTTTAGTTTCTCTTCCCTTTTCAGTTCCATATATTTCTAAAAATAATTAACAAATATTGAAATAAATCAATACCGGGCGGTAAATAGAAATAGGCCTACCACATGTCATTATACGTAGGCTATTAATTTTTCTTCACTTTGCATTCCCAAATTTCCGGAAATAAAATAATTAACAAATAATAAAAATATCAGTACATATTTACTATAGAATACACATTCGAGACATATTTTAAAGTATCAAATATTATACTGGAAATTAAATTGAAAGTGAAAGAAGAATACGGGATCGCTGACAATGACATGTGTCACTTTTCATTCCATAATTTTCTAAAACAAATTAACAAATAAATAAATAAATAAAAATACAACATTTTCTGCAGGCTGTTCTTAGTTCCTCTTCCCTTTTCAGTTCCATATATTTCTAAAAATAATTAACAAATAAATAAATACCGGGCGGTAAATAGAAATACAACTTAATGCCATTTTTACCTACCATAGACTAATTCTTTTTATAGTTTGAGCATGTCGAATCACGCATTGTGATCTTAAATCAAGCAAGAAAACTTATATTTTCACGAATGCGTAGCATGAGTGAAAATATTAACGTTTTCTTGCTTAGAGATGAAATAAAATATGTTATTCACGACAAAACGACAAATGTTCTATTTATTTTATGATTTTACAATCATTTTAGGTAAAACAACTGCTAGCCAGTGAAATAACACTTTTTTTCCACTGATAAAACGCGGTATTCCAGTGCTGATCATAAAATAAATAGCAACATTGACGGTCCTGCTCTTGAAGATTGGTTCGACGTCACTTATTCAACGACAGTGCATGGGCATGTATTACTGTCTTATGGACCTTGTTATAAATTATGTTAAACAAAACGGCACATACAGCTCAGAGGTTAATTAATAATCTAAACTCACCTAGGCCCTAGTTTTAAGCAAACCTGGTTCATTGCTAAGATGTTTTTTGATCCAACACAAACCTGGCTTGTTGTTCTTGAATCGTGACACTTTAATACGTTTCTTGACAAGATATTTTTTGATAGTCTCTCCTAATTGTGTGTTAGACATTGGGAAACTCCCCTGGTCATTTTTCAATAATGTGTCCAAGTATACCTTCAGTTCTCTAACTTGTTTTTCAGAGAGGGCGTCCGGTCTTCCTGGTTTCCCTGTGTTACGGTTGTGTTGTGAATTTTGTATGGTTCCTCTCGATCGATTTCTCTCATTGGATACAGATCTTTGACTTATTCCCTTTTGAATGTCCTGTTTTACATTATTCCTGAACTGTCGGGTTGCTCGTTCATAAGGTCTAGTTTTAAGGAAACCTGGTTCGTTGCCTAGATATTTTTTGACCCAACGCAAACCTGGCTTGTTGTTCTTGAATCGTGGCACTTTAATACGTTTCCTGTTAAGATACCCTCTGATTGTCTCTCCCAATTGCGTGTTTGACATAGGGAAACTCCCTTTTTTAGTTTTTAATAATTTCTGTAAATACTCCTTTAGTTTTCTAACTTGGTTTTCAGAGAGGGCGTCCGGTCTTCCCGGTTGGCCCGCGTTGCGGCAGTGTAGTGAATTTCGTATGGTTCCTCTCGGTCGATGTCTATTCGTGGCCATAACGTTTGAATGTCTTTATCTATATTCGTTTGTAAAGTCTTGTTGGCTCATACACTTTCTTACCAATATATGGTCATGGGTAACTAATTTCACAGGTAAGGTTTATTTATAGTGATATCTTAAGGTGTGTAGGCTACTTACATGTATACATGTATATATTTCAAGATATGACATGTCAACCTGATATGATAATTGTTGTTTATTTATGTCTATGTATTGTGTGCATTGTCCGCATATTTGTTTGGTCGGGCGTATATTGGGGGAGGGCGATGGTCGAATGGTTAGCACATGCGCGCTGTATCTTATCGCCTGTCATTGAGTAAACTAGCGTTTATACGTGGCAAAGAGTAGGGTCGCCTGTCCAACCGCGTGGGTTTTCTCCGAGTAACTTGTACTTTCTCTCCGTTAAAGATAACGATCCTTTAATTCCATGTTAACAAGTCGTTAAAAGTTAACGGAGCTTTAAGTAACCGAGCCACTATCGAAAGGAAACGAGATGTATAATATGGAATGTATAAACATTGTAAGTTTCATCAAAATCGATAAAAATTGTAAATTCTAGGCAAGGGCAATAATCCATGCCAATATCGAAAGGAACTATGATCTGTGGGATATAAACAGGGCGGATTGGGGCCGTGTCGGAGCGGCCCCTTTTATTGACCGAGGAGTCTGGATGATGGGGGGGGGGTCCGGTTGCTCTCTCCCTTGACATTTTTGAAAAATGAACCCCAAATATGCGATTTGGTGCAATATCTGATTATAATCTCTGTCAAATAATATATTTCATAAATCGACTAACTTAGGCCAAAATCACGACCTGCAAGTAATTTACAACCATCAACCTGTGAAATTATCATATCATCATATTATTAATTAACGTATTATCATTGTATCGTCAAGTGTGAAGAGAATTTAACTGGTTGAAGAATGGGACTAGTTGCGCAAACAGGGTGTAGGTGACTTAATAATTAGTAATTTTGCGGGAGATAGTTTCGGGTGAATTCTTGGAATTTTTGGTTGAAATTCGTATCCCCACTGTCGGTCCAATGCCCCCCTCTCCCATATAATGTTCAGTAGAAAAAGGTTGGTTTTTTTTCGACGAATTGCACAAAATTATTATTTTTCACTTTTTGTTTGACCGGCCCTTCGACGGCCCAATCCGCCCCTGGATATAAGCCTATATTTTTTTGTCAAAATCGGATAGAAATTGTAACCTGTAAGTGTAGAGTGCCCCCGTGAACGCGAAAGCACGTTCAGACATGCATGTAGATAACAATTGATAAGCTAGACTAAGACTTAAAGGAGCTAAATCGCTAATATTTGGGGTCTAGAAATTGACACAAATGGGTCGCAAGCCATATAATAATTTAATATGAATGTATATAAACTGATTTACATTCAATTGTTTCGGCTTTTACTGTAATATCAAATCAGTTAAGTTTGGCGAAGTACACCAGAAGTCTCAATTGAATCACAATATATATAGCGTCTGGTTATTCCAGTCTATAGTATTTATTGCGCATGCTCACCGTTTGAGATGTAATGTGGAGTCATAGAGTTATATATAGAAACTAGAGTCCGCACTGATCACGTGACAGCGTGCCGACATGGAGCCTTGTCCGCCATGTTAGTTCCGGGGAGTATGAACGTAAATACCCGGATGTTCACTATGTTATTGCATCAATCAATCGGTGTCGAACTGTTTTAAAACGTGCACAAATATTACATTTTTAAATTTTCTCACCCAAATACTTATTGTTTAATAAAAAATAATAATAAAGATCCATGGACCGACTTATCTCCTGGCCCCTCTTTCCACGTAAAGGTTATATAATAATTTATTTTGACGTGTCAGCGATCTCGACAACAACAGTGTGTGTCTCTCTGCGTCTACTTACTTAATACTTTACCTTTTTTACTAATATAATAATAATACTCTATGACATAGGCCTCAAAAAGTTAGCAAACTTTATGACAGTAAGGTAAGATTTAAATTTATAAATTTATTAGTCACATTTACTATAGAATACACATTCGGGACATAATTTAAAGTATCAAATAATAAACTGGAAATTAAAGTGAAAGTAGAGTAAGCCTACGGGATCGCTGACACTGACATGCCACTTTTCATTACATAATTTTCTAAAACAAATTAACAAATAAATAATTAAAAATAAAACATTTTCGGCAGGCTGTTTTTAGTTTCTCTTCCCTTTTCAGTTCCATATATTTCTAAAAATAATTAACAAATATTGAAATAAATCAATACCGGGCGGTAAATAGAAATAGGCCTACCACATGTCATTATACGTAGGCTATTAATTTTTCTTCACTTTGCATTCCCAAATTTCCGGAAATAAAATAATTAACAAATAATAAAAATATCAGTACATATTTACTATAGAATACACATTCGAGACATATTTTAAAGTATCAAATATTATACTGGAAATTAAATTGAAAGTGAAAGAAGAATACGGGATCGCTGACAATGACATGTGTCACTTTTCATTCCATAATTTTCTAAAACAAATTAACAAATAAATAAATAAATAAAAATACAACATTTTCTGCAGGCTGTTCTTAGTTCCTCTTCCCTTTTCAGTTCCATATATTTCTAAAAATAATTAACAAATAAATAAATACCGGGCGGTAAATAGAAATACAACATTTTCGTAGACTAGTAATTTTTCTTCACTTTCCATTCCCAAATTTCCTGAAATAAAATAATTAACAAATAAATAAAAATACCAGTACATATAATTCTGCGGGCTATTGTTTTCTGTTAACTTTTAGTGCTTAAATTAAAAAAAACCCAAAAAACATTCATTTCTCTACACTCTTTATTAATTAGTTCCATAAATTTTTAAAACAAATTTACTGTATAAGAATACATATTGTGGACATTGCACCAATTCAAAAGATCAATATTTTAATAAAAATTAAAAGAGAAAGCGAAGGTAAAGTAAATAGTAGCGCATAGTATAGATAGAGACACTGTGGTCGAGATCGCTGATATGTCAAAATAAATTATTCTATAACCTTTACGTGAAAAGAGGGGCCCGGAGACTCGGTCCATGGACCTTTATTATTATTTTTATCAAACAATAAATATTTGGGTGAGAAAATTTAAAAATGTAATATTTGTGCACGATTTAAAACAGTTCGACACGGATTGATTGATGCGATAACATAGTGAACATCCGGGTATTTACGTGCATACTCCCCGGAACTAACATGGCGGCCGTCGCTTCATTCCGGCACAAACCTTTAACGTTGTAGTCATGGGAGTCACGTGATCAGTGCGGACTCTAGTTTCTATATATAACTCTATGTGTGGAGTATACCTAGCCTTGCTCTTTGGGTCTCTAGCTGAAAATGAGTCTGAAACGCCGTATGGTACACGATTCGTGTACCAAAGGCAAAAAAATTATTATGTCTTAAATATTGGATATCAGAAGCCCATCTTTTCCTGGTAAGACCACACCATCAATGTTGATTTAAATTGACAAATAATTTGTGTTTTCAACTGGAAGACTTTCGATGACGTTGAGTTAGAGACTTAGCTACTTTAAATTGACCTTTATGGTCGTTACGATCAGTGTGCATATCTTTTCAAAACTACAACCATTGACATCTTCGCTCGAAATAAAGTTGTTTGAAACAACTTTTCAATATTCATTTTGCATTATCTATTTTTGAAACATTACACAATGCCCCGTTAATACTATAGTGTTTGTATTATATACTCTCCCAAAAAAGAAACGCAACATTACATTTCGTCGTCAGTATATCCTCGCTCTACTATCGCCTTGTTGCAACAAGAACAGCGACACGTCGCTGAACCAAACTGCTCTTCGGTGTTGCTGAAACCATACCCTCAGTGTGTGAACCCATTAAAGTTGGATTTCATGTTGTCGGCGTATTTCAAAACAGATGCTCTAACGCGAAAGCACGTTCAGACATGCATGTATTTCAAAACAGATGCTCTAACGGGGACGTCTGCCTCGTTATTCGGTTTCACGTAGGTGTTTGCCTACTGTCTGGTACGAGATTCTACGTCGTCCGGGTATTGCTGCTGCAGTAGAGGTCGCTGTTGAAAACCATTTACTTACGCCAATGGCGTAACCGGAAGTGACGATCCAGGACAAGTAGGACCAAACTTGTTTGGCCTGAGCTAGGGCGTTCACGCGTTGAACTTCGCTATCGGTACCTATCCCAAAGGCGAGAAATGGAACTAAGGGAAACATTCAGCAGCCTGGCTACATCTGTCTTGGAGTCACCTGCTTGTAATCGACCAATAGCGTTGTTGCGTTGGTCTTCGTTCAGATGTGGCATCACTTGGGTCTTTGTGTGTTTACATGTGCAACTGATTTGGAAACCGAGAACCCGGGATTTTAAAGACCTTAGATGTAGGTTCCATGCGAGAAGCTCGCGAAGTTGTTAAATTCATGTTTCTTGGTGCAATCAAGCGATAAAAAATTTCGACAAAAAGGATGACCAGTCACAATTGGTGACCCTACCTTTAAAATCAATAATGAATTTCTTTTATCCTTACATAATGGCATTAAAAACAAGTAAGATTTACCGAAACAACGACCTCGTTCAAATAAAAAAATGATGAAAAATGGGTTGTGCGTTTCTTTTTTTGAAGAGTATATATCTACCCAAGCAATGGCAAGATTTTTGAAAGAAGTAAAATATCAATTAGCAAAACCATTTTCTTAAAGCCCCAATAACACTCTTGTTGTTACTGAATAATATGTCCCAATCTTCATTCTGGTCAACAAATCGTATTATTTTAGAATATTCCAATTAAATGATGATATAAATTTCATCTTAACACACCTATTTTGAAAAATTTGAAAAATTCAACCAATTGATTTGAAAAGTCTAACGTAAACCTTTTCAAATGTGACTTGGATTTTAAAATATTTTCGAACCCTCTGGATAAGTAAAATAGGTTGTAATGGATAATTTACACAACAGGTAGGACACTTAAACATCTAGTACTTAGAATAAGGGTATTATTTTTTTTCTGGAGCTACCAAGCCAGCAAGAATGTTATTGTCCCTTTAAGGATTGGTCGTGTATGTTTAACGGGGGATAACCCTTTTTAAATAATTTTCTCCTCATCGATTTTTATTCTCTGCCATTTCTTTGCGATATCTCAATTTAATAATGTTGAAGGTGGTTAAACAACCTTATTTCTTTCAATGCCTGATTTTACTAATACATGTCGGTTTTCTATTCGATCTGTCGGCCGCAAATTCAAAGATATAGTCCCCCAAATCAAGCAGAAAATGTAAATTCTTACTCTGTTTTGGTTATGCAGATTTCAAAGGCCAATCAAAATTGTCATGGAAAGGGCAGAATTGATAGAAATACACAAATTTCTTTTAGGAAATACACCATTTTTTAGAAATACGGTACACCATTTTTATCCCATACACAATAGGTCCATTAAGTCCAGACAACACACCATGGTTATTTCAGGATTAACAACTGCTAGCAATGAGTGCATAAGGATCCAACAGCTGGTGCTTTATATAAAAAGCGAGACCATTAATCAACTAGTATAAATAATGAACGCTTGGCACAATGTACCATTATTTGAAATAATGGCACGCCAACATCAAAGGATGACGTCACATCTGTATTTTAAATTCATTTATTGTGGGTGTATTTTAGAACTGAACTATAATTGTATTATTCCTTGTTATTACAAATATCATATACTTTCAGATAAATAGTTTAGCGGTTAGAATAGTTGACCCAATGATGACAAAGGGAACATATCTTTAACGTTGTAAAAATATTTTCTATTGTAGATTTACAAGAAGGAAGTTATAATATTAAACTCATCAGCTACAGTGGGTTTTAAATCAACAAAGACACCTCTTGGTAGGCTACATGTTTACCAGCAGCACCAGTCTCAGCAAAGAAGGTATTGAAGGAACCATCTCCACCTCCAAGAGTTTTATCTGATGGCATCTGACCATCAGGTTGGATGCCATGTTCTAAACAGTACAATTCCCAACAGGCATGGCCCATCTGTACACCAGTCTGGCCGATTCACGCTGTAAAATACAATTTAACAAATAATTAAGACACGCTACCCAACTTATCAAACTGGCCTCCATTGACATATAATATCAATAATAACAGTAAACTTAAATGTATGGTAGCTCTTAAGATAAAATGGAATTTTTAAAATCTTATAAGCTTACTTTAAAGTAGCTAAGTCTCTAACTCAATATCATCCAAAGTGCATTTCAGCACCATTTGTAACAAGGGACTTGAAGAACGGGGCGTGACAATCCACAAGTCATACCAAACAGTGAGAGCATGCACAATAGACTGGAGTAACCAGATGCCCAAGATTACTATTCGATTGAGATTTCTGGCGTATTTAACCGAATACAACTGATTTGAAATTAGTGTAAAAACATTAACGATTGAATATAAATCCGTTTATATCCAGATATTATTATATGCGTTGCGATCCATTTTTGTCCATTTCTGGGTACCAATTAGCGATTTAGCTCCTTTAACTCATCATCACTTGAATTTAGCACAGAGTATGCATATCCTACCTCTTACAAGACACCGAACACTACTTAAAGCAAGGTTTGGATTTCAGAAACTGGAGCTAGTACTCTCCTCCGGCATATAACAATTCCTCTCGAATACCGCACCCACTGAAAAAAATACTTCTTTGATAAATGAGCTTAAAATTGTGGAAACGGACCTGACATTCAGAAAAGCTTGAAAGTGGAATCTTTCACTCTCGATAGACTACACAATTTCCAGTTTACAGTTTTTGTAGACGGAAATGGAAATACTCTTTGCAAGAAAATGAAAAGAGTCACACATTTCAGCCACTGCTGTCGAATAATTATTATAACTGCAAGGTTGTTCACTAACTAATAAATCTGGAATAGTTTAATTACTGGAACTTCTATCTTACACAATATTATGCATGACAAATGACAATAATTCAATATAACGTCCATCACACCTACAACAAAGGGGGGGGGGGGGCGTGGCTAAATGGTTATCGTGCGCGCGTTGAATCATACAGCCTGCCATTGAGTCAACTGGCGTGGTTTCGAATCCCCAGATGAACGTGACAAGGAGTAGGGTTGCCTGTCCAACCTCCGGTTTCCTCCCACTGCTAAAGATCCCTACACGCAAACGAATTGTTGAAATAAAATTAAACCATATGTTAGTCACGAAATGACCTAGTTTGTGTCGAGTGGACATTAAACCCCATTTCTCTCTCTCTCTCTCTCTCTCTCTCTCTCTCACACACACACACACACAACAATAATTATCTAAAACTGACTCAGGGGCGGATCTAGAGGGGGTGTGGTGGGGGTGGAGGTGGAGGTCCCCCCCCCCTGCTCAGGTACATGAAAAAAATAATGCCTTGCATCAATGAAATTACATCACAAAGTGATCCTACATCAGTATATTCTCTGTTTAAAAAGCTCAATTTGTATGTATGCCTGTGTAATTTAGAGACGATGATGGCAGATTTCCGTAACAGAAACCTGGCAAACCCCCACCTGCAAAAATTCCTGGATCCACCCCTGTGACTGGTCATTACGCCTGGTCATAAAGACAGCTTCGTATGTGCCAGACCTGTCAAATCTACCTTAATTCTTTTGCCAAAATGAATGTTAAATACGAAGTGATAAATGAAATGAAATGAAAAATGAAAGTGAAATAAAAATGAAAAGCTCGAGGTTTAACATATAGTGACCTATGAGGGACATTTTGCCCGGCGGCGGTTCTACGGCCTATTCTTATATCAAATTCCAACTGCCTACAAGGATCTTTTACGCGCACGCCAATGTGTACACGGGAACTCGATTTTTCGCCCCATCCGAATGACTAGACTACAGTACTTGCCAGGCTCTCCTTCCTTCATCACTACAAGGGGAAACCGCACCGGAAAATCTGGATGAACTCTCTCGGCCACCGTGACCCCCAGGGGTTGCTATACTCTTTTCTTTGTGTGTGTGTATGTACAGGGATAATTAACTAAACAGTCACGAGTCAGTGTAAATATAATAAACTGTTTCAATGGCATTTAGTAATTGAACTGGAGTATACAGGTCACAATTCTATGGAATACAATTACTGCTTATTACTCATTGCTTGATAACGACCAGAGAAGCGTAGTCGAAACGTCGCTCAGTAATAAGCAGTAATTGTATTCCATAGAATTGTGACCAGTATGCTTATTACTGAGCGACTAATGGTTCAATTTTATTTCAATAATTCGCTTTGCGCGTAGTGGTCTTTAGCAGGGTTCAGAATAATCTAGGGAAGTTTGCAAACATCCCAGTCTGATACTCTTATGAAATATAAGAAGCAAATTGACTAGCGATTAATGCAAATATTCAGCATCAACCCAGGTATCACGAATAAGAGATCCCAGACAATTTAAGTGGTGCACTAAACAAAATAGTCAGCATCACATCAGGTATGATGATATTCCTGATATCTGGGTCGCGGTGCTCATTTTCATAGTGGATTCCATAGGGTTCTGAGCTCATAATTTATATGTGGGGTCGTTTTGCTAATTGGCACCCCGCGCTGAAATATGTGGCATTCACTATATTAATGGCACGCCTTTGCTGTATAGAGCTTGAAATCAAAAGTAAAATATCTGTCTCTTCCCTTTAAATTCCAATTCTGTTTGCTTGTTAAACTAATCGGAGAGATGGACATTTTCCTCTTATTAGGCTATTATAGGCCTGTACTGGCTGGGTGGATATAGGGGGATGCGTCATGCTTGTATATGTATCACAATTATCCATGTTTTGTTTTCATCTCGGACAAACCCTTCCACGTATCCAATGATATCATTTTCCAAATGGGTGAGTCGTCAGACATCGATAATCGTTATCCCGCTTCGTCCAATAGATTGAACGTTTCCATGACAACCATCAATTCATCTCCCGGCAAACGACAAAAAGGCTAGGTTATGACCTATTTTCATCATTAGTCTTCTGTACAGCTCACGCGACGCATCAACGGTCGTACTGAGGTGGTTGAATTCAACAACTTTTCATCAATACAAATTTCACTACAATTCTTCAACAAACATAATCATCTAAAATGGTGAGTTTGTCTTTTCCTTTTGTTCTACCTTAATTTCATTTCTTCCATAAATTATTTCGTTTTAGTTTAAAATTCAAATTTACACAACAGGTGTTTTTTTTAAAGTGACGTTTAAATGTCTCGTGTTGTATTCACATTAAGATACCGGGCGAAACGGTCGGCTGGTTCTCGTTTGCTATACATTTTCGCGCTTCTTTTTATTGTTCGATATTCTTTGCTTTCTTGTGTTACCAACTGAAGAGCTACATGGATATTTATACTGTTCAACGTTTAAAGTACGTCTCGATTTTATTTCCGTGTTATGTGAAATTTAATTGTTACAAAATTTATTTCTTTATTACATATCAAACGTTCGATTTTGTCATTTAGTTCTAATTTATTAAAGCTGCTAAATAATTATCACTTGTGGTAAAATATCTATGAGATTCTCTTTCTTTCGGCTTTTTTTTTCTCATGAGGACAATAACAATTTTGAATATAAGCTGTGGAATTCCAGGAATCTGCATCAAAGGAGAGCGAATCTTAAAATATTCACTGTTAGCTAATGAAAGAATGAATAATTAATTCCGTCGATTTATTTGGAATGGTCTAATATCGATCGGTTCTTCCTCTCATGTTATCTCCTTTCGATATATTATGATAAATTCCGCACACGACTAGAATCTAATTAAGTTTTCTAAATATGAAAGTAGGACTGACTAGTTATACAAATTTTAAAAATTCTAATAAAATTGGTTTTAATAACTTCTTACTTTTATGTAGCAACTGGGCGAATTAAAAGGGGAAACCATAAATAGGTACTTTCACGGCCGAGACGTCCTGGTTGTAACCCATGAGCCAACTTGCTTGCTGGCTGGTGATGTTGATTCCACAAGTGCATGGCTCATACAAATTTATACATTTCAAAGCTTAAGTAAAATTGTGTGTGGTGGTTGGTTATTCACCATAGCATTTACCAAGCATTACTATAAATGCTCTCATTTGCTTAATGTACTGAAAAAAATCCTTATTACATAATATTCTCCCAGCACGGGCGTTACAATTGGTCAAAATCAGTCCTTAGTTCTAAATGTCAAAAACAGAAAACGCCAAATGCAATTACCAGCCAATTTGAGGTTGTTCCATTATCACGAAAACAGAATATTATGCATGTTGTGAAATTAGATCACAGAATAGAAGTGGCGCGTAAAATGTCTAATAAATAAAACAAGTCGCAGAAAGTAGGCCAACCACCGTATCTTTAAAAACGTATATAAATAACGGTACCGGAAAAGACTGTCTTTATCTTTTATCTCCTGTAAACTCATATTAACAGATTTTTTATAGTAAAAACCCAACTGCGTTTACCCAGTTAAAAATACCAATTTAACAAGTTTATCATATGTTATCTTGAACGAAGAAATGGATAAAAAAAAAAACACCACAAACTTTAATAAATAGATGGAAATAAATAAAGATTTCTTCAAATTACGGTTAAAAATAATTCGAATGGATCAGTTTTAACATTATGGATATTTTTGGGGTGCGTCATGATGACATGTGACATTATCACTGATATAACTTTTTCGCCTTTTAAGACTCAATCAACAGTACATCATGTACAAAAAACAAACAAACAAAAACATAGAAAAACAAGTAGAAAACCGCCAATCAGTTAGAGCCATAAACAACAAATCGATCGATTCTAAATATTATAGATATTCTTTTAGTGGGTGCGACATTTTGACATCAGTCATGCATCACACACCATATATCACGCCACTTTTAATTGAACAAACTTAACATTTGAAAAAATAGAGTCCTATAAATTCTTATTTCGTTGTATACAATTTGAGAAGAACACAACACATGTTATTTTTGATTTTAAAAGCGGAAGATAATAAAACCTCCGCCCTGATAATATTCAGTTTAAGGTTCACGAGTTTATTATATCCCAATATGAAAGGTTACAAAAAACCCCATTTCTTTGGTCGTGAGCAGCAGCTGGTTAATATAATAACGATACAATCTGAATAAAATCTTATTGGGAAATAAACATTATATGGTTCAAGAAGCCACTTTACTTGATTGTATCGTCCATTGAATGCTATACCCCCCCCCCCCCACACACACAGTATTACATATAAGTTATAAAGATACCATTTTAAGATAAGCCCCCCCCCACAGTATTACATATAAGTTATAAAGATACCATTTTAAGATAAGCCAGTATTAGATTAGATATTGAAAAATTCATTTACGAACAGTTTGTTTGACCCTTTAGAGCCCAAGATATTGACGGGTACCCGGAAAACAATTATGTCAAATACGACAAAATAGTCAAATTACATTAAACTAATGCACCACTCAGTATCTGCAACCCCCATTTAGCTTACTCGACGATCTGCAGAAGTTTGGATTTATTATCGATTTTCAATGAATAAAAATATTCTATAAAATAAGAGTGGATTATATGTGTTTGGTTATAAAACAAACACTAGTCCATAGATATACAATTGACAACATCTGTGGTTATTATAATTTATCACCACATCTGTCACCTATAGATGAATCATACTTACTTATGAAATCATAAAATCAATTAATCATTTCTTTTTCCCGGTGACTAATGTGACATATTTTAACTATATTATAGTACATCATTGAACCGCGTAGAGTAGGCCTAGTAAGATCGCCCGATCAACCTCGAGCATCCCCCACCCCTTGCTGGCATATTTTAACTATGCTATAACACATCATTGAACCTGTGGTTTCGATCCCAACTGACAAGTAGTAAGGTCGATTGACCAACCTCGAGCCCCCCACCCCCCCATGAAATTGTAACATGTTAGTCCCTAAAAGTCCTAGTTTGTGACTAGTGAACGTTAAGCTCAATGTCTAAATCTTGAAACCTGTAGCCTGACAATCGAGCTGCTGGTGGAATGTTGGAATTATGATACTGCTATTTTTGACTATACATGGTCATTGGATCAATAATCTGGTATGACTCATCAGGCCACGTTCTATGTAATCATGTACATATTTGTTCTAGAATCCTTTACCAGATATATTTCCTCATTATACAGCATGGTATTCATACATTCATAATGGGCTTTGGGAATGTATAATACTAACGTTGACTATGACATATCAACGGCTGGCGCATTGCTTTGGGCAATGAGATGTGTAGGGGGTGGGGGGACTTATTGTTACTTACATTATGGGAAGTAAATTATTCTTTTTATTATCCATCGAAAATGACATTTACTGCTCTCTGAACAAGTCCCCAAATTACCAAATTATCCGCCTATCTATGAAAGTCCAGCATAAACCTGTAACTCTGTGGTAATACAAGATGTCCATTGATATTTGTGTCATACAAGGAACGACTACAGCTACATATTTCAACATTCAGAAGAAATTAGAAACCATATTCCTTGCCAGATGACTAAACGGATTCAATCCGTGTTTCATTATAAGGATTGGACAATAAAACAAGGTTCGATTTTAAAATTAGCGCGCGAGAGAAAATAACCTTAACTGGAATTCGATGAAGAATGGGTGGCAAAATTTCCTCCATCATATACATGTAGTATATTGCATGACACAGAAAAGTAGGATGTTAAGTCCAATTATATTTTATGTCATTCCATATCCAGTCTGCATTAACCCATTAGGATCAGAACAGTAGGACGTTAAATCCCATTTCATTTCAATTCGTGTTGCAATAATGACTGTATTGTTTATGTCACCATTCAACGTAATATCCAATATCTGATTTGATTATTTCAATATTATTTCTGCATTGTCTGTTAGCTAACGAGCTCGGTGCCCATACATCACTACCTATTCACAAGAATGTACTTCTATACTCAGGGGTATAACATTTCACGTGATACTCACGAATATTTAATTAAAACTAAACATAACCTATCAATATATATAAACCTTACAGCTATTGCGTAGGTTTGAAAAATGAGCGAATATCAAAAATGTGCGACTATTATTGATACAGTAATCAGATGATTCTTGTTACACTTGATATAAATCTACATTCATTAAGATCTGAGACAGTCGAAAAAAAAGCGACAGGCAAAGATTATGGATTATTGGTGTTCACCTTTGTGCGGATTCTACAAACCGAATAGTTCAAAATGTACATTCAATGCAATACCATCTATTCATATGGTCAATACAAATATATTAAATCCCACAGAAAATAAATACATGGAAATATGAATCAACTCTAACTACAAAAAAGTTATATGTACTCTTTAATTTTCACCCTAGGTTTGGAAATAAGAGAATGAATATGTAGTTCATGACTCAACTTGTACCATATTATAGCAATTTATAGTTAATATACTTTCCGTCTGTGTGTTACCAAAATGTGATTAATTGAACTAATGATAATTAATTGTACCATAAATTAGGCTCCCATTAGCTGTTGTTATCAAGTAATTTCCACAAATCATGATAATTAGCCAGATTTTCCACTAATTATCTCTTGTAGACATTCATTCTAAAACATGAAAGAACAAAACATGTGGATTAGGAGAAAATGTCAAAGTTTGCCTTTTTTGAGTAATTTAATGTTAGTTTAAATACTTGTTACCGGCACTATGAAACCACACCAGTCAAATTGCTGGCATGCATATTTGAAGAATAACTACTTTCCGGCTTGTATGCCTACTAAAAGTGGTTGAAATTTTACCATTCTAAATTTTACATCTTACATAATATGTTCCAATTGTGCATTGTCATTAATAATTTTACTTTTGGCGAAATGCCGCTGTAGTTTTAATCGATGGCCGATTGCTGTCCTTTGCCGTCTTGTTTAGAGATTTTGTACACCATCTTTCTGCGTGTTAGCAGGAAAACTGGACTATCGTTAGCTTTGACCCAGACAAATGTTAAAGAATAATCGATAACAGTGCATTAGTTATAGAAACGTAACTATACCTCTCTGTAAAACCTATATATTATTTAAATGTTTCAAGCATTAAAATATTTCGCTCTAAAATATGTCTTCTTCCAAACTATTTTCAAACAAATCTGTTTTGTTCTACACGTTAACAAACCCATGTGATTTACCGTAAAAGCTTTAACATTTTGTTGTCATGTTATTTTTCTTCTATTTTCAGCGTGAATGTATCTCTATCCATGTCGGCCAGGCTGGTGTACAGATGGGCAATGCCTGTTGGGAATTGTACTGTTTAGAACATGGCATCCAACCCGACGGTCAGATGCCATCAGATAAAACTATTGGAGGTGGAGATGATTCCTTCAACACCTTCTTTAGTGAGACTGGTGCTGGTAAACACGTGCCAAGAGCTGTCTTTGTTGATTTAGAACCAACTGTAGTTGGTGAGTTTATTTTATAATATTGTAACGCTAAGACGTTCCTTCCTGGCACTGGGCGAGCATATATGGATCATAAAACTCAGCTCATATGACGTGATTCTCATATCATTGGTTTAATACGTTCCCCACTGGAGAAGAAGGGCAACAATGAAGGTGCCAACATTTCTTTAATTTACGCTTTGTATTGTAGTCTCGAAATATATCCATTTGAGTCTGTGATTATTTCCTTACCATAAACAGCTCAATCTACCTATTGCAGGGATTTCATCGGTCCTTAATGATATATAAATTATTAATTAGACATCAGCTCTCGATGCCATCGAATATCTCCGATTTCACGTTGATAAGCACTGTTTAGGCTAATGACCAGTGCGAAGATACAATCAATGCACACATCTGGTCGAAACTATAACCAATGATAACGTCGCTTAAAATAAAGTAATTCCAAGGAAGTTTCAATATAGTGATTATGCAATATCTATTTTTGAAATATTATCGCTCTGTGTCTTACTTAATGTCTGTTTAATTTATGTTGCAGACGAGGTAAGAACTGGTACATACCGTCAACTTTTCCATCCCGAACAGCTCATCACTGGTAAAGAAGATGCCGCTAATAACTACGCCAGAGGTCATTACACTATTGGTAAAGAAATCGTCGATTTGGTTCTTGATAGAATCAGAAAAACGGCTGATCAATGCACAGGTCTTCAGGGATTTCTCATCTTCCACAGCTTTGGTGGAGGAACCGGTTCTGGATTCTCGTCTCTCCTCATGGAAAGATTGAGTGTTGATTATGGTAAGAAATCCAAGCTAGAGTTTGCTGTATACCCAGCACCACAGATTTCCACTGCTGTTGTTGAACCCTACAACTCTATCCTCACCACCCACACCACCCTGGAACATTCTGATTGTGCTTTTATGGTTGATAATGAAGCTATTTATGATATCTGTCGTCGTAACATGGATATTGAACGCCCAACCTACACCAACTTGAACCGACTTATTGGACAGATTGTTAGCTCTATCACTGCCTCTCTCCGATTCGATGGCGCCCTCAACGTCGACTTAACTGAGTTCCAGACTAACTTGGTACCCTACCCACGTATCCATTTCCCTCTGGCTACCTATGCTCCAGTCATTTCAGCGGAGAAAGCTTACCATGAACAATTATCTGTTATGGAGATCACCAACGCTTGTTTTGAACCAGCCAACCAGATGGTAAAATGTGATCCTCGTCATGGAAAGTACATGGCCTGCTGTATGTTGTACCGAGGTGATGTTGTCCCAAAGGATGTCAATGCTGCCATTGCGACCATCAAGACCAAGAGAACCATCCAATTTGTGGATTGGTGTCCAACTGGTTTCAAAGTCGGTATCAACTACCAACCACCAACTGTTGTACCAGGAGGTGATTTAGCCAAGGTACAGAGAGCTGTTTGTATGTTGAGTAACACCACTGCTATCGCTGAGGCCTGGGCTCGTCTGGATCATAAATTTGATCTGATGTATGCCAAAAGAGCTTTCGTTCACTGGTATGTTGGCGAAGGTATGGAAGAGGGTGAATTCTCAGAGGCTAGGGAAGATTTGGCTGCCCTGGAGAAAGATTATGAAGAAGTGGGTATTGATGGAGCCGATGAAGAAGGAGATGAAGGGGAAGGAGATGAATATTAGATTCCGGATCATCCTGTTTTAAGACTTTTACAATCTAGTTATGAGTATTACAAGTTGTTAATCATTAAACAGTTTGACTTGAATAGTATTTTGTTTCCACTCTTCTTTCTTTGTCTATCAATTATATCTGAAGCGTACACCCTATCTTCAGTCTATGTAAAAAAAATTAAACAACTTCTATTGACATTAATTGCCTCTTGTTTGTGTTTTTAAAACTGTATTTTTCCAAATAAACGAAAGAGTCCCATACGAAAATAAAGATAGGCTGGCACTGCCAGGCAGGATACGCCCACATTTTCGAGAGATGGACAGAGAACAAGCAATACCGAAAGTGATTTTTCCTACATCTTTAAGTCCTGTATTTCATACTGTATTGGGAGCAGCCATTTAGTTGGTCAGTTCCAGTCTGATATTAATGAAATTCGAAACCGACAATGATTATGGTGTGACGGTACACAACCTAGAAATGTGACTTTTCATCAAAATCGGATAAGAATTTTGACCTGTAGAGAGTCCACAACCATGATATACCATATTTTTACACTATTCGCGTACAAGCGGCGACCATTTCGTCCGGCAATTTTGGTATGATTTTCACGAAATTAGAACTCAACCATCCTCATCAAAATCAAATTAAAATTGTGACCTATACAGGATCCACAATCATGATATATCATTTTTTTAACAGTATTCGCATACAAACGGCGGCCATCAAAATCAAATTAAAATTGTGACCTATACAGGATCCACAATCATGATATATCATTTTTTTTAACAGTATTCGCGTACAAACGGCGGCCATTTTGTCTGTCAATTTTGGTCCGATTTTCCCGAAATTCAAACTCCACCTTCCTTACAGTGTAACGATGATATAATCAAACGTTTTTTTTAAATTGGATAATAATTGTGACCTCCAGAGGGACCACAAGCTAAAGAAAGGGGGATTTTGCGTATAACCAGGGGCCATAATTCAGGAAGTTACGATCCGATATGCGCAAATATCGAAAAGAACTAAGATCTTTGGGTTATAACCATGAATTTCAAGTTTCATCAAAATCAAATTAAAATTGTGACCTTTACAGCGTCGACAACCTTGATATACCATTTTTTAACAGTATTCGCGTACAAACGGTGGCCATTTTGTGTGGCAATTTTGGTCTGATTTTCCCGAAATTCGAACTCAACCTTCCTTACGGTGTAACGGTAATATAATCAAACGTTTTTTTAAATCGGATAATAATTGTGACCTCCAAGCTAAAAAAAAGGCAATTTTGCGTATAATCAGGGGCCATAATTCTGGAAGTTACGATCCGATATGCGCAAATATCGAAAGGAAGCAAGATCTTTGGGTTATAACCATGAATTTCAAGTTTCATCAAAATCGAATCAAAATTGTGACCTCCACAGGGTCCACAACCTTGATATACCATTTTTTAACAGTATTCGCGTACAAACAGCGGCCATTTTGTATGGCAATTTTCGTCCGATTTTCCCGAAATTCGAACTCAACCTTCCTTAGGGTGTAACGGTCATATAATCAAACGGTTTTTTAAATCGAATAATAATTGTGACCTCCAAGCTAAAAAAAAGGCGATTTTGCGTATAATCAGGGGCCATAATTCAGGAAGTTACGATCCGATATGCGCAAATATCGAAAGGAAGCAAGATCTTTGGGTTATAACCATGAATTTGAAGTTTCATCAAAATCGAATCAAAATTGTGACCTCCACAGAGTCCACAACCTTGATATACCATTTTTTAACAGTATTCGCGTACAAACGGTGGCCATTTTGTATGGCAATTTTCGTCCGATTTTCCCGAAATTCGAACTCAGCCTTCCTTAGGGTGTAACGGTGATATAATCAAACTACAGTGATATAATCAAACATTTTTTTAAATCGAATAATAATTGTGACCTCCAGAGGGACCACAAGCTAAAAAGGGTGATTTTTCGGACAATCAGGGGCCATAATTCAGGAAATTACATTCCGATAGCCGCAAATATCGAAAGGAACCAAGATCTTTGGGTTACAAACATGCATGTCAAGTTTCATCAAAATCGGTTCAAAATTGTGACCTCTATAGGGTCCACAAGCTAAAAACGTGATTTTTCGTACAATCAGGGGCCATAATCCATGAAGTTTTGATCCGATACATGCCAATATCGAAAGGAACCGAGATCTTATGGGGATAAACCTATATTTCAAGTTTCGTCAAAATCGGATAAGAATTGTGACCTGTAGAGAGTCCACAAACAAATTGTGGACGGACGGACAGGGGCGACGACATAATACGTCCACATGAAAATGTGGGCGTATAAAAACTTAACATTTGGCAACCGGAAGTTTTCCCATCCTTATCACGTATCTATCGTCAATAGATGTAGTTTTAGAGTTTTAGCAGATTTTCGCGCCTAGTAAGTAGGCATGAGTAACTGAGCTAAGCTTAGTTTTATTACAGCATTATGGCAGTAATCTATCATGATCACCATCAGTACTATATATAGTCAAGTACCAAGCCTACAAATTCCTGGAGGGAATAAACTCGCACTCGCTGAGCTATTAAATAAAATTTAATGTAGAATCTTATCTAAAATCTTCGACATTGACTCGGCTACAGATTTGGGTTTCACTAATGTATAATTTCGGAAAGTTTATACCCCTTTACCCTAGAATCAATCATGTCATTAACAGATTTGCAAGGGGGTAGATGACCGGATGGTTAGGTATGGCGGGTTGTATCATTTGTTCTGTCATTAAGTCATTGCCTGGGTGGGATTTCGATTCTCCGGTTGTACGCGAGTAGGGTCGCCTGTCAAACCTCGTGGGTTTCTTCTTGGTCTTCCGGTTTCCTCCCACTGCTAAAGAGGCATACGTGCATGCCATTTATTGAAATAAATTAAACCACTTGTTAGTCCCGGAATGATATCGTTTGTGTCGAGTGGATGATAACACCTTCCCCGTATGAAAACTGTTGGATACGTGCTGCCATATCCGTGTGTCGTGTCACGTACAAGAAATACACACACATTGGTGACGTCACCCGCAAAATCAAGAAGGATACGCGATCAGGATCGGAAATTTGCGCTTGCCAAAATTCTCTAATGTTATGGTCATCTGGCGTATGCAAACTCGGACTTGTATGGGATGTTCCTTTCTCAGATTAGCTAGGGACGGTGCGCGGGTAATGTTTTTCTTTTAAGCTTTGGAGATGGGTGGGGGGCTTTCGGAGATATCTAAAAGTTAAATAAAGTTGCTATTTGACGGTAATCTTCATTTTCAAATCTAAATTAGAATTTTCAGGTCATTCAACGGAACTTTTGATCTTGAACTCAACCCCAAATTTGCCCCAGTTTGCCCTCTATATAGTATCAGACACAGAATTATTGTTCGATAATTTCATGTCCCTGTACACTCCCTCGGTCAAACGCGCGCCCTGGGGATCATGGGTTCGGTCCCAACTTGTGGTTTTTCCAGCTAATCTAAAGAACCCTGTGTACAACATTGGCCACGGTGATTGAGTGAGCAGGACCCAGGCTCATTAATCCGAAGAACCTGGGGACGATCCCGGTGTTAATTGAGTTAGTCCCTTCCTTACGTGTGGGGTGGGGGATGGAGCGGGGTGCACGTAACAACACCCTTAACAGCGGTGGAAATGTCCCTTGATAAAGGGGCTCTGTTAAAATTGTTGACATATACGATATTCCATGATTGATTACAGGTCTTATTGCACATTGAAAAGGTCGATCTCACACCTTCACATACTACACACAAAAATACTTTATGGTTCATGTTGTTACCAGAGCAAGTCCATCCGTATCAGAGTTCGATTCCATGACTTTGGAGAGCTCACCTCGCAGAATGGGCGTTTGTCAAAATTAAATTCCTCAAACTGTTCTTGTCAGATTATATAATCAAGAAAGAAATTTCAAATATTGATAGAAAAAAATAGTCTCCAATACAAAAGTACAAATTTAATCGTCAATTAATAGTTCCAATTTCCATTGACCCTTTTAATTAGTCAAATAATTCATTATTGTGTTTTCTTCTTATTAACATGCATGGGTAAAAATAATAACTTGGGATGGGAAGTGCTCTGACACCACGGTCTCCCCCTACCCCATGGTCTCCCCACTCCCATTAAGTGCGCTCTTAAAATAGCTAGAATTGGCCACCACTTGCTTGAAACATGTTTGGGTTGAGCCTTGGACCAGATATCTACAGTTACCTCTTACTCTCTTCAGGATAAAATGATGAGTGTTATATTTTTCAACCAATAAAAGCATTGCCTTGGTAACACGTCACAAGGTCAACATAATATACCGACTGTGTTGAACATCAACCGCCATTTACTGCTGCGAGAAGCTCACTGGACACATTATCGTCTGTGTGAGATTCGTGCAAAGGTCTTTATACTTTCCTCACAAATTCGTCTGCTAAAACCGTAAAATCTGCAATCATGGTAAGTGTTTCCTTTCATTATTTATAAATCCGATCTACTTGTGTTAGATTTTGTTATTTTGTTATTTGTTGTTAGCGTTCAGATTGTGTTCGCGACAAAATAGTGCATCTTCAAAGGGCGTGTCTTATAAATAACGTGATTTGTCTTAAAATATCAATTATGTCACAACTTCATGATGGTAATATGATCTTCATCTTTGCATACCGACTTCTCCATTTTAGTTCTCAGTGTTTTAAAATAAAACATTCAAAGTAGTGTAATTCAGTCAGTTACAACCACCTGTTATCCAACCGGTTAGTCACGTGGTTGCGCCATCAATTGTTTAAACCGTGGTGGAATGTCAGTTATACTTTAGCTCGATTTTGGAATTTCTTCTGCATCCAAATGTCGATATATGGCCTATTGATAAATTTGAATCGATGTTTGTCGTTATTCCTGAAAGTTATTCGCCTTCTGAAAAGGTTGACATGTGACCTTAATTAACTAGTGGTTGTTCTTTAAAAATGGCGGACTGGTGAAGCGCGTGCGATGAAAAGCTGACGTGGAGTGTGTGACTAACAACTCTTACATGTTCAGCATTGATGAACGTCATTGTTATCCATACTTCATTGTAAAACCTACACATGATGTAATTAGTCAGTTTCTAAACATTTCCTTGAGTTATAAAATATTCACGCTATAATAATAATAGTAGTATCATAGTATGTATTGTAAATGCGTAATATTCTTCATTATGTGAAACTATGAGATTAGTTTTGCTTTCGGGTGAAATGGGGATAGGAATTTTGGCAACTCTCCAAGCATCTTATTGACATCCTATTCTCTCGGACAAATTGGCTCCTTTCCAATTGATGACACAAGACAGACACTTTGGGTTAAATATTTCAATTTATTATATAAAACTGCTTCCTATCACCACAAGTAACATAATAAATATCACTGACAAGATGGTCTCTTGTGTCTCAATTATGGCTGTGTTAAGACCAGATGGCCCCAGTGCTCAATAGGGTTTCATGATAACCATAATAAATAACATCATTTGATCATTGTGGACCATGGGGCCTTTAATTAATCGTAGTGGCTTTAAATTGTGGCCAGACACGGTCTTGTTTGCATGTTTGTTTGAACCAAAAATAAGACGCATGACATAAGTAGTAGATGAGGGTGTGAACTGTAGTTGAACTTATTTAATGTTATAACGTATCACATGAATAGGTTATTATTCTGGTAATATCAGTTCGGGTAGTGTAGATTTCCTAATGTACCAGTATTAGAGCGTGACAACGTGATTCATATTGTAAAGCCGGTCTGTTTTCACTTCCTTTCCTCTTATATATTTGTACAAAAGGTTAAACTACCCCAGACACGACTTTCCTCGTTGTCAGTTAAAGTCAATATTTAAATTACGATCCAGAACCAACCGGTTAAAATGTTCATTTTAGACGACACTGCATGGCATAACTAGTTCACCGACTGCCAAGATGTTTCGATGTAAATCCCAAGTTCAAATAGATTTTGCTGTGTGTAGTTCAGGAGTGCGAAGACTTGTTTGGTTGACTTAAATTATTCCTCAATCATTTAAAACACAATTTTAATATGAAGACTTTAGCTTACGAGACTTGGTTTTAAAATCTGTACATCACCTTAATAAGTAATCGGTGATATAAGTGTTAAAACAGAAATTGGATAGCTTTTTGTCACCTGGAGGATAAAGCATTCGGGATCTCCTCGATTGGGTTTTAACATGTTAATTCTTAGGTTTATGTCAAAAAGTCCAATGTTAAACAGGAAAAGCTACCATATATCAACACTATACATCTGTATAATGGCATACACCGTGTGTCACTAACCTAAATACCACAGGCAGTCAAATAACCTGCATACTGCTGATAAAACTAATATAACCACCACGATCTATACTGTACGCATTCTTTGCTGGTACCACCTGTTGGTACTAGCTATACACATACGCCATTCACAATGCATATCGCATACATACAAGTTTTCCTTATCATGATTATTTACAGACTTCTAAAGGAATACGAGTAATAAATTTTTCAGGGGGTCATTGTGGACCCTAAGAATAACCCGAATCTATTATCAAAAGTTGTTTGCGAGATGTACAGGTCTTCGCCGCCGAGTCATTTATGTCGCATATTTGTGAGTCTTAGATTTCGTTTAAACCAAACAATCCTGTTTCGGGCAACAGCCCTCAAGCTTATTAATGTAAGATCGGATTGAAAGCTTTATTTTATAATGACGTTGATTGATGGTGTCTTCTTGATTTATTTTAACGACCACTTGTGACTGAACACCGACAAATCTTCAGGTGAACTCATGAAAAACGGTCGGGGATTTTTGTTTTGACTAACTAAATATAATAGACCGTTTCTAAATTCCTTAACGTGCTTCGAGTCCATTTTCGTCAGAAATTAAACTATCCCGTTATAGAGGACAGAAATAGATTGGAAAATATGACCCGAATCACAAAAATGCTTTTTGATTCGTTTTGGCGAATATTAACTAAAGATGTCAATCATGACAACCATTTAGAAATGTAGCTTTATTTATTTAGTTTCCCCGGTTGTATGTGACAAGGAGTAGGGTCGTATGTCCAACCCCGTGGGTTTTCACCGGGTCTTCCGGTTTCATCCCTCTGAAATAAAATTTAAACCATATAACGTCAGTCCCGAAATGAACTATTATGTAGTTTGTGTCGAGTGGACTTTAAACCCCATCTCTCTACATCGGAATACTCTTAGTTCGGGTGACTGAGTGTTTAAATGATCAATCATAACATTATACTGACATTTATCTACCCCATCACCTATGAATCTTGTTTATCCAGACATAACTAACTAATCTTGAAATACAAAGCCCTTTCATCTTTTCGTCCATATCACCCAGTCTCAAAATAACTATACACCTTCTTGTCGTTAGAGGAGAGCGGGTGCTATATGTTGGTATTGTAGCAATCATTCTTGTCTTTAAGACGATTTGTAGGAATATCAATACAAAATTTATCTTTGGGTACCGTGTTTGGTAGTTCCTATATACAACCCACGTGATATAATTAAAAATGGCTATTTATGATTTACCAGTTTCAACTGTGAAAGGGTTTCTTAAGTTTCACACGAGTTTAGCAACACACTGCAAAACAAGTCTTAGCATCAGTCAATAATTTGATTAATTAAAAGACACCCCGGGATTAATTTTCAAATCTCATACACTTCTTGTACCTACTATCGCTTATTTTCAAATTCTAAATATTTAATTCCAGTTGTAACCGATCAAGACTGGATTATCTTTATAGTTTTCCATCATTGCGAAATACTAAATAAACTTAACCGGTTGTGAAAATATGAATTTAAACAGACGTTAACCGCCACTTTTATGTTAGGATCTGTCAGTGCTGCTTGTTATAATTATGACAAGGACAAATAAACATATTAAGTTATTTCCGGTAAAAGCCAGATGCATGCCATAATGTGTATTCGTTATCCGGGGATGATAATCTTCATACCCAGGGTTGTTATCTACATCTGAGCTATATTATTATATTTGTACAATTCATGTATTTCATTCACTGTACGATCATATATAATCGCATTGAACTATAACCCCACTCATTTTATATATGTGGAGCTGTTTTCGCATGGAAAATTAACATTTGGTGTCCATCAGTCAATCTTAAGAGCTAGCATATGCTATTGACATTTTTCAATGACAATACATACATTTGAGTCATGTGTCTTATTTGTTAATTTGTATTTTTCAGCGTGAATGTATCTCTATCCATGTCGGTCAGGCCGGTGTACAGATGGGCAATGCCTGTTGGGAATTGTACTGTTTAGAACATGGTATCCAACCAGACGGTCAGATGCCATCAGATAAAACTATTGGAGGTGGAGATGATTCCTTCAATACCTTCTTTGCTGAGACTGGAGCTGGTAAACATGTACCAAGAGCTGTTTTTGTCGATTTGGAACCCACTGTAGTCGGTATGTATGTTAAAGATTATATGTAATGGGAGTCCGACATTTTGCATTATAAATGTCCCACTTTAGTGATTCCCGCAAAATACAACATAAAGGATTTGTCTTCTTTTTCTAATACAAATTCTGCATCTAAACGATCGCTTTAATGAACTTGGACCGACTGGTGCTTGTTGAAACGGGAGGCTTTGCAATATTTACTGTCAGTTATGCATCACTTAGACAAACTTTGGGGGGCTCAAGTTAATATCTATTGACAGTACTAGTGTTTGATAGTGTTATTGTTCATGGGATTAAGACGCGTATTGATATCCAATAACACGAATAGCTAATCTCTTACGTGACCGGTTCACGTTTTGTTTATATTAGCGCAATGGGGCACTCGGATCTGATCAAATTTTAGTTACTTCTGGTCACGATAAGTGTCTTGTAAATTCCCCTATTACCCACGAAAGAATGAAAATTCGACAGACGTTCAACTGCTGGGACAATTTAGCGGATGCAATGCTGTTTCGTTGCCTTGTAACTAACTTTTAAGATTGTTCACGAAATAACGAGAACCATTCCGTTCATTTCCTTAGAGAGAGAGAGAGAAATGGGGTTTAACGACACAAACTAGGTCATTTCGGGACTAACATAAGGTTTAATTTTATTTCAATAATTCGCTTGCGTATAGGGGTCTTTAGAAGTGGGAGGAAACCGGAGTGCCCGGAGGAAACCCACGAGGTTGAGAATGCGCCCCTATCTCCATGCCACATGCGCTCACACCGGGGATCGAAACCACAGCCGCAAGCCAGAGGTGACCGGCCAGCTAGACCACTAGGCCATCCAAACCCCCTTCCTTAAACAGAAAACAATGTGTACGGCAGTTTATCTTTCTTCCTCTACAATCACTATTTTTGACCTTCAGTTTCTTTACTTTTTATACGCCCACATTGAAATGTGGTCGTATATTGTCGTCGCCCCCGTCCGTCCGTCGGTCCGTCGGTCCGTCCGTCCGTCCGTCCGTCCGTCGGTCCGGCGTCCACAATTGCTTGTGGACGCTCTACAGGCTAAAGTTAATATTCGATTGACTTTAAATTTATACACAGTGTTTAAGGTCATGAGACGAAGAAGCCTATTGTTTTTCAGCGATTTCCGATAATAACTACCAGAGTTATGGCCCTTGATCACTTAAAAAAATCTTGTGGACGCTCTAGAGGCCAAAGTTAATATCCGATTGACTTTAAATTTATACACAGTGTTTAAGGTCATAAGACGAAGAAGCCTATTGATTTTCAGCGATTTCCGATAATTAGTGCCAGAGTTATGGCCCTTGATCACTTCAAAAAATCTTGTGGACGCTCTAGAGGCCAAAGTTAATATCCGATTGACTTTAAATTTATACACAGTGTTTAAGGTCATAAGACGAAGACGCCTATTGATTTTCAGCGATTTCCGATAATTAGTGCCAGAGTTATGGCCCTTGATCACCTCAAAAAATCTTGTGGACGCTCTAGAGGCCAAAGTTAATATCCGATTGACTTTAGATTTATACACAGTGTTTAAGGTCATGAGACGAAGAAGCCTATCGATTTTCGGCGATTTCCGATAATTAATGCCAGAGTTATTGCCCTTGATCTCTTTAAAAAATCATGTAGACGCTCTAAAGGTCAAAGTTAATATCCGATTGACTTTAAATTTATACACAGTGTTTAAGGTCATAAGACGAAGAAGCCTATTGATTTTCAGCGATTTCCGATAATTAATGCCAGAGTTATGGCCCTTGATCACTTCAAAAAATCTTGTGGACGCTCTAGAGGCCAAAGTTAATATCCGATTGACTTCAAATTTATACACAGTGTTTAAGGTCATAAAACAAAGACGGCTATTGATTTTCAGCGATTTCCATTAATTAGTGCCAGAGTTATGGCCCTTGATCACCTCAAAAAATCTTGTGGACGCTCTGGAGGCCAAAGTTAATATCCGATTGACTTTAGATTTACACACAGTGTTTAAGTTCATGAGACGAAGAATCCTATTGATTTTCTGCGATTTCAAATAATTACTGCCAGAGTTATCTCCCTTGATAACTTCAAAAATTCTTGTGACGCTATAGAGGCCAAAGTTACCATCCGATTGACTTCAGATTGATACATAGAGTTTAAGGTGTTGAAACAAACAAGTATTTTGATTTTCAATGAATTTAGATAACTGAACAGCTAAATCCATGATATTAAATGTTTCATGTATATACTAATTGTTAGCGTGGGGTAAAACTTTATAAAAAGCAATCAAATTCTAATGATTTTCTAATAATTACATAATGAGTTGTTACTCTTAATCAGTTTTTAGTGTATTACAAATGTTTCATTACCGAAAAAAGTAAAAATATGCGACAACCCTTGTTGACTGCCCGGACGATTTAGCTGCTGTGGGCGTATGTTTCGTTGCCTGGCAACCTATCTTTATGTAATATATTACAGATGAAGTACGAACTGGTACATACCGTCAACTCTTCCATCCTGAACAGCTCATCACTGGTAAAGAAGATGCCGCTAATAACTACGCCAGAGGTCATTACACTATTGGTAAAGAAATCGTCGACGTGGTACTAGATAGAATCAGGAAAAATGCTGATCAATGTACAGGTCTCCAGGGCTTCCTCATCTTCCACAGTTTTGGTGGAGGAACCGGTTCCGGATTCTCATCTCTCCTTATGGAACGATTAAGCGTAGATTATGGCAAAAAGTCCAAACTAGAATTTGCTGTTTATCCAGCTCCTCAAATTTCCACTGCTGTGGTTGAACCCTACAACTCTATCCTCACCACCCACACCACCCTGGAACATTCCGACTGCGCTTTCATGGTTGATAATGAGGCTATCTATGATATCTGTCGTCGTAACCTAGATATTGAAAGGCCAAGTTACACAAACTTGAATCGACTTATTGGGCAGATTGTCAGCTCTATCACTGCCTCTCTCCGATTTGATGGTGCCCTAAACGTCGACTTGACTGAGTTCCAGACTAACTTGGTACCCTACCCACGTATCCATTTCCCTCTTGCCACCTATGCCCCAGTCATCTCGGCCGAGAAAGCCTACCATGAACAACTCACAGTAGCTGAAATCACTAATGCCTGTTTCGAGCCAGCTAACCAGATGGTAAAATGTGATCCTCGCCACGGAAAGTACATGGCTTGTTGTATGTTGTACCGAGGAGATGTTGTGCCAAAGGATGTCAATGCTGCCATTGCGACCATCAAGACCAAGAGAAGCATCCAATTTGTAGATTGGTGTCCAACTGGTTTCAAAGTCGGTATCAACTACCAACCACCAACTGTTGTACCAGGAGGTGATTTAGCCAAGGTACAGAGAGCTGTTTGTATGTTGAGTAACACCACTGCTATTGCCGAGGCCTGGGCTCGTCTTGATCATAAATTTGATCTTATGTATGCAAAAAGAGCTTTCGTTCACTGGTATGTTGGTGAAGGTATGGAAGAGGGTGAATTCTCAGAGGCTAGGGAAGATTTGGCTGCTCTTGAGAAAGATTACGAAGAAGTCGGTATCGATTCTGCAGATGCTGAGGAGGAGGAGGAAGGTGAAGAATATTAGAAATCTCAGGGTGCAATACTTTAATACATCATTACATGTGATACTTGCTAAAATAAAAAGATTTTATTGAAATTCCAATTTTATGTATTGATCCGTATGAACTTGGCTCACATACACTCTTTTATCCTTGGGGTAACCCCGATACTGCCTTTTGGAGTGTGGCGATTGGCTAACATATCTTGTAACAGTACAGAACCTTGACATGAACACTCTGGTACTCTCTCCTAGTTTCTGAGATTGGAAGCATCCCAGCCCATCTCCTGTGTGGTCCTTTTGTCGGGTTAAACGAATCAGGTTGTTTACCTTAATTCTTGCCCATCGCATGAAGATACGGACCATCGTATTTGACCAGTCTGGAAACTTATTTTTTACCGCCCAGATTGAAATGTGACCATCTATTGCATAGCACCCCACCCACCTGCACCTGCTCTCGGTCCCTTTCCCAGTCCCCTATATAAATTACATATTTCATGGTAAAAGGTCTACGAATTGACACAAATTTTGAAAAACCAGTTATGTAAGTTTAACAAATCCTGTATCTGCGCCTAATAATTTAGACAATGCACGTGACGTGTTGTGTAGATCAGTTCTTCGACCATAAGTTCATCTTTCAAAATAATCTTGAAAAGAACAATTTCAAAATTCGTGAATGGGCGAAGTTATTAGATGTCATGTGGGAAGGGAACTAACTCCATTTCGGTAATAATAACCCTCAATTTGCATATACATGTACACAGCGAAGCTGTTGTCAAAATTGGATTGTTTTTATCCCTGTTCAATAAGTTTTTTTTTTATCGAATTAGAAGGCCATATAAGGTCACTGGTCTGGGTTGTCGTGGTTTCCACCACTATCTAATTAGGTCCTTATATGCATGTTCGAATAAAGACAATATCGCCACGCTGGCTATCTTACAAGTTGTTCCCTCCGTGTTTTCCTCGTTAGTGTTAAAGGGCGGTGGTCCTGGCAAGGTACAGCTTTCTGTCCTTCGTATGGGACGTACAACCAAGGCTCCTTGTACAGTTGAAATTCGACGAATTGTTGCCTCATTGGTGCCATTTCATTTGATTTACATTATCATGGCACAATCTAAATGGGATCCTACAAAATACAGGGGTGGGGGTGGATGGCCAAATGGTTTTTTTGCGCGCGCTGTATCATACGGCCTGCCATTGAGTCAACTGACGTGGTTTCAAATCCCCGGTTGTACGTGGCAAGGAGTAAGGTCGCCTGTCCAACCACGTGGGTTTTCTCTGGGTACTCCGGTTTTCCCCCACTGCTAAAGACCCCTACGCGCAAGCGAATTATTCAAATAAAATCAAACCATGTTAGTCCCGAAATGACCTACTTTGTGTCGAATAGATCTTAATCCCCATTTCTCTCTCTCTCTCTCCCAATGAACACCGTCCCATTAGGCGTTAACATGAATTGCAGACAACTTGTCAAGTCTAGTAATAACGCTCCTGTTAACTTGGCGTCGTTTTTATACGGCCACATTGAAATGTGGTCGTATATTGTCGTCGGCCCGGTTCTATAGGCTAAAGTTAATATTCGGTTGACTTTAGATTTATACACAGTATTTAAAGTCATGAGGCAAAGAATCCTATTGATTTTCAGTGATGCCTGATAATTACTGCCAGTTGTGGCGCTCTAGAGGCCAAAGTTAAATTTACACACAGTGTTAAAGGTCATGAGACAAAGACGCCTATTGATTTTCAGCGATTTCCGATAATTACTGCCTGAGTTATGGCCCTTGATCACTTCCAAAGTTAATATCCGATTGAACATAGATTTATAGATACTGTTTAAGGTCATGAAACGAAGAATCCTATTGATTTTCAGCGATTTCCGATAATTACTGCCAGATTCATGGTCCTTGATCACCTCAGAAAATCTTGTGGACGCTCTAGAGGCCAAAGTTAATATCCGATTGACTTTAGATTTATTTATACACAGTGTTTAAGGTCATGAGACGAAGAATCCTATTGATTTTCAGCGAATTCTGATAATTACTGTCAGAGTTATCTCCCATGATCACTTTGAAAAATCATTTTAACGTTCTAGAGGCCAAACTTATTATGCCGTTGACTTCAGATTAATACACAGAGTTTAAGGTCTTGAGACAGTAAGTATATTGATTTTCAATGAATTTTGATAACTGAACAGCTAAATCCATGATTTTAAATGTTTCGTATACTAAGCGTTAGCATGGGACATAACTTTATAAAAACTAAACAAATTCAAATGATTTTCTGATAATTACTTTATAAGTTGTTAATCTTAATCAGATTTCAGAGTATTATAAATGTTTAATTACCGAAAAAAGTAAGAATATGTGACAACTCTTGTTGACTGCCCGGACGATTTAGCTGCTGTTGGCGTATGTTTCGTTGCCTGGCAACCTATCGTTATTTCTTAGCTCATTGCCCGTTAAACATGGCTTGCACTGCGTTTCAATGGACGGTAATACAAAGAAAAATGTCCCACAAGTGGCGATAGTAAAATCTTTTTTAGGGGGGGGGGGGGATAAGTGAGCTAGGTGTGGTTATGAGTTTGTCATACGTGTTACTATCTTGAATTACATCTTAAACTAGTCTAAGTAATAAATAACGAAAAGATTCTTTTATAGTATTTAATGGGCGTGAAGTTAGAGGCTTAGTTTGCACCCCACTTTCAAGGTGCCTGAGCGGATGTATTTCCCGCAAAATAACAAGAGACGTTGCATTTGCCGGATTTTCGTAAGTTGGGTTGCGGGGTGCACATAATGGAATTTGGCACCCCACTTATAAGATACCTAAGCGCATGTAATTCCCGCAAAACACGAGAGGCGTTGCATTTGTCGGTTTTTTTAAAAAATTTGGTTGGTCTGTGCACAACATTTTTCCAGAATGGAATTGATATTAAAGATGGTTTCGAAACGCCCCCCCCCCCCGCATCATTTGTCCCAAATATATCACTGATGTCCATTTCCTTTTACTATTTTTGAGCAAAATATTGTTAGACTTTTAATTTACTTTCAAAGACGTCCACACAGCTTGTATATCTGAAGTTTCTCATGTAGTAGTATTAACGGAATATTTCGTTTTATCTTTGTTTCGTTTCGTTTTCATGGACAGTGTCTAGTATTTCGGGTAGGAAGAAAACTCGAGATCCCTTGTACATGTTGGCATGCACACAAAAGAGCCCTTTAGAGTTGAAAATCGGAAAAGAATAGGTCGAAGCGCTGCTACATCTAACCGTTGCTTCAATACTCAGCAATTCCCGAACTTTTGCGTCCGTTGTGTTTACACGTGACTAATTAGCATTGTCCAATCAGAGGTCGTGGCACACAACACACTGTTTACCGTTGAAAGTTTTTTTTGTTTTTTTGTTTTTTTTGTTTTTCTAAATTGAGAAATTCGCGGAAAACCAGCAACTTTGACATTGATCAATCTTTGAACTTTGCAACTCGATTGTCACATGAAACATTTTAGCTACGAGCGCGAGACTTGGTATTCACGACAAGCGATGAATCTGATAGGCTCCCAAGCTGTACTTGTTACCCAATCGAACTCAGTGGCGAAATATGCAGGGTATTACGCGAAGGGCTAGATAAGATGTACGTAGTTCAGGCGAGATAAAGCCTTCTGTTGAAGATGACTACACAGACCGGCACCCGTCTTGTTTATCCCGGTTAGTCAACACAAGTAGAGCCATAATCCATTTCATTCCACTTATGTAGCAGAGGCGCTTTCGGTTAAATGCAGCTCGCACAGATTGTCAAGCAAGTGTGCAAAAGCCCAAACAAAGAATTAGGATTGCATTTTCATTAAGGTGAAAGTTGAATCAAATAGGTAGGCCCTAAGGCTTTTGTTGTTCGCAAAATTTGACAATGTCTTTAAAGCAAAATAGAGAAGACCAAAGTCGTCATTTCTACACATCTATGTCTATTTTGAAACATGCTTTGTGTTTTGCCTTTGCAAAAAAATTGATAGCTAAAAATTATATATTGATTCTAATATTTACACTAGAAATGGTTGGGTACTCTTGATGAAACTGAATAATATGTCCCAATCTTCATTCTGGTCAAAAAATTGTATTATTTTACTATATTCCAATTAATTGATGATATAAATTTCATCTTAACACACCTAATTTAAAAAATTGAAAAAATTCAACTAATTGATTTGAAAAGTCTAACGTAAACCTTTTCAAATGTGACTTTGATTTAAAATATTTTCGAACCCTCTGGACAAGTAAAATAGGTCGTAATTTACACAACAGGTAGGACACTTAAACATCTAGTACTTAGAATAAGGCTATTATTTGTGACTGTCAGTGAGTACTTATCTATTGCCTTCATAGTATAATTTGTATACCAGCTGTATAACTGATTTATTTTAATTGTAAGAATCTTGGTACCGTTATCAGGTGGGGTCAGAATGTGACCCGCTATGATAAAATCTGAACAAATGACAATAAACTCTTAGACAAACAGGCTATAATGCCATAGACAAAGACACCGAGAGACTGCGAGGACGTATTGTTTAAAACCACTGTTTTATATATTCAAGTATACTGAAAATAAATGTTTTTAGTTAAGAAGTCATTTTGGATTTAATTCAGTGCGTCTATCACAGTTTTAAACAGTTCCTTGCAGTCTCTGACAGACACAGGCAAGACGTAATTAGAAGACAAGTTACAGTTTATTTACAACTTGGAATTTACGACACCGACATATTCTGATTTTTCTATTCAAATACCAGGATAGGAAACAGATACAAGACAATACTTTCCAATTATGGCATCAAAGGGGGAAACCTGCGACACGACAGAAACAGCGATGAAAAGAACAGATCCATCAGCCATGACAGAGAGAGGCAGGAAATCACAACTTGGAAAAGCAAGAGTTGTGTTTACTTCAGCAATCGACAATATTACAAAATTTATGACAGACGGAGAAGAAAACATAGAAAAGCTTTCCAGTGCAGATCTGGCAAAGATATTAGTGGAACTTAATGCATACGTGACTGAAGTTTCGGATACATTTTCCAGAATTGAATCTTTAATTCTTGTTGACGAAATAGTGCCAGAAACGGACCAAATGTTATACGACGAAACTGTACAGCATATTTTGTCCTATAAGAGAAAGCTTAAAGTTAGAGAAGACATCAAATATTCAGAAAGGTTAGAAACACTTACCAATATTACAAAACAATCAGGTAGATCAGACACGTCAAGCAAACGATCTGAAAGACGCCGTGCGGCTATACTTGAGGCCACATTGGCAGAAATGAAATTGAAAGCCGAACAAATCAAACAAAATGCAGAACTTGCAAGACTAAAGAGAGATGAGAGCCGGAGACAAATGGATTTACAACATCAACAATACCTCAAGAATGTTGATTTGCAAACAGAACTTGCTTCAGCCAGGATTAAAATACAGATGATGACCAACTGGGCACGCTGGAGCAAGGAGCGTCTGCTTTGATCCAGTCGGTGCAATTGGGCCCAACAACCTACCCACCTACGCTAAACAACGTTCTAGACACAACGACAGAACAGCCCGCAACATCGAATCCTTCTGATCAAGTTACTACACAACAGCCACAACCCCCAAATAACTCTGATGGTAACCCTCAACAGGAACTCTTGACAAACTCACACCATTTAAATACAAACAACGAATTAAATTCATACCACGAAGTTGAGGCCTTGGGAAAAATTATGGCCAGGACTACACTGCCACCATTAAAACCGTTTGTCTTTAATGGGAACAAAATGATATACCAGAAGTGGAGAAGTAGTTTCCGAGTGTGTTTCGAAAAAAGAACGAACGACCCAGAAGAACTTTTAGGCTATTTGGAAGACTATACATCGGGTGAGGCTTTTTCTTTGATTGAAAGCACGTTACATATGCAGACCATGCCGAATTTCGAAAAGGCCATGAAGAAGCTTGATGATGAATATGGGAATCCTGTGGCTATCTGCAAAGCATATGTTAAGAAGCTCGAAGCCTGGCCAAAGATAAAAACAGCCGATGCCAAAGCGCTTAGAAGTTTCGCTAACTTTCTGGAAAATTGTTCGGAGTCTTTGAAGGGACTTGGATATACTGGAAAACTGAATGATGTTACGGTCATCAAGAATGCCCTAGAACTTTTACCCTGGGGAATGAAGAACAAGTTTCGAGAGGATATCCAACACCTTCGCGACCAAAGAACTGAACCAACTTTCGACATTTTTGTAAACTTCGTTAAAAAACGAGCCAAGGCATTAGGAGACCCTGTATTCGGTTAGTGCTCTACAACCAATACTGAAAAGTTTCACAGACCATTTATAGACTTAAAGAAACAACCAGCCAGAACTTTTGGAAATTCCGTGAAAGGCTACGAACAATCGACAGATAATATAGCAACCAAGAACCATATTCCTAGATGTCTTTACTGCCGATCAGACCACTGGCTTGAACATTGTTCAGATTTAAGGCAGAGACCTATTTCGGAAAGGAGGGAGTTTTTACAGAAACGAGACATGTGCCCACGATGTACATTTAGGGGTCATGACGCCAAGGACTGCCCCAACACAGACTGGAAAATATGTCAAATATGCAACAGAAAGGGGCACATTACCTTATTTCACACAGAGAATGACGCCAGAAAAGAAGACAATCGACTGAATCCTTCAGCACTGCCATTGCGACAATCCCATGGGAGAACCAACATGACCATAAATCCTGATGACATACCAGTTGAATATTATTAAATGTGAACCAGAAGACCGAAATTATATCCCCGTCAAGGAGCCTTTATATATCAAGTAGTTTTATTAGACAGTATATATCTATCTGAACAATAATAGTGTTTTTTGTGCTTAATTCTATAAATTATGTTTTATAGGACATTATATAGAGACAATATTTAGTGTTGTAATTTGGTTTAATTACACCAGTTCAGATTAGCTTAATCATTTTATATTTCTTTTATCATTATAATCTTAATTTTTTGTGCCTTTTTAAAAATCATCCAAATTAACTTTTGTCTGAATTTTTGAGGAGCCATATGTGACTGTCAGTGAGTACTTATCTATTGCCTTCATAGTATAATTTGTATACCAGCTGTGTAACTGATTTATTTTAATTGTAAGAATCTTGGTACCGTTATCAGGCGGGGTCAGAATGTGACCCGCTATGATAAAATCTGAACAAATGACAATAAACTCTTAGACAAACAGGCTATAATGCCATAGACAAAGACACCGAGAGACTGCGAGGACGTATTGTTTAAAACCACTGTTTTATATATTCAAGTATACTGAAAATAAATGTTTTTAGTTAAGAAGTCATTTTGGATTTAATTCAGTGCGTCTATCACATTATTTATTTTCTGGAGCTGCCAAGCCAGCAAGAGTGTTATTGTCCCTTTAAGGCCTTTGTCCTGGAAGATATCACCCCCATGATTCCCCGCACGTGCTTATTTTATTTATGATTAATTCAGGACTGCGTCTTATTTGAGCTTTACAGATAATGTAATCATCATACAGCATCAAAATTGAGCAAATAATAAACGCGCTTAGCTTTATGTAAATTATAGTGAATATTATTGCAAAAGGGTGGCTATATTGCCTTTTAAATAGAGTTGTCTCCCTTGGTAATAGGCTATTGGAAAATGAGCTGCATTGTGGGATAAATTTGTTATAGACGCCATATTTGGAGGAAGGGCTTATGGCTTTTCCAAAACAAGTGGGATAAATCATGAGACATTTCAATGTTTTTTTGTGACAACTAACATTTCCTTTCAGCTTAGAGTTATAGCTTTTATATCTGACTAGTGCAATATATGTAATGATGTCGACTACAAAGAGGAAGAAGCTCAAAGTCAAAGCAGTGGCTCCAAAATTGAAGCTTTTCCGAGCTAATGAACCGCTGCTCAGTGTGTTTATGTGGGGGATAAATCACACGGTGAGTATTTAATGGGATAGTATATTATTTTTTGGCTTCATTTATTGGTAAAATTTAAACAATACAGGTTGTCAGACGTTGGCTTTTAACACAAAACTTTGAATTGTGGATGAAAAGAAATCAATCGTTTCTCAAAAATTTAAGCCTCAGTCTGCTTGACTAAACAGAATTATACTGAAGCTGATGCAGACGATTGATTATCATACCAGAATTATAGTCATAGAGTTTCTGTCAAAATTACAAAACACAATTTATCCTGTGCTAGGCCAAATTTTTAAGAAACGATTGGATGATGTTATCAAACTCTATTTCCATCCACTTTCTTCTGAACATCATAATAAAAAAGACAATTGTGTAGCACCATAATTTGGGTACCGTACATAACTACATACCTTAGCCTACCTCAGTACCTGTGTTAGAATACCGATCACATATTGTTGACTTAAAGCATTGCATACAACTGTCAGATGCAACATATCAAAAGTTGTTTTCATGATACAATGGCTCTATGCTACTAGTATTGTATTTGTTTGTACAGTGACGCTTAATGCATGCTGCATCATTTGTTCATTCTTAGTAACTGAATAAAAGGCATCGCCTGAAGAAGAATGTTTAATAAGTGTAGTTTTGATGCCGCAGGTTCCACAACCGTTCATGCTCCTTATACATGTACATCTATAGTTACTTTTATTATCCACGTCACACATTAACACCAGAATCACAATACGTATTGCAACTGCAATTGAAACTAGACCTGCATGCAGGAATGACGGGTTTCACTGGTGCCACGTTACCCTTTAACATGTCACTTCCGGTGCCACGTTACCCTTGAACATATGTCACTTCCGGTACCAATGAAACCATTACACAGGTTTCCCCGTAAGCATTGCACACATCAAATAAATTGGACGCAGAATCAACCAAATCCAGCAAATTTGTTACTTGTAAGTGATCCTGACAAAATTACATTACTTCCGGTGATAATGAAAATATTCAATTAGTTTTATGAAATCGGAAATGACATATGACATCATATAGTGAAAATTTTATGTAAATAGAATAATAATTGCCACTTTTATAGACCAAAAACCTTGAAAAGTGACTTGTAGACAATCGACTATTTCTCTGCAACCGCACAAGTTAGAAACCATTTTGTGGTGTCTGTATGATCGTATGGGATCAATCTATTTGTTGAATGGAATCAAATATCATAATTTTGAAAACATTACAAATCAGACGCATTTGAATAAATTATCTGTTTAGCAGGCTAAAAATTCAGTTTTTGACAAAATGACATCACTTCCGGTGATACTAAAACAGTTAAATTAGTTCTATAAAATCGTAAATGGCATAAGACATCATAATCATATGGTGAAAATTTTATGAAAATCGATTAATAACTGATTCTTTTAGAGCCAAAATAAAGTAAAAAGTGACTTGTGGAAAATCGTCCATTTCTCTGCAACCATACAAGTTAGAAACCATTTTGTGGTATCTATATGATCGTATGGGTTCATTCTATTTGTTGATGGGAACCAAATTTCATAATTCTAAAAATATTACAAATAATACTCATTTGAATAAAAAATGTATTTTTAACACTAAAAATTCAGTTATTGCGTAAATGACGTCACTTCCGGTAACAGTGAAAGTGTTAAAATGGTTTGGAATAGTCGACTGTGGAAATAGGCAACGGATAGTGAAAGAAAATTGAAAATCGAATAATAATTGATTCTTTTACAGCCAAAATAACGTGAAAAGTGACTCATGCAAAATTGCCCATTTCTCGGCAACTGCTTATATTACAAACTAAATTTCACATACATTCTCTTTGTATGGATTATTGCTACAAGTTTATGAAAGTATCGAAGAAATATTTTAATATATGAAGACACTGGATGGGTTGTAAATAGCTTATTTTTACTCCTTTTTTTACCTTTTAACCGAAATGGCCCGAAAACAAAATCGAAAATAAAAAAACTGAGTCCGAGATTTTGTGCACCTTAACAGGGCGCATCTTTTGAGTAAGATCAGATTAGTAGAAAATAGTATTTGCTTTCAAAAAGTGGTACCGAACTGTCAATATTGTAGTTTTTGCTGAATTTACGCCACTTCCGGTGCCTACAGGAAACTTTACCGGCAACAAAAAAAATGGCATTTTGAACCACGGAACATATGAACATGGTTTTATACAAATCGAACAATAAATAATTAATGTAGGACTGAAAAACTGAATTAGCCAATGGCGGCCAAGGAAAATTACGGAAACAAAAAATGTTGACATTTTTGTTCAAATCAGGTGACTCTTTAACCTTGGTTAAAATGTCATATAAAAATATTAATAAATAAAAAAGTTTTTTGTAAAAATTTAAATTTTCAAAATTTGGCGCCTAATATCTTCCAAGATTCGTCGAAAATCAAAAATCAAAGTAACATAGCTATGTCCCCTGTTTCTGGCTATGTCAAAATGCATCGTATGCTAAAATCCAATGATTATTGTTAATATTACGGCAATATTTCAAAAAACGACATTTTCGGTGATTTCGGATATTTCGCAATGTCGCAGAATGCCGGGAATAGCTTTAATCTCTAAGTCACACCCACTTTCCCAGTAAAACTAAAGAAATTGTATCGATTCGACAAGAAGTTGCTGAGATATAAGCAAATTGGAAAAAAAAAAATAATAATAATAAGAAGAATAATAATAAGAATAATTTTAACAAAAACAATAGTGTTTCACACAAGCTACGCAGTGTGAAACCCTAAAAAACCCCAGTACTAGCGGATAAATATACACTTATGAGAGGCTCTGATCCCATATTTTTTAGTCCTAGTGATTGAGATGGGGGTGGGGCTAAATTTTACATTACCTGAAATAGCATTGAGCATGATTTTTATAAGGTGTAGTGTGGCAATATATATAACTGGTTTACCATATATCATTATGACAGTGGAATGTGGCCTAGTCAAATAAACACCCAATTTATAGTAATTTGAAAGTTTTCAATAATTTTTTATAACAAAACAGAGCAACTTAGTTTAAGTCTGTCTCAAACTCAAAAAGAATTTTTGCACACCTGCATAGCTAATGGTTACTGTAGAGTATAATAAATATCACGTCCAGTGCGTGATGACAATTTTACTGTAAATACTTTGTCTGTAGTTTTATGCTGCATTTGTATAAAATTGCATTTAATACTATTGTTACATGAGAAGTGAAGCTTGTCAATTGGTAGGTCAGCTCATGTCGCCTCAGGTAGGTAGGGGATGATGGAATAAATGCTGAAAGGGCACAGTACATCTTTTCAATAATGCATACTAAACTTAAACTAGGGAGTGTACATGTACATGTATGTAGGCTATACATCTTGGTTTCCTCCCACTGCTAAAGACCCCTACGCGCAAGCGAATTATTGAAATAAAATTAAAACCATATGTTGGTCCCGAAATGACCTAGTTTGTGTTGAGTGGACGTTAAAGCCCCATTTCTCTCTCTATACATCTTAAATAGCGTACTTATTTTTGGTTCAATACAAAAATACATGTACATGTATATAGCATGATGTAATATGAAGATCTTCAATGTACATTCTTCTTACATGGAGTGGTATTGGAATAGATTATTTACCTGTTGAACTATACCTTGTTGTTAGTATCTACCTGCTTTTATAATACTTCAACAAAACAAAAAGCTATCTATTGAATTCTATCATGACTCATTATATAGATGATTGTTAAGTCAATGACATGCTCTGTGTAATCCTATAGATTTAACATAACTACCATTGGCAACTCCCTGTTAATACTGTAATCATCTTCACACTTGTACCTTTCATTAAAGTTTCTAATTTTCTAGTACATGCAAGGTGTGCAAAATAGTCAACCTTAACTCTATTTGTACATGTAGGTGTACATATTGGAGTACAAGTAAGCTTACATGTACAAGTTGGGAGGAACTTAAAGTGATCAAGGATAAGCAAAATAGATGTAATATTCTTTTAACTGAGTTGCAAAATATAAGCCTGAGTACTACTGTCTACAAAATTTAGCACCAAAATGAAGAGGAATGATGTTGTTTTACCATGTCTCTAAATTTAAGCTCAAAATATTGAGTTGTTTGGACATGAACCTCAAAATTGCTACTCGTAACACTGTGTTATATTTGGTAATGAAAGTTAAATTTCACCTACACATCCAGACACCTCATAATACACGTTGGGACACCGATCGGTATTTCCTGATGAAGACTGAGAGGTTTAGGTTGTTTGAAAACGTATCACACATATCAAGTTAGTTGCTCGGCCCTAGGGTAGAGGATTTTAAAACAAAATTTAGCAGTTTCATTCTCCAAAATATTAGTGGGATTGATCCTTTAATGTCTGACAATATGCCATACAGGATGATTTCCTGTAGTGTTTTAGATTGTGTATTTTGTATCACTGTCAGAGCTAACCTAACCCCCTCAGATTGCCTCCCCATAGAAACCCCCAAAATAAATAGCTCAAGGCGCTATTAGTCCATATTATTTATGTGGAAAGTAAAAGGCATTACAGACAAATCTAACAACAAAATCCTATCTACATGTAGCTCCACCACATTGAATGTGAAAAATAAACCACTCCATCATACTGTATGGATTGTTTCAATGTATGGTTACATAAATTGCCTCTGATAAATCAGTTTACTTGTTTTCACTTGCAAAATTGAGTCATGTCAATTTGACATAAATGTATTTGATTTCAGCAAGTTGAAGATGTAATATCTGATTTCTCTACATACATGTACATGTAGTACATAAGATGTTTTGATTTCACTTTTCTGACTTCATGCAGACATTTGATATAAGCTTATGTTCAAGTGAAAAATGACACTTATTAAAGCTTATATAGCTAATTTATATATAATATTAATGCACTTTGACCAATATTCATTATTTTATCTTCTATGTCAGACATCTTGATTATTTCAATTTAATCAACTGGTAGTTATAAATTTTCTTTACTCGATTTCTAATTAATTTTTTAAAAGTGCTGTGAACTAGATTGTTACTAGTACTTGCTGTGAATACATGTATATGTACATGTATACATAAGCGAACTAGATGAGTAGATGTTGTATTTTAAGCATCCTATTTTACACAAGCTTGGAAATAAGGTACCTGTGCTGTCACAGACATGGCAGACACAAATTCAGGCTTTGTCAGACACCATCCTTTGGGTGTTTGTCCTCCTGTCTGACACAGATGTGGCGACCTATCGTAACAACTGAAATATGGTACATATACCATAAGACATTGGACATCAAATTCAAATGTTATCTCAACACTTGTTTTACTTAAATCGAATTGTTTCTGTGGGCACTTACAAAAGATTGCCAACAGATATATTATGTGCAGGAAATCAGTGCTTGAAATGAATAAAAGGCGAGAACTGAAAACTGATTCCCTAAATTCGAGGTAACAAAAAATAGTTTTCTCCAAATACATGTAGCTTTCCGTAACCTGCTATGTATGGAGCAGAGCCTTTTAAATTTGATTATTGTTAAACAAGTGTTATTTTATTTTGTCAAATTGTATGGTTTGAAAGTTGATTTGCCTTGTATTCTGGAATGTTGCGCATTAAATACCCATTCTCGGCCAGACTTTATAATTCTAGTTTGTCAATGTAACAATAAGACTTGACACAATGGAGCAGAATATATAAGTAAGACTGGTTTTTCATGGCCCTTTATACTTTATTGTACTAAAATTGGGTTATCATAGTCATAGTTGTTAAGTGTGGGGGCGAACGTCTTTATAGATTATTATGTTTACACTATATATGTTATACATGCTGAAAGCTAAAGGTGATTACCGGTAGACCTATATTGTGCAGGTACATGTAGTTCAGTTCAGGACACAACCTTCGTCTGTCAATACAGTTACTAGTTGATAGGATAGATTTTAACACAAGTTATTGTGAATAATCCGTCCTGGTGATTTCAAACTTTTATTGACAAATTCTAAAGTAAGACAATCTGATTAAAACACAGATCCAATTTCGTTTCGTTTTTTATAGTTCAAAATTTCATTTTTACTTGTCTTTACTACACTTGGATCTGGAGGACTTGTTATTTAATTCGTGTTCTGGCTGAAATGATGGGTCCTCCAATCAAATGGTCTGTCGAATCGACCGTTTGACCTTTTCATGCGTGGAACTGTGGGTAGATATTACCAGCCAACGATGTCTATACTATAAACACCAGCGGATAGAAATCATAACAAAACAAAAGTAGATTTTGAAAAGCATGGCGGTCGCTAATTGGTTAATCGAATGACTGACGTTATCGTGTCAAATACCTATCGTATCGTGCTTGATACCTGACGTCATAGAACGTGAGCTTCCACTATAACTAGTTAGATCTACATGAGTGTAGGCCATCGAAAGTATAAAAAACGAAACGAAATATAGATCTATATTTTAATTAGATTGAAAGTAAGATTAGGAACATAAGATATACATAACAACTTAGTAAATATCAAATTGTTGTACATGTAAATCATGCAGACAGAATGTACTGTTACATGTACATATTTTTGAATACCATAACATAAAGTCATTAATCTACTTACATCATGTATTTCAAGAAACGATTTCAAAATAATGGATGACATTCCATAAATGATTGAATTGCTTGTCCAGTTTGCATGTCTGCACACCTGAGACTGTTTGGATTTATCAGTTAATAATATGTAATAATGTGAAATATTTGGCTGTGAATTGTTATTTATTCTGTCTGAATTTGATTATACATGTATTGTGTAATTTAGGATATTACAGTCCCTCTATACACTCGGCACTGGGCATTGACATTGATCGTCTCCAGTTAATGTTGTCTCAAATCACCACATTTCCCAGTAAAATACAAACATCGATACAAATAGTCATAAGCTTTATGAGCTGTATCTTAAATGCTATTAATTTTTTGAATAAACTTGTCCCAACTGTGATGATTTATTCAAAGTGCATACATGTACTTCTTTATGACACTGCCTACTATAGAGATTAAAAGTTTCATACACATGGGCTATATCCAGTTCTTTGTTAAATTGTCTATGATGTGGTCGGTAAATTAAGCAATATGATTTAATTTTGGGGAGTATATTGATTGTCTACCATAATAAAGTGGTGTAACTCATATAACAAGAAAATGCCATGGGGTTTGGAGAGTGTCTGCCTCATTAAATCAGTTGTAAATCGTTACCAATTAGTTAATTATGTTGACTTAACTGTAAATTATATCGTGTAGTAGTCGACCAGAGCCTTAGGGCTAAAATAGAAATATTATTTGAGTTATTTACCCTATAAATGAATTAGTAACCAAATATTATTTTTAATATGTTTGGTTCCAGAGTATTTTTATGTGGGTTTATACAACATAGGCCTATCCTATTTTTTTGTAACTGTTTGATGTTTAGTTTATGACTGTCTAGGTTAAACGGCTTTGATGTGTATGTATAAAATGTCAATCACAAATCAAAGCTATATCAGGAAGTGACTAACTTTAGACTAACAATAAATCAGTTTTTATATCGTGTATTGATCAATCACGAAAACGATGTTTGTGAATGAAACTGACATTTAATTTTTTAAGAAATGGAATGAGGTTAAGAATGTCTGACTTTAATGAACAATATTTTAAAGAGACAGAGACTGCATATTTTAAAAACAAGGAAAATTCAGTTTGAAAAAGAATCTGCAAAATTACTGCATTTCTGGACATACGTCTATTTCACAGATATAACTTGAGAGTTTTAGAACCCAGTCCAAACTTCGATAATCATCTCTTGACAAAATACAATGTACATACCATATAAATGTATTATATTTTTTGTAGATCAATGAATTAGATCATGTTAATCAGAAGGTAATGTTGATGCCAGATGATTTCAAGTCTTATAGTAAAATCAGAGTTGACAATCACATGTTTAACAAGTAAGTATAGTAGTTCACACTGTGAATAATATCAACGCCACAAAAAGCCTGGAAATAAGGCACCTGTCACTAATTCATTGGTGGCTGTCATTTTGTCAGGCACTGATTTGTCTTTTTTAATCATTATTAATACATGTCCGGTACTATGTTGAAAATGTCAGGTACATGTACTATTTCATTAGTTCCTGACATTTTGTCAGGTACATATTAAACTGTTATTTTTAGGCCTGCCACAGAAACCTAAGGCTGTTTCCAATTCCCTCTGTTTTTGAATGATTATTATAAAAAAAAGTATACAAATAATATCAGGATTTAGGTGCACCTTTCTAAGACGAAGAGTTCCAGTAACTGAGCTGGACCTAAAGTTTTGAAAACTGAACAGTTTTACCATTATACTCCTTTCCAATATTACGCCTTATTCAGCTTTAATTTAATTATATATAAATGACATTAGGACAATTGGTAATAATTGTGCGTTTAATGTTCCGAAGAATACAGTTATTTTCATTCTCATGATTGCATCTACAATTGCTAGTTGATATCCGATTGACTTTAATTTATACACAGTAGACGAAAAAGCTTATTGATTTTCAATAATTTAGAATAATTACCACCAGAATAATTGGCCTTGATTATTTTGAAATGTCTTGTGGATGACAAAGTTGATATGTTGCTGTTTGATTAAAATACAGATGCATATTTGACAAAGTGTAGCAAGAGCTTGGGTCAGAATTCAGACGTCATACAAGGGGCTTTTGAATGTATGACGTTCGACAATAGATTAACAAATCAGTGTTGATATTTCTAGTAGGTTACCCACAGTTCCATAGAAGTTAGAACTCACATCAAAAACTCTCAGTAAAAGAACTTTTCATTGGTGAATCTATACAGAGCACGGGTTATAGAACAACTCTTCCAAAATTTTGAACAATAAAGGATTTTCTGATAATTACCTAATGAGTTGTTACTCTTAATCAGATTTAAGTGTATTATAAATGTTTCATTACTGAAAAGAGTAAGAATTGTCAGAGTACCAGAATAATTATTTTTTGCATGAACTTATATTTAAAATTTCTGTCCTTTGTCTTAAAGTAAGTAAATTTTATATTCTAACAGAGATAGCATGCCAAGTCATTTTAAAGTGAAAGAATATTGTCCTTTGGTGTTTAAGAATTTACGTGAAAGATTTGGAATTGATGATATGGAATATATGGTAAGTGCATTCATCTTCCACAAGTAGTCTAGGTTATCAATATTTTTACTTGGTCCTGAAATTTAGACCAATACAGTTTTATTTAGGCTTCTTTAGTATGGTGTTTTCAAGCTGTACATTAGGCATTGTTCATAATTTGAAATGCAAGAGAACAAAAAGGAAGCACTTTTATGAAATCCAGTGTGAGAATGTTCCATCAATGATAATAATAATATTATTATTACCCAATATGAAATATTACCCACGGTGGAATCAGACTTTAAACCCTACGAACGAAAGAATCCAGTAACCTAATGTATGAAATATTTAATTAAAACATATCTGAGGAAAGTCTAACCTTGTTGTATCGTAAATTAGATGTTCGTATTAGGCATACTGGATATTCCGCACAAAATGTCCGATTGATATCAATTTTATGGATAAAATAAATGAAATGATCTATTTGTAGAATTCGTTAACTAAACAACCTGCTGATGTAGATTCTCCTGGTCGTAGTGGAGCCAGAATGTTGCTGTCAACAGATAAAAGTTATTTTATTAAAACACTAGTTAGTGAAGAAGTAGAACAGATGCATCATATACTTAAACAATATCATCAGGTAAAACTCATTTCATACAAAGTTTCTATAGTTAGGTCTGGCAGGTGCGGATCCAGGAATTTTTGCAGGAGGGGGTTTGCCAGGTTTCTGTTACGGAAATCTGCCATCATCGTCTCTAAATTACATAGGCATACATGTACATACAAATTGAGCTTTTTAAACAGAGAAATCATTATACGCCCACATGGAAATGTGGTCGTATATTGCCGTCGCCCCCGTCCGTCCGTCTGTCGGTCCGTCCGTCCGTCCGTCCGTCCGTCCGTCCATCGTCCACAATTTCTTGTGAACGCTCTAGAGGCTAAAGTTAATATCCGATTGACTTGAAATTTATACACGGTGTTTAAGGTCGTGAGACAAAGAAGCCTATTGATTTTCAGCGATATCAGTTAATTACTACCAGAGTTATGACCCTTGATCACTTTGAAAAATCTTGTGAACGCTCTAGAGGCTATAGTTAATATCCGATTGACTTTAAATTTATACACAGTGTTTAAGGTCATGAGACGAAGAAGCCTATTAATTTTCTGTGATATCTGATAATTACTGCCAGAGTTGTGACCCTTGATCACTTTGAAAAATCTTGTGAACGCTTTAGAGGCTAACGTTAATATCCGATTAACTTTAAATTTATACACGGTGTTTAAGGTCGTGAGACGAAGAAGCCTATTGATTTTCGGTGATATCTGATAATTACTGCCAGAGTTGTGACCCTTGATCACTTTGAAAAATCTTGTGAACGCTTTAGAGGCTAAAGTTAATATCCGATTAACTTTAAATTTATACACGGTGTTTAAGGTCGTGAGACGAAGAAGCCTATTGATTTTCAGCGATATCAGATAATTACTACCAGAGTTATGACCCTTGATCACTTTGAAAAATCTTGTGGAGGCTATAGTTAATATCCGATTGACTTTAAATTTATACACAGTGTTTAAGGTCATGAGACGAAGAAGCCTATTGATTTTCGGTGATATCTGATAATTACTGCCAGAGTTATGACCCTTGATCACTTTGAAAAATCTTGTGAACGCTTTAGAGGCTAAAGTTAATATCCGATTGACTTTAAATTTATACACAGTGTTTAAGGGCATGAGACGAAGAATCCTATTGATTTTCGGTGATGTCCGATAATTACTACCAGAGTTATGACCCTTGATCACTTTGAAAAATCTTGTGATCGCTCTAGAGGCTAAAGTTAATATCCAATTGATTTTAAATTTATACACAGTGTATAAGGTCATGATACGAAGAAGCCTGTTGATTTTCAGCAATATCCGATAATTCCTGCCCGAGTTATGACCCTTGATCACTTTGAAAAATCTTGTGAACGCTCTAGAGGCTAAAGTTAATATCCGATTGAATTTAAATTTATACACGGTGTTTAAAGTCATGATGCAAAGAAGCCTATTGATTTTCAGCAATATCCGATAATTACTGCCAGAGTTATGACCCTTGATCACTTTGAAAAATCTAAAGTTAATATCCGATTGACTTTAAATTTATACACACTATTTACGGTCATGATACAAAATAGCCTATTTATTTTCAGCGATATCCGATAATTACTGCCAGAGTTATGACCCTTGATCACTTTGAAAAACCCTGTGAATGCTCTAAAGGCTAAAGTTAATATCCGATTGACTTTAAATTTGTACACGGTGGTTAGGGTCATGAGACGAAGAATCCTATTTGATTTTCAGTGATATCTGATAATTTCTGGCACTTGATCACTTTGAAATATCTTGTGGACAAAGGCCTTGAGACAAACCATCAAAACTATTCTAATCAATTCTGATAATTATTTAATGGGCTATTACTCGTAATAAGATTATCATGTGTTGTAAATGTTCTCCTTACTGATAAAAGAAACAATATGCGACAACCCTTGTTGACTGCCCGGACGACTTAGCTGTTGTGGGCGTATGTTTCGTTGCCTGGCAACCTATCTTTTTTATACTGATGTAGGATCACTTTGTGATGTAATTTCATTGACGCAAGGCATTATTTTTTTTTATGTAGCTGAGCAGTGGGGGGTTTGGACCCCCCAAACCCCCCCTCTGGATCCGCGCCTGTCTGGGCTATAAAATATTCAACACATTTTGATTTGTAGTATTTTTTTGAAAGGAATGTATTGGTACATGTACTATATTGAGTCACATATTCTTTCCATCAGTCTCGGTCAAATAATTAAAAAAAATGATTTTTAGCCCTTGCTCTTGATTTTCAGCCATGCTTGAAAATTCAGCTACCAACTATTCATACATTTTGGTATTCAACTACATTCTCAACCTTTGATGACATCCCAGCTTAGAAAAAAACTGTTTACAGCATGCATATACATGTATATAACTTTTGTACATATACATGCCCTCAATGGTCCCGTCTTTCAGATTAGTTTGAGAATGCAGTATGAAACTTAGTAGTTTATTGCTTTCACACTGCTGAACAAATTAAAAGAATTCCCTGTATTTAGTAAAAAATGCCCTTTGTTATTGCTGGGAAAAAATTGTTACCACACTGTCTATGAAACATGACTCATAAATGCACATTATCAATCATCAATCTGTGTTTTCTCAGTATATTAAATTGCTATAAAAAGATAATTTATTTTAAGAATATCAGATTTGATGATAATTTGAATTAAAGAATCAACATTCTTGATAAATTCCACAAAAGTCGTTGGCCCCAATACCCCACCCCCTGCACAATGAAAGATAATATTATGTATTTGTATTGTTTCAGTATGTTGTAGAGAACAATGCTAATACATTACTACCCCAGTATCTTGGTATGTATCGTTTAACAGTGAATGATGTCGAGACCTATATGGTGGTTATGAGAAATGTGTTCAGTCCCAGACTAGCTATTCACAAAAAATATGATTTAAAGGTAAGTCGAGAAGACATATTTACAAACAGCTGCTGTTTGAATTCCTTACTGCATAGTTTTGTGATGTCAGGTATATCATGTAACCTAATTTCTTGACTCAGCCTATTTTATTGCGGGAATCACATGGTTAAGTGGATAAGGCACTGGCTCGCAAGTCTGGGGGTCGGGTGTTCGATCCCTGTATTGGCTGAGAAAGTTCATCTCGATTTTCTGCCGTGGTTTCCCCTTGTCAGTGGTGCAGAATGGAGGGCCTGACAAGGACAGCTGTCTAGTCGTTTGGATGGACCCGTGTAAACATTTGCGTGCACGTAAAAGATCCCTGGGCAGTTGGAATTTGATATAAGAGTAGGCCATAGCGCTGTTGCCCGGGCAAAATTCCCCCATAGCACACTGTATGGCGTATGCCCATCTTCCATTAGCCCAGGTTAGGTGCAGAAGAGTATAGATTTTATGTTGAGTTCCATCAACCTTAAAAAAAATTACCAGTTTCTCTTTTTCATAAAAATTCCAGCAATTTATAGCCGGTATATCAGACTATTCTATTCTACTGTTAACATTTAATAAAAGATTTTATTGAAAACTAAAAATTTAACCCAAAATTCATAATCCTTATTGGAATGGAGGTCTGTTCATAAATATATGATCTTAAATATTTGAAAAGTCTCTCAAACTTTTGATGTTTATTTTTAGGGTTCAACTGTTGATAGACAGGCTAATGATAAGGAAAAGGTAGGTTATACCGATTTAGGAATTACTGTGGTTTGTAAGTAAAAGAACACATGACAGTTTGAATTTTAAAGACTGGGTCATAATACCGCAAAATATTCCTCATAACACACTGTATGGCATAGGAACGTCTTCATTTGCCCAGTCCATGCAGGAAAATAGGACATTCAGTCCCTTTTTATTATTATATCATGAGTTCATTATTTTGTTTATAAACAGTAAGACACTTACCCTTGTGTCATTAATCATCCCTTGCTGCCGAAAGTTGCAGGAATAGATATGGAATTAGGCTTTAAGTTATCCTGTAACAAATGAAGTTGGTGAGAGATATTGGATGACTTATTCATTTTTTCTGTTAATTCAGTGCCAAATAAGTTGTTACCTTTTTGTTTGTTACCACAAGATATACCTATTCCTTCATTTATGTTAAAGATACTAGTACACTGAATGGCACACACTTATGTATCTCCCCAAACTTTTTTTTTTCTAGTTAAAAGAATTACCTACATTTAAAGACAATGATTTTGTAAATGATGGTTTTAAGATCCATGTCGGACCAGAAGCAAAAGAAAAAATTATGACTATTTTACAAAAAGATTCTGAGGTTTGTAGTTTTTAAATGTTTGTTTAAAATATGGCAGAATCCTACTGTTTAAACAACTGTTTTCGAACCCAATAACTCCTTTATCTTTGAAAAGGTAAAAGTTGCATGGTCCATCTCTTATGCAGACAGTAGATAATAGACTATAGAGTGAATTCTAAGTAGTTTTGACCAATTGTAATACCAACTTATTAACCCTTGTGGGTGCACGTGGTGAGAATCAAATGGCAGGTAACAAGGGGTCCGTATGGACCCCAGTTGTAATTCAAAGTTTTTACGTACAGATGTATTTGAATTTAAAAGCAGCGGTTAAGGTTTTATATGCATTTATATTTGACAACTGAAAAACAACTAAATTATTATACAAAAACATTTAAGTGATATTTTGAACAGATTTAATAATACTCACAAAATTGCTACTTTGTGTACTATGTTATAACGAGGTTAAATGGCGATTCACGCTTGATACAGAAACCATAGAATTTTTGGAATTCATCATTTAATTTTTGGTATTTGTAACATGCAGATGTTGAAAGAGAGAATAGTCTGGCATACGCAATATGGTATCAGGCAGCAAACACATTAGCAAAATTCCTACTTCGAGTTGTAAGTTTGGGGTCTGATTGGACCCCTTGTTCCCTTCAAGCGTTGGGCCTGTTTGGCATGTAACATAACTCTTCATGTGGGAAGCAGATGAATACCGATCTATTCGCTATGTTTAAAAATATATTGGAGACAAAGTCACTAAATTTCAGAAAGCAGTGCCCAGTAGTTATTACAAAACACTATAAAACAAGTGCATGGGGTCCACGGAGACCCCTCGTGCACCGACAAGGGTTAATGGATTTTATTGTTGTGTTTGGGAAAAAGGTGTCATTCCAGTAAATGTTTTAGTAAACAAAAAATGTAAAAATGAAAAACTAGTGGATTATATATCCTCTACAAAGCAGCTTATTTATAATTCTGCAGAACACAAATGTTCTTTTCTCTTTACACTTATTTTGACTTATCTTCATCCATATTAGAAGTTACTATAAAATTATTAATTTGGTTTTGATCTTTCATTTTGTATTTTAGTTTTTATCCAATCTTCATTTAATGGACTATAGTTTAATTGTGGGCATTCATGATGCTGACATAGCTGAACAAGAACAGCAAGAAAAACAAATACAACAACAGGAAGAATTTGCAGGAAGTGTGGATCAGGATGAAATAGAAGAGGAAGAAGAAGATGTAGACGACCTTAATGATGGCTATGGTTTGGCAATCACACCACCTGACAGCCCACAACCAACCACTCCACTTCCCTTTAATGGAGAACTTGATGCAAAGTTAGAAAAATATGCTTATAAAAGTTCAGGAAGTAAGTTCTTTTTAAAATAAGGTACATTTTCCCTACACATTTGGTCGCACAAATATTCCTAGCGCCTGCTAGAAAAAATCGTTGCGCATGCCGATTGAACCCGAATAACGTTAGTTTTTCCACGTTGAGCTGAAATGAGCTTTCGCCGATGAGTGTCAAGGTCATAAAACGGTCGCTGAAAACGTACTACGACCTTGACATAGAACGGAAGATTATCAATGAACACGTGATAGCAAACACAAGCGTGCGACCAAGTGAAGACGACTAAGAAACTCGACCTACATGTATTCAAAATGCCTACGCATGTTGAATGAAATAAATATTAATGTTAGAAAATTTTGAATGTACAGAAAAGTTTATCATTTTTAAATGGAATAACGTTTTGGTGATTCGAAGCAAAATTATTATAATACTTCCGGTTTTCGAACGAAGTTACAATATTTCCGGTTTTGACAAAACTGGGTATTCCGGATCTCTGTGACATCCGACATATTGAAACGATCCCGTGCGATGTCGGATTTGACAGGAGTCCACTGTACTAGGATGATTTTCCAAACAAAATCATTGTGATAGAGCAGCTGAAATCTGGTTAATTGTACATCAATGTTCAATATTGCACGATTACATGTCCACATCTTTTAGATAAAAACCACTATTCTTAATACCCGATATACTGGTACTATAACCCATGACTGTGTGGAGTTCACCAAATCATCAATTAAAATATTACTTCAAGATTCATTATGCCTATAGCAGGGCTGGGGTAATGGTAATGGGTAATGGTAATGGAATGTAATCATTACATTTTTTAAGTAATGACTATGTAATGAGTAATGGAAGATTTCAAAAGTAATGAGTAATGGAAATGTAATTACATTCCAAAAATCAATGTAATGGTCAATTACATTTCACTTACTTTTCAATTACATTTTATGGCACATATAAATATTTCCATATGATAAACATCAAATTTTATAACCCCAAAGAAGAAAATTAAGTGTATCTGACACAAAATCCAATTTGTTATAATTCTTTTTAAAAAAAAAAAGATTTAAATCAGATTTACTAAAATTTTAATAAGAAGGCATTCAACATTTTCTTTTATTACTTTTTATGCAGGACCCTTCTTTAGACATGTAACCTAAAAAGTGAATCTTTGAAAAGAAGTATATTTTAATCAAAGATTAGTGTTAATTTACAGTCAATCACTCAGTCAATCAATCAATCAGTTAGATTAAAAGACAATAGTCTTACTACCCTTTAATCTTAATCTCAAGGTAACAAGTGACAAACCAAACAATGGCTTTCAAGCATCTCATTATTTTATGGTTATCAGTTATAGACAGACTATTTGGATTGATTATGAATCTCATAAAATTACGTATTAAAGGAGCTAAATTGATATTTTCTGGACCCAGAAATTGACCCAAATGGGTCGCAATACATATTATAATGTAATATGAATACATATAAACTGGTTTACATTCAATCCTTTCTGTTTTAATTGTAATTTCTAATCAGTTATGTTCAACGAAGTTCGTCAGTTTTTGTCACCACTGTCCGTCGCATGAAAATTTGCCTTGATGTTATAATTTATAGAAATAACAATTCATAAACAAATATCTATTAAAGTGATGCAAGGATTATTTTGAGTTTGGTTTTGTAGGCTGTTCATGGCAGAACATTGTGTTCTTTTTTTAATTTCTATGTGAAAAATGATTTTTATTTATATTGTCATAAAGTAATGGGTAATGGTAATTAATTACTTTCAATGTAATGGTAATTAATTACTTTGCTAAAAATGAGAAAGTAATTGTAATGATTACATTTAAAAAGTAATGGTAATGGTAATGTAATTAATTACATTGGCAATGTAATGGCCCCAGCCCTGGCCTATAGCAGGCCTTTATTTTGGCTTCATCAAGAATTCTATGAATTATTATTTAAACATTTATTCACACGACAAGCCCATAATCAACTTGCTAGAATATTGGATGGCTGATTTTTAAGTGGATTAAAACACCTGCAGGTTTTTACAATTTAACAAGACTATATCTTCAAACAGTCGAGTGCATTTTCCATTATCTATTTTTTAACTATTATACCAATAACGGCCAGCTCTTTATCTAAATCTTACATAATGCATCTTTAATGGTTTAGAGTATTAAATAATGTATTTTTTTTTTGTACATAGGTTGTCCAAGGCGTGAGGTTTATTTTATGGCTATGATTGACATACTTACCAAATATGGTATGAAGAAACGAACAGCACAGGCTGCCAAAACAGTGAAACATGGAGCTGGAGCAGAAATATCTACAGTGAAACCAGAACAATATGCAAAACGGTTTCTTGATTTTCTCTCTAAATATATGGAATAAACTTAAAATAGAATCAAACTTATCAAACTCTTACCTGAATCAATTCTCAATTAGGAACAAATACATTTTTTTATAATGGATTTTTTTTTAAAAGTGAAAGGCCAGTTTGCTTTGATAAAATAAGAGTAGATAGGTCTCAGTTAGAGGTTGCACTGTTATCAGCATTTCCTTTTTCTGTGAAATTAAATATAGATATTTCTAATTATATTTTGTGTCATTAATGTAGGCCTATAAATAAAATGCTGAAAATATCTGAGCAAAATGGCCTGTAGTAATTATTTATATTTAATTATGTATATGTATAAAATTAAATAGACTAGACTGGTCATTCATTATTTTTATTTTGCATTTTTTGATCCCAAAAGAAACCTCTTGTGGCTGTGTGTCACTTTCATTTTCACAATAACACCTTGAAAAATGTTCCTGATTTTAAGCAAAGACAAAAACCAAGAAGGTTGCTTAAAGAAAAAATCTTTTTGTTTCAAATAGTTTGTTATATTTGGTCAGTTCTTGACAATTTGATGATTTTACAATTGAAAAAGGATCATGTTTTATTCCAAATTTTGAAAGTGCTAAATTGAGTGTTGTAAACATTTATTCAGATCATTTTATATATGGAAATAATCCGATTCATGTGACATTATTTCATATTAACTATTTAATAGTAGAATTCAAGTAGTCTTTTTACTAGATATCAGTGTCATATAATATACTCATTTGAAAATTTCACCTTTTTCATGTCTATTGATGCTTAAACATCTAACCATCTTCAGTAATTTTTTCTGATGTGATTTTTCTGGTCAAACTTAATTTATTTTTCATGATGATTAACATTTTGCAAACATCATAAAATATTTCTAAGGATGATTGAGTGAAATATTTTCTTTCTAATTAGCCATAGAAATTATATTTGAAGTAAGATTCTTTGTAAATGGCTCATAATTTAATAAGAACTGTGTATTATTTGAGGAAAGTATACATTGGTCGCTTAGTGTATTTCAAAAGCTCTATAATAATCTGTTATCGATGTAAAATAAACAACCACCTGTTCAGGCATCAGATGGTTTATTGGATCAGGAACTGGCTCCCCAAGTGCTACTTATCTTGTTCTTGGTGGTGACGCTCTTCGAAAATAGCCCAAGGCTCTGCAAATTCAAGTATGATCAACATGAATATTGACATGCTTGGTCCTTGGACAATTGCACATCGATTGATTGTTTGACTTTTGATTTTTAATGTGACATACTCTGTTCCTGGTCCATTTAGCACTATTGTACGTGTTATTTACTTGGCTGAGATTTTATTGATTTTAATTTCAATACAATATTGAGAAAATACTTTAATTTCTAATGAAAATTTAGTATGCATTGCTTTTGATATATTTAAAAAATTTCAGCCAAGTAATTTGTGCTTAGGCCTATACAAAAAGAATTGTTATTTAAATACTTGATACAGATACCATGATGTAATTTTAAACAATTTGATGTATATAATTTGTACAGTTATATCCTTTTTGTTGACATTTTGTCTCAGTCTCGTTAGTATTTTACCGTAGTCATGTGTAGAAAGAGAAATTAGTTGTGTATATTTATATCATTAATATTTTATTCAATCATGATGAAACAGTTGTAAAACAACTGGTGTACACATATACTTAAGGTCAGTGGCCGATAAGTCTGACAAACACATTGCACAAAAATTAATGTAGATTTTAAGCAGTCATATTTTCGCTTTATTCTCAAAAGTATGTTTTTTCTTTCTGGGGCAAAATTTATAAAAAAAGAATATATGAAACTTGTGGTCAATATGTTATATCAAACAATATGTATTTAGAATTCTAATGTAAGATCGATTGTTTGGTTATTGTCTAGATTTCCATATAAATAGCCCAATTATATGTTATGTACTTGAACTAGAGGTAAACATACATGTAAATCATACTGCCCTAGAAGCCATATGAACAGATCCAAGGGAAAATAAATTACTGTGAATTCTGTGTATATATAGAATAGGGAGTCGTGTATATTGAATGAAAGAGTGTAATTAATCCAATTCTTTTTCTCTTAAGGACTGAAAATACTCTTTTTTTCATTCAGTAAGAATTAAATGTCTATTCATAAATTGGCTCCAAGTTAGCATCACTTTGATGAACCTTTAGTAGTTGTAGATTAGATGACATTCCAATTGCTGATTTCTCATCTTCATAAAAAATTCTGTCAAGTGTCAGGGAACATTGGATTCATTGGAATTCATTAATGTATATGCATAAAATTCATTGAATTTTAAAGATTAGGTCACAAGATAAACAATGAAACGGACTATAAAGAGAATACAAATAATTCATATAGCTATGTTGTGAGGTTTGCTTTAATTAGTATTTTTTGACCTGTGCTCAAATTTAATTTGTTGAATTCCTTTATGAGAAATTTACATATTAAATTGTCACTATTCACTTAAAAAACATCCTATGTAATTTTGTGTGATAGAACAAATGAGTGATTTAACCACATCTGATGTGTTAGTTTGAATGGATAGCCTCCCTTTTTTGTGTCATTAGTTTAGATCATTGATAATAAAGGTAAAATTTCGAAAAGGAATGTTAAAGTTTTGTAATTTTGGACTTGCCAAATTTTAAGTAAGTTTTGTCACCTATATCTATTTAAAGTAACACACCAAATCAGATAAAATCAAAGACGGTTTTGTTTCATGAACCCAACTAAAGACGTTTGCATAATGATGCTTTAATGTGTTCATTGTTCATTTTAAACTATGAAATATATTAGATGCCATATATACATACATAAATATATAATATATTAAGATATTTGTACATTGTATCATAGTGTGTAAATAAGTTCAGATTAATTATTTCAAAGTAAATCTATTTACGTTTCTCAGAAAAGACAATTGACTAAACCTAAAATATGCAAAATTATTCTGCTTAAATTCTTGTGAATATCATGTTATAGTCAAATCATTAGATCAGAAATTTAAATTATATAATACTTTTCTCAGACCCAGCTTGTATATTTTTATTAGAAAAAAAATTTATATTTTGATTTTTCTTTGAAAAGATTAATCGTGAAAAAAAATCCCTTAGAGATAAGAAGAAATTGTAAATGACATAAACTAGTAGATGAATATTAAAATTTGATTCTTCCATTCTGAATAGTTTCACAAGAAAAGATAAGTTTTGCACTTGTATTAATTAAGATCAAATATTTTAATCTCGGTTATTTGAATACTTTAAACACTGTTGATGTATTAATTATGTTATATCTATGTTTTTATCATGTACTAATGTAGCCATATTTTATTATTATGTTAATTTATTGTCATGAATTTCACATTGATTATGTACTATAAGAACATGACGATCAGACTTGACTGGATGCTGTCTGATAAGATAAAACATTTAAAATTGACTGGAAATATATTAAAAATATTTGTAAAAACTGTTAAAGTCATCCAAACTCTATAGTGCCTCATTGTTTACAGGATGCTAAAAAAAGAAAGCTTACAAAAGACTACTTTATTGACTACAAAATATGTCAAAATGTTGATCCTATAAGGAATATGTAAAAGAAAAATGCTAACATAAAAACAGCCATTGTTTGCATTAATTAAGATTTTAAGGCTATTCCTGTATTTGACATCAAAAGTGTAAACAAAACTAGGTATTATTCTGAGAATGGTTTTACAAATGTCTAGTTGCAATCTGACTGAAGTACTTCAATTATTATTAATTATTAATATTATTGTGATGACATTGTCTCTGTATTTTTAATACTCTGTTTATTCATAATTCAGTATAATTTATGTATGATATAGATGAACCAATTGTCAGCTCACGGTAGTGACAGACTGATACTGAATACATGTGTTTTATTCAACATAGATATCAATTTGTGCATGTATAGCTCTCCATAGAATCATAGCCTATTCAAGCTAAATGATTATAGAGGTGTTGATATTTAAAGATTGTACATTATTATAATTTACTTATTGATGTTGATTATTGTCAAAAACCTATTATACCATGTTACATTTGTTTTTAAATATCTAATGAATGTTGTGCTGGTGGTCTTCGTTATGCCATTATCATCAATCCATTCTCAGCATAAGAGTTTTACCCATTTTGCTCTAAGTGAATTGAACCATTCTGTTGTTTGGTGATATGATGTGATTGTACAGTCAAATTTTTATGGCAAGAACCTAGTTCACATGGTATTATTCACTTTGACCAGAACCTTTTTGTTCTGTCAAGTTGTATGTCAAGGCTATTGAACAATATACCTGATACTGATAGGGCTATGGATGGTGTAAACATGTGAAAGGGGAGATAACTCTTGTATTGGTCCTCCCTGCCATTTTTGATAATGACCTATTTCTTTTTTCATTATACTGATCAACAATTTATCATCATATTCTGATTTGTTATGATGGTCATGTATTCTGTAATTCTTGCTAGTTTTATTTGTCTTTATTATTATGCCACCATATGCAATTCTATATGTGTTAAATGTTGCCTTAAAGTGCTCAGTTGTGTAATCCCTTGACAATATGTTCAATATGCTTAGTGATTAATGTTTAATAGAAGTCCCCACTCATTATTTCATTTTCTATATTAGTTACTGTCATTTTAAAAAGATATTGAGAAAACCTAAGTTAAATGTGACCAAGACCCTTTTGTATTAAAACAATTTTATGTATTGTTATATAGCTGTAAAGTGTAAACATTTAATGATAAATTCACTGTAACTGTAAAGGATTTTACTTTGGAAATATGAGAAAAATCCATAGCCTCATACATTTACACAGAGATAAAACACAACTGATATGATGCTTGTCATCGACACTTAAACATCAATATCACATTTCATTAGACAAAGATTATACCGGTATATTTTGTATTTTTATGCTTCCATGTTTACTTTTAATTGTTTTAATCAATATGTAATGTAGATTCTGTAAG